>CM035235.1:32722827-33963875 GCA_020226215.1 Sindora glabra | reverse complement strand
ACCTTTCCATTAGCCCTCATAAAAGATAAAAAGCCTTTATTATAAACTTTTTTAGCATAAATCCAAATTAGTTCTGCAATCCTAGTCTCATCTCTTAATCTGTTCTCAATCACTTTTTTTCATAATTTCATAGTATGGCTTATAATTTTTATCTCTCAATAGTTTGTACAGTTCTAAATATCTCCTTTGTTATTATATATAAACACTAAAATGCTTCTCCTCCACTCATTTAGCATTTTCTTAGACATTAAAATCTTGTTAAATAACTTAACGAGCTAAAAGATATCCTACTCTCCTAAACATTTCTAAACTTCAATAGGAATACCATTAAGACTAATGGCTTCATCGTTATTTATTCTTTTAAGATCTTTTTTTACCTCCCTAACTCAAATCTTGTGATAATAAGCTAAATTTTGTTCATTTTCTTAGGTTTGTAATCCTTCCATATCCCTGGTCTATCCTTGCTCATCATTAAAAAGCTTATAAAATACTTCTTCTATCTCTTTTTGATATCTTTTATCCATGAGCAGAACTTATCTTTTTTCATTCTTAATACATCTTACTTGATCCAAGTCTTTTGATTTTCTTTCCTTATTTTTGGAAAGCTTATAAATCTTCTATTCTCTATTCTTTATCTTTAATATCAATAGAACTCCTTAAAAGCATTAAATCATGCCTCACTCATTACTTTTTTGGTCTCATTCCTAGCCATCTAATACTTTTCCCAATTTTCAGCATTGTCACACAAATATAAGGCCTTAAAACATTCTTTTTGGGTTTTAACTTTTTCCTGCACACTTTCTTTAAAACATTCCTTTTTAGTTTTGACCTTTTCTTGCACACTTTTATTCCATCATCAATATTCTTTATCTTTTAGACTAAAACTTTTTAATTCACTTAAAACTGCTTTAGCAACCATTTGAACCCTTTTAGCCATCATATCCCAAGCATGGTTGGCATTTCCTTATGCTTCCTAATTATCTTTCTTTAATAATATTCTCTTAAAAGTCATTTATTTCTCACCCTTAAGATGCCACCACTTGATCCTCGAATTTATAACTTGTTGTCTTTTCTGGTTATGGGTTTTTAAATGGACATCAAGGATAAGATCCTATGTTATGTAGTAAAACTTTCCCCCTGAACCACTTTGCGATCCTTGTAGATTCTTTTATTTGAGCTCTTTACAAAAAAAATTAATTTGCGACCTTGAAGTTCTACTCTTGTACATGATTAGATACTCCTCCTGCTTCTTAAAATAAGTGTTCGCAATCTTGAAATCATATACTACTAAAAATTAAAACTAGATTGCCCCTCCTCATTTAGTGCTCCAAAACCAAATTCTCCATATGCTCTCAAAAATTGCCTTACCTCACTACCAATATATCCATTTAGATCCTCTCTAATGAAAATCTTTTCTTCTTGTGAAATTCCTTGAACTAACCCCTCTAGGTTTTCCCAAACTTCTCCTTCAAATGTGTCTTCAATCCTACTTGTAGTGCTTAAGTGCTAATAATATTAATAGTTTCTTGTGCAACTATTAATCTTAATGATAAGTATTGATCTAATTTAACTTTACAACATCTATTATACTCGTTCCATATAATACTTACAAATATTACTCTAAAAAATGACAATAGTTGGTATATAGATTTTTCCTTATATATCCAATCCAACCTTATCCCCCACCACCCTAAACATTAAGCCTCCAACCTTATCCCCTACTACCCTAAACATTAAGCCTCCAACCTTATCCTTTCAACCCTTACCACTATTTTCCTTCCTTGGGAAAGATGTAAATTTCCTCCTCATGATTCATGTATAGAGTAAGTAATAATAAGATGCTAGCCATTGCATCAATTACTCATTTCAAATTCATTAGGTGTAGTTATAATACCAACTATGCCATAAAACTTAGCTATGTTTATACATAATCATATTTTATTATCTCTTGACAATATGTTTAATGATAATATGTAAATTTTCTATTAAAGCCAATATTAACATTTAGCTTTCTCAAATAATTTTCAACAAAGTTTCCAATTCTCATACATTTAATTTCCTTGATTATGTATTATCCTACACAAGGTTGACACATATAACCTTTCCATCCATACTAATAAGAACACAACTCATATGAATAGCTATTAATATCATTCCAATATCATTAGCATTTGTATACATTTAAGCTTCTTTTGAACTTTCTTCAAAATGGTTTCAAGCAATCATATGCCAAATACTTTGTACATATCATAGTTTAAAGTTCTTTAGTTCTCCTAAGCCAATTTAAAATTTTATTTAAATTTATCCCAATAATCCTAAAATAATATTATACATTGTACACTAATTAAATTGTACTATTTGCTCCCATAGGTATTGTTTACATTGAACCTAAATGGAAAATTTAAAATAGGACAATATAAGGGAACTTACAATACAAACCCCTTTTGAATATTTAACCCACTTCTAATCATCACCAAATTTTGATAGAACATCCCTAATATGTTGAATAATGAAAAGTATCAATTATTTCACAAAAAATTGTGATAAAAAATTGCCAAAATTGGATTAGATTTAAAGTTATTAAGATAAAGGACCTTTTTTGACATCTAATTCAACTTCAATTGCCACCAAATTTCTATAAAAGGTTAGTATCAACCTAATAGTCCTAGAACATCAATTACTTTAATTTTGCTCAATTAAATAGGGGTTCAAATGGCACCAAACAAAAAACACAGAATCCAATTTTTTATTACAAATCATTATAACCAAAGTTTATTTCATTGCACTTTTCATAACTCTAAAATTCAAAAAAGAAATATTCCTAAATTTTTTTCACATATCCTAACATCATTTGTAACATTAAAATAACAAAAATTTAAATTTATATAATTTTCAACTATGGTTCCAAAGAGCAAACAAAAACATATCCTTAAAACCTCTTTGATAGAGTTTTCTTCCTACACTTCCCTCTGATAATTTTTTAAGGAAAAAATATAATAAATTATCTCTTACTCATTTCAATATCATAACACCAATATTATATCTTCATATCATATCAACACTTATACAATATTAAAATCAAATCATACAACACCACATATTAGTTTCTCTTCTAACATGGCCAATCAAATTTCTTCAACTTTCATGCAAAATTGAATAGAATAAAGAGTAATTGCCACTTATTTCAACTTCTTGAGTCTCTAACCTTTTCAAAAACCCTTTGGAATAGCACAAGAACAACTTTATTAAAATAAATTAAATTTTAAAAATTTAGGAGAGGAAATGACCATAAAAAATTGAAAAGAGGAAGAAAACCTTAAGTTACCTTACTAGAATTAAAGAAACTAGTTGGAAAAATCCTTGGGATATGTTGAAAAATTGAAAGCCTTTGTGAAAACACTTGACAGACTCACGGTTTTGTTGGGAGAATGTCTAAATTTTGACCCCAAAAACCTTATATATAAAAGCCCTAATTTGTTAAAGCTTTCGACATAAGCTTTCTAATTTCATTTTTTTTGTAAAATTCTTTTAATGATAAGCAGTACATGGGCATGGTTAGTTTGCCATTAAAATAGGAGATAATTTTCTAAATCCAATAAAAATTAGCCAAATAAATTGCCTAGAAAAACTTGCAAACAAATGCCTTTAGTTTTGCATTTGTTTTACTAACTTATCAAGGTTCTTCTACAAGATTGAGCCTTATTTTTTTGGATTTGAATTTTCTACTCCAAAGATCACATTTGGCTAAAAAGATATTAGGCTAAGTTAACTCAACTAATTCAAAATAATTTATTTCAATATTGGCCCCAATCTCTAGGTTTTCGGGTTACTTACACCATTTTACTGCTACCCAACATCCTAATTTCCTATCAAAATTTCATAAAATTTTACAAAGCTCAGTATTTAGATTTTTATGATATTTTGACCTATACTAGCACTTATTATAATTTCCACAAAAATTCTAGATAGATATGCCTTGAAACTATCTTTGCAGTTCAATCAAATTTTACTCGATTTTGTTACAGATTTCTATTAATGTAGTTTTCAATCAAAATTCTTCTCGAAATTTGTTTTAATGCAGTATTACAACTTTTAAAATGATTTTATTATTTAGTTTTCTAAAAATATTCATCTAAAATATCTTTTTATTTTCTTGATAAAATAAAATTCAGATAAGTTTTATAAATTTGTTTCAAGACTATATTTGTTATAAATATTTTTTTTGGAAAATTTTTCCAAAAAAATACATGATGGAGAATCTATGAGGAGTAATGATCTTCTAATAATAAATATTTAGAATCAATTCACTAAAAATTTTGTTTTTGAGGACATTATGTTTTAACTATTTCCAAAATAGACCTGAAAGATTCTTCTATTTTGACTTGAATTTTGATCCTAAAAGAAATGGTTACATTTTTAAATTTGACATCATCTCCAAAGTATTTAAAAGTAAAATAGGATTTTTTTTCTAGTCTGATCCTAGTTTATTATGTCTATATGATTTGAACAAAAATATTTCATAAAAATAAAAAATATTCCTCATATGTTTTTATTCAATATTTACTTTATCCTAAATCTAAGTTTGAAAAAATGGAAAGATGATCATCTTTTAAAAGAATTTTCAAATGTTATTAAATAAAGTTTCTTAAAAGTCTATTTCTTCTTAGAAATATTTTCTAAATTACCATTAACTAAATGATTTTCTTTTAAAATAGATTTTAAAATTCATTTTTTTGAGACATAGCTATTTCTAGTTATTGAAGATATTTTGTTTCAATTATTTCCTAATGAGATGAATAAAATTCTTCTATTTTGAACCAAACTTAATTCCATAATTTCCTTTAGAAAGAAAGAAACAAGAAAAGACTTTTACCATTTCTAATTTACCAAGAAATACTAAGTAAAGATATGGTTTTGTTTATTAAAATTTTACTAATGATTTTGAAGAAAATAATCTTAAAAGATTGAACCTCACCAATTGTATACCATTGTTTTTTGATTTAGTGGAAAAGAATTTTTGGCAAAATTTCGATATCATGTTTCTGCATAATGCATTTTTTCTAGAAATAGATAGATTTAAAAGTTAGTTTGGTTTATATAAGGCTTATAAAGATGTGCAATTAATATCTTTGTGCCAATTACAATGATCTAAAAATGAGATTGTGATAGATTTAGTGGACATCAAATTAGAATTATTTTTTTGGCATCATTTTAGTTCCAATGTCAAAAATGTTTGATAATAATATAATCTTTTATAAAATCTTTTAGTATCAAATTAATGTTGAAAAATTTTTTGGTACTAATTTGAGATAATATTTTTGAAATTGATACTAAATTAATGTAAGAAAATTTTTTAATATTAACTAAATTTTTTAAATAATAATTTGTTAATTTCTTTTAAATTTAATCTAGGTCTAGCGCATGGAATAAATACTCATAGGCTAAAGATTCATTTCATTTGTTATGATACAAGACTAATGTTTTTAATGTAAGTGGCAAGTCATTAAATACATATAAAATCTTAAATTAAAGCTCAGAACAGGAAGAAATAAAAATAAAAATTAAAAATTAGAATAATAAGAAATAAAGATACAATCAATGCAACTGCCCCCAAACAAATTCATAATCTAACCTCATATATCAAAGCATAAAATTTTAATCCTGTCACATGCACATCAGTTTACACAATTGTCACTCTCTTCACTATTATCCATCACAATTGTTTCCTAACCACCAGCCATCTTTGGTAATAAAGCAACCCTTTCTATCACCCAACTCCAATACTAATGGTTTATTTAGCTAGAGGTGAAAATGAAAGAAAAAGGAATAGGAGGGGAAAGTAAATGGAGGAGAAGAAATTTTCCTTTGGTTCATTTGGAATTGGTGAAAATAAGAGAGAAAGAAAATAGAAGTGAAATTAATTTCTTTTATTTAGAATGAGTGAAAATTAGGAAAGAAGAAAATGAAATTATGTCAAATGACTATATTATCCTTATAGTATATTATGTAGAGATAGTTATTATATTAATTCATTAAACTTAATTAAATATTAATGATATACTAATAAAATGCTATACAATTAATCAAAAGTAGACATTCATTGAATAATTTAAAATAATAATACTAATTTTTATACATTTACCTCGAATATTTTTATTACATATTATGAAGTTCAAATCTTATCACATATTATCTTTTCATGAGGTACTTTCGCTTGTTATATTCCAATTTGTAAAGTCTAGTAAACATAAAAAATTATTTCTGAATTTGAAAGTATTTTAAATATTAAAAATTCTAATTTTTATTTTTTAAGATGTTAATATTACTAAAAAATTATCATTTATTATTTTTATTTAAGTAAGGATTTTCCTCAAATTTAAATTGAACCATATCATGAAATCTTCTCAATGCTTTTAAAATTTTGTTCACTTTTATCAATTTTCACTCATTCAATATATGAATGGGGTAGATACGTACATAAAATAAAATGTATTTTTTCCAACTTAGTCGTAATATTATTGCTATAGTGCACACCAATCTTGCCATATACGTGGGTAAGCAAACACTAAATTGATTTACACAAATTAAAATGTGGTATATTTACAAATTGATATTTATAATGAGCAATTTCAATTATTTAAAAAGTTCAATATTTTTTAAAAAAATTAGAATGAATGTAAATAATGATAATTTAGTTTTGTATTTAATTTGAATCTTAATTTTAATGTATTATCATATATTTATATTTTTCTAATTTATTTTGATATATCATAATTTTGAAATATTTTATTCTTAAATTTTTAATTTAAAAAATTACAATGATGTTCTATGTTGCATAGAATGTCTCATAACTTTATAATTTTTTAACTGTAAAATGAATGATCAAATTAACATTCATAGACTTATTTTAAACATGATGAGAACTTTGTTATGTTGCTTTTATTTCGAGATAAACCAATTATGAGAAGTAATAATTTCATGTTCAAGAAATTAGTGGCTTTATACGCAATTGGTAATTTGGAAAAAATTATTCAACAATGATAGACCAGCAAACAGAACTAATTTAAAACATTAATAACATATATGAATCTAAGTAATTATATTAATTAAGCTTGAGAAAGTATTTCTTTGTATATAATAAATTCAAAAAAAATTCTTGTTCTTAAAAAAAACATGTGGTCAAGTCAGGTTGCCTTCCAATCGCAGTCCCGGGTCAAGTAAAACTTGATCTGACCAACCTAGATTGGTAGGTTCTAGAACCTCCACTGCTTGTAGAGACAACTCATGGCACAACCGCTTACAAACTCTGACGAGCTACAAATTAGATGGGAAAATGTCATGCTTGAGCTGATGTGACTTCGATGGTCATCTTCTCACCACAAACGACTATCTTCCTACACACTATAGATGGTGCCACCATTATTCCAAGTAGACAACAACCACAAAACAAAAGTGGATATCACATAGGGAGATTGACATTATACCTATTGTGAGGTGGTTAAGGAGATGACGGTGACACAAAAGGTGGCTTCTGGTGGCTGAACTACGAGTGGACAAAATTAGATAGTAGGACTGAAGAGGACACTTTGCAAAAGGGCAGGAATTAGAAATATGAATGAGGCAAGCCATTTCACTGCATTTTCACTTCGTTTTGAGGGGGGAGAATTAAGCTAGGTCCTACCATTTTTTCCCACCCCTTTTACTTTCCTTCACATTTTCACCCAACAGTCAAACAGGTAAAATTCACCTTTTCACCCTTAATTTCAACCTCCTATTTGCTTTCCCTCCTTACTCCCCCTATTCCAAACGCACACTAAGATGCTAACATTTGATTGAGGGGAAATTCTAAGGTGCTCAAGGTTCTAAACCTAGGGTAATATAGTAAAATTCATATAATTGGATGAGATAATCAAGAGACTTAATAATCTCATCCAATAACCTAAATTTGACTACATCACCTCAAGTTCCAAATCTTTAGGGGTTACCATAAAAGCCACCTTGATTGAAAGAAAAATAAAAAGAATGAAAAAAATTAAAAAATAATTAAAAATATAAAAAAATAGAAAATTTTAAAATTTTGATGTGTAAAAATAATAAAAATCATATTTTTTATTTTTAAAAAATAAACAACAAAATTCTAAATTCTAATTTTTTTTTTCCTTTCCTTATATCATACGTAGCAAGCATAGGTAAAATTGTCCAGCACTTGCATTAATTATTTTTATAGTAAATAAGAAAATAATTAAATTATTGCACACACACACATATATATATTAAAAGTCAAACATTGAATGTAGTGAAAAATACAAGATTCTCGATGAACATTAAGTACAACTTAACAGATACAACTGAATACACACACACACACACACATATATATATATATATATATATATATATATATATATATATATATATATATATATATATATATTAAAAGTCAAATATTGAATGTAATGAAAAATACAAGATTCTCGATGAACATTAAGTACAACTTAACAGATACAACTGAATATTTACATTAATCATTAACTTTGCTGTACAGGCATCTTTGTAGTTTCTGGTAATCGTACACTAATGGGAAAATAAGTGAGTCACTCAGTCCGTCCACGCATCATCTTATGAAAATATTTTGATATACATTAAAAAATTTTATAAGCTTCTATAATAATTTAACTTAAAATTTATTAAAAAAATTGCAGTTTTATATGTAAAAATCTTGTAGTTTAAAGTGGAAATCCTATCCAAACGAAAATAATTCTAATCTTATTACAATACAGAAAATTTAAGTACTATTATCTCTTGTAATTTGATAAATAAAAAAATTATTCTTTAAATTATAACCTCCGTTCAATCATAATTTTAAAACATTCTAATACCAGAAAAGTAATACTAAAATCTTAAAATTATGGCAATATTCGAAATATTTCCTTCTTGAAGGAACTTTGGAATTTTATTGTTCCCTCGATCTTAGAGAAATTACACAATATTTTACATTCCATATAAAAATTTTACATTTTCATACATTTATCCCCTGAAAAAAATTTAAAATTTTACATATATAAATTTTAAGTTATTTATATTTTTTCCACCTCATAATTTTTTATAATAATAAAAATAATTAAATTATTATATATGCACATACATACATACAAATCACAAATCAAATCTTGATATAAAATCACAAATCAAATCTTGATATAAAATCTCTAAAACACTTCTAATGATGCTTGAACCAAAACACCCAACCTAACTGCTCATTGAATTTTATCCAATTGTGCCTTTAATGAAGTTGTTTCACAAAAACTTACAAATGTGTATTGATTTTATACATAATAAGTATATAAAAAATTGGAATTCCACTATTCAAATTTGCATTAAAAAATTATTCATTTTTTTTATTTTCAAATAAATCTACAATTTTCAATAAAAGATTATAAATATTATAAAACTTTCACAAAAACTTACTAAAATATATATCAAATTGTATTTTTACAAGAACATATTGAATTATAATGTTTAAATCAAGCATGATGAATTTTTGTAATAGAAGATACATTTTAAAATACTAGTTTGAGACACTTCACAAGAAGGTACGTATTTGGTAATCGAATCATTGATTATTTTTATAAATCAGATCAGAAAATCATGATCCAAAAATTGTTCATTTTTATAAACCAGAATCATTACAAAAAAAGTATTATAAGATGAAGACTGAACCACCCTTTTGTTTGTTTTGGGGAAAAATAGTTTTTTGTAATTTGTTTTCCAATTTTTTTATGTTAATAAAGAAGTTGGTCAATAGGAAATTAAAATTCAGTCAACCAAAAATTTATTTTAATTTTTTAGAAAGTAACTTTTTTATTTAAAAAATAAAATTCATTTTTTGCATGCTTGTTGCTCAGTGTCTCCCATCCCTGAAACCCTCCCTCTTTGCCTTCTCACTAATTACAGACTATAATATGTATTTTATTATCAATTGGCCAATTGGGATATCTTTTCATAAACAAATGATTAGTTGGCAATCACATGGCATGTTTACATGCTTCCTGACTAAAGTGATTTTTTTTTCATTTTAAAAGAAGCACTCCATTGAGATTTTATTGAGGTAATTTTATTAAGACTTCAACTTATATAAAATAATTTTTTATTTAAATTTATATTATTTTATTTAACTTATTGATATTTAAAAAAATAATTTAAATGATGAAAATATTCAATCCATCAAAAATTAAATTTCGTCTAAAACTACCTTTTAATTAATTAGTTTATTTTCATTTCTAATCTTGCACTTAATTTTTTTAACTGACAATTAATATATGTTATCACCCATTCCCATCAACTATCCATCTCTATATTTTATGAATTATGATTAAAAAATTAAATATAATTTATTATGAATATTTTTAATAAATAAGAAGATGATGTATTATTAAAAAATTAATAATTTTTATTGATATACTAATATATGAATAATTAATAATAGAAAATTTTAAATCCTTATGAAAGAAAGGTTGATATCTCAGAGTCGAATTGATATAAAATATACGCTCATTGCTCAAAAAATTAAATATATTTAAAAAATTTTATTAGGAGAAATTAATTTTTCTTTATACACTAAATACCAAAAAATATTTTTTCTTTATTTACCAAAAAATAAAAAATCAATTCATTTTTCAGAAATATATTTGCTTAAGAAAATATTTTCTAGAAATTCTATTTTCCTCTAAATTAAACAGACCTAGGTTCACTCCTTTTAAATCCTCATCCAACCTCTCATTCCTTTTAATATCCTAAACAATACAGTTGCTCCATAGCCTTGAAGAATGAATTGGAAGAGAATTTTGGCTCAACCTCACATCCTTTGGTCTATTGATAGTTATCAAATCCAATCAAAATTAAAATTTACTAACTTGAAGAAAATTTGTAGTATGGGGTAACAAACTAGGTCAAATTGTGAGTGATCCACTTAATAAATCTTATTAAATTGATTTACTAATAGTGTTTCCAGAGTTATTTAAGCTTTTTAAGTAAGAAAAATAGAAAAAGTGAATGTAAGAAGTTATGAAATTTGATTTTGCATAGTAAAGCAATTATGTAAATAATATGCAACTAGAATGTAGAAATTTAAATAGAATAGTAATAAAGGGATTTGATATCAAAATTAAATAGAATCTAATATTGAAAATAGGATTATCACAAAAAATTGTGAAAAAATACAATTGATCCAAGGAAATTAAAACTATTTAATAGATTAATAATAGATTGGTTTAAATTTAATAATTGCAATTGATTTCTCTATTTATAATCATTTGAAACCCTAGCAATGATTCATGAATTATATATTAGATAACTATCTAGAATTTAATCAATTCAAATTAGCAAAATTAAGCAATTACCATAATTCACGAAGCTAGATCTAAATCAATTTAAAAGTAGAATTCAGTTGAGTTAAAAGATTAAATCAGAAACCTTTGATTTAATCATTCAATCCTCTCTTCTCACATGAAGAATGATGATTAATGACCACTATCCTGCAAGTGCACGGGTTAAGTTGAGTTATAGTATAAAAGATTATCATTCTCCACAGGGATTGTAGGTTGAATACTAACTAAATTTCAAGTAAAATTATCTAGGCAAATCAATTGATTTTGAGAATCAAGAGTGAAATGTAAAACAGAGCTTAGCTATAAAAAATAAGGTTTGATTCAATGTAATAGAAGTGTACTCAGCTTAAGGATCCCTTGTACATTTCATTATGGAATGAATATAGTCCTCTAACTTGGTTTACTGTTAATTAAGATTACTGGATTACCTAATTTAAGCTATACCTCATTGCAAGGCTACTAGCTACTAACCAAAAGATTAAATGCCCAGAATTACTCTACTAATCACTCATCTAGGTTGCATTAACTTGCTTAGAATCCATTCTTGGACATTTCATCCTGTGCAAAAGAATCCAATTAGCTTAATTCCTAAGTCTAATTGATATTCCCAATGATCATGCAAGGTCTGATTAATTAATTGGTCATTTCAACCTAGAATCAATTAATCCATAACACAAATCCAATATTCTAGATATATTAGTTTGCTCCAGCACAAAATAGCATAATCAAATCATAATTCAATAGTAAATCAAGTTAGATTATATAAAATTCAGTTCTATAACTCCATGAACAAGTTCACCCAAGCTGAGCACAATGGTTTAGTGTGAAAGCATTACAAAATCAGAAGAAAACCAGAAAACAGAGAGGGAAGTTAAACAATCCATGAAGATCTACAAATTTCTTGCTTGATTCTTCAATTCCTTGCTTGAATCCACGTTAGAAGGTGCCCTTGGTGAGTTTGGATCTCCCCTAGGGTTTCTCCCAGCAGCTCTCTTTGTTAATTCTCAGTTTCTCCTCTTCTCTTTTTCAAAATTTCGCGCAAAACTTATATTGGTGATGTACACGGGGGTCAACACGTCCCGTATTTTACCCCATGTTTCTCAGCGAAAGTTAAGCAGCACGAAACACGTTATGCGACACGCCCCGTGTTCTTCTCTAAAGTGTCAAGCAGTAATGTACACAGGGTAGGACACGGCCCATGTTGTACCTCGTGTTCTTTTACGAAGGTTGGTCAGCATGATACATGGGGTATGACACGGCCCATGTTGTACCCCGTGTTCTTCTCTGAGCAGCTCAGTGAAGCCTCGAAGCAATCCAGAATGAAACACGGCCCTAAACACGGGGTTCCCATACCCCGTGTTCTTTGTTAAATGAACAAATTTGCTTCAATTCTTCATAATTTGAATGGTTTTGCTTCTAGATCCTTTTCTAATGCTCATATGTGTCATTTCAAGACCTGAAAACAAAATATAGAGCATCTAAGTATCCTTTTCAATCAATTTGCATAAAATACTAAGTAAATGAGTGATGAAACACATAGAATTTAGGTGCATTTGTGCATTTATCAATTAACTAACCAAAATATAATATAAATCTAGATTAAAATCATATATTACATATTTGAATATACATTAAGCTAAATCTAAATCCAATTTATGCAAATCCAAAAGATTAGATAATAGAATTAGAGAAAAAGGAACACCAATTAACAATAATTAACATTAAAAATCAAGATCTCATAATTTGAACCAAGTTAAGCCTTAAATTCCTTGAATCAATTCAAAATTTAACCTTCCATGAATGAAAAAAAAGAGAAAATCTCCAAGAAAAGTGCTAAAGAAAAGTTATCAGAAAAATGTTATAGGAAAGGTCAGAGTGAAACTTCCCTAAACTCACTATTAGAGAGTTAATGACATTCTAGGCCCAATTAATAAAATGTGGGCCCACCTCTAAAGATTTTAACCTTAAAATTTCACCTCACTTGGATAATTATAGCTCAAGATGTGGCCTAAGCACTAAAGATAGTCTAATCTAGTCCATAATTAACAACCACTAATCCAGCTCTTTTAGCCTTTAAAACTATGTAATTTCTCTTAAGTTCCTTCATATAGTTTAGCTCTACATCTTTGTAAACTTTTTGGCCTAAATTTGGATGATTTGGCCATTTAAAGCTTGAGTTATGTCTTAAACATTAAGGTAAGGTTGTAACCAAGCCAGACAACAACTTTTCTTTATCTTCACACTAACTTTGGAGTTTTAAGATTCTTGGACTAGTTTTTCAGCCAACATTAAAATTGTAGAAATTTCTCATAGATTTCTAATTATGTAAAGATCACTCAATTTCAATATTCAAAATTCAAGTTATAAAAAAAATGTAAATAGTTTGAAAAATTCAAAATTTACCGAATAATTCAATTAATTCTAGAATAATGTGATTTATCTTAAAACAAGGTAAAATTGATTTAATTAAGCATTATCATATCCCAAAAAACTTAAATATGAAGGAAAATATGTATAAAATATTGTACATATGATCCATTTCTAATATTTGGTAAGATTTATTTAATTTATCCTTTAGGGTTTGAATTTCCCTTATGCCCTAAGTTGATTTTGCTTATTTGCATAGATTTGACTTAACAAGGATCTAAACCCTAGAACCTATAATCCAACTCAAGATTTTTTGATATTATTTTGGTAAGTCCCTTTGCCCATGCCTTTATGGTGACTTCCCTTATTAATTGTGTATGTATAATACTCGATTAAGTTGTATTTATTATTGAATGGCTTGATTAGGGGTTATACCACTTAAAACCTTAGTTGTGTAATTTTGGTAAAGGAAAACACTCTCTTCTAAGGCGAGTGGGAATTTCCTACTTTTTATGAAGAAACCTTTTTGTAGAAAATGATATATAGTATATACTATTGATTTTGAAACTTACCTCTAAGCAACTAAAGTGAAGGAATAGCTATATGCACCTAGTAAAGTCTATATGAATGAATGAAGAAGTAAGGTAAGTTGAATATTGATGATGGCTTGCAAACTTATTAACTAAGAAATAAAAACTATGCTTAAGAAGGCACAAGAAATTATTAAATTGGGCCTAAGAGGAACCCTTCCAAAAAAAAAAAAAAAGGTTAAAGTGTGATTGAGATATCACACACTTGTTATTCCCATATAAGGTTCCTTGAATCCTAACTAATGAATATTATGATTTCCCATGAATATGTAAAGGATGCAAGATCAAGAGTTTTTTGCATAATGATTGGCACATTTCAAGCTAGATGTTAAAATGCCTTTTATACTTATGTATATGAATATGCTTATGTAACCTTGTTATTTTTCCACCTTTTGTTTAATAGGTGGTAGAAATCTTTACTCACTGTGTTTATGTAACTCCCTTTTCATGGCTTTTTTTTTCTTGTAGATCATGACACTCCAATTATTCCTCCCTCTCCTAGTTATTTGTCTACCTTTTAAGCTTAAAGGTAGGCCTTAACATGCGGATGCCAAGTACACATGGTGATGAGTAATATGCCTAGCTAGACCAATCATTGCATGCATATCTTTCATGTTTTCATTTCATTTTAAGAATTTTAATAGAATTGGTATTGAATATATGTCTTCAAAATTTTGGATTTTGTATATGAGTTCATATGAAAATGTTGTAAATGATCTTGAATATAAAATATTTGAATTCTTATTAAATGTTCCCCTCAAGCATTACACATATAACATGATTATCAATTTTTTAAAATGTAAGATTAGGCATTCTAAGCAAGTCAAGTTCCCAACCATGGAAGGGTGTGATAATATATATATATATATATATATATATATATATATAAGTAATACTTGGCAAGCACCATTTTATTTTATTTTGCTTACATGGAACTTTATTTGTTATTTATCACATGCATATATATATACGCACACATGCATATCCTTGTAATCACATTCCCAATTATGTATGTATCCATATTGTCACCTTTATATCAATATTTATAGTCACATACACAAATTTATATGTACACACACACATTCATTTCTATAATATTATCTATAATCATATATGTGTAACAATTTTTTTCTCAAACAATAATGTATTTATATTATTTATCTCTTAATGTTAATAACTGCATGCATACACTTATCCTTATTTTCATATTTTTTACTTCACACATACATTTCCTTTTTCTTTAACATTAATATTCATAATCTTGTACATATATTTATTTCCACCTTCTTATATTTATTGATAATCACATTGATAAGAAGTAAGCACGAAATTGTTGAGAAATGTCTTAAAATATAGAATCAAAGCAAAAATCAGAAGGATATTCATGAAATGCTTTAGTAAAGGTAGAAAGGGAGTGATAAGTGATAAAGAATGCACTACAAAGGATGGAAATCCTTTCATAAATGCAAAAGAATCACGCCACAAAGATGAGTCCTTGATAAGTGATGGTAAATGGTACAAAGTTTGAATCCTTTTTATAAGTCTTCAAGTTCATTGAAGAACTAAAGAGAGAAATACTCTCACAAGAAGGCATCAACCAATTTTAAAAATTGCTAATCTACATTCTATAAGGAATAACCTTTCTTATATTGCTTAGAAAGTCAACAAGTGAATTAAACTAGTTAGGCTCTAATGACTAACTTAGGCCTAAAGTTAACACTACTTAACTTAAAAATATTGTTTAAAATAAAATGACAAAAATAATGGTCCAAAAATACATTAAAAAATAAAAAGTATAAAATGACTTGAAATTCAAGAAAACAAATCATGCTGCTAACAGTTGAATATGCTATTCAAATACTATGGGAAAATCCTTTAGTGTTTGAATATGCTATTCAAATTTCAGTAGAAAGAGATGAATTATAAGCTTGATAATCAAATATAATATTCAACTATGAGTAGGAAGAGATAAACTCCAAGGTTAATATTCAATTAAAATGTTCTACTACTTGTATATTCTATCATGGCTAAAATACAAATGACCCATCTTCCCCTATTCTCTTCCAATCTTGCTTCCTTATGCATTTAAGCTCTTGGAATTAACTTTAAAAGTACTTTCTTGATTCTCTTAAATAACTCTTTGTTGTTGCCTCCTTTAGGATCACATCATACTCTTTCTCTTTAAAAAGATTCATTCTTAAATTTTTAAAACTTACATCAAAAGGAATGAGGCTAGAAACACTAAAAGTAACACTGATAACAAACTTACCATAAGAATCAAATCTTAGATGTAACATCATTAATCCTCAAGTACTTAGAATTAGCACTTTAAATGCAAATAACACTTAGCATTGAAGAAGCACTTAGAAATGCACATGGTTCTTAAGATAGTCCTTCTCTTCTTAGATACAACTTAACTTCCCTTAGGACCTATATTTTCTTATACGCAACCAAATACTAGGGTCAAACATATAATAAGATCAACAATTTCATGCAAATATATGAACTTATTATTAATCCTCAAGTACTTAGAATTAGCACTTTAAATGCAAATAATGCTTAGCATGGAAGAAGCACTTAGAAATGCACATGTTTCTTAGGATGGTCCCTCTCTTCTTAGATACAACTTAACTTCCCTTAGGACTTATATTTTCTTATATGCAACTAAATACTAAAGTCAAACATATAATAAGAATCAATAATTTCATGTAAACATATGAACTTATTTTTCATAACAAGTTTGTCATTAAAAGCACATAAAATTTGACTCCTTACAAGCTTCTTGCAAAACCTAATCCAATCATAAAAGCTCTTAACCTTACCAACAAACTTAGGTGGAGATTACTCTTTAATTGCCTTTATTTTTTCTCCATACACCCCTAAGTGTATGCCATTCACAGTATAGCCTAAGAAATCAATTCTTTCCATGAAAAATAAGTGTTTCGCAATATTAGCTTACAACTTTTCATTTCCTAAAACTTGCAATAAACATTTCAATTGCTAAACATGCTCATTTATGCTTTTGCCAAACATAAGAATGTTATCAACATGTGGCAAGCAATCCTTCTAACTTTTTAAATTCTTATTTAGTGACAAGATCCATCATTTAAGCCCATAAAAATAATAAAAACAAACAAAAGCAAATTTATCATTAAAAACATACAAAAAATTATTCATTAAACTCATTGAAGTACTTGTTGTATTAGATAAATGAAGTATTGAAGCTAATCACTCATATAAACCATGCTTTCTTTTGAAAATGTTTTTCCATACATTATGCAAAGTGGATGATATTCACCTTTCAAATCAATCTTGAAAAGCATACAAGGATCATGCAATTCACCAAGTATATTTTCTAAAACCTCCTTGACACCAAAATATTTTATAAATTCACCTTGTTACATCAAATTTTCTAAAGAACTTTTTGAAAACACATTAAAGCTTGGTAAATTATCAAGAAAATCCTTTTAGAGTTTTCTTAAGATCAAAATGTTGTATCAATTTACTGCCATTGGCTTATCTAGTAAACAAGTAACTTAGAGAACTTCTAGACAAAAATAATTCATTTCTTCTTCTTAAAAAATTATCATGTCAAAAAATTTCTCCAAAAACCATTTCTTCAAAAATATCAATATTTGAAATATCATCAACATGTAGAGAAATAACAAAATCATTTAAAAGGGCATTAAAACTACAATCATTCACATATAAATTCTCAATGTCTTTAAATCGAATAATTTTATATGCAAATTAGGGATGAGAGTATACCTCTAGGCCAAAGCATCATCCATCACATTATCTTCACCTTGCTTATATTGGATGGTATATAGATATGTTTCAATGAATTATTCTTATTTAGCATGTTTCCTAATCACACCATTAAAAGTGAAAATTCTCTTGGAAATATTCTTGGAGGCATATCTTAAAATTTCTATAAAACAAGATCAAAATCATTTAGCAAAATAAGTTAAACTTTGTTAGAATTTTCATAAGCTTCCTTGTACAAGACAATTGGCTAATAAAAATTTAAGGTATTTTTTATATCATTTGTTTTTACCATCACACTCAATTTTTCTATTTCTTGTTATAGCTCTTCCCCCAACTTCATTTTTGTTTTTCATATTGTTTGTTTTTGCCATCACACTCAATTTTTCTATTCCTTGTTATGGCTTTTCTCTCAAATTCATTTCTTTTTTTCCACAAGAACTATTTATTTTATTAAGGTTCTCATTCTTTTACTCAACTCTAATTTTCTCTCATCTTTTTTGTAACTACTATCCTTATTTTCGTGACTTTTACTTTTTTCTACCCTTTTCTCTTCTCCATCTTTTTCTTACTTTCTTTTCTCTTCTTTTTCTTTTGTCTTTTTTCCTCTTTCTCTTTGCCTTTTATTTATCTCTTTTCTTTTATTTCTCTCTCTTTTTTTTCATTCTTTTCTTCTTTTTTTCCTTTTCCTTTTCTTTTCTTTTATTTTACATCTTTAATTGATCTTAATACACTTGTTATGTAGACAAAGGTAAAAGGGTTACCTTTCTTATATTCATCTTAAAGTTATACTTATTAAGAAGACCATTATAAGTTACACACTAGTCATATTGTCATAGCCTTCTAATTAACAAATAGTAAGTATGTATGTGAGTAATATCAAATAACACCTCATCTTGGTACCTACTAATAAAAAAAGGAATTAACACTTGCTTTGTCACCTAAATTTCTCCACTAATATTCAACCCTTTCAAATTATAAGAATTAAGGTGTTAAAAAGTAAGCAAGTTTAATTTTTCTACTAAGATAGTATTGACAATATTAACATTACTATCAAACAAAGCTTTCCTTTGATGTGGCATCTAATATGAATGATATTTTTTCTTTTACTCTTTATTTTCTTCCTTAACTTGCTTATCTAGGGCTTTTCTATCCACCAAGGCATCACCATCCATGATAACTTCATCTCGTTCACTTTTCTTTTTAATATAAGGTATTGATTGTTAGCTATTGGAATTACTTATGGATTTAACTTTTCCTTTAGATCTTAAAGAGGATTTGGGCTTTTATTGAATTTTTTTCATCTTCTTTCTTCATAACCTTTTCCTTCTAGGATTATCATGAACAATTAGAATAGCAACCATATCCAAAAGAGCTAAATATTATTTTTTTCCTAATAATAGTCTTCATATCTTCCTAAGTAGCAATAGGCTTTGTACCATTACTTCTTCTAAATGATTCAAGTTAATCCTACTAAAAATCAGCATAATCAATCAATTTATAAGCAGCATGCCTCACTTTCTTCTCTTCAGAGTAATTATGGTAATCAAGGATTGCCATAAAAGAAACTTTATCTTCTTTTCCTACTCTAAGTAAGCTTTCAAATCATTCTTTTCTTCAAAATTTGACATTATCAAGATTATAATCCTTATGAACTTTTTTTTAACCTATCACCTCCATTTCTCTCATTTCCTTTTTTTATTTCTTTTATTATTTTTTAAAACTCATTATAAGGAACCTTTTCTTCTTAATTTTTCTATCTTCAAAAGTTTTTTCATTTTGTTTTCTATCTCTTCATTCCCTTATATCTCTCTTTTCATGTTAATCCTTTTAAAGTTAAACACTTTCCTTTCTCTTAAGTTTTCCATCCTATTTTTCAAATTATTATTGTATTTCCCTTAATGTGGACCTAATATCATTGTTTCTACTACCTCTTAATATTTTGAAAGATATACCTGAAAGGAAAGGTTAAATAAAGAATAACTTCTTCACAAGATCACACTTGTCACTTAATTTAAAGTTACTCACTTTCATGTCTGCAGTCTAATTAAGGCTTTTGCCCTTAAATAATCTCACATGTTCTTGTTTTTTTTCCACTTTTATCTTGCCATCTTATAGTTTTTTAGGAACTAAGATGAAATAATTAACAAAATCTAACAATTGTAACAATCAATGTCATTAATCAAGGATAAAAACATAGTAAAATAATGAGAGGCACTATAAGAAGTAAGAAAGACACAACTAAAATTCAAAGACACAATTAGAATTAATGAAACTAAACTAGGAATTAAATACTAAGAATGAAAGCTTTAATTAAATAAAAAAATAAAATTAAAAACAAAAGAGTAATTTACCCATAATCCCTTGTGAAGTATGGTTTTATATCAAATAATCCCTTGAACTTTCAAAGCTTTCAAATAACCCTTATGATTTTTTTTTCAAAATATGAAAACATTAGATTTGGATTTAAAATAGATAGAATAATTTAATGGTAGTTCTATAATCACTTAGCGATAATTCTGAATTGCCACTATCTTTTTGAATCACTTACCAGCAATTTTCAATAGCCAATAAATAAAAAAATTAAAAAATTTAATAAATATAGTGACATTTTTTAATTACTAGTAAGTGAATAAATTTTTAAAATTTTTAGCAAATCTAGCATTGGTTTTCAACCATCAGTAAATGATTCAACATGGTAGTGATGGTTCAAAATTGCTGCCAAGTGATTATAGAATTGCCCTAAAATTTTTCCATCTCTCAAATCTAACATTTTCATGTATTGGAAAAGTTAAGGAGGTTATTTAAAAGGTTTGAAAGTTTAAGAGAGTTATTTGATAAAATGCCATATTTTAGGGGGATTATATGTAATTTGTCCAAAATAAAAAGTTCATAAATGAAATAAAGCATACAATAAACAATCAACTTCTTTTGTCAGACAAATTTTCCTTTTATTCTTTCTTCTTTACACTTTGCTTTTCTTTTGTTTTTGGTTTTTTTTGTTTTATTCACTTTTAATTTTCATACTTTGTTTCTTTTTTCTTATTTTTCTTTTTTTATTCATTTTGTTTTTTTATTGATTTTCTTTGTTTGGAACCCTAAATAATTGTATAATACTTTTGTGTTATTAAAATAATGAGTATTAAGGTACTATAGTCAGCTATCTCAAATGAATTAGGAGATATTTGACTATAGTATGTAAATATCATAATTTAGTGCAGCCTTTACTTTATGTTATTCGAGTATATGAGTCGAATATCCCAAGATGAAAGGTGGATATTCAACTATTAGGAGTATAGGTCAAATAGTAGACTATAATATTCAACTATAGCCTAACCATTTCAAATTTTTCAAAAGGATATTCAACTATGGTATTTGACTATCACTAGAGTGGTTACTTTTTGCCTTGATATATTCGATTATGGTAGTCAAATATTGCACTAATTTTTATACAATATTTGAATACTATATTTGATTATAACAAGCTAAACTTCACTATTTTGAACTTTAATCAAACACTTTCAATGCAATTTTTCAAATCAAGCAAAGTTCTATGAAATTTAACAGAATTAAACATGAATTTGCACAAAATTAAAGCATGAAATGTAAGATCTAACAAAAAACTCAAGGATTGAACATCAGAACAAGATAGAACATAAAATTAAACTAGCAAATAAAATTAAACTTACACAATAACAAGAATTATGCATAAACTATAATAAAGACACAAGAATTGATGAATAACAATAACCCGAACTTGAATTTAAATACAAGATCAATAAGGAACAACAAGAACAACATAAGAACAAGAAAATAATGAAAAAATCATAGCAATAATAAATTACATAAAAAAATAGAAATGAAAAAATTCAAACAAGAGAGAAAAAATGATAAATATAACTTGAAAATTAGGAAACCAAAGCTCTGAATACCAAAAGATAAGAATCCAAGTACAAAATTACCGATGAAAGCCCCAAAATTTAGAAGACATTCATGCCACACTTTATAAAAGGTGAAAAGGGAGCGATAAGTGATGAAGAATATGCCACAAAGTATAAAAATCCTTTAATAGGTGTAGAAGAATCACATTATAAGAATGAATTCTTAATAAGTGATAGTAGATACCACAAAAGATGAATCCTTTTGATGAGTCTTCAAGTTTATTCATGAACTAATGAGAGAAAATGCTCTAACAAGAAAACATCACCCAATTTTGAAAATTATCAGTTGGCATTCTATAAGGAACAACCCTTCTTATATAGGCTAGAAAGTTAACTAGTTAACTAAACTAGTTAAACTCTAATGAACTAACTTAGGCCTAAAGCTAACATTAATTAAGCCAAAAATTTAGTTCAAACTAAAATGACAAAAATAATGGACCAAAAAATATATTGACAAATAAAAAGTCCAAAATGACTTAAAATCTAAGAAAATAAATTAGGCTGCTAATATTTGAGTACATTATTCAAATACTATAAAAAGATCCTTGAATATTCAAATATTAGTAGACAAGGTTGAATCCCAAGCCCAATAAATGAATATGTCTTCAACTATGAGTAGGTAGAGATAAACTCAAAGCTTTGATAGTTAACTATAATATTCGACTACTCATGTAGTCTGTTATGGCTGAAATGTATATGAACTAAGCTCTTCTATTCTCTTTTAATCTTACTTCCTCATGCATCTAAGCTCTTTTGAATTAACTCTTGAAACATTTCTATGATTCTCTTAAATAACTCTTTATGATTGCCTCCTATAGGATCACATCACAGTAACTTTCATTTGTCCTCATTTGTTCTTTACTAAAATAGTCACATCTGTGTATATTAATTTTATAAACCAATCATGTAAATAAATGCATAAAAAATTAAATATGTAAATATATATTATTTATAAACTAATATTTTATGTTAATAAAAATAGTATATGTATAATATTTCTATAAAATCAATCACATACATATGTAGTATTTTATGTTAATAAAAATAGTGACAAATATGAATAATATCTTCATAAAACTAATCACTTATGTACATGATATTTTATATTAATAAATACAATAACATACAAAAATATTACTTTTATAAATTATTCGTATATGTATAATATTTTCATAATAAAAACAATAATATGCATAAATATTATTTTCATAAATTGATCACATACTTATAATATTTTCCTAATAAAATAGTAATATATATGAATATTCGTATTTTTTTAATTAATTATTCTATACACATATACATCTTCTTCTTATGTTTTATTACAAGAAATAGGGCTTTCTACCCTCTTTATCCGTTAAAGGCTGAACATACTCCTTAAGTTCTTCCTTAAAATTTTCTTACTCCTTTTTCATTTTAATTTGTTGTTTACCATCCACTCTTATTTAAGACTAATTCTACTCATTTAAGGAAACTTTTAAAACACATTTGATAATGAAAATAGTGGGTATTGAATCATTTCCTAAACATTTCCCAATTTTTCTCACTTTAAAATTTTAAGTGTTCCTTATACACATTCCTTTATTTTTCTATTACGACCTAATCTCGATTATGACTAGTGTGGATCTTGATATTGGTTTTCACAAGTCTTAACACCTTTCACTTTTTCTATTCAATAGAAGCATTCTTAATATAAAGATATTCAAAATTTACTTTAAAATTTTTGCAGAAAAATAAATAGAATCTCCCTTATTTTTGGATACTTCTCAAGGGTCACATGCCCTATAAATATAAAACTCACATATTTCTAGATACAACAATATCAAACATACATATAGTACATTATAATTTTCAATTTTATACACATATAACAAGTCAACACATCTTATAATTCAACAAATCACTATTTGAATGCTAATTTTAATCCCAACTATCAAATCTTTCAGCAAGGCTACTATATTCTCTATAGATGCACATATTATAAATGAAATGTAGTGAGTTATAAAAACTCGATGAGCATATATTTTGACCATTACCTTATGAAAAATTAACATGATAAATATATGTAGATAACAATTATGAGCTAGTCATATATTAATTTAGAAACTAACAATAAAACCATTTTCCTAGATTTCTAAGGTATGTGAAGATAAGTCTCAAAATAAGAGTCCACCTGTATAAAACTTAAACTCTATATCTCATATTGTAGCTCATAGAAATCTTAATTATCCGTTAGTACACAATGTCATTATCAAATCAGATATTACCCATTTTGGGTTGACATTACAATCATAAATAACTATTAAAGCTTAAACACCAAGAAATCATCTCAATTACACTAATAGTAATATTCAATCATAGATAGTTTCTAATATCACATTATATCACACATCTAGTTATAGTAAATATATGCGTAGCCACTTTTGATTTTTCAGCCTATCATATATTTCTCTTAGCTGTTACTAGGAGTTTCCCATCTAGCCCTTAAATCAATCTTATATCTTTCATAACTATTTTCCACGAATTTCCTATCTAATTTTTAGAACATCACTCCATAACAATTCATGATTCCCCAAAGTTATTATTCTAACACAGTTCATAACTTCAATGTAAAATCATTAAATTCATCACTAAATAATACCAAGCACACAACAGTATATGCATAAGTATATGCCAATGCCATTATGTTGTTCTATATAGCCTTAACATACA
Source organism: Sindora glabra (assembly GCA_020226215.1). Taxonomy (NCBI): domain Eukaryota; kingdom Viridiplantae; phylum Streptophyta; class Magnoliopsida; order Fabales; family Fabaceae; genus Sindora; species Sindora glabra. The sequence continues at coordinate 33,939,113 of CM035235.1, read as the reverse complement.
AAATATCATTGAATTCAATCATAATCCTTCAATAGTTAGAAGCATAACAACCATACTTCCGTTGTGCACTCTAATCAATTAACCATCCTTTAATCAGCTTATTGTACTTATACTATGATATTTAGTTTATATGTAAATATATACATAAATATGAACTCTGTAATATCATTAAGAGGAATATCATTCACAGCATTTAAATTGAACTTTTTATTGAGATATAAAACTAAAGTGAAATATATACTTACTTGGTAGAGCATGTTCACTGTGGGATCTTAGAGTGGTTCATTTCATCCTTCTTTTATCCTCCTAGTCCACCTATTACAAGGATAAATTATAATTATATAAATATTACTTATCTTCTTTCTACATATTACAAATCTTTATTTGAAACTTAATATAATAATATTCTTTATTATTTTCCTTTATATTTCCTAATACTAACTAGTAATCCAACTATGTTACTTAATGGTCCTAGATCTTCACTTTCTTTATTTTCCTTTAAACTTGTCATTGAAATATAAAAAATTTTCATATATAATGACTTCTCCAAGTCAAAGTATAAAATCATCGAAATTATTACTACTCATATCATTATATAAAATTATACATCTATCTTTTTATATCTTTAACGTTTTGTAAAGAACTAGAAAAATATTTTTATTAGGAACTCTCATTTCAATGATATAATTATTCTCTGAATATACTATTTTGATACTTTTGATCATAAAATCCTTATTTGATAAATAATATACCAAACATCTAAATAATATTATAAAATCAGGTTTTCTTGAATCCTATTGGAATCTTTCAAAATATAAAAATACAACACTTCACAATTACTTTAAGCAGAGTATTCTAATAATTGATATCATAAAACTCTTATTCTACAAAGCCATCATCATATATGTGAATCTACACAAAATATAGGTTTCTCTAAAAATATATAATCATTACTAAAAATATTGTAATATAATACTCTCTAATGGTTGTGCTTATATTGTTTAAGTGCTTGATAGTATAAAATACACACATATAGATATATTTTTATAAGTATTATCATATACCTAAAATATCCATATTTAACCTTCCTTTTAGATCATACTTGAATCTGATGCTCTATATATATTTTATTCATCTTATTTTAACATTTTACTACATAAAAATCCCATTTATAGAAGTATCATCATTTTTCTCAAAATACGCCAAAATGGATTTTCTTGGGATTAAGCATGAAACCATCATAAAAATAAAACTTTATGATACAAACAAACTCACCCACCCTAAGAGTACATGATTGGAGCTCACCAGTATTGAAAAATGAAAGGGCTTGTTAAAAAATGCAATAACCACTCCCAAGCTCTACTACAACCCACACCGCAACTCAGTCACTCCCTTCAACATCCAGAGGCTATTGTAACTAGGGAATAGTGAAAACTAACTCCAAGTGGTGCATGGTGACCTAAAAGTGTCAAAATGGATTGGGTTTGATGAGTTGGCCTAAGATTGATATAATTTTGCTTAAGTTAGGGTTATGACTAGTATACAAAATAATAATAGTGGCTCAATTTAGTAAGAGACTGGAACTAGTTAACTTGACCTAGTAAAGGACTGGAACTGGTAAGTGCTAACCCATTAAGTTATTGGGTTAGTCTGTTAGTCTGATAATAGTAGTAAGTAGTAAATGATTAATTTATTATTATATATTTTATAATATATATTAAAATAATAATTTTGATATATTAAAATTATATATATGACTAATGTTAAATAATTTTTAATATTAAAATTAACAAATTTATACATTTAATATTGTCAATATATATTATATAAGTTTATCAAAATAAATAATTTTATGAATAGCAATAGCTTTTTAGCCCGTTACACAACAGTTAAATAGATTTTTTATTAATATTTTATATATTTTATACTATTATAAATACTCATCTTAATCAAATTTAATTCACACAATAAATATTCATTCTTTCTCTCTTCACTCTTATTCTTAAAATTTTTATTACTTTACAAATATTGAAAATTGAAGGTAGAGGTGGTGCATGAAATTGTAGAGTATTAAAATTTTTACTTTAAAAGAAAATATTAGTGACACTCTTCAATTTTTTTAATCTCTACTTATATTTTTATATTTTTTTTATCAAGTTTTATACTGCAACATATTTAAAGTATAATTTTTCACTAAAATAAAATAAATAAATATAAAAAATATTTTTTTAAAGATAACCAAATTATACTATTAAATTTGCTAAAGTAATTTCTTACATAATATGACACGCAATAACATATGTCTAAAAGAAATTCAAATTACAAAAAGATATCATTATGTGTTTTTTTTATAATTTTCTATGTTGAATATTTATCTAATAAATATGAAATAGCTTTTTCACTATTGAAGCTAACAATAAATTAAATTTTTATAATTTAACAATTTCAAAAGTTTATTGTCATTAAGTAGTTATATTATATTATTATAATATTTATCTGATAAATTAAATATATATATTTGGTCCAAGAATTTTTAGTTGTGGGGGAAATATATATACTTAAATAAATTAAATATATAAATTTCAAAAAGTGAGAATCATAATTAAAAAAAATACTTAACAACTTGCTACATGAAATGTAATAATAATACCCTACAAATCCAATGATATTGTATAGCCCAAAATATGGTTGGGTAAGTAACTATCCATCCAAATAGAAATTGGTCAATTCACCAAAAATAGAAATTGACCATATTGATAATGAAAAATTAAAAGCATAAGAATAAAAAATAGGAATGGAGCAGCAACCATAATACATGTGAATGTGTCAAGAATGATAGTACAATTTGAAGATTATTATATATATAAATGCAATTAAGATAAAAAAATTTTAAACTTAGATTGAGACCTTTTAAATCTTTCAAAAGATTAAATTATTAATTAATTAATTAATTAATATATAGACATACATATCCAGCTTATTAATAAATGTAAATATATTAATTTTTATCTTAACCAATGCTAGAGATATATACGATATCATTATTAATATGTAATATTAAGGAAAAATATGAAAGGAGAGATAATTTTTCATGTGCGAATTCCTTTATTTTTATTAAGATTTATCATTAAAAGCAAATTTGAATTTTATTTTAATGTAATTTTATTAAAATTAAAAATAAAAGTATAAATTTAATATTAATTTTAGCATATATTTATGAAAATAATAAAATATATACTTACTTTATATTTTAATATAAAAGTTTTGTCTTATTCATTAAGAAATATTAATTAAAAATTGGTTAATACTTTCATAATTTATATTAAGATATTAATAAAATCCTAATTATTCTACATATATTTGATTTTCAATATAGGATTTGAAAATTGATAAAAAAATATAAAATATCCCAATAAATAAAAAAAATTGTATATGAGCAATTAAGCATTAAGATTTAAGATTTTAAAAAAATATCCCAAATAAAAAAGAAATCAGGTGCATGAGTTGTAAATATAATAAAAGTGAAAAAAAAAACATGATACTTGCGAAAAAATACCTACAAAATGAAAAAAAATAATTTGAATTTTAAAATGATAAAAATAAATTTGATCTCAATTCTAAATAATTTTGTAAAACAAATAAAATATGTGATTAGTTGATATGTTAATATTAAAAGTTTGATTTATTTTTAAGATATATTATTTAAAAATAAATTTAACATATTTTATAAAATTTTAATTCATGCATATTTAATTTGAAATATAAAAATTAAAAATTAATAACAATAAATTTTAAGTAAATAATTTTGATATTAATTTTTAAATATAGATATACAACAAAAAAGCCCAAAATATGATTGAGTTAGTGTCTACTAAGAAGTAAAAGAAATAAATTAAAAAATGATATATGATAGGACTATAATAATAAGATGCAAAGCATGTATCAACAACATAAATTCCATTAAATAGATAGAAGTTATGTTGCAATAAAAAATAAAAAAATTGAAATGGAAGACAAAGAATAGAAATGAATAAAATAATAAAATGAAGAAATAGGAATACACGTCGTCAATGCAGTACAAATCCAATCTCACTATATATATATATTTCTCGTTGTGCAATGGCTTTCTAGCCATTGGTGATAAATAAATGGATTTTTTATTAATATTTTATATATTTTACATTATTATAAATACTCATTTCAAATTTTCAATCAAACTCAATTCACATAACAAATATTCATTCTTTCTTTATTCTTTCATTATTTTCAATCTTATTCTTATAATTGTCAGTTCTCTATAAATATTGAAGATTGAAGGCAGAGGTGGTGTATGAAGTTGTAAAACATTATAATTTTCACTTCAAAGAAAAATATTGGTGATACTCTTCTATCATTTCTAATCTCTATTTATATTTTTATATTTTTTATAAAGTTTTACATTTTAATTTTTATAGTATTTTAATTAATTATTATTCTTGTTAAATTTAAATTAGTAATTTTATTTTTATATCATTAATAAATTTTAATTATGGATTTGAATGATTTTAATAATATGCAATACTATTTTGACAATTAATTTTTTTAAAAAAATATAGCTACTAATTTTTTAAATAATAATTTTACAAATGCTCCTTCACGTACACCTAAATTTACATCCTTTCCTCTTCATTCTCAACATTTATCTTCACAACATGTTCATAATTATAAGAATATAAACACTTTTGTATCCTCATTTGATTTAGTAAAAAGATCAAAAAGTTCTAAAATATGGAATCATTTTAATTTAAAAAATGTACATGATGCAGTTAAAATATTTTGTAAATATTATCCAATAAATTATAACTATGATAGTTATAATGGTACTAGTACAATGAGATGCCATTATTCTTCTAAACATGTGGATGTAAATATTATAAGTGAAAATTCTAACATGCTTAGTTAAGATAATTATAAATATGAATTATATAAATGGATTTGTTATGCTAAAATACCTTTTACCTTTTAATGTAGCTAGTTATCTAAAATTAAATGCCCTTCTTCAATACTTTAATCCTCAATGATACAATATAAGTAGGAATATTAGTGTAAATAAATTGAATAAAAATTTTAAAAAGCAAAAAATGGGCTTACCTAACTTTTTTCAAAATTCAAAGGTAAAGTTGTACTTACATCTGATATTTGAATATCATCATCTCAAATGAGTTATGTTTGTGTAACTACCCATATATTGATAATAATTTTATTTTAAATAAAAAATTACTTATTTTAAACCAATCTTACCACCATCATATGATACATGTACTATTACTTTTTATATAAAAAATACTTGTAGTGATTACGTAATATCGGATAAAATATTTTTAATTATCTTTGATAATGTATTTACTAATGCTAGTACTATTAGAATTTTAATTCAAGTTTTAAATCCTATTTTTGAAGCTTAATTTTTTCATCTTAAATATGCATGCCATATTTTAAGTTTATTTGTTTAAGATGCATTAAAATTATTTCTATACTTATACAAAATCTTAATAATATAGTTTTATATATCAAATCATTATCAGCTAGAAAGCATGACTGGAAATAATCATATATTCAAATATTTAAGAAATCTAAGATGCCTCCATAAGATGTTCGTACGTAATTAAATTCTACTTTTAAAATGTTAAAATTTTATTTAGAGTATAAAGATATAATTGATACTTTTTATTCAATAAAAATTCAAGTTAATCTTCATCTTGAAAATGTTGAATAGGAAAGGGGACAAATTTTCTTATAATTTTTACAAATATTTTATAGAGCAATTAATTTTTTTATCTAATTCTTATTATCTGACATCTCACTTAATACTTGGTATTTTGCTAAATTTTAGTTCAACATTTTTAAAATTTAGAAGTATTAATAGGTTTGAAATTATTATTAATGAATATTTACCAAAATGAAATAAATGCTTTTAAAATATTTCTTATTTATATGTTATAACTACAATTATAGATCCTAGAATTAAATAAGAAAGAGTAAAAAAAATTGTTATAAAAGTACCATGAAAATATATAGTATGAATTTGACTTAGAGTTTTATATGAATGATATAAATAATTTACTATTAGAAGTGTTTCAAGTATATAGTAGTAAATTTAGTTCTTTACATTCATACACAGGTTCTTCATCTTCTTAAAAAATGAGTATTCCATTTCATGAAGAATATAATAACTTCTTAGATTTAATGATGATACTTCTTCAATTAATAATGAGTTAAGTTCCTACTTATTTACACCTATTGTCACTAATATGCTATATTTTGCCATTTTAGAATGATGAAAAGTACAAATGACATAATATCCTATACTTTTTCTAATAGTATGTGATATACTAACCTCTCTAATGTCTTCGATAGCATCAAAAAGTATATTTTCTCTTAGTGAATGAATTTTGGATGACAAGCATTTATCTATGAATGATTAAAATTTAGAGATGACTATTTATTTAAAAGATTGGTAAAATGCAAAAGATAGACAATAAAACAATTTGCAAGAAGATGGATTATCATTAAGTGAAAGAGATAATTAGAAATAGTCACATATTCATATTTAATAATGAAATTTTCTGGACTAGGTCCCATGGTTTTTACCTTTCTTAATGGAGAATTTTCACATTAAAAATTGTTATGTATTAATTTATTTCTTTATTATTTTTAGTTCTATTGAATAACAATAACAACAACAACAATAATAATAATAGTTTTTAAGTAATAATAATAAAATATAATTATATTTTATAATAATAAGAGTCATTATAACAATAATGACAATATATAATAATAATCATAAGAAGGATTTTTAATCTAAAATTTAAAATGTCTCACTACTAATTAATCATCTAAAATTTTTAATATATGATTTCAATTACAAATTTTATTAATTATTATATCTCAAATTTAAACTTAGCTTATTTAAATTAAATGTATTTTTATAAATATTTTTTTTTTACATGTGGTCAAATTATTTTAAGCTAATATTTTCTTCTATATATTAAAGGTGATGAGATTTTAATTTAAAATTATAATACATTGACAGTTACTAATATATCCTAAGAAATTAGGAACAAAACAACATTAATATTTAAAAAGTTTCTTACTTTCTTCTTTAAAAGAATTTATATTTAATATTTTTAAAATTTAAAAAAAGATATATATTTTATTTTAATTATTTCAATAAATTTATCTTAATATCATCTTTTTAATAAAATTTTAAACGATAATAATAATAAAATATAATTATATTTAATAATAATAAAATTTAATTAATTATTGATGTAAAATTGATAATAAATAAATAACTAATATGATAATGATGATGATGATGATCATAATAATAATAATAATAATAATAATAATAATAATAATAATAATAATAAAATGTAATGGATTATTAAACCTACTTAAACCTACCTAATAAATGTCAACCTGAGATTAGAATAGAGACTGGTATTATAATAACCTTATTTGAACTTGACCTAACAAAAAAATAACTCAGCTTGAGACTGGTTCAATATATAGTTTTTATCCATTAGTTAGCTCAGTAGGATTGAGTTAGCCCATTTTGATAGGTTTACGGTGGTTGCAAGTTCATTGATGGTGATGATGGTGTGAACAAGAGGTTAATGAAAAAAAAGGTACTTCGGTCTTATTTAGCTCCTATTTACAGCATCTCCATCAAACTTGTAGCGTGCTATAACAAGTGTGAAGATAGTGATGATGATCGAAAAAAGGAGAGTGATAAGAAAAGGAAAAAGGAGGAGGAAGATAGGGAAGAGGGAGATCGAGGCAGTGAGTGAGCGTGACCAGAGAGAAAAAAACCAAAAAACAATAAAAAGGAGAAAGATGGAACTAAAAATATATGTAAAAAATGAAAAAAATGAGTTATGGGCTTTGCTACCATGCTTCTTGCATTTAATAAGCTTGGTTCCGAATTCAATTTGAGCCATCCATTTTAGATAAAATAATCTAGCCATTGATTTATTAAGAACTCATTTTCATAAATTAATATGTTTACGATCTCAGTTTAATTATTTTCAATCCTTTCCTATTATATATATATATATATATATATATATATATATATATATATATATATATATATATATATATATATATATATATATATATATATAAGTCTTAAAATAATTATTTCAAACTTTCACAATTCTCAAAAATAATTTTAGCAAATACAAATAAATTATGTCATAAATTTTTGCACCATAATCAGTAAAATATTTTCAACTTATAGAAAATTCTTTATAAAAATTATTTTAAACTATTCTTAAATTAATAATGATCATATATATATAAATAAATAAATTTGAAATATTTTCACAAGTATTATTTTCAATATTCCAGAACCTTTAATATGAAAAATAAATTTAAAATCAAATATTAACCAAATAAACAAATAATTATCCATAGGTATCAAAATTTATAAAACTTTAAACTTAGAATGTTACATTTTCATATTAGCATAATTACTTAAATCTTTAGAATTAAACATTATATTCAACACTCAAATTCCTATGGTGACCAAACCTTCTAGGGATTATTTTAGGGCTTTTACAACCTTCCTTCTTGATGACCAAAATTACTATAGTTAGTAACATAAAATTTAATTTATTTTTTATCAAATAAGTGAGATACATACATACATATATATATATATATATATATATATATATACACACCATTCATTGATTTGGGATAATAATATACATGTCCCATTTCTAACCATACTCTTAGCATATTCAATCATTTAGTTCCTTATCTTGTCAAACTCTTCTTTATACTTGCATGAATATTTTTCATGCTTTAAATTTCCATCAAGTTTCTTTTTGTAATATTCTAGTGTTGATATGATAAAAACCCTAGGATAAGAGTATAGGGAGAATACTCATCTTGGGTAGATAAACATGAAGAAAGAATATGGTATTTAACCTTAGCAAATGAAAAGGGGAAATGCCAAGATTTAGCACCATTTTGCTAACACAAATGATATACTGAGAATCTATTCATTAACTCTTGTACTTGCCTAATTTTTAGAAGGATTCAAGTGGAAAGCATGTAAGGATTATTAATACGCTTGAGGATGAAAGGATCAATGTGTTTAAAGTAGAGTTAGTGTCCATTTTAAGGTAATGTCTAAAGTAGCTGTGAGGTGAAATGGTGAGACTGTGTGTTTTTTTTTTTAAGCAGGTTATCATGAGTAAGTAAGAAAGAAAGAAGAGCTTAAGGGCTTAGAGCCAATCATGAGAAAATGAAAGTGGTCATGTGCCTATACACTCTTATCCTTTACAACTAGTAAGGTGATTAGATGAGGTAAATCTTTATCTCAAGGCTATTGGTAGGAAATCTAAATATGCACATGCATTGACCACCAATTCTTTTAGTTTGTGAATTAATTAAACTACTTAGAGATGAGTGTGGATAAGGGTTGTCACTCATAGGTTATAAATCCTTTAGTTCCCTTTCATTAGTTCTTGATTAGGGATATATTATAAAATAAATTAAATTAGCCATATCATGGCATGCCCTTTTAGGTTTCCGGGATCATGGTTATATCTTCTTAGATTATTCTATCTCAGTTGAGTCACTAAGTATGCCACTTAGCCATCTATCTTCATCCTATTGGCTTGTTATATTACATCTCACCCTTATTGGCTCTCTAATTATCATAAAACAAAGATTTTAAATAAACCAAAACTAGGTTTTAGCATACATTGGCTATTAGCCTTCTTAGGTTCATCATTATAGCTAGCTTAGTTATGGTTTCCAAGTATAAACTATGTTTATTAGAAATTTGAGTTCCATTGAGGAACCATAATAGGTTAACTAGTCCTATTGATCCTTAAACTAAGTAGGCCCTTTCATTTTCATTTTTAGATCCACTTCAATCTAGCCTTTGATCACAACCCTGTGCCTTAGACCTTTATCTTTCACATGGGCTATTGTAAGCACTTTTTCCCATTTATTGGCCTACCCTATACACAATCATACACTTATCAAATCAACGCTCCAATTTCATTCTATTGTGATTCAACTTACTTTATTAAATCATCATTTATGAGCATACATATTTATACCTCAGGTACCTTTTTTTTAACAACCTCAGTCATGTCATTCTTAGAAGAAAATTCATATCTCACTACATACCTCAAATTTTTACATGAAGCTTTGACATAAAATACTTTAATCAATAGCACCACTTTTGTATCAATTGGATATTCCTAGAAAAAGTTATGACTAAAATACTAGAAATTGGTCAATGTTAGGGTATACAAAATATTTCCTATCTTCTAGAAAATTATGGTATTAATTGGCTAGATATTAAATTACATAACTAATATGATTTAAAGCCCTAGATGTTTATTTTCCAAGTGTTTTGACTATTTATCAATCAAACACTTGTTCCTTAAGTTATAATGAAAATACTACTATGTGTATAAAGACTGCACTAACATATAATTCCACTTCACACTTCTTTAAGGTATTATTTAATTCTTGTTAACTCACTTGGTATTTCCAATTCCTTTAATTACTTCTGTTCTCATTCTTTTATCTTCCAAAATGTGGTTCCCATATTTCTAATTCCTACATTTTATAATTTTCTTAAAATATCTTCTAAATAATTTCCATTCTTATCCTCTTTTTTATTATTAATAATACAATACCTTATAAAAATTTTCTTTCCAATGAAAATATGTCAATTTATTTTATTTGAATTGAATTAGGACCTTTTGTACCATTCCTTTATTCATCCTTATATACTTTATCATTTATAGGGTTATAACCATTAATATGTCATAATTAGTGTCTAATTTTTATAAACAAATTTTAAGGTGTTACAACAACAAGTAATAAGCCCATATGATTCTAGTGAGAAGGTTTTTTTTTTTTTTTTTTGTAAAAATGTTCCAAAAATTTCTTTATTCCATACCTTTAAATCTTCCATACAAGCCTGGAGTCTTTCATCATGATCCAAGGTAGAATCCACTTAAGATTTACTAATGACAGGTTGAAAGGAAGGATTAAAGATCCATAATGATTCAAAACGAAAAGGACAATTTATCTTATTCCTATCAAGGAAGGGATAAGAGGCAAACATAATGGGACAATGGTCAAAAGAGGTTCTTGGAAGGTGAAATATCTTAGAGTTAAGAAATAAGACTAAAAAGTTAGATTTCCTATAGGCTATGTTCACTAATAATATGACTAAAATCTCTTTTATTTATCCAAATGAGCCTTAGCCTAACAAGGCCTAGGTTAAACAAGTTGCACATATTTAGGCAATGTTGGAATTTATAAATTCTACTCGTATCCATCGACCAACCCTCAAATTTGTCATTAAGGGAGAACATCTCATTAAAGTCACCTTTCAAAAAGAATTTATAACACTATCATGACATGATTTTTAGATATTATGAGCAGCATAAAAACATCTAACTATTATTAATATACTAACTAGCTATCCTTCCAAGCCTCTAAGATATTTTTAACTCATCTATTTTTATAACTCTACTAAAAGTATAATAACCACTTATGAAAAATAATTTTTACTTGCGCACAAATAAAGAAGATTAAAACATAAGTTACATATATCAAATATTATTTATACAATAATGTAAAATTTCTAAAAAACATAACTTTATAATAGTACTATCAGAAGATAAAACTTATAACTAAGACACCATGAAAATGTTATAAGGAAGGTTCTCAAAAACAAGATCAATAATAAGGAGTATGAGTATTAAAATATTTAGTGAATGACTACTTTTCTCCCTTTTTTCTAAGAGTTTTCACCATGAAAGACTATATATATATATATATATATATATATATATATATATATATATATATATATATATATATATATATATAACAATGTATAATAATTGATTGAATCTCTCAAGTACTATCTATAACTTTTATGCACAACTATAATTCTAGTATACTAATTAGAAATACTTGTGTGCTAGTACTAATAGCAATTGTTATATGTATTATATACAAAATCTATCAAGAGAATGGCTATAGTAAATACTTGTAAAATCTACCAAATAGCTCTAGTTGATATCCAGGTTTCTTCTTATATATCTTCAATTTAACCTTATCCCATGCCACTTTAGGCATAAAGCCTCTAATCTTATCCTTTCACTTCTCACCCCACCTTTTCTTTTCTATGAATGATGTAAATCTCTCCCCCTTCATAAATCATGTATAGGATGAACAATGATAGGATACCATAGATATCAACCATGGATTTCATTATCATATCATTAGGTATGATCATAATACTAACTATGCCATAAGGATTTTGTTGTCATCTATTCCATTTACATCATTTCATAACATTATGCCTAAGGTTGACATACAACATTGCCATTCAAGATAATGACAACATTTAATTCTTTTGAATAGCTAATAATTATAACTCAAGCCTTATTAAATATATCATTAATTTCTATTATTTGTAACGTTCTTTATAAGAGATTTTAAATATCAAACATGTTAGGTAGTATGAGTACTACCAAGGTTTAATGCCTTTTAGGCTTCCAAGTCATCTCAAATTTTCATTAAAATTTTATATAATACTTCTAACACACCAACAAGCATCAAACATCAATTTTCTTACAATCTTATCATCTTTATGTACTATTCACTCAGTACCAAAGTAGTGAATTTCAAATAGTAGAACATAAAAGCATTCTCGATGAAAGCCTTTTTTTAACATTCAAACCATTTCCAATTGCTTCCAAATTTTTATGAAACACCCATAGCATATTAATAATGAGAAACTTCAATTGTTTTAAAAAAAATTCTCATGTGATTACTATTCACATGAAACCACATGTATGGAATTCAAAATAGGATAACACATGAGGAATTATAATCAAGGTCCCTTTTCATTATTCAAATTAACTCTAATCATTACCAAATTTTTATCCAACCTTCCTAATATATTAATTGATGAAAAACTTCAATTATTTTGCAAATATACGATGTTGCTACCATCCATATAGAACCAAAAACTTAGAGTTGTCAATTCTAGATAGATTTGGAGTTATTGTAGAAATGAGGCCTTTTTGATGTCCAAATCAATTCTAATTACCACCAAATTTTTATATAAACTTACTAACATATTAATAATTAAAGAACATTAATTACTTTAATTTTTATTAATCAAATTTGTGTTCAAACAGCACCAAAATATCAAAATATAGAATCCAGAATTTTGTATTGAGTTCTTATACTAAAGTCCATACAAATTCACTTTTCATAACTCTAAAATTTTACAAAAATTCCTAACTTTTTCCACACCTATCCTAGTACTATTTGTAACACAAATATATCAAAAATTAAAATTATAACAATTTCTAACCCTTGATTCTAAAGAGAAATAGAAAATAGAGCATTATTCACCTTTGATAGCTTTTCTTCTAAACTCAATGCAATTCTCTTTTCATCTCCTAAGGGAAAAATTAATGAATCTTTTTCTACCAATATTGGGACTAAATACCAATATCATATCATCATATTAACATTCATGTGGCATTAAAATTAAACCATATAGCACCATAATTCATTTCAAAACCCATAATGGCTAATATCATCAAATTCTTCATTTTTCCTGAGAAAACTCAATGGAGCAAAGGATCATTGTCACTCACCTTAAATCCTTGATTCTTTAACTTCTTAAAAACTTCTTAGAGCAGCAAGAAAGAAATTTCTCTACAATAAACCAAATTCTAGAAATTTTAGGAAAAAAACTCTTCTAAGAACTTGAAGAAGATAATAGAAAACCTTAGTTACCTTACAAAATTTTGATGATATTACTAGGAAAGTCTTTTAGAATTGATTGAAACTTGGAAGCTCTACTTGAAGAAACCCTAAAGGAATCACGATTTTTGGGCTATCAGAAGCAAGAAAATGCGAATTTTTTTATCCTAAAACTCTATATATATAAGTCCTAGAATTATTTTAATTCTGGACCTAAAAAAATTGAACTAAGTTAGCCCAAACATATCAAGATAGTTTATTTTAATTTTAGCCTCAATTTCTAGGTTTTTGGAAGCTCTACATGAAGAAACCCCAAAGGACTCATGGTTTTTGAGATAAGAAGAAGAACAAAATGTGAATTTTTTTATCCAAAAATCCTATATATATAAGTCCCATAATTATTTTAATTTTGGACCTAAAAAGTGGAACTAAATTAGCCCAAATACATCAAGATAGTTTATTTTAATTTTGGTCCCAATTTCTAACTTTTTAGGTTATTCAGGTCATTTTATAACTACTTGAGATCCTAATTTTCTATTGAACTTCCATAAAATTTTACTAAATTTAGTGTTGGAATTTTTATGATATTTTGACTTTTACTACTGCCTAAGATGATTTCTACAAAAATTTTAGATAAATATACACTCAAATTATCTTTATAGTTTAGCTAAATTTTATCCAATTTTGTTATCGGATTTTTATTAGAGTGATTTTCTATCCAAAATTTCTTGTTAAATTTTTTTTCTTGCTCTATTACAATATTACATACGCCCTCATCTCGACTTGTGTAAATAGCAGATAAGAGAGTGTAAGAACTATTGACTTTTACTTCTAGATCAACTGCCTGGTGAGAATGAGGGTGCATAAAAATTTGTAGGTCGTTTTCACCTTTGTTCCACAGAATCCAAATCCCTCCTGTCCGTCCCATAGCATCAACGATAAAATTAGATTCATTGTTTAGAGTCTGAAACAGCTCTTCAGCTTGTGACCCTGCAACTCTAGTTTCAATTAGAATGACAATGTCAAGCTTGCTACGACTCCGCGAATCATTCAGACACGTCTTGAGCCCATCCCTAACTGCTCCTTGGACATTCCAAGCTAGAATATTTTTAGTTGCAACAGCTTAGTGTTATTTGTGAAGTTAAGGGAACTTTCAAGCAATATCCCCAGTTAGGAAGCCGTTGCAGGGCTAAATGGGTCGACCTCAACTTTGTAATGAGAACTGGGGTTTTCAAGCTTTATCCAAGAGCTTGCGGTAACCCTATAATTTTTTCGGAGAACCCTCAAAGTAGAACTACTCAATTTTCCGTCCCGAAGATAGTCTCCATTGCTAGCGTTGTCATGATCAGCCTTACTTTGATCATTGGGCTTTCGATGTGAACTCGGGTGCTTATTCTAAATAGATGAGTCACTAACATCTCCTTCGAAGGCAAAATGACAAAAGGGTTATCGTTCTTCAGTTCCTGCATTATATTGTTGAACTCATAGATCTCATGAGTTTCATTTACACACTATTAATCGTTTTCACTCATGTCTGCACCACTCTTTTTGATCGTTCAACCCTTCATTCAAGTTTTGGCATATCTCGACATTGTAACTGATTAGAATCTCTTAAAGCTTTATCCAACCGATGAGTCTGGTGACGCTGGTTATTGTGTGATAATCTAACCTTGGTAGGGCTTGCTGATTCAAAACGTGTGTTGTCGGGATGTCTAGCAGGGTGCCCTTTTTCAGGAGCGTTGACTCCCCTTTCACAGAAAGTGGGAGTTTCTTATTCAACTCTACCCTTCTCCTGTTCATCATTATTCTCAAGATTTTCCTTACCATACTCAACAACTGCTATCATTTTACACAACAATGCCATCGCAAGTAAAAGACGAGAAGCCCCATTTTTAAAAGCTTCAGCTCCTTCCATCAATTCAGGTTCTGAATCAATTGTGATGGGACTCAGAAGCTGGGGCCATATCCATCGTGCCTCCGTTCTCAGACTCTTCGTCTTTGCGAAAGAAACTCCGCCTAATGTCATTTTCGAAATTAATGAGATAAGTAGATGTCCCTTTCAAAGCTTTTTCTTTTACTTTGAAGTTACCTATTTCTATTATTGTATTTTGACCTGTTTTCTCTGTCCTACGTAGGCAAGGTGTCATGGTGTCTTCTTTGGAGTTTGAAAAGCACATTTCTTGCATCTGACGTGACGAGTATTGATGCCCTTCTGGCACGTGATTGTATGAATTAATTTGAAATTTAAAAATGGCACCCCGCATTCCTGTTGCGATCCTATCGACCATCACTCCGGCAAATATTGGCACTATGCAATACTGAATTCCTATTTCTATCCATCTGCTTCCTTTTTGCTTGGACTGAATTTCATTTCCCCAAGTTAGAGTCTGGACAAATTTCTTTGTTGTGGGGATTGGTCAATCCGTTTGAAGTATCATTGAGATCAATAGATTGAGTTATTCATCCACATTAGAAGCAGGCTTTATCCAGACCTTCGTAGTGGTCATGCTCGTTAAATTAGAGAGAACCTTGAAGAGGTTTGGATGTGTCAATCTCTATGAACATTACCAAAAAAAATTATATTTAGTGACGGAAAAAACCGACGAAATTTGAGCAATAGAATTTGCAACAGAATATTTATTAATAAACGGGTCTACTATATGTACTTTTAGAGACGAAATTAGCAACGGTCATTTAAACATTCCTCTCTAATTCCATTGCTAACTCTTCTAAATTCTTGAAGTTACTAACTAAAAATAAATTCATCTTTAAATTCTTCAGTAATATCAACTAAGGAAATTAGTGATAGAATAAAAAAAATCATTTTCAAATCACTAATAGATTTAGTGATGAATTTGTGCTTAAAATTTTAAAATTATGTTCAGCAATAGAGTGAATTTTCTTTTTAGTGATAGATGTTACACAATCCATTACTAATTCTATTACTAATTGGAACACACTATTTCATTAAATGTTAATTAACAACGAATTAATCCATTGCTAATTTTGTCACTAACCTGGTTATATATCAAAAGTTAATGACAAGCCTTCTGTTTCTCCTTTCTTCTCTCCTTCCCTCCTCCATCTAGTACCACTTCAAGAGATTGCTACCTTTGGTCGAACATTCACCCTCATCATTGTCATCCAATGCCATTATTACCATCACCATATGTTATTGCATATTTTAATTAGTGAGTTTTATTAATTTTTTGTTATTTTAGTAGTTTTTCAATTTTTTTTTGTTTATTGGGCTTTCGTTTTGTGATTTGTGATTATCATATGTATTTCTATTAATTGTTGTATTGTTAATTATTTTGTTAAAAAATTTCACTTTTAGGAAATTTTTTCACTAAAAAGTTACAATTTTTTTTGGAAACATCCTTTTGTTTAGGGTTTAGTCAATTTCATCTTTGTATCAAGTTTTAGGCTAAAATGATTCATGTTGTCTGATGATATTCATGTACTATCATCCTTTAAATTGCTTGCTTTAGTGAATGTTTCAACATATGACATGCAAACATTGTCGTGGGTTTTCATGAACATACACTACTACAAAATTGTTAACTAATGTTAGTGGATAGATGTTGGCTACCACTGTCATCAATCATTATTTTAATGTAATGATATTTTTAAAATTATATGAAATTTTGAGACAACATAATTCAATTATAGCTAACATCTATGTTGATGGAATGGTATTTATGAAATTAATGGAATTTTATTACGTCAATTTTCACACTAATTAACATCCAAAGTTTAGCGCCATAACATAAGATGTCGATGTTCTTCTCAATCCCAAAATGGCATTTGATGCATCTTGTTGTGAAGTGAGACAAGTTAACATGTTGGTTTTATATTTAACCAGTGCCGAAAAGGCACTTACTCTACTTAGGGTGAAACATAGGACATCTATTTTGATTTAATAACCATCATCCAAAAGTTATTTGAATTGTCTCATTGCAAAAATAAAATGCTTATATGTTGGGTTTGATTTAATAATTGACATTTATTGTTTCCTATAAATTTCTATTTCATTCCATTTTTTATTTAAGTGACATAAGAGGATAAGGCATGTATCCTTGCTGCACATTTAGAAATATTTTTAATTTTAAGATTATAAATTTCTCAACAAACCATGGTTATCTTATATTAGGATGGAATTCTCATGATCATAAGATATTAGTAATTTGATGAGAAACTCATGATCATAAGATGATATTGTAAGGAATGGATAGTTAATATTTGTAGAATTTGGTGGAGTATTTCAACACAAACAAAATAGGTTAAAAATAAGGATTTTAATCTCTTCAACATGAGGAATGAGTGGCTATGCTATAAACTGTTTTGATAATATACTATAATTTTTATATAGGTTGTTATTTTATGGAAAAACATATAGCATATAACAATTTATAAATTTTATCAAATGATTAATTGTAATATTCCTGTACAATATTTTCTAATAAATATTAATAATATTGTTAGAAAAATAATTTGAAATTAGTATTTTTGTTAGAAAAATATCAAAATGTAGAAAGTTGATAATTGATTAAGAAAATTAGTATTTGTTGTTAGAAAAATATCAAGATGCAAAAGTTAAACTAGAAAAAAGAATAAACTATGTCAATTTTTTTATTAAAAAACCTAACATTGTTTGGAAAAATTGGATCAAAAATTAAAAAGAATAAATCACATTAATTTTTTGACCTAACCAATGTATAAAATTATAGGACTAGGCACTTAACTTGTAATAAAAGATAAGCATTAACTAAATGTGTCATTTATAAGATATCAAGAACTATCAAAACTTATGATGTCGACCTTTTGAAGTTAGTTAAACTAAAAACTTAACATCAAAAGTGAGATATAAAATCATTATACACCATTTTTCATTTAACAATCGACATCTATTTTGAAACTCACTATCTATAAATTTCTCTTTCACTCCATCTTTTTTTAGGTGTTATAAAAGGACATTACACCTAGTCTTGTTGCATATATAGAAAAGCTTCAAATCTTATGTCATAAGCATCCCATTAAACTACAATTATCTTTTACCTTCAAATAAATTATCATTAGCAGAAGATATCCATGGTTTGATGCAATTCTTATAATCATAAGATTTGAAATGCTTTTAAGTGTGTAGCATTGATTGGTGTATTGTTCTCATATTCCACCTATCATTACAAGGAATAGATGATTAATATTTGTAGAATCTTATATATGAAGCATTTTAACATAAGGAAAATAGTGCAACTCTTTTCACCAAATGAGAATTTATCATATTTTTAATGTTAATAATGTTGTTTGAGAAAATAGAACCCATTGTTAAAAATGTCAAGATGTAAGAAGTTGATGATGTTGTTTGAGAAAATTATAGTATTCATTGTTTAAAAAAATGTTAAAAGGTAGATGTTGTATTTTAAAAAAAGATAAATAATGTTAATTTTTCAATATACTGTTAGCTACCTAACTTGTAATAAATGATAAACATTTACCAATGATGGCAATAAGCATTTATCAATGTCGATTTTTATTAGCAATCGACATCTAATGTCCTACATCAATAATCAAGAGTTATGAGGTATCATGAAACCACTAAAACATATAAGATATTGTGAAATTGGCAAAACTTATGACTAAAAGTGTATCAATAGTCACCTATGAAATTTTAACTTTCACTTATAATTTTACTCTTACCTGCTATTTGTAACATTTAAGCAATGCCATAATCTCCACTATTAAGATAGATTACCTTCTATAAAAAAGAGGGCTTTTGAGTCTAGGTGTGTCGATCATTGTATTGACTAACATTACTAATGCTATTGAAAGGTAATGAAATTAATCAAAGTTTCTTCTAAGAACTTATACCCACGCTTTTACAATAAACATAAGAATTTTACAAAGCATTTGGGAAGACTTTGAATAAGAATTCTTTCAAGTTCTTTGTGAAAATATTTGTGTTTATCATTGAAGTAAGAGTACAAGTCCTTAGAAGGAACTCTTAGAAATTTCAATACCTTCTCAATATTGAATAATATGATTTGCATCCTTCATTTTAGAAACTTTTTATGTTAATGGACTCCAAAAGCTAAATAGTCTAACCTAATATCAATCTGTTAATGTATATGCCCTAAAAACTAATCATATTGATGATTGTAACTTTGAATTATATTATTTTAATGGCAATTTCAATTTTCATATTTATATATATATTTGTTTGCATAGTATATTTAATTATGATAATAACTTTAAAATAATTGTATTCTTAAATGTCCGTAGTCATGTATTATTGTAGATTAGTTTGCTTTGATATGTTAAGACTAGCTTGTGTGGTGACTTATATGAAATATTAAGTCTGCACATGAGCACAAGTTAGAGAATTTGTATACTGGACCGACCCACCCTTAGAATACTACATGGATCATTGTATGAGTGCCATGAGTAATTCTTAGTGATCATTATTAATATAATTCTTTGACCTAAGATTGCCAAGGTTCCCTACATGTAAGTTTCATATTTTAATACTACTCTATATCACTCATAATTAAGTGAATGCAAGGGTAGTTATTAGATATGTCACATATCATGTAGAGGGATTTGTATGATTAGGATAGAATTTGTCCCTCCTATATAACAAGAGCGACATCTGTGGCCCCTTGATTAAATAAAACTGAAAAAATGCATGGCCATACTTAGATAAATTGACATGGGATGTAAATTATATTTGCTTAAGTCATCTTATTTAGAAATCAAGAAACCTTTGGATTGGGCTATACAGGAATAATACGGTTTATGTCTCGTACTCAATCTAAATATTAAGGACAAAAAGGATATAGATGATGATTATATGTAAAGGTTTAGTCGAATCATCGACTTTCTTATTACTTAGGTAACAATGATGTGTTGCTAGACACCTCTCACTGTTTATGATATTGTTTATGATCATTAATGTGATTTATGATCATTACCAATGTAATGAGAGTTTGCAGGGTTGCACACTTAGAAATCTAATGGATATAGAATTAATGGACTAAATTGTTTAGGCCTAATATTTAGGAATTCAATGTTATAATTATAAGACCTAATAATAACCTATAATTATATATGGAACAAAGCCCAGTTAGTTAGGATTTTTCTATGCATCTATTTAAATAGGCTTATTAGGTAATAATATACATTATTCATGTATCCCAAAGCATAAAAACCCTAGTAGCCTCATTGATCATAACCCTTGAAGAGGCATAGCTAGCACTACAAGGCAAAGAAAGAGAATTCCAATCAGTGGTCATGGACGTTCACTGGTGATCTATTGATTCGTGTGGATACCTTAGAATTTTTCTCTGAAAGAAAGTTAAAAAGGTGATTAACGAACGAGTCCCTTGAATCATCGAAAAGGTATTGACCAAATCCTTATTCTAATCTAACGTTTTGCATGATCCTTTGGTTGGGATTGGTTAATTTTTGCTACATTTATATGACTCCCGATCCTAATATAATCCTTAAACTAGGCTTAGTCATAAAGATAGATGGCTAATAAGGCCTACCAAGGGATCTTGCTTGAATGAATATCCCAATCTTAGTGATCAATCTAGTGCTTTATTAGGTTTATGACCCATTAAGCTAGCCCAACATTAAAATAAAATAGCAAATAGTAAAAATACCCTTTCAAGTGCATAAAGCATATTGAAGTCATGCTAAAAAGATGTTTAATCAAACTTTAAATAGTGATCATAACAGTAAGATTCCCTTAAACTATTGGGTCATATGTATACTCTTTATTGGCTTTTCAAATCACACCCATGTTACTCTTAAACCCTATAGATCTATAAAAGGGCTAATGTATGAACTATTTTCTTCTAAGTTGTTTCTTATTGTTACTCTACTAAAACAACTACTAACTTAAATATCTAAGCATATACGATGAACCACTGCTTCCTCGCATATACTTAACATTTGCACATTTGTCTAGATCCACTTCTTGGTCAACATTCTTGAAAAACTAATCAAGATAATTTAGAAGCAATCAATTATTATATTTTAAAAAATTATTTAATAATATTGTATTCTAAATCTAAAATACTATATATTTGTCATTAATATATTATATGATTAATATTTTAAATATTATTTTAAATAAAATATAAAAATAAAATTAACAATAATTTATAATTTATAATTTATAATTAATAAATTTATTAAAAGATTAAAATTTAAAAAGATAAATTTAATAAATAATTTATTAGTTTTACTTATATAGGTTAAATAATTGAGGAAATAATTTTCTCTTTAAATTTTATTCATTCAAATAATTTATTAATTAACTTTTATAAGTTAAATTATTAAGTAAGGTTCACCTTTTATATGTGATTTGTAAATAAGATTTATAATTATTTATAAGTAAATCAATAAAGTTATAAGTTTCAAAGAAAGAATTAAAAAATTTTAACCAATTCAACATTTAAAATCTAGTTATGGCTATTGTAGCTATATATTTTAAGACAAATTGCCATTTGCTGGAGATCGCGCATCATACATGCACAGCGGAATAAAAATTTTGCACGATTTCCACCAAGGATCCATGCGAATTTAGAATGCCATAGATTAGGGATTAGGGTTTATACCTTTTGGCCAAAAATCTTCTGTCCGCTACATAGCAAATCTGATATGCTTCTGTCTGTTTTCAAATCCAATCTGCTCTCCAAATCACGAACTGGAATAGCAACTAGAAGATCATATCACCAGTGCAGCATTTAATGTGGCTGCACCTCTATTGTATCCACATGAACCCATGAATCACCGATGAATGTCCACACAAACACCGGTTGGAATTGATCTCCTTTTACCTCGTAGTGCTAGCTACGCCTCTTCAGAGGTTTTTTTCAAGGAGAGGTGTTAGGGTTTTTTCTATACCTTTTTAGGGTGCGTGAATAATGATAGTAAACCTATTATTACCCAACAAGCCTATTTAAATATGTGCATAAAAAAAACCTAACCTATTTAGGCTTTATTCCATGTACAATTATAGGCTTACTATTGGGCCTTATAATTATAACATGAATTCCCAAATATTAAGCCCAAACAATTTGGTCCATTAATTCCAAATTCACTAGGCTCTAAGTGTGCGACCCTACAGGCTCTCATTACATTGGCAATGACCATTGATCATATTAATGATCATAAACAATGATTGGTGTCTAGTAACACATCATTGTTACCTAAATAATGAGAAAGTCGGTGATTTGACTAAACCTTTACACGTGATCATCACCTATGTCCTTTTGTCTTATATATCTAGATTAAGCACGAAACATGGACCGTGTCATTCTCGTATAGCTCAATCTTAAAGTTTCTTAATTCCTAAGTAAGTTGACTGAAACAAATGTAATCGACATCCCATGTCATTTCATCTGAGCATGGCCATGCATTTTCTCAGCTTTACTTAATCAAGGGGCCCATAGATGTTACTCCTGTTATATAGGAGGGACAAATTCCATTTTGATCACACAAACCCCTCCGCATGATATGTGACATATCCAATATCTACCCTTGCATTCACTCAACCATTAGTGACATAGAATAGTATCAAAATATGAAACTCACATGTAGGGAACCTTGGTGATCTCAGGTCAAAGGACCATATTAATAATGATCACTAAGAACCACTCATGATACTCATATAACGATCCATGTAGTGTTCTTAATATGGGTCGGTCCAGTATACAAGTTCTCTAACTTGTACTTACGTGTAAAATTAATATCCCATATAAGTCTTCACACATGCTAGTCTTAACATATCAAAGCAACCTAATCCACAATGATATATGACTAGGGACATTTAAGAATACAATTATTCTAAGGTTATTATCATAATTGAATATATTATGCAGATAATATATATAAATATAATAATTGGAATTGCCATTAAAATAACATGATTCAAAAATTACAATCACCAATATGATTGGTTTTAGGGCATATACACTAACAATCTCCCACTTGCACTAAAGCCAATCATCCATGTATCTAATACCTATGGATCTCATATGACTATCATGCTTTTGCTGCGTTAGGGCTTTTGTCAGTGGATCGACGACATTATCGTCAATCGGTATTCTGCATATCCTGACATCATTTTTGTCAACAATATCTCTTATGAGATGATAGCGTCGGAGTATATGTTTAGATTTCTGGTGAAATCTAGGTTCCTTGACTTGCGCAATGGCTCCATTATTATCACAATAGAGCTCTACTGGGTCAGCAATGCTAGGAATAACTCCAAGTTCATTGATGAACTTCTTAATCCAAACAGCCTCTTTTACGGCATCTGATGTTGCAATGTATTCAACTTCTGTTGTAGAATCAGCCACTGTCCCTTGCTTTGAACTCTTCCAGGTCACAGCGCCACCATTAAGACAAAATACATAACCTGACTGCGACCTGAAGTCATTTTTATCGGTTTGAAAGCTAGCATCAGTGTAACCATTTACAATGAGCTCTTCCTCACCTCCATAAATAAAAAACATGTCTTTAGTTCTTCTTAAGTACTTAAGAATATTCTTGATAGCTTTCCAGTGACTTTCACCAAGATCTGATTAGTATCTGCTCATCATGCTTAAAGCATACGAGACATCAGGACGAGTATATAACATGGCATACATGATAGACCCAATCGTAGATGCATAAGGGATCTTACTCATGCGCTATCTCTCATACTCTGTGGAAGGACATTGAGTTCTTGAGAGACTTATGCCATATGACATCGGCAAGAATCCTCTTTTAGAATCTTGCATGCTAAACCTTTTTACCACCTTGTCGATGTATGTACTCTGACTTAGGCCAAAAAATTTTCTTGATCTATCTCTATAGATCTTGATACCTAATACATAAGAGGCCTCACCTAAGTCTTTCATAGAAAAATAATTTCCTAACCAAGTTTTTACAGACTGTAGTGTTGGAATGTCATTTCCAATGAGTAATATGTCATCTACATACAACACCAGAAAGACTATTGTGCTCCCACTAACCTTCTTGTACACACAGGGTTCATCTTCATTTTTGATGAAACCAAACTCTTTGATCGCATCATCAAAATGAAGATTCCAACTTCGAGAAGCTTGCTTCAACCCATAAATGGATCGTTGCAATTTGTAAACTTTTCCAGCATTTTCAGGATTTACAAAACCTTCAGGTTGTGTCATGTATACATCCTCAAGAAGATTTCCATTAAGGAAAGCAGTTTTGACATCCATTTGCCAAATTTCATAATCATAATATGCTGCTATAGCTAGAAGAATCTTGATGGATTTAAGCATGACAACTGGAGAAAAAGTCTCATCATAGTCAATACTATGGATTTGTTTGAAACCTTTTGCAACCAATCGTCCCTTAAAGGTACACACATTACCATCCATGTTAGTTTTCTTTTTGAAAACCCATTTGCACCCAATAGGGTTTACCCCTTCAGGTGGATCAACCAAAGTCCAAACTTGATTTGAATACATGGAGTCCATTGACGTGATCCCGCAAGTGCACAGGTTTAGTCGAGTTATAGTATAAAAGATATCGTCTCCACAGGAATTGAATGTTGAATACTAACTGAATTTCAAGGTAAATTATCTAGGTGTACCGATTGATATTGTGAATTAAGGGTAAAATACAAAACACAGCTTATGGATTAGGTAAAGATTTAATTCAAATGAGATGGAAGTGTACTCAGCTTTAGGGTTCCCTTGTACATTTCATTATGGAATGAAGATAATCCTCTAACTTGATTTACTGTTAATTTAGATTGCTGAATTACCAAAAATAAGCTATACCTCATTGCAAGGCTACTAGCTACTAACCAAAAGATTAAGTGCCCAGAATTTCTCTAGTAATCACTCATCTAGGTTGCATTAACATGGCTTCAGAATTCAATTTTAGACATTTCATCTTGTGCAAAAGAATCCAATTAGCTTAATTCCTAAGTCTAATGGAGATTTCCAATGATTATGCAAGGTCTGATTAATTAATTGGTCATTCCAACCTAGAATCAACTAATCATTTACTCAAATCCAATATTCCGGAAGTATTGAACTGTTAAAATACAAAATAGCATAATCAAATCATAAATCAATAGTAAATCTAGCTAGATTATATAAAAAATCAATTCCATAAATCCATGAACAAGTTTACTCCAACTGAGCACTAGGGTTTAGTGTGAATTCATTACACAACCAGCAGAAAACTAGAAAACAGAGAAGGAAATCAAACTAGTCATGAAGCTCTACAAATTCCTTGCTTGAATCTTCAATCCCTTGCTTGAATCCAAGGTTAGCAGTTGCCCTCAGTGACTTTAGGTCTCTCCTAGGGTTTCTACTAACGGATCCTCCTTTTAATTTTTGGTTCTCCTCCTTCTCTCACTTTGATTTTTCGCACAAAACTTATACGGGTAATGTACACGGGGTATGACACGGCCCGTGTTGTACCCCGTGTTTCTCTGCGAAAGTTGAGCAGCATGATACACGGGGTATGACACTCCTCGTGTTTACTTATGAAGTGTCAGGCAGTATGGTACACGGGGTATGACACGTCCCGTGTTGTACCCCGTGTTCTTCTGCGAGCAGCTCAGTGAAGCTTCGAAGCATTCTAGAAAGAAACACGACCTTCCACATGGGGTTCCCATACCCTATGTTCTTCGTCAGGTGGGCAACTTTGCTTCGATTCTCCACAATTTGCATAGTTTTGGCTCCGGATCCTTTTCTACTGCTCAAATGTGTCACTTCAAAACCTGAAAATAAAATATTAAGCATTTAAGTACCCTTTTTCAATTAATTTGCACAAGATACTAAGTAAATAAGTGATAAAACACATAGAATTTAAGTGCAATTGTGCATTTATCAATTCCCCCACACTTAAATCTTGCTCATCCTCGAGTAAGGAAGTAAGAGAATAAAAAATCTACTCCAATTTTTTTTTATATATAAAAATCAACATCGGGCAATAATTCAACGAATCAGAAATTAGGATCAAGTCATGCCAAGCAACTAAATAAGTCAATCCTTAGCATAAAAGCAAAAAAGAATAGCCTCACAAGTAAAGTATTTGCTCAAACTCTCAAGATAAGGCTTGTGTATACTCTCAAATCAATCAGCTCAGGACTTAATGCTACCATATGCTTGCAAAAACTCTAATCTCCACTACTATATTGTAAAATGCATGCAAATCAGAGGACTTTATTAGGGAGAATGGTGAGGATAGAGGAAAGCAAAATCAAAGGATGAAAAGTCATAGAGTTAGAGAAGGGAAAAAACACATTGGTCGTAAGTTCGACCATTGTCGAGTTCCATTGCTTAGTTTAGTATATTACCTTACTTATATTCCTTGCTTCAACCCCCTTCTTCTCTCTTCTTTTCTTCTTTTTTTTTATATATATAACAGTAAATTAGCAAAAAAAACTTTTTTTCCTCTTCTTCTTCCCAAATTATTTATTTAACATCATTTTTTTTGTTTTGTTTTTTGTTTTATGTTTTATTTTTTTTTTTATAAACAAAGTTACAAATCAACTTATCCAACTGAGCAGCTTTATGTAAGAACCTCTATGTGATAGCCAAACTCATTTAATGTGTCTAAGTTTGTTCCCCTTGGGCAGTGGCTTTAAATGCACATAGGATGGGCTAAGCTGGGCTAGTCTAGAAATAAAGGTCCAAGGCTCAAAGTAGCTAACTAGGGGCAAAGTTGAAAATAATTTAGGGTATATCAAAGAAAAGGATTCAAATAAGCAAAACAAATAAAAAGGGTAAAGAAACATGGCCTCATTATTTTTGACATGCAAAATACATAAAATGTAGCCTCAAAAAGAGCAAATGCAAGTTCTAGAGCAAAAAGTCAAGAGTGAGACATAACCCCTCAAAAAGATAAAAATGAGCTTCAAATTCTAATGTGAAAGTTGCTCAAAAAGGCTCAAATCTCACGAGGATCAATTATGCTAATTACTCTTAACTTCAAGCTTTAGATTTTCCTTATTAAGTTACTAATTAATCATTAAAAGAGCAAGGCATGAACAAATCATTTTAGTCAAAAAAATTGCCCTAAAATAAATATTATTATTATTATTTATTATTATTTTTACATATCATTGAATTTGGAGTAAATTTCAGTACTCTAAATCAATCAAGCAGATTCAAGTGCAAAACATTATAAAAGCTACTCCCCCACACTTAAATTAGACATTGTCCTCAATGTACAAAAAGGTAAATGGAAAAAAGACAGAGAATAGATGGGGGACTGGAACTTCCCTGACAAGTGGAGCATTGTCGTCCATTACAGATCATAACTTCAGGGAGATCCACAAGCAGAGATAGATTAGGAGAGAAAGAGGAGACTGCTAATCTAAAAGAAAGAAGATGCAATACTAGGATAAAATATGCTGTTAGTTATTACAGACATAAATAATAAAAGAGAAATAGTTAAAATAATAAAAAGTAAATGAAAGTGCATAGCCAATATAAGTACAAACCAAGATAAATAGAAATAAAAATGAGAAACAAGTAAAAAGCAGAATATATAAGTAAAATGAAAAAGAAGCAATCCGAGCTACTGAGCAGGAGGATCTGGATCAGCTGGGGAAGAGGGGTGGAAAAGCTTGAACAAGGGCTCGACCATGCTCTCAATATGCCTAGATCTTCTATCCAAGTCGTTATAAAGGCCCTCAATCCTCATCTGGCACTCAGAGATGTGCTGAAACTCAATCAGAATCTGCTGCTGACCAGACAATATGTCTCGAAAGTAAGCCTCGGATGAAACTCTGCCCCCCCGCAGAAGATGATGGACCCATATCAGAGCTGCATCACCATCACCATCATCTTCTAGAGAATCATGCTGTTCCTCATGGGGTGGCTGCTGCACAGGAAAATGGAAGGGTTTTGGCCATTAAAAGCTCGTCCGCCCAAGAACACGGGGTCCGACACGGCCCGTGTTGTACCCCGTGTTTCTCTCTGGAAGGCTAATGTTAAAAAATCCTTATCATTGGTTCAGTTAGTGAGGTACACGAGGTATGACACGCCCAGTGTTTAACACCGTGTATCTCACTTGAAGTCTCATGAAAATCATAAATCTTTTATACTAACCAGACAGTGAGGTACACAGGGTATGACACGGCCCATGTTCTACACCGTGTATCTCACTAGAATGCATTTTAAGCCTTCTGTGCAAGAAAATGAACAACAAAAATGCATATATGCCTAATTTACCCCAAAGATAGAGACCAAGTGCAAAAATGAACATCTTAAATCAACAACTAATGACTTATATGCCTCAAACTACTCAGAAACTTAGAATGAAAATGGGAAAACTAAGATTTAAAAGCAATAAAAATAGAAAAATAAGCTTGGGTTGCCTCCCAAGAAGCGCTTGTTTAAGGTCATAAGCTCGAGCCCTGTTTCAATCAGTTTGGAGCTGCCATTATCGGTGGCCCGGCAGCATAATGTTTCAATCTTTGTCCATTAACCTTAGGTGGTGTTTCTTCCTCAGTGGAGGGATTGTTAGACTTCACTTCCAATGATTCAATTGCTTCAGGGGGGAAAGTGGTGGCCTTACTTCCAAAAACTCTGGATATGTAGCAATCTCCTTACTTTCAATAACTCCATCGGTGACTAGACATGCTTCAAGCGGATCTTGAAGGCACCCCAAAAGAAGGGTTTCTTTCATAACTTTGTCTAGCACATCAATCCTGCATATCAAATCTTGACAAATAGGTAATTTAATTAATTCATTCAAATTAAACTCAACTTTTTCATCTCCAATAGATAATGAAAGCCTTCCATTTTTTACATCAATCAAAGCACTCACAGTGGCTAAAAAGGGTCTACCCAAAATGATAGAGAGTTATGTATCCTCTTCTATTTCAAGTACAACAAAATCAATAGGAATGAAAAACTTACCAACCTTGATAGGTATATCCTTAAGTATACTTACTGGGTATTTCACTGAACGGTCTGCTAATTGAAGTGAAACTGTGGCGGGCTTCATTTTTTCTATGTTCAGTCTCTTTGCAACCAACAGTGGCATGAGGCTCACACTTGCTCCTAAGTCACACAATGCCCGGTCAATAGGAACATTTCCAATTACACAAGGAATGGAGAAGTCGCCTGGGTCCTTTAGCTTAGGAGGTAGTTTATTCTGGATGATGACACTACACTCTTCCATTAGAGCTACAGTCTCATGCTCTTCTAGCTTCCTTTTGTTTGAGAGAATGTCCTTCAAAAACTTTGCATATGACGGTATTTATGAAAGAGCATCAGTGAAGGGAATATTTATATACAACTTCTTCAATACTTCCAAGAACTTCCCAAACTACTTATCAAGTTTAGCCTTTGCTAGTCTTTGAGGATAAGGGATTGGCGGTTTGTATGGTTCTGGAGGGACATACTTTGGCTTTTCAGGTAATTCCCCTTCTTTCACTTCAGCATCATCAGGAATTGAAGCCTTTTTGCCTTCTTTCTGCACTTCCCCCTCAACTATCTCTTCTTCATCTTCATGAGTGGCATTTGGAACCTTCAATAGCCTCCCACTCCTAAGAGTGATTGCTTTACAATGCTCCATGGGATTTGATTCAGGTTGAGCAGGGAGTTGACCAAAAGCTCTAGAAGAAGAAGCAGAAGCTTGTTGAGTTATTTGGGTCTCCAACATTTTTCCATGTGTGGCCAATGAGTCAACTTGGGAGGATAGTTGCCTAATGGAATCCTCCATGGCTCTACCATGCTGCCTAAGCTCTTCATTAGTTTTCTCTTGAGAAATGAGAAATTTCTCTAGAAGGCCTTCTAATTTAGAAGTGGAAGAGGGTTGAGCCGGTGGGTTGTAGGGTCTTTGGTTTTGAAAATCAGGTGGTGGTGGCCTATTATGAGTGTTTTGAGTGTTGTATGGCTGGTTTGGCTTGTAGGATAGATTTGGGTGGTTCCTCCATGATGGATTGTAGGTGTTTCCAAATGGTTCATTCAGATTCTTCTGTCCATACCCACTGTTGTGCACATAATTCACTTACTCAGTGAAATCCTGCCCCAATGTACACTCAGTTGCCATGTGACCTGTCATACCACAAATCTCACAAGGAAGGTCAGTAGCACCTGTTGCATTTACACTATTAACTTGAAATTTATCAAACTTAGTCATAAGTGCATCTACTTTGCTACCTAGACTTCCTAATGCATCTACCTTAGCCGACAAATGATGAAAAGCATCCAATTCATACTTACCTGGAGCTTTCCTTGAAGATCCCCTCTCATTTGACCATTGGTAGTGGTTCAAAGCCATATCCTCAATCAATTCATATGCTTCATCCAACCTTTTGTTCATCAAAGCACCTTCAGCAGCAGCATCGACAATAAGCTTAGTATTGTAGTTCAAATCATTGTAGAAGGTATGAAGAACTAGCCATTTCTCTAGCCTATGATGTGGGCACAACCTCAAAAGTTCTTTATATCTATCCCAAGCATCAAATAGAGATTTCCCTTCTCTCTGAGAAAATGTGGTGATTTCATTCCTTAATTGAGCAGTCTTGCTTGGAGGAAAATATCGTGACAAAAAAGCCCTCAGTAGCTCTTCCCATGTTGTGATAGATCCTGCTAGTAAAGAGTGTAGCCACGCCCTTGCTCTATCCCTCAAGGAGAATGGGAAGAGTCTAAGCTTCATGGCATCCGCTGCTACACCATTTATTTTGATTGTATCACAATACTCTAAGAAAATCTGAATATGGAGGTTGGGATCCTCCATTGGTCTTCCACCAAACTGGTTTTGCTGCACCATAAACAAAAAAGCTGGCTTCAATTCGAAGTTGTTAGCCTCAACAGTAGGCCTTCTTATACTGGATTGAAGCCTAGTGGCGTCAGGTGCTGCAAATTCTCTAAGAGATCTGTTATCCATGTCTTCAATCACTGTCTCAAGATTAATTACCTCTTGGATATGTATTGATTTTTGCTCTCTCCTTCTCCTAAGCAGAGTTCTTTCAATCTCCGGGTCTAAGTCAAGAATTCCTTCAAGACTTCTTCTTGGCATATACAAAGATTTTCTGCAAAAAGAGTAGGTAATACTCGAACAGAACAAAATAAGAAAGAAAGACTATATATATAAATAAGAAAATCAGAACAAGATGAATCAAGAACTAAAAAGAAAATGAATCGCCTAGTCTAATTCACTCAAAAGTTTCTGTTAATATCAACTAATTGCAATCCTCGGCAATGGCGCTAAAAACTTGACGTGATCCCGCAAGTGCACGAGTTTAGTCGAATTATAGTATAAAAGATATCGTCTCCACAGGGATTGAATGTTGAATACTAACTGAATTTCAAGGTAAATTATCTAGGTGTACCGATTGATATTGTGAATTAAGGGTAAAATGCAAAACACAGCTTATGGATTAGGTAAAGATTTAATTCAAATGAGATGGAAGTGTACTCAACTTTAGGGTTCCCTTGTACATTTTATTATGGAATGAAGATAATCCTCTAACTTGGTTTACTGTTAATTTAGATTGCTGGATTACTAAAAATAAGTTATAACTCATTGCAAGGCTACTAGCTACTAACTAAAAGATTAAATGCCCAGAATTTCTCTAGTAATTATTCATCTAGGTTGCATTAACATGGCTTCAGAATTCAATTTTAGACATTTCATCCTGTGCAAAAGAATCCAATTAGCTTAATTCCTAAGTCTAATGGAGATTCCCAATGATTATGCAAGATCTGATTAATTAATTAGTCATTCTAACCTAGAATCAACTAATCCTTTACTCAAATCCAATATTTCGGAAGTATTGAACTGTTAAAATACAAAATAGCATAATCAAATCATAAATCAACAATAAATCTAGCTAGATTATATAAAAAATCAATTCCATAAATCCATGAACAAGTTTACTCCAACTGAGCACTAGGGTTTAGTGTGAATTCATTACACAACCAGCAGAAAACTAGAAAACAGAGAAGGAAATCAAACTAGTCATGAAGCTCTACAAATTCCTTGCTTGAATCTTCAATCCCTTGCTTGAATCCAAGGTTAGCAGTTGCCCTCAGTGACTTTGGGTCTCTCCTAGGGTTTCTACTAACGGCTCCTCCTTTAATTTTTAGTTCTCCTCCTTCTCTCACTTTGATTTTTCGCACAAAACTTATACGGGTAATGTACACGGGGTATGACACGGCCCGTGTTGTACCTCATGTTTCTCTGCGAAGGTTGAGCAGCATGATACACGGGGTATGACACTCCCCGTGTTTACTTACGAAGTGTCAGGCAGTATGGTACACGGGGTATGACACGTCCCGTGTTGTACCCCGTGTTCTTTTGCGAGTAGCTCAGTGAAGCTTCGAAGCATTCCAAAAAGAAACCCGGCCTTCCACACGGGGTTCCCATACCTCGTGTTCTTCGTCAGGTGAGTAACTTTGCTTCAATTCTCCACAATTTGCATGGTTTTAGCTCCAGATCCTTTTCTACTACTCAAATGTGTCACTTCAAAACCTGAAAATAAAATATTAAGCATTTAAGTACCCTTTTTCAATTAATTTGCACAAGATACTAAGTAAATAAGTGATAAAACACATAGAATTTAAGTGCAATTGTGCATTTATCATCCATCTCTGATTTCATAGCTTCTAGCCATTTCTCAGAATCTGGCCCCATCATAGCCTCTTGGTAGGTTATGGGCTCATCTTGGTCTATGAGCAACACATCACCGTGATGAGTCATGAGAAAACCATATCTCTCAAGCTCACGACGTATCCTACTAGATTTATGTGGGTTCTGTGTTACATGAGCAGGTTCTTCCACAACTATTTGTGGAACCGGCTCAAGTTCCATCTCAAGTTCAATGTTTTCTCGTTGATCTTGAATTTCTTTAAGTTCTATTCTTCTCTCACTGATTCTTTTAGAGATAAATTCTCTCTCTAGAAAAACACCAGTTCGAGCAATAAACACTTTTTGCTTAGTTGGATTATAGAAATAATATCCTTTTGTTTCTTTAGGATATCCAACGAAAAAATATTTATTAGATTTGGGTCCAAGTTTATCAAAAGCCTGACGTCTTACGTAAGCTTCGCAGCCCCAAATCTTCATAAAAGACAAACTAAGACATTTCCCTGTCCATATCTCATATGGTGTCTTTTGAACTGATTTTGTCGGAACACGGTTTAGTGTGAAAGTTGCAGTCTCTAGAACATGTCCCCAGAAGGAATTTAGAAGGTCAGCCTGACTCATCATTGACTGAACCATGTCTAACAA
Organism: Sindora glabra; assembly: GCA_020226215.1. NCBI lineage: Eukaryota > Viridiplantae > Streptophyta > Magnoliopsida > Fabales > Fabaceae > Sindora > Sindora glabra. Next base: position 33,905,045 of record CM035235.1, on the reverse strand, counting down.
AGTTCGATTCCTCCTTTCAAAAACACCATTCCATTGAGGTGTTCCTGGTGGAGTGAGTTGTGATACAATGCCACACTCCTTTAGATGATTAAGGAACTCTCGGTCTAAGTATTCACCACCTCGATCTGATCGAAGTGCTTTAATACTTTTACCAAGTTAGTTTTGTACTTCATTTTTGAACTCTTTGAACTTTTTAAAAGATTCAGACTTGTGTTTCATAAGAAACACGTAACCATATCTACTGAAATCATCAGTAAAAGTAATGAAGTACTGATAACCTCCTCTAGCTTGTGTGTTCAAAGGTTCACATACATCACTATGTATAAGGCCCAATAAATCATTAGCCCTTTCACCTTTCCCAGTAAAAGGGGCTTTAGTCATCTTACCTAATAAACATGACTCACATACCTCATATGATTCGAAATCAAATGAGTCCAAAAATCCATCCTTATGAAGTTTGGAGATGCATGTCTCATTTATATGGCCTAAACGACAATGCTAAAGATAGGTTGGATTTAAATCATTAGTTTTGACCTTCTTCGTGTTTATGTTATAGATTGGATTTTCAAGGTCCAGAACATAAAGACCATTCATTAATTGTGCATTGCCATAAAACATTTCATTTAAATAAATAGAGCAACATTTGTCTTTTATTATAAATGAAAAACCTTTCTTGTCTAAACAAGAAACAGAAATCAAATTTCTACTAACAGTAGGCACAAAATAACAATTGTCCAATTCTAAAACTAATCCACTAGGTAAAGATAAATAATAAGTCCCTACAGCTAATGCAGCAACTCTTGCTCTATTTCCAACGTGCAAGTCCACTTCACCTTTGGCTAACGATCTACTTTCTTTAAGATCCTGCACATTTACACAAATATGAGTACCACATCCAGTATCTAATACCCAAGATGTAGAAGTAGATAAATTAATCTCTATAACATAAATACCTGAGTTAGAAGTCCCACTTTCCTTTTGCTTCTTAAGCTCTTCCAAGTAAATCTTGCAATTTCGCTTCCAATGTCCTAGTTCTTTACAATGGAAGCATTGCCCTTCCTTGGCCATGCCACCTTTGGGCTTCAGTGCAGAGGAACTTGACTTGGACTTTCCATTAGTCTTGTCCTTTTTATTTTTATTCTTGGCCTTAGACTTGCCCTTTCCTTTGCCCTTTTGAACCATCATAATGGAATTGGGCTTGGATTTTTTCAAGTTTTGCTCAGCAGTTCTCAACATGCTAAGCAGTTCAGGTAAAGTCTTATCAATTTTGTCCATGTTGTAATTCATGACGAATTGACTATAGCTCTCAAGCAACGATTGCAGAACTATATTAGTGGCCAATTCTTGCTGCAAAGGAAAACCCAATCTTTCAAGGCTATTGATGTACCCAATCATTTTAAGCACATGTGTAGCAACGGGTGTTCCTTCAGCCATCTTACACTGAAACAATGCTTTAGATACATCATATCTCTCATGTCTTGCTTGCTCTTGGTAGAGCTGTTTAAGGTGATCAATCATATTGAACGCCTCCATGTTCTCATGTTGCTTCTGAAGCTCAGAGTTCATGGTAGCAAGCATGAGACAACTAACATCTAGAGCATCTTCTAGATGCTTCTTATAAGCATCCTTTTCTGCTCAAGGAGCATTAACAGCAGGCTTATCTGGAGTAGGTTGCTCTAGGACATACTATTTTTTTTCATGCTTGAGGACAATCCTTAAGTTTCGATACCAATCGAGAAAATTCGTCCCATTCAGTTTATCCTTCTCAAGGATAGATCGCAATGATAAATTTGATGCATTTGATGCCATGGTTATCTACAATAGAAAAATATGCAAAATGAGAATCATGTATTTTATTTATTTAATAAGGTCTTTTATTAAATAATACTCCCACTATTTTTCTTAAAATAATAGCCCTCACTATTATTTCAGAAAATCGTAGCGTTTGAGATTTTCTAGTAGGCCAAGATCCATATTTCACCTAGATTTAAGTCAGCTTTGGCTGATCACTCAAGTTTTAGCTATTTAGGTAGGCAACTCCTTGCCAATTACATCTTATGTAACTCTTGGATAGTTAAGTGAACAACACTTGTTCAAATCCATCTCATGGACTTAAGCCCAACTCCATGCCTTTAGGCCCCCAATCCTATTGAGATGGCCTAGTTAAGTCAAAAATCCAATTTATTGGCATTTGGATTTCACTATTATCCTATCGTGTCTCACCAAGATAAACTAGGCACTTTGCTTTGACAAACCTACCTTATGTTGATCAAGGCCTTGACAAGTGCCATTCATTGGAAGACATTACTTTTATTACTGACTTAATATTTGCATTGAGGAATTTAAATGTCTATTTTAGATCTCACCATTATTTGCCATCCATACATGCCTATATCTAACATATCATATACATTAATATAAAGCATGCAATAAAGCATAAAATAAATGTGCATAGTTATGGCCCAACTACATTGGTTTTCCCAAGCCAATGAGAAAACCAAAAGGTCAACCTAGGGTAAAGATATCTTCTTTAAGCATCTTCCACGGTTGTCCTCATATTGATTTTGGCTCCTTGTCTCCATGGCAGCAAGCTCCAAGCTTAAACATGTTATACATTTGAAAGAAAACTATTCTAACTTTACAATACATAATGAAGGAGAAAACTCGAGTTACATTCGAGGGGAGAAAGGTGAGAGAAAGAATGTACAACTAGAATTTATAGAGAAAGGCACGACACGTAGGCCGTATTTAATTACAATAAAACTAAAACCAATAAATGAAAGATAACCATACATTATGGTGTAAGGGCCATAACTATGCATCATGCAACAAACATCACATGTAAGCATACAAACAACCATAGGTATTCATTGAAATTGATCTTGTTTCCAATTTTAACTTGTTTAAAATTAGAAGGTTATGAAAAGATTGATTTTAAAATGCAGCTTAGATTCAGGCTATCAATTATTGTACTACGCAGAGTTAGTACAGCGGTCTCGCTAGCTGGTTAGCGAGCGGGGGTCAAGGGGAGGCCGCCCCTCACGGTGGTGAGGGGGCGGAGCCCCTTTACCAAAATTTTTTATGCATCTTACATTCAAAATTTTGAAGACTTTCGGGTAAAATCTAGAAAATTTTGAATGTTTCAGTTTCTGTATTAACCATTAAAACAATCGACTAAAATTAGAATTTATCAAGAACCCTAATTCCAGAACTGTTCTGAAATCCTACTTCTTGATGTTCCGCCATATTAACTTAAACATTAGTCCATGTTTCTGTTTAATTTAATCTCATTAAACGAAAGAGAATGCATACATCACATGTATACGATCAGACATGTTTCTGTTCGAATTTTAATCTCATTAAAATGAAACCTTCATCAGCTATGTTTCCAGTTTTTAATCTCATTAAAACTGAATCATTAATTATGTATGATTCAATCTAATTTTAATCTAATCAAAATCGATTCATTAACATACAGAATTACATTGATCCAAAACCCTAATTGCATCATGCATGATCTGATTAAACACGAATTATCCAGATTTAAATGCATAACACAAAAAATTAATCTATGGATTCGCAAGCGGCTCTGATACCACTGCTGGAAATCACACATCATACATGCACAGCGGAATAAAAATTTTGCACGATTTCCACCAAAGATCCATGCGAATTTAGAACGCCATAAATTAGGGATTAGGGTTTATACCTTTTGGCTAAAAATCTTCTGTCTGTTTTCAAATCCAATCTGCTCTCTAAATCAGGAACTGGAATAGCAACTAGAAGATTAGATCACTAGTGCAGCGTTTAATGTGGCTGCACCTCTATGGTATCCACATGAACCCGTGAATCACCGATGAATGTCAACACAAACACCAGTTAGAATTGATCTCCTTTTACCTCATAGTGCTAGCTACGCCTTTTCAGGGATTTTTTTCAAGGAGAGGTGCTAGGGTTTTTTCTATGCCTTTTTGGGATGCATGAATAATGATAGTAAACCTATTATTACCTAACAAGCTTATTTAAATAGGTGCATAGAAAAAACCTAACCTATTTGGGCTTTATTCCATGTACAATTATAGGCTTACTATTGGGCCTTATAATTATAACATGAATTCCTAAATATTAAGCCCAAACAATTTGGTCCATTAATTTCAAATTCACTAGGCTCTAAGTGTGCGACCCTACAGGCTCTCATTACGTTGGCAATGACCATTGATCATATTAATGATCATAAACAATGATTAGTGTCTAGCAACACATCATTGTTACCCAAGTAATGAGAAAGTCGGTGATTTGACTAAACCTTTACACGTGATCATCACCTATATCCTTTTGTCCTATACATCTAGATTGAGCACGAGACATGGATCGTGTCATTCTCGTATAGCCCAATCTTAAGGTTTCTTAATTCCTAAGTAAGTTGACTGAAACAAATGTAATCGACATCCCATGTCATTTCATCTGAGCATGGCCATGCATTTTCTCAGCTTTACTTAATCAAGGAGTCCATAGATGTTACTCCTATTATATAAGAGGGACAAATCCCATCTTGATCACACAAATCCCTCCGCATGATATGTGACATATCCAATATCTACTCTTACATTCACTCAACCATTAGTGACATAGAATAGTATCAAAATATGAAACTCACATGTAGGGAACCTTGGTGATCTCAGGTCAAAGGACCATATTAATAATGATCACAAAGAACCACTCATGACACTCATATAACAATCCATGTAGTGTTCTTAATATGGGTCGGTCCAGTATACAAGTTCTCTAACTTGTACTCATATGTAAACTTAATATCCCATATAAGTCTTCACACATACTAGTCTTAACATATCAAAGCAACCTAATCCACAATGATATATGATTAGGGACATTTAATAATACAATTATTCTAAGGTTATTATCATAATTGAATATATTATGCAGATAATATATATAAATATAATAATTAGAATTACCATTAAAATAACATGATTCAAAAATTACAATCACCAATATAATTGATTTTAAGGCATATACACTAACACCATTTATATTGCATATAATATGGTTAAAATATATAACTTATAGTATAAAGTATAATAATAGTAATAATAACAATAATACTAATAAATTTGACCATATATAATTTTTTATTTTATATTGTTAAGTTGTTAAAAATATTTGCTTTTATAAGAATTTTAAGCTATTAAACTATAAAGAAAGTTTCATTATTATGATTAACATCAGCTAATCAGCCAAATCAAGTTATCCATGAGCTTAATTCAAGCTTAACTTAAGCTAAAACAAAATTGGCTTAAGTTGAACTTAACTTATGCCATGATTCAAACAATTTAAAGTAAGCTAAGGCTGAGCTTAGAATTGCTCAGCTTAACTTAGCTTGACCAATTATTAGCCCTATTTCAAATATTATCCACCAATTGAAATTTTGTCAACTATAAGGTTTCATAAAAGGCCTATCAACCATTTTATCTATTTGATAGCCTTGATTAAGATTTAAAATTACAACTTGCAATCATAGTAGTGTGTGCAATATTATTATTGCAGACCTAACTGCTTCCATAATATTTTACACTTTTGCATTCTAATAGTTATATTTTTCTAAATTTGTTAACAATTTTTTTCTAAAACATGTTCTTATTATAGATCATAAACTAAGGAAAACATTGGTATATCTAATCAAAGTAAATCTAGAAATCAACTATATATATATTGGGAAATAAGGCACAATCTAGTCTTATGCAACATGGATGTAAGAGTAGGGTGCTGGATTTTTCAATAAACATATATATATATATATATATATATATATATATATATATATATATATTGTGTGTATGTGTCTATAATAATAACAATAATTGTATATTATTGACTATCATAAGATTTGACTTAAATTAAAGTGATCTAATAAAGTTTAAGGTTAAATAGATTTAATCATCTCATTAAGTATGAGCTTTTATATGTATAAATCCAAAAGTTTTATTTCTCATTGATAATGGGCATATTAGGAAAAGAAAAATAGAGAAAATAAATAGGCACTTATTATCCCTTAATTTCTCGTAAAGGTTTTATTTTCAAATATTCCATCATTAGAAAATAAAAAAAGGTTTTTTTTCATAGATTTAGGTATGCTTCCACATTTAGTATATTCTTCTTAATGATTAAACATGAAAAATTTTAGTTCTAATAATTGATTTTTATCATTATTATAATTAAAATTTTCATAACAATTGATATTAGAGCTTTTGTATTAAATTATTAAGAAGAAAATTCATTAATTTGAATTGTGATTTGATGGTTTCAATTTGGAATCAGTTTCGAATCATTTAAGGAAAATTTCCATTCTATATATAATCATTTATAGATATATTGCTTTCATTTTACCAACAAGGAAGTTTTGAAGAGTTGTGATTAAATATACTATTCTAATTTTAACTTATAGGCTTATTTACATCTATAGATTTAGCATTTTTTAATATTTCAAACATACATATGACACCTTTGTGTTCTTTGAGGCTTCATTAAAATTATTTATATATGAACATGGTGGTTACTATACACTAATCCATGATATGGATTTTCTTGAGATAATTGTTTGATGTATAGGAATAAATTTGTATCATACTGATTTGCAGTTGTTTATCTAATGATAAGAAATCTTCATATATTTTGAAGGTTAATATACCCTTCAATTTAAATGTATATGTAACTATGGATTCAAATTCAAATTTTGGTATTTTTTATTTTTATGTCTAATATTTTAAATTAATTGACTGAAGCAACATATTACTAAAGTAACATCTCTTGTATAGATTGATTAATTTGAAATATTAAAATGGTTGTATAATTGGGTTTCATATGGATAATGACTAGCCCAAAAAAAGGTTGTTATCTAGTTGAAATTCAAACACCCTTATGGTAAAAGTATACGATAATTATTAGGTTTTCCATAGAATATTAAGTCCATCCAAAGAAAGGCTTATTATTTAACAAGAATTTATTGTCAATATTTGATTACTACACCAAGAGTACCACTTATAAGTTAATTTTTCTATCTAAAGACTAAGTGTCAATGTTATTCTAAGTATCTTGTGATATAACTTATCATTATTTGAATTTTTTAATTATGTTAAATTTAAATTTTGATTGTGAATTTGTTACTATGTTTATTTTGTTTTATTAAGTGAATACTTCAATATCTATAAACATTAACTCTATCCATATACTTAATGGCACTGTCTTTAATAATTGGAAAAAGATCATAATGATCATTCTTGGTTTCATGGATCTAAACGTTGCTTTTTGGGTTAACTAACTCTCTGTTCTTACATATGCAAGTTCCTTTGATGCTAAGATGGATTTGGAGAAGCAGGAATGCTTAAATTACATGAATTTTATGATCATGAAGCAATTTTAGAAATCTTTAAAGGCATAATGTTTGAAAAGAATAATGTTAGATTAATCCTTAAAGAACTTAAAAAAATTTTACTAAAAATGAAAAGTTAACAACAAGTACCTTTCTATAGAGTCTTGTTTCCATAAAGAACAAGCGCAAAATGAACATCAAGGAGTACAATTTAGAAATGTCTCATCTTGCATGAAAATTAAAAGCACTAAAGTTAGAGCTATTTAAGGACTTGCATGTGTATTTAGTTTTAACCTTTCTTCCTACACAATTTAATCAATTCAAGGTCAGTTATAACTACTCAAAGGAGAAATGGACTCTTAATGAGCTTATTTGACAATATGTGCAAGAAGAGGAGAGATTGAAGCAAGAAAAGATTGAGAGTGCTCATTTAGCTTCACCCTTTAAAGACAATAACAAGAAGAGGAAGATAGATAATGAAATTGTAGTTATTCCATCACAAAAAAAGTAATATAAGGAATAAAAAGGCCAACTAACAAATTTGCTTGCTACTTTTTTTGAGATACTTCTCATAAGAAGAAGCAATGTACTAAGTATCATGCTTGGTGTGTGAAGAAAGGCATGCTTCTTAATTTAGTTTTTTTTTAGATTAATTTAGCTTTAGTGCTTGGACATGGTTGGTGGGCAAATTCCAGTGCTATTACTCATATGAATGTGTCTATATAAGGTTGCTTAAGTTGTCAAAAGCCAAGTAATGGTGAAAGGTATATTTGTGTAGGTGATGACAAATTAATTAAAGTTAAGGTAATTAGGACTTTTGGATTATTACTAAATATTGGATTTTATTTAGACTTGGATTATACTTTCATTATACCATCATTTAAATGGAATTTTGTTTCTATTTCTATATTAGATAAATTTAGTTACTCTTGTTCTTTTAAAAATAGTCAATTTAGTCTCTTTTATGATTCAAAGCTTATGGGTTTTGATTCTCTATTTAGATATAATAACCTTTATATGCTTAATATGATTGCCTCATTTAACAAAACCCTATATGTTAATTCATATGGCATTAAAAAGAAATTAACCAATAAGAAGTCTAATTCACTTTAGCATAAATATTTAGGGTACATCTCTAAATAAACAATTGAAAGACTTCTGTCTAATGGAATGCTTGATCCTTTTGATTTATCAAGCTTTAAAGTCTATATTTAGTGCATTAAAAGGAAACATCCAAACATAAGGAGATTAAGTGCCCAAAGATCTTCAAATGTCTTAGAACTAAAATATATATATATATATATATATATATATATATATATATATATATATATATATATATATATATATATATATATATATATATATATATAAACATTTATGGGCTATTTCTTATGATTTCTTAGAATGGTCAAAAATATTTTATTACATTTCATAAATAATTTTTCACATTGTAGATACCTTTACCTCATTCACAAGAAGTCTCAAGCATTAAAATGTTCAAGGTTTTCATAGTTGAAGTTGAGAATCAACTCAACAACAAGATTGAAGGTGTCAATTCTAATCATGGTAATGAATATTATGGAAAATATGATGAATCAAGTGAACAATGCCTAGGACCACTTGCCAAATTCCTAGAGGATTATGGTATTGTCCCATAGTACACCATGCCTGGAAGCCCTAACATAAATGGTGTTACTAAAAGATGAAATAGAACTTTAAAGGATATGGTTAGGAGTATGATTAGTCATACTAATCTTACTAGATTCACTCTAGGAAAAGGCATTAAAGATTGCATCTTACATCCTCAATAAAGTTCCAACTAAGGCAAAGACCAAAATCCCTTATGAATTATGAATAAGCAAGAAGCCCAGCATAAAACATTTATATGTTTTAGGTTGTCTAGCTAAGGCAAGGCCTTATGCACTAGATGAAAAGAATTCAAACTAAAAAATGGTTAACAACTACTTTGTTAGGTACTCCGAACTATCTTAAGGTTTTATGTTTATGATTTTATAATTAGGTCCTTTTTTGAGATGGGAAATGCTCGATCTTTAAGGATATTAAGTTTGGGGGAAAGGTAAGATTAAAAGAAATTATCTTTAAAAAAGGATTCATTTCTCTTTTACAATTGTAATTGACTATGATTATGCTTTTATTCTTGACATTACTCAAGAAGTAACTTTAAAACCTTAAGATAATGTTGAAAATCTACCTAATCAATATTAATAAGTTATTCTTGAAGAATAAACTCAACAACATCAAAAATAAAAACCTATTTATAACGTCCATTAGAGAGAGAGAGAGAGAGAGAGAGAGAGAAATATGATTCCAGATGATTACATTAACTTTCTCCAAGAACAAGAGGTAGACATTGGAATAGTGGAAGATAATCTGATCAACTTCTATCAAGCCATTGAAATTTTAAAAATGGAGAAATCCATGTATGGGCTTAAGCAAGCTTTTTGTCAATGATATTACAAGTTTTATTAAGTTGTTATCTCTTTTAGTTTTGAAATGAATATAGTTGATTATTGTATATACCACAAGTTCAATAGGAATAAGCATGTTGTAATGGTTTCATATGTCGATGACATATTGCTTGTTAACATTAAGAGATTTTTATCAAAGAAATTTAAGATGAAAGATCTTAGTGATACCTTTTTTATGTTAGAATAAGATGCAACGAGACCACTTTTGAGGTACTTTTGTGTTACCACCAAAGAGCTATATCAAGAAGGTTTTTAAGAGATTTGGCATGTAGGATTATAAATCAAGTGATAATTTTGTTACTAAAAGAGACAAATTTAGCTTGGATCAATGCCATAAGAATGATTTTAAATCTAAAGAAATGCTAAAGAGTTCTTACGCTTCAACTATAAGGAGTTTAATGTATGTTTATATTTGTATTATTTAGAAATTGCATACATTATTAGAATGTTAGGTAGAAACTTAAGCAATCTGGAAATAGATCATTAGAAAGCAGCTAAAATAGTCATGTAACATCTTTAGAGAATAAAAGACTATAAATTATAACAATCATGTGACATCTTTAGAGAATAAAAGACTATAAATAGCAATCTGGAAATAGATTATTAGAAAGCAACTGAATTTATAACATATTATAAGACATCTAATCTTGGGATATGGTTGTGAAATTTTGTCATTAGGCTATAAATTATAAATTGTATTGAAAAATCATTAAATTTATTTTAGTGACAATAAGTTAGTGTTACTATGTTTTAACAACAATAAGAGTTTGTCAAAGTTAAAGCACATAGACATTAAATTTCCAATTATTAAAGAAAGAGGTTAAAAATGGTTAGATATCTATAGAGCACATTGGGACAAACTCTATGGTTGTGAATCCACTTACTAAAGATTTATGATCTTAGGTCTTTCACGAGCACACTACTTATATAGGTGTGGTAATACTTAATGATATGCTAGTTTAGTGGGAATTTGTATTTATATGTGCTTGATATGCAAGATTTTTTTCATATTATTTTCTCCTATTTTATATCTCTTAGTGTGCTACATATGCTTAATTTATGGAATTGTCCTTATTTTTAGGGTTAGTTTTCCAATGTTTTGAAATTACTCAATTAAAGTTAGATGTTTACATTGTTTTATATTTTTGCTTATATCTTGAGTTTGGGTATCAGATTTGGTTTATTTTTATATCATTGCAAAGTTTAAAAAAAGCTTTGCAACTTTCATATATTGGTCAAAACCTAGTTTAGATTTCTAAAATGTCAAATTTAGCTAAGAGGTTGATACTCTATTTTTGTCTAAACTAAGCTACTTTTAGTTTTTAGCCATATTTAGAGCTCCAGAAGTCTAATCAAGGTGAAATTAGTGCCCAAAGCTTCCTAAGAGTTATCCTTACAATTTTTATGTTTAGAGTTTAGTAAAATATATAATTTTGGAAGTCTTACAATGGATAGAATTCAAACCTATGAGATTTTACTAATATAACTCTTGTAGTGCATTATTTTATAAAATTATATGGGTTTTTAAAATTACCAAAACCCTATTTTTTGTAACTATAGGAAACATATGATCTTAGTTGATTAGGTTTTAGAGGAGAGGAAATCAAATATAGGGTTTTATACCTTCAAAGGTAAAAACACTTCTAAATAATTTCACACAACTCTAAATAGCAAATGGAAGGCCAAATTTCTAATTAATTCAAAGCTTATCTCTATTTAGATTATAAGATTTAAAGTTGTAATGTTAACTTTTTCTAATTGATTTTTTTCTTTCCTTTATTCCTTATTCTAATTGTTTCAAATTACTTGAGTTAGATATTAATTTGGTATTTGTGTTCAAACTTGTGATTCCTGATGTTTATCTATTTTCATATTAAATTGTGGTTGGTTAATTGCTTATTCTTCATATAGGAACAAATGGTTGAATGATTAAATTAGAGGTTTCTCATTTAATCCTTCAAATTAATTGAATTGTATTTTCAAATTAATTTTTATTTAGCTTTATGAATTATAATAGGTTGCTTAATTTTGCTAATCTTAATTAATCAAATTATAGATAGTTATGTAGCATAGAATTCATGAATTATTAAAAAGCTTTCAAATAATTCTAGGTTGAAAAATCAATTGAAATTTTTAAATATACTTTGATTAATGATTAATCTAACAAATGCTTTCAAATCCTTTGATCAATTATATTTCTACATTGATTTTTTCTGTTATTTTTACATTTTTTTGGTTAGTGCATTCTATTTAAATTCAATTCAAACCCCTTCTTTATTTTGTTCTATTTAAATTCTTACATATTGTTTGTATCTTGTCTTATTTGCATTCTATTTTATTTTGTTTTGCATTCTATTTCAGTTTTATTTGCATTTATCTTTTTTATTTTTAGTACATAAAAGCTCAAATAATTTTGTAATTATATTCAGTAAATTATCATGATAGAATATCTCAAGTAAATCATTAGGGTTTAACTTGGTTTGTCACCCTTTATTGCAAATTTTTTTTATCAAACTAGCATTCTAATTTCAATTGTATTGTGATGCATGACCAATGCTCTTATCTATAGATATGCTTTATGGATATTTTATGGTTATTTGATATAATATAAAGATTTTGTATAGTTACACTCTAATCTTTTTTAGTTTGATCTCACTGAGGAATAAGGCGAACTAATTGGAAATAAACATCTTTAGATCATATTGCATGTAATTTCCATGCTACTCATCAATGCTTAATCCATGTCATTGGTTGTATTAATATATATGACCATTGATAGATTTAGTTACAATAATTATACTAAAAGTCACTTTAATCTGATGTTAATACGATCGATGGGTTGGATTGATTAGAGATTATTATAGTAATGATAGCAATTTTAAGCTCATAAGATTATATTATGATATACAATTATAAAATGTTTTATGTGTGTGTGTGTGTGTGTGTGTGTGTGTAAAATTCAAGTAGGAGATTGTTAGATTTCTTTAATGGATATAAATATTGTGTATATATATAACAATAATAATTGTATATTATTAGCTATTATAATGTTTAACCTAAATTAAAGTGATTTAATAAAGTTTAAGATTAAATGAGTCTAAATCATCTCATTAAGTATGACTTTTATATGTAAAGACTCAAAAGTTTTGCTTTTTTTTATGATAGGTGAATTAAGATTAAGAAAAATAAAGATAATAAATAAGTGGTTTTAGTCCCCAAATTACATATAAAGGTTTTATTTTTTGATATCTCATTATTGGAAAATAAATAAAGGTTTTCTCTAAAAAACTAATACACACCAATTTAGAAGAACAAGAATCACAAAACCACAATCTAGTCAATTCTTATAGATCCAAGTATGTTTTTGTATCTAGTATATTTTTTTCGATGATTAAACATGAAAGAGATAGATTTCAATAATGGATTTTTATCATTATTATAACTAAAGTTTTCTTAACAAGGAGGTGATATTGTTAGTCAAAAATATTATAACTCTGTCAAAAAGTCTATCTAACATCATGCTTTTTATCAAGCTTGAGAATTACCTAACCTTAGTTTGCATGGTCTAGTTTCTAAACCTCATATAAGTAGTGCTTCTAGGCCTTGGATCACTTGTGACATATACATATTTGGGTAAGTTTGAGGATGTAATACTCTTTATGAACTCATTTGGAACATAAAAAATGAAATATTAAAATTTCATTCATTTGGAATTGAATTCATAAACAATTTTACACATGAATCCAATTTTAAATGAATTGAATTCTCATTCTTTTAAGGTTCAAAATGAGGGAACTGCCACAAAAAAAGCAATAATTCTTAACAATCCTTCTATTGGAGCTAGAGAAACACATGCCATTACCAATCTACTAGGAAGATTCAAGAAGGTGCAATTGCTATGTACCATTAGAGTAGAAGAAAATTGTTTACAAAGCAAAGTTATGAAAATCAAACTAGACAAACTAATTGAAGGTTTCCATTTAATCTTAAAAACTAGTTAGAAAATAGATGAACTAGTTGACGAATCAGTCAAATTGTGTGAATTAGTCATGTTCATACAATTGAATCGATTAATTTTTCTTAAATTTTTTAAATTTATAAAATGATATTATTTTACTTAATATAAAAAATATATTGAAAATTTAATATAATACAAAAAAAATTAAAGATAACCTTTGTTTTTACAAACAAAAGTCATTGAACAGTAAAAAATTAATTTAATATAAGTTTTTTTTATGAAATTTAAATTGTGAACATGTGAAGGTATGAAACAATTTGATGTAATTTTGTTATATTTATATTATATAACTTATTTAATTTTATGTGATAATTCAATTATTTTTATTGTTATATATTTCTCTTTTCATTCCTTTTTAAATATCATTTTAGAGGAAAAATTTGTTTCTATTTATCTATTATTTTAAGAAATTAAGATTGCATTTATCATTTTCTTTAAAATATTATTCCTACTATCTAAATAAATATTCAAAAACTTTACTTCTTAATTAACTTTTAATAGGTGATATATTAGTAAATTATAACTCGTCTATTCTAAAATTAAGGTTATTTATTATCTTCCTTAATTCTTATGTATTAACATTAAACCACACTTAAAAAGGAATGGAGGAAGTATATTTTTAATGCATATGAAAATTTCATTTTAACCCTAGTTTAACCTCTAGTAAACCATTAAACCTTGAATTATTTGTTGAACTAGTTCAATAATTGATTTGGTTTCTTAAACAATATTGTAAAGTAGATATAGGTGCACTAGGAGCATTACTTATTACACTTAGCCACCATTTATTTTTTTTGAAGACATTTTTCGTGTGAAAGTCTTATTTGCTTGTATTATGTAATGAACTTTCATGTTACTTATATGACATGTAATAAAAAAAATAATGCATGAGTTCATGATTTTGGAGGAAAGCATTTTCTCTTTAAAATAGAAGATGTTGTTTTCAACCACTTTTCTTATGGTTAACATCAAACAAATTAAATATTTTAAAATATCTTACAATTTTATACTTATAAATATAAGCAGTTGCCTTGATTCCCTTTATTTTTGTACTAGGAAAAAAATCTGTCAACTTAAGTTGTATATTATATTACATTGAACTTTTGCCTTTTTCCACATTATAAGTTTGATCCTAAAACATTATCTACATGTGTTTGGTGGTTTAATCACTCTTATCATGACTAGAAAAATATTTTTTTCAAATGGAATGTATTTAATCTACACTAATACATTATATTAAGTCCTATAATTCAATTAACAATTTGGCATAAGCATACACGTGGCTTTATAACAAAACACAATGAAATCATCATTTTTTATATCTGGTTTCACCCCAAAAAAATATTGATTAGTACATGGGGAGAAAGTTTTAGTAAATTAGGGAAAAGTCTAAAAAAACAAAAGGAAAAGGATTAAAATTCACATAAACAAATTATGAATAATAAAAAAATTATTATTTCATTTTATTTTTTTACACTATAGCTTTTAACTAAATATATATAGATTCTATCTCATGCAAGTAGTTAATAAATTAGCATATAACTAATGAATTATAATTGATAGTTAATAATTGATAAGTTAGCTAACTATCTAAGAATTATTTTCCAGAATTTATTATTAAATTAGTTGAAATTTTAAAATAACATAAAAGAATATATTACTAAAAATATAATGTAAATTAATATAATCTAAATTTATTTAAAAATTAAATTATATTAAAGTAATTAAGATTTTTAAAATAAAAATATAATATTTAATATTTAATTAATTATATTTTATGAACTTATATATTTATCTACTTATATAATTTTTATTTTATTATTTATAATAAAATTATAATTACTTAAAATATAATTAATTATATTTTATAACATTACATTATAAAGGGCATTGGTTGTAAAATAAGAATAAATTTGAAAAAAAAAATTAAAAAGGTAATAACTTATTAAATCCAAGCTTATTTTTTTAATAAACTAAAGTAAGAAGCACTTTTAAATATTAACTTATAATTTATTAATTTGGTTGATAAGTTATAAGTTAACTTATTTATTATATAAAATAAAATCATAATATGACTATCCACTAATAAACCATTAATAACTATGCACCAAGCTCATCATTATAAATCATGAATACGATGACCACAAAGGAAGCCTATATAATTAATAAATATAAGAAATAGCTCAAAATGTTAATTAATGGAAAAGTTTTCACTAATAGTTTAAAACTCAATTGATTTAGTATTTTAAAATTTATATTAAATAATGTAATATGACATATTTTAAAGTAAACCACCAAATTGATCCTCATATGATACATATTACATTAAATTTCCTTTGAAAATGTTTTACATCATATAAGTATAGATTCATCTCTTGGAAGATAGATTTTGCATTAGATTTCTCCAAAATTTTAATTAGTTAATATAAAATACACTTTTGGAAGAAATATGATATAATCTATATAATTTGGTAATTTGCTCTATGTTATAATATAGGAAAAAATCAAAAATACTCTTTTTTATTTGGAATTGTTGGATTTTACTCCTTTAACTTTAGAAATTTGGAAATCACTTTTTTAAACCATAAAAAAGCTAAAATTAACACTCACCATTAACTTAATTTACCATTTTAATTAAATTACATGATATTTTTATAATCTTTTCAAACAAAAACTATAATATTATAGTATGTTAATTTATCTTATTATTTTTCTTAAATAATTTTTATGTTATATAATTATGAGGAATAAAATTAGGTATACAAAGTTTAATTAGATAATAAAAATGAGTTGAAACATTATATGTGAAGCATTGCAAAATAAACTAATATACTTTAATATTGTAATTTTTGTTTAAAAAGTTCATTAAAAGATTATATAATTTGGTAAGATGGTTAATTAAATTGACAATAGAAATTAATTCTAAGTTTTGTAAAGTTTATAAAGATGATTTTCAAATCTATAAAATGGTCAGGAATAAATTTCAGCTACCCTAAAATTGAAAATAGTATTTTATATTTTCTCTTATATTATATGTAACTAAGTACACTAGCTAATCACCTGATCATATCGAACCTTTGGTTGTTATGTTATCGTCTATTATATGAAAATATCTTTTTTTAGAAAAATCTTAATTGTATATAATTAAAAGAATTTTATAATACTTATATCCTTAAGAAAAATAATGCATAGTGCCAATGTAGTAAGGCAAAACAACTTTTTGTTTATAATTGAAAATATTACTAGAAAATAAGGAAGAATGGAAGGGAAGGAAAGGAATAAAGGTAAGAGAAGACTTTTCTTTCCTTATTTGCACATTTAGATAATCCTTTAAAATATTTTAAGTCGGACGAATACAAAATAGTAAATAATAAAGTGTATTTGAGGATTTTGAATGGTTAATCATATACCTTTAATCTATTTCTTTTATAAATAGAATTCCCAAATAAGAAGGATGTTATAACATAACATTTCTTTTTTTTTAATTTTCCATCCATTCTTCTTTATCCAAAAACTCCAAACATATAAAATTAGTTATTTGTATTATTGTTATTATTTTGCAAGATTTCAATCTACTTTTATCTTATGTTGTAACTGTAAAGGATGGATACAGTCAGAGGGGTGCATTGTTCTTTTTTTAAATTTTCTTAATGGAAATAGAGTTTTTTTATTCTAAAAACAAAATAATGTAAAATAACTCTAGGAAACAAAGTATGTAAAGCTCAAGCATGAATATATCATCCAAGAAATGTACTTCATATTTCAATATATAAACAACATAATCTAATCAAGCAAATAATAAAAAAAATTGCTAAAATTTAAACCAATATAGGGAGAAAAATGCAAACATATAAATGATGGTTCCATTGGGGAAGGAATTTTGCTTTTTATGTACTTCACTCTTTGGAATTGAACAATCCTTTGATTTGTGGCTACTACATTAAATCCCTTAAGATTAATGGCTTTTAGGAAGCTTTACAACAATCTTTGCAATACAAAAACCTTTCCTTCTTCTATTTTCACATAAGACAAACTCCCCAAAAGTTTCACATACTTTAACAACTATTGAAATCCCTTACCCAATACAAAACTAGAAATACAAGGTGAAAAACCTAAAATAATTTAATTACAAGAATAATTTTAAATTAATTGTAATTTGCAATCTTAAGCTTTGAATTATTGAATGAGAAACATGATATTAGCAAAAATAGATATATAATTAAAGATGAGATGAGTAATTAAATACATTTATTATGTGATCTTTACTCACTACTCAATACCTTTGATTGACTAGTTGTTCTCCTTTTATCTCCAATACAACCTTCATCAGGATTCTTAGAGAACTTCAAAATTAAATATTGTTACAAGGTTTGGACTACCTCTATCATAACCACCAACTTTTCCTCTTTCTCTCTCTCTCTTTCTTTCATAAGAAGATTAGTTCTACATATTGATAGAACAATACAAACTAGGATTGGTTACTAGAAATAATGGGCCTCATTAAATAACTAGGGCCATGGATCTTACCTATCATAGGATTTATACCTAACTAACTGACAATTGGGCTATAATACCATATAGAACCCAATTATGTATTGTTACTTTAATTTCAACTGACAATACCATATAAAACTAACATTAATTATAATTTATTAAATTAATTTGAAGCTCACAATAAATTTTTTAATAATCTCCAACTTAGATCCATATTAATTTATAAATGATAACCATTTGGAAAGAATTAATGTTAAGATGGTATTATTTCATCTATAAGTCTAATTTGAGATTATAAGCACCTAACAATACTAGATATTATATTTGAAAGGATATTAATATTAAATATGTTGAATACAATGTGATACCCACACAATGGTCCTAAAATCCACCTAATACTAAATATTACATTTGAAAGGATATTAATATTCAACATACAATATGTGGAAAACAATATACTTATGTATTTTTTTTCTCACAAATAGGTACTTCAATTTAAAGTCCTTTACATAAGAAAATTTATCATTATTGAGAATGAATCCTATAGTAGTAGTATTGTCATGAAATAAATCTGGTTAAGGCCAAAAAATCCTTAACCTATCAATTTGATAAGGAATTTATAACACGTGACATACCCTACCCTTTAATGGATATTGTTGCAATAGGCTACACAATAATTCCATGATATAACTTCTCTTAACACATATTCAATCATAATTTTATGATTACTTGTACAACTAATAGAACAAGTCTAAACAACTTATACATATCAGATCTCCCAATCTTTTAAAGGTTAGTATGTAATCATTTGTACCACTCAAAGACAAAACCATTTGCAATCCAAAACTACTGACCTAAATTAACATGTTACCTACGACTGATGCATATAAGACAATCCTTATCACTCCAAAAATACTTAAGCCTAACTAATTCAATCCTTTTAAATTAACAAACATGAGAGCACATTGACATATTAGGCTTTTTTGCTACTGAAATGAGATGAGCCAAATATTGTTATGACTTATATATTATAGGCCCATCACATAAGTGATTTTACACTTACCATCCTTTTACTCCCAGGCCTTACAATTTAATTTGATTTAATTGCTTTGTCTTAACTAATATGTCTAAACTAAGAGCAATATGGTCATATAGATCTAAAATTACCAAAACGTTCATACTAATCTTATATGGATTTATACTACTTTGCTAATATCCAAGAGAAATTACAATCAAAGTAAAATGAGATACAACTATATTAATAAATATTTCTAATTTCCCTCTCAAAAACTATTTGGCTATTAGGTCACAAATCGAAATACTTTCTTCTCCGACCAACACAGCTCCCACTAAAATGAGCTACTTCAAAACATAAGTTTTAAATTATTAGAAGAAAAAAGTCTTTGAAAAACTACACCTTCCTCCTAAAAGTAGCCACTAATTATTGATTGACCTAATCTTGAACCCACAATCTTATACAACTATCTCTATCAAACTCAAAATCTCATTTGTTTTCTAACTCTCACCTTTTAAGAAAATTTGATAGTCTCCTATTATCTTAGAACATTCCTAAATGAATTAGTCATATTAAACCCTAAAGATGGTTTTAGGGTCAAATTTAAAAATTAGATTTTGTATAATCCTCAAATGACCCTATTAAAACATGTACCTAAATAAATACATTAAAATAAAATTTATTTATCCAAATATGACAACTGAAAAATAAATTATTTATAGTAAAAAATATTATGTTTCCACTACAACATATAACTCAAAAAAAACTACATCTCTAGTTTTAAAGCACTTTTCAAGAAATTAACAAAATCCATACCAAGCTAAAAAAATCAAAATTTTATATTTTTTTATCAATTTAAACTAAAATAATTAATAAAGTCCACAATGGGCCTTCATAGACCTCTAGCTTCATTACTAGCTGCTTTCTCAATTAATGATTCTTTATCACTCAATCAAATTTCACACATTTTCATTTTTCAACAATTAATGGGTCAAATATTCACTAAATCAAGGATGCTCTATTTGATGACCATTAAACCAATTCAATTCATGTGTAAATAAACTTTTATGTTTCAATTTCACCCTTACACTTAAATTTAAACTAAAAATAATTCTTTACTTAGAATTACCAAATACACTATTTGGAATTGGCCCTATTAATTACAACTTGTCCTATCTAGCATGTGTTTTTTTGTATAGACATTAAATTTAAGAAATATCAAAATTATCTTATGCATGTCAAAACCTTAATTGAATTAAAAAAATTTCTCAGAAAATTATACTATGCAATCATAGTTAGTATCACATTATAAGGACCAATATCGAAGGATATTTAAGTCTTTACAACATAACATAATATAAGAGGGAAATATTATACTCTTAACATTGAAGGGTGTCTAAATTCAAAGAATACAATATCTAACCCTACGCTTATATTAAGGTTAACTTACCATATTAATAATATAATATTAAAAGATATTTAATATTACCAATATAGCCTCTCCCTTATTCAATTTAAAACAATTTTTTTCTTTTAATATTTTGTACAAATTTTATACAACTGGTCTTATGAAAGTAAGTATGTAGATATACAAAATTTTATGGTATAATATGAGTATATAGTAATTCCTATTTAATGTAATAATCTTTTAAAAATTATTACATTATCCAAATAATTTCTAAAAATATTACAAAACTTACAATAGGTAGCTAATAATATAAGAATAATCAAAAAAATTTTAGCCAAAAATAATTTTGAATAGATACTTAAAATTATGGGCAAAAATTATCATAAAAAATTATTTTAAAAAATTCCAAAAAAATTATGCTTGGAGAGTGGAGCATGATATTTTCTTCACTATCATGACCATTTGGCTAGAGGGCAACACATGGCTCTCATGCATTAAAGATGCATGTAGGATAGTCCGCACATGCACTGTAGATTACCTTCTCCACCTCATTTCTATAAAACAGGTCGTGAAACCTAGTTTTAGCTTGGTTCCTTACTTGTCTCGTTTCATGCCATTTTCATGCAATTTGATGTAGATTATTTTATCTTAGAATCATCTTACACATTAAATTCTTATTGATCCAATAATTATCTCCATAAAAAAACACACAAAATATAGTTTTCAAATTTGCCAAACATTCTATGATAAATAACATTAAACTAGTGAGTGTAGCTCTGGGCATTTTTTCTGCACTTTAAACCTTTAACAATAAATTTTTCTGTACATAAATTCCACCCAAATTTTAACTATACTAAAAAAAAGGCCTATACAGACGATAAAAAGTCATCTGTATAGATCCATCTGTCATTTATATAGGTATTACAGATAACATTGTCATCTGTATTAAATCGTATGTATAGAATTATACCTATTGCAACCTGTACAGATAACATTTTTTTATCATCATATAAATCAAGGCTATACGGATGACAAATGTTATCTGTATAGGCCAGATTGTCATCTGTATAGCCTGAACCTATACAAATGATATTATCATCTGTATAGAGTGGACCTATACAGATTACATTTATCATCTGTATAACCTGGATCTATATAAACCATATTTATATAGACCACAAATGTCATATGTATAGATCCACTCTATACAAACAACAATGTTGTTTGTATAGCTTATAAAATTTTTAAAAAAATTTAATATATTAAAATTTATGTTCATTATTTAAAGAATGATAATTAACAAAAAAATTAAATCTAATTAAAATATTTAAATTTATATATGTAAAATAAAAATATAATAATTATTTCAAAATATATATATTTTTAGATATATAAATATTTATATATATGTAAATACATATACATACATATATATATATATATATATATATATATATATATATATATATATATATATATATATATATATATATATATATATACATATAAATACAATTCCCTAAAATTTTTATATAATGAAAGTTTATGTCAATAAATAATTATTACTATAATATTATATAATAAAAGTTAAAAATTTATGTAATTTTACTTCCATTCTTATATAAAAATATCATTATGCTATAATTTATATATTATTATATAATAATATATAATAAAAGTTTACATCATTATATAATAGTTTACATAATATTCTATAAAATTATGTAACAAAGTTAATAGTTCATAAAATTTGACATTCATTCTTATATAAAAATATCATTATATAATAGATTATAATATTATAAAATAATATAATAGAAGTTTACATCATTATATAATAGTTTACATAATATTATATAACAATTTATATCATTATATAATAGTTTAGATACAATTACATAATATGTTATAATGAAAGTTCATGTCATTATATAATAATTTATATAATATAATATAATGAAGTTAATAATTTATATAATTTTACTTTCATTCTTATATAAAAATATTATTATAATATAATTTATATAAAACTATATAATAATATATAATTGAAATTTACATCATTATATAATAGTTTATACACAATTATATAATAATTTATATAGTTTTATATAATGAAAGTCTACATCATTATATAATAGTTTATATAATATTATATAATAAACTTAATAAATTATATAATTTTACTCTCATTCTTATATAAAAATATCATTATAATATAGCTTATATAATATTATATAATAGTATATAACTAAAGTTTATGTCATTATAGAATAATTTACATAATATTATAAAACAGTTTATATCATTATACAATATTTTATATACAATATTATAATAGTTTATATAATATTATATAATAAAGTTAATAATTTATATAATTTTACTTTCATTCTTATATAAAAATATTATTATGATATAGTTTAATTAATATTATATAATAAAGTTAATTGCTTATATAATTTTACTATTTTTTTAGATAAAAATATCTTTATGATGTAGTTTATATAATATTATATAATAGTAAATAATTAAAGTTTACATCATTATATAATAATTTACATAATATTATATAATAGTTTATATTATTATACAATAGTTTATATACAATTATATAATACTTTATAAAGTTTTATATAATGAAAGTTGATGTCATATATAATAATTTACATAATATTATGTAATAAAGTTAATCATTTATAGAATTTTACTTTCATTCTTATATAAAAATATCATTATAATATAGTTTATCTAATATTATATAATAATTTATATCATTATATAATAGTCTATAGACATTTATATAATAGTTTATATGGTTTTATATAATGAAAGTTTATGTTATTATTTAATAGTTCTATAATATTATATAATAAAAATTAATAGTTTATACATTTTGTTATATCAACTCTATCAAAAAAAATTTGTGTGTAAATTTTTCTAACATACATGATTAAAATTGCAAAGCAACAATTAGAAATTTTAATCAACAATGTAACAATATAATTAGAATATATAATAAAATAAATATAAGAATTAATAAATGATTATAAAATGATGGTAAAAATATAAAAGAAAAAAAGAGAACATACTTAAACTCCATGAAAGAGCTCCACTTGCACGCAGGAGAAATGAGAAAAATGGCTCATGGGTGAGAATTTATAAGCAAACTCTATACAAATGACATTTGTCGTATGTATAATTATCCTCAGTCGTTTATATTACTTTTCAAATTTTAATGCGCTAAATTTTTGCTGCTTTTGAAATTTTGAACTTTATACAGACAACAAAGGTCTATACAAATAACTTCTTATCGTTTGTATAGAGTTTTTTAATTGTTTTTGAATAAAATTTTTTAAAAATACCTATACAGATGACAATTGTCATCTGTATAGGTTAAAGCTATATAGGTCACATGTGTAGTCTATATAGAACTATGCTATACAAGCCACAACATCGTATATATATCCCACAATGTCATCTGTATAGATTGAACTTATACAAGCCACACATATAGTTTGTATAGAGCTAGGCTATACAGACCACATGTGTGGTCTGTATAGGTGGAGACCTATACAGATGACACTGTAGTCTGTATATCCTAGTGTCGTCTATATAGGCCAAACCTATATAAACCACGCATGTGGTTTGTATAGAGCTAAACTATACAGATCACATGTGTTGTCTGTATAGGTGGAGGCCTATACAGATGACACTGTGGTCTGTATATCCTAGTGTTATCTATATAGGTTAAGCCTATACAGACTACACATATGGTTTGTATAGAGCTAGGCTATACAGACGATAATATTGTTTGTATAGATCCTAACATTTTTTTTTTAGGTTGAGCCTATATAGACTACACATATGGTTTGTATAGAGCTGGGCTATACAGGCGATAATATTGTCTGTATAGGTCCCCACATATATTTTTTTTAAAAATATACGTTAGGACCTATTCAAACAATATTGTGGTTTGTATAGACTAACTCTATACAAACTACTCCTATGGTCTGTATAGAGTAATGTCGTCTGTATAGGTCCTCTCAAATTTCTATTTTAGTAGATCTATACAGAGCCCCTACCTATATGGACAACATATTTATACAAACGACAAATGTCATCTGTATAGGTTTTTAAATTTTTTTTAAAAAAATAAAATTTCCAGAGGCCTATACAGACGACCGAGACTTTGTCGTCTGTATAGGTGTCCAAATTGTTGTAGTGCTATGATGCAAAACTAACAACCCTAGCAAATCTTACCCTAGAAAATTGCATCAGACCCACGTTCAAAATTTAAAAATTTCAAGGATAATAGTTTTAGGATTTTTGAATTGTTAGTTACTTCTTAACTGAATGAATCATTATTCTATCCAAAACACGTTAAAATCTTAATTTCCAAGTTTTTTTTCCTTCAAAAAACCAAAATATTAATGTAATATATCAAAGAGTTCTATAATATTCTCTAACTTTTAGACAGTTCCGTTCTTTGCACAACATATTTCTGGGCTCATTCAATCCATATTTTTTTACAAAAAAAAAATGGAGAAATTCAATTTAAAATTTGAAATAAATTGTTTTTGTTCCAAGAATATTTGAAAACGTGTTAATGAAATGATGCTTCTTTGTATTTGTACCAAAACAGCAGGTCCCCAAAAGACCTCTGATTTATTTGGTTTGTGGCCAAATATTGCCTACTCAACTATAAACTCTTTTAGATAATTCATCAAACATAAGAACTGCAGAAAATTAAGATGCTTTAGGATATTTTATGTGATTCCAAATATAACCAATTCTAAGTTTTTTGGAAAATAATAATTATGCTTATAACCACCCAAAAAAGTCATTACACATTTATATTCATGCTATTTAAAAACTAGCATGTTAACAGTAGAAACCAAATGCAAAACAACATTGTTCCAGTTTCTGTGTACAATAAAATAGTTGGGTAAATCCAAATATTTTAAGGGCATAATATGCACACATTGTATATTTTCCTGCATACAAAGCTCTCATGTAGTTCAGTTTATCAATGATAGTAGCAACCTTTTAATTCATTAACATATAGCTAATTGACAACATGCCATGTAAGTAAAACATTCACATATATCTATGTATATCTCTTGAGAAATATAATTCATTGAGAATAATTCAAAAGCTTGCACCCAATAATATATCTATATTAAAAAAATGCCAACTATTCCATTTACATAGTTAGCAAAATACCATCATGGCCAAAGAAAAGCAATTCACACATAGTCCATTCAAACATATCCAACGCACTTAGTTAATGATATAAAACATGTGTTTCTTAAAATGAACACAAATGCCTAGGTTTTTTAGAATAGCCATGACCATAACAAAATTGTTTGAAACTTCGGCAAAGAAAAAGAATAATTCATCTACAATAAAATTTTATCATAAAATCTCAGCTATAATACAAAGTCCAACCCTAGATCCGATATTAATTGCAAGAATAATTTTAAAATAATCATAACTTGTAGCTTAGGTTTTGAATTATAGCATAAGAAAGATGAGATCAAAGAATACAAATATTTAATTAAAGATAAGATGAGTGATAAAATACTTGTAATATGTGATCATTACTCACTATTTAGTACCTTTGATTCATTAGTTATTCTCCCTTCATCTCCACTATAACCCTCATCAAGATTCCTAGAAAACTTCAAAATTGAAAATTGTTATAAGGCTTGGATTGCCTCTATTGTAACCACTCACTTTCTCTTTCTCTCTCTCTCTCTCTCTCTCTCTCTCTCTCTCTCTCTCTCTCTCTCTCTTTTATGAAAAAATTAGTTTTGTATATTAATTGGACAATATAGATTGGGATTGATTACTAAAGATAGAGGACCTCATTAAATAATTGCTTTGGGTTATGGATCCTACTTATCATAAGATCCATGTCTAACTAATTCACATTTAGGCCATAATATCATATAGGACCCAATTACATATTACCACTTTAATTTCAATGCAAAAAATAAAACTAACATTAATTATTATTAAATTAATGTGAGACCCATAATAAAATTTTTAAGATTAATCTCAAGAAGGAATGGCTCAAATATTTGAAAATAGTATGAAAAGGTGAAAGTCAGATGAAAGTTTTGATAAATTAGGATTTTTGTGCCTCTTTCTCATCTTGAAAAATGATGAAAATTGGTTTACACATGAAATAGTTTTAAGTTCAAAATGTTAAAGCTAGCAGGATTGAAAATGTAGTCGTATAATTGAATATAATATTCAATTATATAGCTCAGTAGTTCAAATATTCAAATTAATAATTGAATATTGTAAGTGATTATAGGACAAAGACTTTGTCTCAAGCTTCACATAATCAAATACAATATTCGATTATGGTTGGGCTTTTGACCATATTATTTGAGCATGATACTTGAATACTAATCTACAAATTTGTCTTTGAACCACACTCTTCATGTGCATTACTCGATTATACCTAACTAAAAAACCAATTTTCAAAATAGACTTTGTTTTTAAAATTTGATTCAAAGCAAAAAAATTTCCCTTTTTCAAATGTAAATGTTTTAATTTACTTTGGGCACAAAACACCTATGTTTTAAAATAATTTGAGTCATACCAAATTAGGATTAATCAAACTTAATTATTCAAAGAAGGGTTAAGTGAACAATAACCACATGTATCTCTTCCTTGCAAATGTCTCTAGTGTAAAAAAAGCATTTATTTCTTTATGGAATACAAATCTACTTTTAAAGAATGATTTTGACTTTTAATAATTGATATCGTTAATTCACAAAACAATAAAAATAATTATTTCCAATAATATTCTTAGAGGCAATGGGTGCTCAAATCACAACAAATTACTATAATCATGATTATCAAAAGGAAATGAAAAGGAAAAAATCATAACAAACAAAATGTTCAATAATGCTAATCAAAGTCCTAATTAGCTACTAATATTTAGGATCTCGCTTTATTAGAGGGACAAAAATACATATTAACATTTTACATTAAAAAAATTAATATATGAAATGTATATCAACCTTTTATATATATTGAAATTAAAGGGTAAGGGATGAGAAGAGATTGAGAATGAGAAATTTTGAGCAGAAAATTGAAGAAAACTAGATAATATGCCCATGCTAATAATCTAAAATGAAAATAAAATTAAAATAAATGCATAATTTATTCAAAGACCTGCACAAAAAAAAGAAAAATAAATCAAATAATCTTCTCACTTTTCATGCATTGATAAATGTCTCAATAATTAAAAGATGTTCTTTTTGTTAACCCCTGAAATTTGTCTTAATTACACTCTTTTCACTCATTTTCAGAATGCATTAAACTTCCTTGAACCTAATTTTAGCTAATGGAATTAATTTTGCTTTGTAAAATATCTATATTACCCTCAATAAGCCAAAGGAAGATACATCACTTAGTCACTTCAAACCAGTTGGAGAGATGCTTCACCTTTGTTCAAAATCCGTTTTAAACTAGAAGTGATTTCCCTTACAATTGAAGATGTTTTAGAATTAGTTGTTGGAGTCTCTTCAAGGAATCACAAATTCATTATAGAATGTCAAAAATGACGTGCAACAATGGGCAATTTTGTTATGTTGTACACGATTGCCAACTGGGGCACAATGATTGTTATAGCAACGAGATTGATCGGGTTCGATAGTACTAGCTTTAATGAGGTGTGCAATGGCGGTGCACCAATTTTCAAGAAGCACCTTTTGATACTGATTGGAGGCGAAGGTTAAATTAGAATTGAGAATCATTGTTCACGTCAAGTTGAAACCAAGATTCACATTGTCTCGCAAATGTTGGTTATTATCAAATTCTGTGAAATTTAAAAAAAAAAATCCAAAATTTTACTATTATAAGTTCTTAGCTTTGAATTTTTTTTTATCTACATTAAACGTTGAATTTGTGGCAGTTATTTGGTGGATTTCTACAAAGCTACCATTTCATATTTCTTGATGAATTTTCTTTTTAAAATTTTTTTCTCCTTTGCCTTGTGTTGTTTCTGTGCCTTTTTACATTACTTTTCTTCCTCCACTATGATGGCCACGTGCGTTTTCCCTTAATTTCTCTATTAGATTATGAAGTAAATATCACACTATTTTTCAAAAATTTATCGTCAAAATTACATGTTGAATTGAAATTCTATTAGGAATAGATTCCATTCGAATACTGTGATAGAAAATCAGAGTTTTGCATACTGAAATTGAGCAACCTATTTATGAAAGGCTTAGATTCCAGATTGAATTCTGTTCTCCAAAACATGTTAAGAAATCCATTAGGGTTGTATAGTTTTTGTGTAGTTGGAAAATGGATAATGTTTCAATGCAAGAAGATAAGATGGATTTGGTACTTGAGTTTCAATTTCATCTAAATAATGAAAAAAACTTGTCATTACTTATAAAGGATCATCCACACTGCTTTCTCTACTAGAACCACTAGAGATGTTGCCATGCTAGTTAAAAGAATTAATGAAAAAATTTTCTCCAACTTTATGTTTTTCTATTTTTTTTTCTTTAATTATTTTTATAATTTTGAATTTTATTTGGCTTTGTGTAGGGGAAATGAAGAGGGGAGGGAAACAGCAATACTTTTTTGGTGAGTGATAGAAACTACGCACCTAGTTTGAGAACTTACAGAACTAAATGAATATTTCTACGCTTGCAAAATGTTGGGGGGATTTGTTTGCATCTGTTAATGCATTTTTTTACTTCTTATGTTTGCAAAATGAGGGAATAATTTTTTTTATTGTATTATCTTTGTATATCACATGGAACAAGTTTTATTTTTTGATAGAATCAGAATCTTTTAAAAAGATATTTGTGATTAAAACAAATTATTTTGTTTTATTTATTTTATCTATTTTATCTATTTAAAATTAAATAGATTAGAAGTACATTGATACATAAAATTAAATTTTTCTTTTTTTTATCATTTGTGAAACTATTTACTTAACACAACCAAGTATAAAATCTTTAATTTTCTCTTCTATTTACTTAACACAAGCAAGCATAAAATCTTTTATTTTCTCTTCAATCATGTTAATCCTTTAAATAAGATGTATCGTTTATTTTAGTTAAATTCAATTGTGCCTTTTTTAATGGATTTTCTTATATGTTAATATAATAAGTCTATATATGAATTTCTACGTAGAATGGTTGATATCAAAAGTGAAAAGATATCTTTCTTGTATGCTTAAGGGTACTTTGGAAATTAAAATTTTGAGAATGCTGCTGATATTAGCATTTGACAGGAAAAAAAAAATTAACTGAATACTAAAGGAGTGGGTAAATTATCATGTATAAACCTATAAAGGAAAGGTGCATAGAATTTTAAAAATTGAGGGAAGTGAGTGCAATCAGATTAAATTTTAATAGAGTTAATGAAATTTATCCTTATTTATAATATTTACTATTTAAAAGATGAAATAGTTATTATAATAATTGATATTAGATAATAATTATGATATATTAGTTATATTAATATGCTAATATTTAAAATATTAAATTTTATTTATTTTATATAAAATAATAAAATCTATCAATTAAATTTATATAATATATCAAAATTCCTCGCTTAGTATTATTATTTTTGGACGCGATGTGAATTAGACAAGAGTGCGTGACTTTTAACTTCTAGTTTGGAGGATGTCGAATTGATAGAACGTACCTAGCAAACAGACAAATAAGGCCCATCGTTATTTTTTTCAACAAAAGAAAGTCACGCGTAGATTACACGCTCAATTAGTAAAAGATTTGAGACCTGGTGAAGGCCACTTCTACGATGCAAATTGCAAATAGGGTCGCATGACATGCAACGGCACACGTGGCAAGATCCTAACATGCATATATGATAAATATATAGCCGTTGATAGTTAGTATTCGTATTACCAAGAAACTTATAATTGTAATCATTTTCTGGTTTATATAATATACATGGGTTTAGTTAAAATTTACAACTCAAATTAAATACCGATTTCATCAATTTCTTCATAAAATATCGACAGTTTGGGTGGACAGCCACTTCTACTAAATTCATACCTCGTTATTAATATAAAAATTTCATATACGCTAATTACTAAATTATTTTTAATTAATTAATTCAAAAATAAAAATCTAAAAATATTTTTCATATTTTTAAAAACAGATATGTTGTAAAACTATTCTATAAAATTTAATGCGACTTACTTTATTATGAAAATATATTATTTAATTGAAGTCATATTAATTAAAAGAAAACATCATCCATTGCAAAACTCATACAAAGGTGACGTAAAGAAAATTAAGTAAACAGAAGTAAATCACAAATTATAATTAAAAAATATTTTACAAAATTTTTTGATAAAATGTTATTTTTTAAATTTGATAAAACAATAAAAAAAGTAATAAGAATTCATACCACAACTAAATCTAAAACAACTCCTGACTAATAAGGAATCTACGAACTATCCGCATATACAAATAATTAAATTAAAATTAACACGCACACACAAATATATATATATATATATATATATAAAAGATGAAAAATAATTTTTAATAACGGAAATGGTATATCACTTAATGTTCATATATTAGATATTAAATTTAAATTCAAAAATTATTTTAACAAAAAATTTTAAAATAACATTCAATGTTACTATATCATTGAAAATATTTAAAAACATTAAATATAACACTCTTCAAAATTTGGTTTAGTATTCATTAAATATAACATACGGAGTATAAACTTTGTACAAAAAATTTTAAACGTAATGCAAGCCACTATACCTTTTCCTTCTGTATTCTCCATACTCCGTAACCCTAAATTTGTTGAAACAAGACTCTAAACAATAAACTTCTTCCACGTGTCATCCATCTACTAATAAAAAAGTTGCTGCATAGCATGCAATACTGTATATTGTATTTCCAGCGTCGAAACCTCCGTAAGTAAAAGGAGTAAATTCGGGCGTCCGATTGTATTTGTTGGAAGAATAGCTTTATTTATATATTTACAATTGAAAATGATTAATTTTATAAAAATATTTTATTTATTTAATATTACATGCGAGAAGTGTAATAAAATATAATGTAATATTTACTTGTTAAAAGAAGTTATGTTTTTACTATATTACTATACATTATGTTGTTTATGAGAGGATATATAAATAGTATAAAATATTTATTAATATAAAAACAAATAAAATTTTCTTACAAATGTTTTTCCGTGAACCAAACCGGCCTAAAATGTTAATAATTTTCTCAATTAAAAAGGAAAAAAAGGGAAACCAACCCGTATTCCTCAATTATCAAGATGAGCATGAGACACATGTATCACTCGATAATTAATCCTTTTAAAATATTTTGTATATCACTTGTATTATATACGTGTGTTATAATTATCATTTTAACACTTAATTAAAAATGCTGTAAAGCATATAAAATAGAAGCTCTTATTTTATTAATATTCATAATTTAGTATTTTATTGTTCTAGCATTGGCATTGGTATCATACTAATAAAAAGCTAAATTTGTTATCCAATATGTTTGACAAAAGGAGAAAAAATCAAATTTAAGAATTGAATACGTTAACAATTTTTCACATAATTTTAATTTTAAATGAATTGAATTATAATTTTTATGCTTTCAAAGAAAGGTTAATTAGAATTTTTTGCTAAATTTCTATCTATAAAATTATCTCAAATAATGTAGTAGTATTCAGTGTTATTTTAGCTGTATTCTCCTTTAATCTTTAGTTTCCTAACTTTGAATATTCCTTATGGGATAAATGATTTATCATTCAAAATATTTTTAATCCTGCCAAACCTGTCTACGTGATTCTTCTTTTTTTATAATAAAAAATTAAAAAAATAAACGTTTGCACTTGGATATCCATTTTCCAAGATTGCAAATTTTCCTTGTAGCTTTAAAACTCCTCCCTACAAATCAAACACATGCTAAAATCAAAGTTTTATAAAAACAATAACCCCAAATAAATCATGTGAAAAAATAATCTATTGTTACTTAATAAATTCATTATGAGATAAATATAGAATTAAGATTTGTTATAAGTCACAAACTATTCATGATCAATCTTAATCACGAACTCTAATGAGGATTTGCTACTCCTATCAATCCTAGATAAAAATTTGATTAGGGAGACTTTCTGATATTGATAAGGAGTGTTCAAAGTTAATTTTAGGGTTTAGGAATAACGACTCTTATTTATATTAATAATATTAGTAAGTCAACCCATAATTGAAAACTATCCATTATCTCATTATTGGATTAGATTACCACTAGACTTAAACTATTCAGCTACTTTATAGTAAGTCAAACTCTTTTACATCTTATTTTATTATTGAATTAACAGGCCTACAATAAAAAATCTAACAATCTCTCAATTAGACCATTTAATTCAATAATAATGGCCACTTTAATAAGATATAAAAGAAAACTATAGCATCTTTATACTCATTGATCTAAATGGAAATCATAAATGTCCAGTAATATAAAATATAGTATCCAATAAGGATATCAATGAAATATATATTGTATACTTTTGCCTCATTGACCATATACAATATCCAATAGAAATATATATAATAAGATTGTACTTAATAAGATTTATATAACAAAATTATAACAATATATATATATATAAATCTTTATACACTGGATCAAAACATTAGCCTAAGATATTAAATGAGAATCATAATTCTCAATCTAGTATTGAGATAAAATCTAAATGTCTCTATACATACGTCATAACCAAAACATGCATAATATATGGCAAAATATGAATATTTTATTTATATATATATTAAGAAAAGTTATATCATAGTACTCCCACTAACCTAAAAACTCAAAAAACTTAATTAATTCCATATTAATTACATGATTATGATATATTCCTACCACTAAGCCTTTAGTCAGTAAATCCATGAGCATACAACCTATGGAAATATGTTTAATACATGTGATATGTATGTGTATCTTCTCTCGCATAAGCTAGTATTTTATATCAAAATACTTTGTACCGGTAGAACTTTTATTATCATTAGAGAAGTTTATAGTAGCAGTATTATTGCAATATATGGTCAAAAGTCTTGAAATGCTCTCAATAATCTTAAAACTAATCACAAAATTTCTTAACCATATAGCAATACAAGTGGTTTTCTAACACACAACATATTTTGCTTCCATAATAGAGGTTACTGGTAAAGATTGTTTAACATTTTTCCATAATACAACTCTTCCATCATCATAAAGATGTACTAGAAGTAGATTTGTGATCATCTAGAGAACTAGCAAAATATGTATTTGAATAGCTTGTAACTATGAGATCTTGTAGGCTAACATATAATCTTTATACCCTAAAGGTTCCTTATGACCCTCTTTGCAAAAATCTAATGTCTTTAACTAGGATTACTTAAGTATCTCGCCAGTACACCAATAACATAAGTTATGTTAAGATGTATACATACCCAAGCATACATCAAGCTACTGACAATTATCACATATGGGAAACCTTTCATTCTTTCTATTCCAACATCATTTTAAGAACACTAGGACTTACAGAAAATTTTTCCTTTTCAAATAAGTACGAAAACTTAAGAGCAAGTTAACATGTTGAATCTCTCCAATACTTTCTCAATATAAGTTTGTCGAAACAAATTAACTAAACCTCGAGATTTATCATGGTGGATCTCTATCCCTAAAATATAAAAAACATTTTCAAGATCTTTTATATCAAAATATTTGGATAATATTTGTTTTATCTCAATCAGCAAATTTATACCATTACTTATAAGGAGAATATTGTTTATGTATAATATGAAAATAACAAAACTACCCGCATTCATTAACATTTAAATACACTAGTTTTTTACATTCTCCTTGAACCCAAAAGAAGTCACTACCTCATCAAACTTGATGTACCACTATCTAGAAGCTGATTTTAAGCCATATATAAACTTTTTAAGTTGACATACAAGGTGCCTTTTTCCCTTCTCTTGGAAACCATCTGCTTAGTTTATATAATTTTTTTTTATAAATCACTGTTTAGGAAATATTATAATAGTCTTCTTAATAAGTATAGCGTTAAGATGAATAGGATAAAGGTAACTCTTTTACCTTTGTCTACACAACAAGTGTATTAAAATCAATTAAAGATGTAAAATAAAAGGAAAAAGGCAAAAAAGAAAAAGAAAAAAAAGAAGAAAAGAATGAAAAAAATAGAAAGGAAGAAAAGAAAAAAAAGATGAATAAATGATAATGAGAGACAAGAAGAAAAGACAAAAGAAAAAGAAAAGAGAGTAAGAGAAATATGGAGAATAGAAAAGGGTAGAAAAAAGTAAAAGCCAAGAAAAGAAGGACAGTAGTTGTGAAAAAGATGAGAGAAAATTATAGCTGAGTAAAAAAAATGAGAACTCTAATAAAACAAATAGTACTTGTGGAAAAAAATACATAAAGTTAAGAGAAGAGCCACAACAAAAAATAAAAAAATTGAGTGTGATAGTAAAAACAAATTATATAAGGAATGCCTTAAATTTTTCTTAGCCAATTGTCTTGTACAAGGAAACTTATGAAAATTCTAACAAATTTTAATTTATTTTGCCAAATGATTTTGATTTTGTTTTATAGAAATTTTAAGATATGCCTCCAAGAAAATTTTGAAGAGAATTATCACTTTTAAAAGGAAAAGAGCATCAACTAGGCTTCATTTTTGGAAATTTAACTCAAAGGCTTAAAGATGGTGTGATTGGGAAATATACTAAATAAGAATAATTTATTGAAACATATCCATATGCTATCCAATATAACCAAGGTGAAGATAGTGTGATGGATGATACTTTGGCCTAGAGGTATACTTTCGTCCCTAATTTACATACAAAATTATTTAATTTAAAGACATTGAGAATTTGTATGTGAATAACTGTAGTTTTGATGACCTTTTAAATGATTTTATTATTCCTCTACATGTTAATGATGTTTCAAATGTTGATATTTTTGAAGAAATGATTTTTAGAGAAATTTCTTGACATGATAATTTTTTATGTAAGAGAAATGAATTATTTATGTCTAAAAGTTCTTGACCGTGATCCCGCAAGTGCACGGGTTAAGTTGAGTTATAGTATAAAAGATATCGTCACCACAGGGATTGAACGTTGAATACTAACTGAATTTCAAGGAAAATTATCTAGGCGTATCGATTGATATTGGGAATTAAGGATAAAAGGTAAAACAGAGCTTAGTTATCAAAAATGTTTAATTCAATGAAATGAAAGCATACTCAGCTTAAGGTTCCCTTGTACATTTCATTATGGAATGAAAATAATCCTCTAACTTGGTTTACTGTTAATTTAGATTGCTGGATTACCAAAAATAAGCTATACCTCATTGCAAGGCTACTAGCTACTAACTAAAAGATTAAGTGCCCAGAATTTCTCTAGTAATCACTTATCTAGGTTGCATTAACATTGCTTTAGAATCCATTCTTAGACATTTCATCTTGTAAAAAAGAATCCAATTAGCTTAATTCCTAAGTCTAATTGATATTCCCAATGATCATGCAAGGTCCGATTAATTAATTAGTCATTCCAATCTAGAATTAACTAATCTATCACACAAATTCAATATTCTGGAAGTATTGAACTGTAGAAATTTGAAACAGCATAATCAAATCATAAATTAACAATAAATCAAGCTAGATTATATAAAAATTAATTCCATAAATCCATGAACAAGTTTACCCCAGCTGAGCACAAGGGTTTAGTGTGAAGACATTACAAAACTAGAAGAAAACTAGAAAACAGAGAGGGAATTAAAACAAATCATGAAGCTCTACAAATTCCTTGCTTGAATCCACGTTAGAAGTTGCCCTTGATGAGTTTGGGTCTCTCATAGGGTTTCTCCCAGCAGCTCCTCTTTTAATTTTTTGGTTTCTCCTCCTTTCCTTTCAAAATTTTGTGCAAAACTTATATGGGAAATGTACATGAGGATTGACACGGCCCGTGTTCTACCCCGTGTTTCTCAGTAAAATTTGAGAAACATTATACACGGGGTGTGACACTCCCCGTATTTACTTGCAAAGTGTCAAGTAGTGTGGTACACGGGGTATGACACGGCCCATGTTGTACCCCGTGTTCTTCTGCGAAAGCTGGTCAGCATGGTACACGGGGTGTGACACTCCCCGTGTTTATCTTAGAAGTGAAGGGCAGTATGATACACGGGGTATGACAGGGCACGTGTTTGCCCCCGTGTTCTTCTCTAAGCAGTTCAGTGAAGCCTCGAAGCATTCTAGAAGGATACACGGCCTTCCACACGGGGTTCCCATACCTCGTGTTCTTTGTTAGGTGGGCAAATTTGCTTTGATTCTCCATAATTTGCATGATTTTGCCCCCGGATCCTTTTCTAATGCTCAAATGTGTCATTTCAAAACCTGAAAACAAAATATCGAGCATCTAAGTACCCTTTTCAATCAATTTGCACAAGATACTAAGTAAATATGTGATGAAACACATAGAAATTAAGTGCAATTGTACATTTATCAATTCCCCCACACTTGAATCTTGCTCGTCCTCGAGTAAGAAAGTAAGGGAATAGAAAATCTACTCCAATTTTTATTCTTTACTCACCCTTTTTATTTTAAATCAGGCAATCATTCAACAAGTTAAAGATTAGGATCAAGTCATGCCAAGCAACTAAATAAAAATAAAGTAACTAAATAAGTCAATCCTCAGCATAAAAGCAAAAGATAATAGCCTCACAGGTAAAGTGTTTACTCACACTCTCAAGATTAAGCTTGTGTATACTCTCAAATCAATCAGCTCAAGACTTAATGCTACCATATGCTTGCAAAAACTCTAATCTCCACTACTATATTGTAAAATGCATGCAAATCAGAGGACTTTATTAGGAAAAATGGTGAGGATAGGGGGAAAGGAAAATCAAGGGGTGAAAAGTGATAGAATCATGAGTTTGAAGGAAAAAGACACATTAGTCATGAGTTTGACCATTGTCGAGTTCCATTACTCATTTTAGTATATTACCTTGCTTCAACCCCCATTCTCTCTTTTTTTTTTAAATATATATATATTAGCAAACACAACATTTTCTTCTTCCCCTTTTTTTTATTTATTTATTTCCCAACAAGCTTTTCTTCCTTTTCTTCTTTCCAAATTATTTATTTAACATCATTTTTTTTGTTTTTGTTTTTGTTTTTTTTTATAGTCAAAGCTATAAATTAACTTATCCAACTAGAAGCTCTAAGTAAGGACCTCTAAGTGATAACTAAACTCATAAAATGTGTCTAAGTTCCCTTAAACTCTAAGGTTCAAGTTCACTTGGCAATGGCTTTAGATGTACATGGGATAGGTTGGGTTAGGCTAGAAATAAAGGTCCAAGGTTCAAAGTGGCTAACTAGGGGAAAAATTGAAAATGGTTTAGGGTATATCAAAGAAAAGGATTCAAATAAGCAAAACAAATAAAAAGGGTAAAGAAACATGGCCTCATCATTTTCGACATGCAAAATACATAAAATGTAGCCTCAAAAAGAGCAAATGCAAGTTCTAGAGCAAAAAGTCAAAAGTGATGACATAATCCCTCGAGAAGATAAAAATGAGCTTCAAATTCTAATGTGAAAATTGCTCAAAAGGCTCAAATCTCACAAAGATCAATTATGCTCATTACTCTTAACTTCAAGCTTTAGATTATCCTTACTAAGTTACTAGATAATCATTAAAGGAGCAAGGTATGAACTAATCACTTTATTCAAAAGATTTCCCTAAAAACTTAATTTTTTTATTATATATATATATTACATTTTTAATTAAAATGTAAAAAATACGCTAAAAGAAAGAAAATGTAATACTAGAAAAAAAATATGCTGTTAGTTATTACAGACATTAATATTAAAAGTGCAAGAAAATAAAAGAGAAATAACTAAAATAATAATAAGTAAATGAAAGTGCATAGTCAATATAAGTACAGACCAGATAAATGGAAGTAGAGAGTAGAAATAAGTAAAAAGAAATAGGATATATAAGTAAAAAGGAAAAATGAATGATCCAAGCTACTGAGTAGGAAGGTCCGGATCAGCTGGGGAAGAGGGGTGGAAAAGCTGGAATAGGGGCTCGACCATGCTCTCAATGTGTCTGGAGCGCCTGTCTAAGTCGTCATAAAGACCCTCAATCCTCGTTTGACGGTCGAAGATAAGGCGAAACTCAACCAGAATCTGCTGTTGACCAGATAGTATGTCCCGGAAGTAGGCCTCGAATGAAACTCTACCCCCCGCAGAAGATGATGGATCCATATCAGGCGCTGCATCACGATCGCCATCATCTCCTGGAATACCATGCTCCTCTTCATGGGGTTGCTGCTGCACAGGCTGGATCCCCATAGCTAGAAGAATGCCCCTTCGAAGGGGTGTCATGTGGGATACTATGGTGAGGGATCCATATGATTTATCAAAGATGCCTAACTGCCTGGCTAGTCTGGTAACATATGGACCAGCAGCAATGCTCGCAGCTCTCCTATCTGATGCCTGAGTCGAGAAGAAGTGGGCAAATGCACCTCCAATGTGAATAGGCACTCTCTGAATCATGCTATACAGGAAGAGTACATCAGTAGTGCTCACGACCCCATGACTGTGCCCCCAACCACTCAAGGTGTGACTGAAGATGGAGTGGATCACTCACCAGGCAACTCTCCTGAGGCTAGACGCCTTACTCTTGGTGGGATCATAAGTGTTCCCGGTAGCAATGTCAGTCCATACTCGTCACTCCTAGGTCCCGTGGGGTAGTCCTATCAGCATGTCATGATATTCGGGAGTGGTCACAAACTCCTCAAAATAAAGTCCCAGGTGCACTGAGAGCTGGGTCACACTCATGGAATATGCAACTCCTCCGAGTCGGAACTGCACTGTGTCGGCTGAATTAACTGTCCCGAAATATCTCTCTAGATAAAATGTACTAAGAAACTCCAAAGTAAGCTCCCTATAGGTAGGCTCTATAATCTAAAAGAAGATCTCCCAAGCCCCTACACTAATGAGCTCACGGATCTTATCCTCCAGGCCAAACTCTCTCAAAACACCCCAATCTAGGTATCGACCTTCTATAAACGATCGGTCCTTATGTCTATCAAAGGCTTGAATATGAGCGTCTTCTATGAACTTCAAGAATGAGTGTGTTGGTCCTTTAAAGGAGGTCCCTCTAGAAGTACCACCCTTAGTTGTTTTCCTGACAGTTGTCTTTTGCCTCTTTGACATGGTCTGCAAAAGAAAATTGACTAAGTGAGAGAGAGTATTGAGAGTTTGTCAGTCAGCAGATTCTAAAGGCAATAGTTCAGCATGCAATTTCAATATCATCCAATGTCAAATGAAATGCAATTCAAAGGTCAATGCCATCAATGCAGATAAGTGGTCATATCAATGAGGTAAAGCAGGCAATTAGTCAATCAATCACTAAACTTCAAGGGATTTAAATGCAATCAATTAAACATTTCAAGACCTATCAATTAAACATTTCAATCAATCAATCAATCAAAGATGCAGATTCAATCAATCAAGCATCAAACCTCAAAGGATATGAACATTCCTATGAATTCTAACATGCATTGAAGTTCAATAAACATAAGTAATTGCAAATTACTTCAAAATTTTCAAAGAAAATGCTCTTACCTTGTGAATTGCAGATGAAAACCCTAAGTTCTTGTTGAAATCACAAGAGGAATCCAAATCATGAAATCAAATTGATTAAATTGAAAATCAAGCAGCAAAATCACTTCAAATAGCCAAATAAAGCACTTTAATTGGTGGATTTCGGCAAGATGATGACCAAAAATGAAGATAAAGAGGTTAGAGCACGAAGGAAGACGAAGAAAATGAGGGAAAATGAAGGAAAATCTAGGTTTTTCACCATTAAAAGCTCATCCGCCCAGGAACACGGGGTCAAACACGGCCCGTGTGGTACCCCATGTTTCTTTGCGGATGAGTGTTTTGGATTTCGCAAACTTACACGGGGTCTGACATACCCCGTGTTCTTCCCCATGTTTCTCTCTGAAAGATTGTAACAAACTTTGCAGTAGTACATGGGGTTAAACACGACCCGTGTTGTACCTTGTGCTTTTCTCTAGAAGGCTCATGTTCAAAAATCCTTATCATTGGTTCAGCCAGTGAGGTACACGGGGTAGGACACAACCCGTGTTCATCACCGTGTATCTCTCTGGAATTGCATGAAAATCATAAAACTTTTATGCGAACCAGACAGTGAGGAACACGGGGTATGACACATCTCGTGTTCAACACTGTGTTTCTCACTGGACTGCGATGAAAATCATAAGTCCTTTTATACTGGCCAGACAGTGAGGTACACGGGGTATGATACGGGCCGTGTTGTACACCGTGTATCTCACTGGACTACGTTTTGAGCCTTCTGTGCAAGAAAACAAATAAAAAACATGCATACATGTCTAATTTACCTCAGAGACAGAGACTAAGTGCAAAAATGAACATCTTAAATCAACAACTAATCACTTATATGCCTCAAACTACTCAGAAACTCAGAATGAAAAGGAGAAAACTAAGATTTAAAAGCAAGAAAATAGAAAAATAATCTTGGGTTGCCTCCCAAGAAGCGCTTGTTTATGGTCATAAGCTCGACCCCTGTTTTAATCATCATGGAGTTGCCATTATTGGTGGCCCGGCAACATAATGCTTTAATCTTTGGCCATTAACTTTGAAATTGCCAGTGCTTTCACTCCAAATTTCTACTGTTCCAAATGGATACACCTTCCTCACAAGATATGGTCCAGTCCAACTTGTCTTAAGCTTCACTGGAAAGAGCTTGAATCTAGAACTGAACAACAGCACCAAGTCTCCTTCATGAAATTCCCATCTGAGAATACGCTTGTCATGCCAAGCTTTTGTTCTTTCTTTATACATTTTGGCATTGTCGTAAGCTTCATTTCTCAGTTCTTCAAGCTCAAGAAGTTAGAGCTTCCTTTTCTCCCTAGCAAATTGCAATTCAAAGTTAAGCAACTTAATTGCCCAATACACTTTGTGTTCAACCTCTACTGGTAGATGACAGTGCTTCCTATAAATGAGTCTAAATGGTGTCATTCCAATGGGAGTTTTAAAAGTAGTTCTATAGGCCCATAAGGCATCTTCCAACTTGAGTGCCCAATTCTTCCTTGATCTAGACACAGTCTTCTCCAATATGCACTTGATTTCTCTATTGGAAAGCTCCATTTGCCCACTGGTTTGAGGGTGATACGGAGTAGAGATCTTATGGGTTACTTCATACCCTTTCAAGAGGGATTGAAATTGATGGGCAATAAAATGAGAGCCTCCATCATTGATGACAGCTTTAGGTATCCCAAACCTAGGAAACAACACCTTCTTGAAAAATCGAACCACAGCTTTTGCATCACAAGTCCGAGTGGCAATTGCTTCCACCCATTTGGAAACATAGTCAACCGCCACAAGTATATATCTGTTGCTGTAAGAAGGTGGGAATGGTCCCATGAAATCAATTCCCCAGACATTAAATATTTTGACTTCCAGAATGTTGTTCAAAGGCATCTCATGCCTTTTTGATATATTACTAACCCTTTGGCACTGGTCACAAGAAGTGACATAATGGTGAACATCCTTGAAAAGAGTCGGCTAATAAAAACCCACCTGGGAAATCTTTGAAGCTGTTCTTGAAGCACCAAAGTGTCCTCCATATGGAAAGGAGTGACAATGGAACAAGATGCTTGCAATTTCTTCCTCAAGCACACACCTTCTAAACAGGCCATCTACACATCTTCTGTAGAAGAGAGGCTCATCCCAAAAGTAGTGTTTCACTTCTGTTAAGAACTTCTTTTTCTGTTGATACCCCACATCCGGAGGTAAAACACCACTCACAATGTAATTCACATAGTCTGCAAACCATGGGATGGCTGAAGAAGAGACAGCCAACAAATAGTCATCAGGAAGGGAATCGTTTATTGGCATCTCCTTATCTTCCTCATCATCTAACTCTTGCTTCAATCTGGAAAGGTGATCAGCCACAACATTTTCAGTACCCTTCTTATCTCGAATTTCCAGATCGAATTCTTGTAACAAAAGAATCCATCTGATTAGACGAGGTTTAGCTTCCTTTTTGCTTAAAAGGTACCGGATGGCTGCATGATCCGTGAAGACTATCACCTTGGAATCCACCAAATAGGATCGGAACTTGTCAATTGCATAAACTACCGCAGGAAGTTCCTTTTCGGTTGTGGCATAATTCAGTTGAGCTTCATTCAAGGTCTTGCTGGCATAGTATATGGCATGAACTTTCCTATCCTTCCTTTGGCCAAGTACCACTCCTATTGCATAGTCACTAGCATCGCACATCACCTCAAATGGTAGATTCCAATCCGGTGCTTGCATGATTGGGGCGGAAATCAAAGCTTTCTTTAACCTGTAAAATGCATCTAAACAATCTTGATTAAAATTAAGCAGGTTAGTTAGTGGTTTGACAATTTTAGAGAAATCCTTGATGAAACGTCAGTAGAAACCGGCATGTCCCAGAAAACTCCTCACTCCTTTTACAGAAGTTGGGGGAGACAATTTCTCTATGATGTCCACCTTAGCCTTGTCGACCTCAATACCATGCTCAGATACTTGATGGCTAAGGACAATCCCTTCTCTTACTATAAAATGTCATTTCTCCCAGTTGAGAACCAAATTTACCTCCTCACATCTCTGCAACACTTGAGATAAATTAGTCAAACAATTATCAAAGGAAGTACCATATACAGAAAAATCATTCATAAAAACTTCCATGATGTTTTCAATAAAATCAGAGAAAATAGCCATCATACAATGCTGAAATATAGCAGGAGCATTACACAAACCAAAAGGAATCCTTCTATATGCAAAAGTATCATAAAGACATGTAAATGTGGTCTTTTCCTGATCATTTGGATGTATAGGAATTTGGAAGAAACCAAAATAACCATCCAAATAACAGAAATGTGAATGCTTAGCTAACCTTTCTAAAGTTTGATCAATGAAGGGAAGAGGGCAATGATCTTTTCGAGTTGCCTTGTTTAATTTCCTATAATCTATACACATTCTCCAACCCGTGACAATCCTAGTGGGAATTAGCTCATTATTTTCATTTTTTACCACAGTTAACCCCTTTTTCTTAGGAACAACATGAACCGGACTAACCCACTGGCTATCTGAAATTGGGTAAATTACCCCAGCATCTAGCAATTTCACTATTTCCTTTTTTACAACTTCTTTCATATTGGGGTTCAACCTTCTTTGATGTTCAATAGAGGGCTTACTATTTTCCTCCATCAATATCCTATGCATGCATATTAAAGGACTAATCCCTTTCGAATCAGAAATTGTATACCCCAAAGCTTTTCTATGAAATCTAAGCTGCCTAAGTAATTTTTCTGTTTCAAGAGCAGTTAGATTTGCATTAACTATCACAGGATAAGTGGAATGGAGTCCTAGAAACTCATACCTGAGGGTAGATGGGAAAGGTTTCAATTTTACCTTAGGTGGTGTATCTTCCTCAGTGGTGGTATTGTTGGACTCCACTTTCAATGATTCAATTGCTGCTTCAAGGAGGGGAAGTGGTAGGCTTACTTCTAAAAACTCTGCATATGCAGTAGTTTCCTCATTTTCAACCACTCCATTAGTGACTAGACATGCTTCAAGTGGATCTTGAAGGCACCCCATTAGAAGGGTTTCTTTCACAGCTTTGTCTAGCACATCTACCCTGCAAATTGAATCTTCACAAACAGGTAATTTAATTGATTCATTCAAATTAAATTTAACTTTTTCATCCCCAACAGATAATGAAAGTCTTCCATTTTTTACATCAATTAAAGCACCCACAGTGGCTAAAAAGGGTCTACCCAAAATGATAGGGATTTGTGAATCCTCTTCCATTTCAAGCACAACAAAATCAATAGGAATAAAGAACTTACCAACCTTGATAGGTATATCCTCAAGAATACCTACTGGATATTTCACTGAACGGTTGGCTAGTTGAAGAGAAATTATGGTGGGCTTCATCTCTTCTATATTCAGCCTCTTTGCAACCGACAATGGCATGAGGCTCACACTTGCTCCCAAATCACACAATGCTCGGTCAATTGGAACATTTCCAATCA
Source organism: Sindora glabra (assembly GCA_020226215.1). Classification (NCBI taxonomy): domain Eukaryota; kingdom Viridiplantae; phylum Streptophyta; class Magnoliopsida; order Fabales; family Fabaceae; genus Sindora; species Sindora glabra. The sequence goes on along the minus strand of CM035235.1, from coordinate 33,860,067 downwards.
CACAAGGAATAGAGAAGCCGCCTGGGTCCTTTAGCTTAGGAGGTAGTTTGTTCTGGATGATGGCACTACACTCCTCCGTTAGGGCTACAGTTTCATGCTCCTCTAGCTTCCTTTTGTTTGAGAGAATGTCCTTCAAGAATTTTGCATATTATGGCATTTGTGAAAGAGCATCAATGAAGGGGATATTGATGTACAACTTCTTCAAAACTTCCAAGAACTTTTCAAACTGCTTATCAAGTTTAGCCTTTGCTAGTATTTGAGGATAAAGGATAGGCGGTTTGTATGGTTCCGGAAGGACATATTTTGACTTTTCAGGTAATTCCCCTTCTTTCACTTCAACATCATTAGGAATTGAGGCCTTTTTGCCTTCTTTCTGTTCTTCCCCCACACTTATCTCTTCTTCACCTTCTTGAGTGGCATTTGGATCCTTCAATAGCCTTCCACTCCTAAGAGTTATTGCCTTACAATGCTCCCTAGGATTTGATTCAGGTTGAGCAGGGAGTTGACCAAAAGCTCTAGAAGAAGATGCAGAAGCTTGTTGAGCTATTTGAGTTTCCAACATCTTTCTATGTGTGGCTAATGAATCAACTTTAGAGGACAGTTGCCTAATGGAATCTTCCATGGCTCTACCATGCTGTCTAAACTCATCATTAGTTTTCTCTTGGGAAATGAGAAATTTCTCCAAGAGGCCTTCTAATTTAGCAGTGGAAGAGGTTTGAGCTGGTGGGTTGTATGGTCTTTGGTTTTGAAAACCGGGTGGTGGTGGTCTATTGGGAGTGGTTTGAGTGTTGTATGGCTGGGTGGGCTTGTAAGAAAAATTTGGGTGGTTCCTCCATGATGGATTGTAGGTATTTCCTAATGGTTCATTTGCATTTTTCTATCCAAACCCACTGTTATGCACATAGTTCACTTGCTCAGTGAAATCTTGCCCCAATGTACACTCAGTAGCCATATGACCTGTCATACCACAAATCTCACAAGGAAGGTCAGTAGCACCTGTTATATTTACACTATTAACTTGAAATTTATCAAACTTAGCCATAAGTGCATCTACTTTGTTACCTAAACTTCCTAGTGCATCTACTTTAGCTAACAAATGATTAAAAGCATCTAATTCATACTTACCTGGAGCTTTCCTTGAAGGTCCCCTCTCATTCGACCATTGGTAATGGTTCAAAGCTATATCCTCAATCAATTCATATGCTTCATCCAACCTTTTGTTCATCAAAGCACCTTCAACAACAGCATCCACAGTAAGCTTAGTATTGTAGTTCAAACCATTGTAGAAAGCATGAAGAACTAGCCATTTCTCTAACCCATGATGTGGACACAGCCTCAACAGTTCCTTGTATCTATCCCAAGCATCAAATAGAGATTCCCTTTCTCTCTGAGAAAATGTAGTGATTTCATTCCTTAATTGAGCAGTCTTGCTTGGAGGAAAATATCTTGATAGAAAAGCCCTCAGTAGCTCTTCCCATGTTGTGATAGATCCTGCTAGTAAAGAATGTAGCCAAGCTCTTGCTCTATCCCTCAAGGAAAATGGGAAGAGTCTAAGCTTGATAGCATCCGCTGCTACACCATTGATCTTGATTTTATCACTGTATTCTACAAAAATCTGGATATGGAGGTTGGGATCCTCCATTGGTAGTCCACCAAACTGGTTTTGCTACACCATAGACAAAAGAGCTGGCTTCAATTCGAAATTATTAGCCTCAACTGCAGGCCTTCTTATACTGGATTGAAGCCCAGTAACGTCGGGTGTTGCAAATTCTCTAAGTGATATGTTGTCCATGTCTTCAATTACTGGTTCAAGGTCAATTGTTTCTTGGATATGTACTGATTTTTGCTCTTTCCTTCTCCTACGCAGAGTTCTTTCAATCTCCGGGTCTAAGTTAAGAATTCCTTCAAGACTTCTCCTTCGCATATACAAAGATTTTCTACAAAAAGAGTAGGTAATACTCGAACAAAACAAAGTAAGAAAGAAATACTATATATAAAAATAAGAAAATCAGAACAAGATGAATTAAGAACTAAAAGAAAATGAATTGCCTAGTCTAATTCACTCAAAACTTCCTGTTAATATCAACTGGTTGCAATCCCCGGCGACAGCGCCAAAAACTTGACTGTGATCCCGCAAGTGCACGGGTTAAGTCGAGTTATAGTATAAAAGATATCGTCTCCACAGGGATTGAATGTTGAATACTAACTGAATTTCAAGAAAAATTATCTAGGCGTATCGATTGATATTAGGAATTAAGGATAAAAGGTAAAACAGAGCTTAGTTATCAAAAAGGTTTAATTCAATGAAATGAAAGCATACTCAGCTTAAGGTTCCCTTGTACATTTCATTATGGAATGAAAATAATCCTCTAACTTGGTTTACTGTTAATTTAGATTGCTGGATTACCAAAAATAAGCTATACCTCATTGCAAGGCTACTAGCTACTAACTAAAAGATTAAGTGCCCAGAATTTCTCTAGTAATCACTCATCTAGGTTGCATTAACATTGCTTTAGAATCCATTCTTAGACATTTCATCTTGTGCAAAAGAATCCAATTAGCTTAATTCCTAAGTCTAATTGATATTCCCAATGATCATGCAAGGTCCGATTAATTAATTGGTCATTCCAATCTAGAATTAACTAATCTATCACACAAATTCAATATTCCGGAAGTATTGAACTGTAGAAATTCGAAACAGCATAATCAAATCATAAATTAACAGTAAATCAAGCTAGATTATATAAAAATTAATTCCATAAATCCATGAACAAGTTTACCCCAGCTGAGCACAAGGGTTTAGTGTGAAGACATTACAAAACTAGAAGAAAACCAGAAAATAGAGAGGGAATTCAAAGAAATCATGAAGCTCTACAAATTCCTTGCTTGAATCTTCAATCCTTTGCTTGAATCCACGTTAGAAGTTGCCCTTGGTGAGTTTGGGTCTCTCCTAGGGTTTCTCCCAGCATCTCCTCTTTTAATTTTTCAGTTTCTCCTCCTTTCCTTTCAAAATTTCGCGCAAAACTTATATGGAAAATGTACACGGGGATCAACACGACCCGTGTTCTACCCCATGTTTCTCAACGAAAGTTGAGCAGCATGATACACGGGGTGTGACACTCCCCGTGTTTACTTGCGAAGTGTTAAGTAATATGGTACACGGGGTATGACACGGTCCATGTTGTACCCCGTGTTCTTCTGCGAAAGCTGGTCAGTATGGTACAGGGGGTGTGACACTCCCCGTGTTTATCTTAGAAGTGAAGGGCAATATGATACACGGGGTATGACACGGCACGTGTTTGCCTCTGTGTTCTTCTCTGAGCAGTTCAGTGAAGCCTCGAAGCATTCCAGAAGGATACACGGCCTTCCACATGGGGTTCCCATACCCCGTGTTCTTTGTCAGGTGGGTAAATTTGCTTTGATTCTCCACAATTTGCATGATTTTGCCTCCAGATCCTTTTCTAATGCTCAAATGTGTCATTTCAAAACCTGAAAATAAAATGTCGAGCATCTAAGTATCCTTTTCAATTAATTTGCACAAGATACTAAGTAAATATGTGATGAAACACATAGAAATTAAGTGCAATTGTGCATTTATCAGTTCTCTAATTTACTTACTTGCTAAAGAAGCCTATGGTAGTAAATTGATACCACATTTTGATTTTAAGAAAACTCTAAAGGATTTTCTTGATAATTTACCTAGTTTTTATGTGTTTTCTAAAAGTTCTCTAAAAAATTTGATGCAACAAGGTGAATCTATAAAACATTTTGGTGTTACGAAGGCTTTAGAAAATATACTTGGTGATTTGCATGATCCTTGTATATTTTTCAAGATTAATAAGAAAGGTGAATACTATCCACTTTGCATAAGAAAAAGGAATGTATGGAAAAATATTTTCAAAACGAAGCATGACTTATATGAGTGGTTGGCTTCAATACTTCATTTATCTAATACACTAACTACTTCAATGAGTTTAATGAATCATTTTTTGATTATTTTTACTGATAAATTTGTTTTTGTTTGTTTCTATTATTTTCATGAAGTTAAATGATGGTTTTTATTGCTAAATGAGAATTTGAAGAGTTAAAAAGATTGTTTGCCACATGTTGATAACATTCTTGTGTTTGGTAAAAGCATAAATAAGCATGTTGAGCAATTGAAATATTTGTTACAAGTTTTAAGAAATGAAAAGTTGTATGCTAATATTGTGAAATGCTCATTTTGCATGGAAAGAATTGATTTCTTAGGGTATATTAAGAGTAGCAAAGGCCTAGGGGTGCATGGAGAAAGAATAAAGGCAATTAAAGAGTGGTCTCCACCTAAATTTATTGGTAAGGTTAAGAACTTTCATGATTCGATTAGCTTTTGTAAGAAGTCATATTTTATATGCTTTCAATGACAAACTTGTTATTAATAATAAGTTTGTATATTTGCATGAAATTGTTAATTCTTATTATATGTTTAACCCTAGTATTTAGTTGCATATAAGAAAATATAGGTCCTAAAGGAGGTCAAGTTGTATCCAAGAAGACAGGGACTATCCTAAAAACCATGTGCATTTCTAAGTGCTTATTCCAAACTAAGTGTTATTTGCATTCAAAGTGCTAATTCCAAGTACTTAAGGATTAATGATGTTACTTCAAAGAGCTATCTAAAAGAATTAAGAAAGTTCTTTAAAAGTTAATTCAAAGAGTTTAGATGCATAAAGAAACAAATTTAGAAGCGAATAAAGGAACATGGATCATGTATATTTCAGCCATGATAGAATACACAAGTAGTTAAATATGTTAGTCAACTATTAAGCTTAGAGTTCATCTCTTCCTACTCATAGTTGAATATCAGATTTGATTATCAAGCTTAAGATTTATCTCTTTCTACTTAAATTTGAATAGCATATTCAAATACGAAAGCATTTTCCTATAATATTTAAATAGCATATTCAAATATTAACAATATGATTTGTTTTCTTGAATTTCAAGTCATTTTGGACTTTTTATTTGTCAATATAATTTTAGCCCATTATTTTTTTATTTTATTTTAAAAGTTAAGTAGTGTTAACTTTAGGCCTAGGTTAGTGATTATAGCCTAACTAATTTAGTTGACTTGTTAACTTTATAACCAATATAAGGAAGGTTGTTCCTTATATAATGTAGATTAGCAATTTTAGGAATTGGGTGATACCTTCTTATGAGAGTATTTTCTCTCTTTAGTTCTTGAATGAGCTTGAAAAATTATCAAAGGGATTCAACCTTTACACCATCTATCCTCAATTATCAAGGACTTATCCTTGTGACATGATTCTTCTACATTTATGAAAGAATTTCCATCCTTTATAGTATGTTCTTCATCACTTTTCACTCCCTTTCTACCTTTACTAAAGCATGGCATGAATATCCTTTTGATTTTTGCTTTGATTCTAAATTTTGGGACATTTCTCACCAATTTCATGCTTAGTTTCTTATAAATGTGATTATCAGTAAATATAAGAAAGTGGAAATAAGTCTACATACAAGATTATGAATATTAATGTTAAAGTGAAAGTAAATGTATGTATGTAGTAAAAAATATGGAAATAAGTGTATGCATACAATTATTAACATTAAGAGATAAATAATACAAATACATAATGTTGGGAATTCGGATTATCACATACAGCGGAATTTTAATCTTTTGATCCGAATTCTACCTAAGATCCATGCAAAAAGCATAAGTCAATGATTAGGGTTTTACCTATTGGGCACTCGTGTTTCTATTGATCAAAACTTGAGAGCGGATGAATCAAACGCCGGCCGGAAGGTACAGCGTCTCTACGGTATCCACACGAAGTGAACAACGACCTCTCACCCTCCACGCGTCTGCTAGGATGCGTTTTTCTCTCTAAGAATTAGGATTGGATGTTTTCTGAGTGATTTAGGGTTTATATGGAAGCTTAAAACGTGATTATTAAGTGCTGCCCTCAAGTCCCTTTTTATAGAACTTAGGCAAGCCATAATCCTAGTCCTACTAGGATAATGCTTCCAAAATCCTAATCACACTTAACAACTCATCTTATCCTTATCCTAGAGATAATGGGAAGAGATAAGACTTATCTATTAATTATCTAATATTAGATAATGATATTATCTCATAATATAAATATCTTAATATTAGATAATTGCATATAGTTATCAAATATCAAAATAATATTATCTCATAATATATTTATCTAATATCTGATAAGATAATTACTTGATATTACTTTAATATCAAATAATATTACATAATATATATATATATATATATATATATATATATATATAACGTGAATTTATTATTCTTAATAATATATATGCACGAAAATAAGTCCAATTAATTGGATATTAATATAATTAAAGTCCAATTAATTATTGTCTTATTCCTACTCCTTTTGTGTGACCCTGTAGGTTCTTACTACGTTGACAATGACTTATTATTGAGCCATAGACAGCGAGCGGTATCTAGCAATACATCACTGCCACTCAAGTAGTAAGAATGTCTATGATTCGACATCCATCTAATACATGATCAACGTTTTCCATCATAACCCTTTTGTAATAATATCCAAATTGAACTGGAGGCATGGAATGTGTCATCCTCGTCAATGTTCAATTTATATTTCTTGATACTGAGTAGACTTAAAATAAATAATTAATATCACATATTAATTCAACTGAGCATGGCCATGCATTTCTAAGTCTCACTCAATCAAGGGGCCCAATGATATTTCTCTTTTATACAAGAGTAACAAAATCTCATTTACATCACTCATTTCTCTCTGCATGATTTATGACACACCCAATTAATGCCCTACTTGTCACCTGATTAAAGGTGACATAGGACAATATTAAAGTGAGTAATTCCTCATGTAGGGAACCGTAGTGACTTCAGGTCAAAAGTTTATGCGTAGTTGTGATCATATGAGAATAACTTATGACACGTTTATCCATGCAATATTCTCATAGTGGGTCAGTCCAGTACATTGTTCACTAGCAATGTACTCATGTATTGACTTGATATCACATATCCATGATTCGTAATCATCAGTCACTATACATGCTAGTCTCGATGTATTATTACTATCCTTTTTTCATAATAATACTTGACTAGGGGCATTTTAGGAATAGCAAAGCTATTCCAAGGATAATTATTATATTAAGTTATAAATTGCGCATAATAATAATAAAAAAAAAATAAAATATAATAATTAAATTGCCTAAAATAAAATATAATACATTGTGTATAACTCTAATCATCTTATATGATTGGTTCTAGGACACACACCAACAATCTCCCACTTGGACTAGAGCCAATCACTCATGTATCTAATACCAAGTGACATAGTATGACCATCATGCTTTTTCTGCGCTAAAGGCTTTGTCAGTGGGTCGGCGATATTATCATCTGTTGGTACTTTACATATCTTCACATCTCCTCTATCGATGATTTCTCAAATAAGATGGAAGCGCCTAAGTATATGTTTGGATCGCTGGTGAGATCTGGGTTCCTTGGCTTGTGCAATGGCTCCATTGTTGTCACAATAGAGATCCACTGGGTTTGCAATGCTAGGAACAACGCCAAGTTCAGTAATGAACTTTTTGATCCAAACAGCCTCTTTTGACACATCAGATGCAGCAATATACTCAGCCTCTGTAGTAGAGTCAGCCACTGTTTCCTGCTTTGAACTCTTCCAGCATACAGCACCACCATTTAGGCTAAATACATAACCCGACTGCGATCTAAAGTCATCCTTGTCGGATTGGAAACTGGCATCAGTGTAACCTTTTACAATAAGTTCTTCCTCTCCTCCATATATTAAGAATGAATCCTTACTCCTTCTTAAGTACTTAAGGATATTCTTAACGGCAGTCCAGTGAGGTTCACCTGGATTTGACTGGTACCTGCTCGTCATGCTTAAAGCATACGAGACATCAGGACGAGTACATATCATGGCATACATGATAGACCCAATTGCTGACGCATATGGTATCTTATTCATCCGGTCCTTCTCATCTTGTGTCGAAGGACACTGAGTCTTGGACAAATTTATGCCATGTGACATAGGCAAAAATCCTCTTTTAGATTCTTGCATGTTAAACCGTTTTAACACTTTATCTATGTATGTACTCTGACTTAGGCCAACTAATTTTCTTGATCTATCTCTATAGATCTTAATACCTAATATATAGGCAGCTTCGCCTAAGTCTTTCATCGAGAAACAATTCCCTAACCAAGTCTTTACTGTTTGCAGTGTAGGGATATCATTTTCGATGAGTAGTATGTCATCCACATACAATACAAGGAAAATAATTGTGCTCCCACTAACCCTTTTGTAAACACAAGATTCATCTTCATTTTTGATGAAACCAAATTCTTTGATTGCCTCATCAAAACAAAGATTCCAACTCCGTGAAGCTTGCTTTAATCCATAAATGGATCGTTGTAGCTTACATACCTTTCTAGCAATTTCAGGAATGAAAAAACCCTCGGGCTGTGTCATGTACACATCCTCGAGGAGCTTTCCATTAAGAAAAGCAGTTTTGACATCCATCTGCCAGATTTCGTAATCATAAAAAGCTGCAATAGCAAGCAAAATTCGGATGGATCTAAGCATGGCAACTGGGGAATAGGTCTCATCATAGTCTATACCATGAACTTGCCTATAACCTTTTGCGACTAATCATCCCTTAAAGGTTTGCACGTTACCATCCATGTCGGTTTTCTTCTTGAAAACCCATTTGCACCTAATGGGTTTTACCCCTTCAGGTGGATCAACCAAAGTCCATACTTGGTTAGTATACATGGAATCCATCTCAGATTTCATGGCCTCAAGCCACTTCTCAGAGTCTGGCCCTTTTATAGCTTCTTGGTAAGTTGTAGGCTCATCTTGATCCATGAGCAAAACATCGCCATTTTGAGTTACAAGAAATCCATATCTCTCGGGCTCATGGCGTATCCTAGACTTACGTGGGCCTTGTGTTACTTGAGCTAGTTCCTGACCCACAACATCTTGTGGTCCTTTTCCAGGCTCTATTATAGGTTCAGTGTTACTTTGTGGGTCTCGTACTTCTGCGATTTCTACTTTTCTCCCACAGTTTTTCTTAGAGATAAATTCTCTTTCCAGAAAAATACCAGTTCGTGCGACAAACACTTTGCCTTCAGTAGGATTATAGAAATAGTATCCCTTAGTTTCCTTAGGATACCCCACAAAGTAGCACTTATCCGATTTAGGTCCAAGCTTATCAGAAACTTGACGTTTTACATAGACCTCGCAACCCCAAATCTTCATAAAAGACAAGCTAGGACGTTTCCCAGTCCATATCTCATATGGAGTCTTTTGAACCGTTTTAGAGGGAACACGGTTGAGCATAAAAGCAGCTGTCTCTAGAGAATTCCCCCAAAAGGAGATTGGAAGATCTATATGACTCATCATAAATCGTACCATGTCTAACAAGGTACGATTCCTCCTTTCTGAAACACCATTCCATTGTGGCGTTCCAGGTGGAGTGAGTTGTGATACTATACCACACTCCTTTAGATAGTCATCAAATTCTTGGCTTAAGTATTCTCCACCTCGATTTGATCGAAGTATTTTAATACTTTTACCAAGTTGGTTTTGCACTTCATTCTTGAATTCCTTGAACTTTTCAAAGGATTCTGATTTGTGTTTCATAAGATACACATATCCATATCTACTGAAATCATCAGTAAATGTAATGAAGTACTGAAAACCTCCTCTAGCAGGTGAACTAATGGGCCCACATACATCAGTATGTATGAGACCCAATAGATCATTAGCCCTTTCACTGTGTCCAGTGAATGGTGTTTTAGTCATTTTTCCTAGCAAACAAGATTCGCATATTTCATATGATTCAAAATCAAATGAATCCAAGAATCCATCCTTATGAAGCTTGGATATGCGCTTCTCATGTATATGGCCCAAACGACAATGCTAGAGATAGGTTGGATTTAAATCATTTGATTTAAATCGCTTAGTGTTTATGTTATAGACAGGCATTTCAAGATCAAGAATATAGAGCCCATTGAACATTTGTGCACTGCAGTAAAACATTTCATTTAAATAAACTGAACAACTTTTGTCCTTTATTATAAATGAAAAACCTTTCTTGTCCAAACAAGAAACAGAAATAATATTCCTGCTGATAGCAGGCACAAAATAACAATCCTTTAATTCTATTACTAAACCAGAAGGTAAAGATAGATAATATGTCCCTACAGCTAGCGCAGCAACTCTTGCTCCATTGCCAACTCGTAGGTCCACTTCGCCTTTAGCTAGAGTCCTACTCCTTTGTAGTTCCTGCACATTTGTACAAATGTGAGAACCGCATCCGGTATCTAATACCCAAGATGTAGAAGTTGAAACATTAATTTCTATAACATAGATACCTGAAGCGGAAGTCTCACTTCCCTTCTTCTTTTTCAAATCTTCCAGATAGACCTTGCAGTTTCTTTTCCAACGTCCGGTTTGACCGCAATGGAAGCATATCCTTTCCTTAGTCACACTCTCTTTTGGTTTCAGTGCAGAGGATTTAGACTTGGGCTTGCCTTTGGATTTGGAATCCTTCTTGTTTTTGCCCTTACCTTTTCCTTTTCCTTTGCCCTTTTGAACCATCATTATGGTATTAGGCTTAGTCTTTTGCAAATTTTGTTCAGCAGTTCTTAACATGCTTAACAATTCTGGCAGTGGTTTGTCAATTTCATTCATGTTGTAATTCATGATAAATTGACCATAACTCTGTGGCAACGATTGCAGAATTAAGTCAGTGCCCAACTCTTGACCTAGTGGTGCACCCAATCTTTCAAGGTTCTCAACATACCCAATCATTTTGAGTACATGAGGCCCAACAGGGTTTCCTTCTGCCAGTTTGCACTGAAACAAGGCTTTTGTCACCTCAAACCTCTTATGTTGAGCTTGGCCTTCATAAAGCTTCTTAAGATGCTCAAGCATGTCATAAGCTTCCATGTTCTCATGTTGCTTCTGAAGCTCAGAGTCCATGGTAGCCAACATGAGACAACCGACATCTAATGCGTCATCATGATGCTTCTTATAAGCATCCTTTTGAGCTCGAGGGGCAGTATCTTCAGGTTCTTGAGGAACAGGTCCCTCTAGGACATACATTTTACGCTCATGTTTGAGGACTATCCTTAAATTCCTGTACCAGTCCAGGAAGTTTGTTCCATTCAGTTTGTCCTTCTCAAGGATCGATCGCAGTGATAAGTTATTTGATGTATTAGCCATTGGTTATCTACGACAGAAATATGCAAAGTAAGTATTAAATTTAAAACATTTAATAAGGTCTTTTATTAAATGTACCTCCCACTATTTCATTCAAATTAATAGCCCTCACTATTAATTCAGAAAGTCATAGTATTTAAGCTTTCTAGTGGGCCAAGATCCATATTTCACCAAGCTTTAAGTTAGCTTTGGCTAATCACTTAAAACTTAGTTATTTAGGTAAGCAACACTTGCCAATTGTATCATATACAACTCTTAGATAGTTAGGTGAACAACACTTGTTCTAGTCCATCTTATAAACTAAAGCCCAACTCTATGCCTCTAGGTCTCAATCCTATTGAGATATCCTAGTTAAGTCGGACCCAATATTTGACATTCGAATATCACTATTATCCAGTCGCATCTCACCAAGATAAACGAGGTACCTTGCTTTGGCAAACCTACCTTATGTCGATCGAGGCCTTGATGAGTGCCAAATATTGGAAGGCATCATTAATTATTACTGACTTAATATTTTGGATGAGGGATTTCAACTTAATTATTATCAGATCTCACCATAACTAGCCTATTTATTCATGCAATATATCTAGCATATCTCATATATCATATAAAGTAAATGAATAAAATAGACTACCATATATCATATATCATGCAATGAATAGAACTATCACATAGTAGGAACACATTCTATCACATAATAAATGCATGCTCATCAATATCATCACATAATAAAGAAATCAATATGTCGCATAGTATGGCCCAAAATTCTATTTTCTAATGACATTCCTAACTAACTCCTTAGCTTCTTCTTGTCTCATAGCTCCTTAGCTTCTCCTTGTTCCAAGCAAAGAATACTCCATTGCAATTACAAATTTACAACAGAAACCCCGAGTTACATTCGGGGGAATTGAGATGAGAAGAGAATATACATTAAAGAAATAGAGGAAGACACGACACGCAGGTCGTATTTTAAAATCCATCCATTAAAAACTCCAAGGGCCATACTATGCAACACATTCATGCATCATATGTAATAAATGCTAAGAAATATATGTAACCAAGATAAAGAGGATGATTGACATATATATATTTCATAACATCTTTATCATAAAAAATCATGTTTTAAAACGGCGCCTTAAGAACAAAAACAATTTTTGAATACATCTGACATTCAAATTTTGATTCATTTTGCCAACACATAATTGTTTAAAACAAAATTGTTACACATATATGATTATGGATAATATTATAGAAATGAATGTGTATGTATGCAAATAAATTTGTCTATATGACCATAAATATTGATATAAAGGTGACAATATGGATACATACATAGTTTGGAATGTGATTACAAGGATATGCATGCATGTGTGTGTGTGTGTGTGTGTGTACATATATGCATGTGATAAATAATAAATAAAGTACCATGTAAGTGAAACAAAATAAAATGGCACTTGCCAAATATATATATATATATTGGTTAGGAACTTGACTTGTTTAAAATGCCTGATCTTACATTTTAAAAACCCATAATCATGTTATGTGTGTAATGCTTTGAGGGAAACATATAATAAGAATTCAAATATTTTAGATTCGAGATCATCCATAACATTTTCATAGGAATTCATAGGAATTCATATATAAAATCCAAAATTTTGGAGACATATATTCAATTCTTATTTTATTAAAATTCCTAAAATGAAAAGAAAACATGAAAGATATGCATGCAACAACTAGTCTAGCTTGGCACATTACTCATCACCATGTATACTTGGCATCCATATGTTAAGGCCTACCTTTAAGCTCAAGAGGTAGACAAATGACTAGGAAAGGGAGGAACAATTGGAGTGTCATGATCTACAAGAAGAAAAAGCCATGAAAAGGGAGTTACATAAACTCAATGAGTAGAGATTTCTACCACCCATTAAACAAAAGGTGGAAAAATCAGAAGGCTACATAAGCATATTAGTATACATGAGTATAAAAAGCATTTTTAACATTTAGTTTGAAATGTGCCAATCATTACAAAAAAACTCTTAATCTTGCATCCCTCCTTTACATATTCATAGGATATCATAATATTCATTAGTTAGGATTCAAGGAACCTTAGATAAGAATAATAAGTGAGTGATCTTTCATTCACACTTTAAACTTTTTTTTAGGTTCCTCTTAAGCACAATTTAATAATTTCTTGTGTCCCCTCAAGCAGAGTTTTCATTTCACAGTTAATAAGTTTGTAAGCCATCATCAATATTCAACTTGCCTTACTTCTTCATTCATTCATATAGACTTTATTAGGTGCATATAGCTATTCCTTCAATTTAGTTACTTAAAGGTAAGTTTCAAAATCAATAGTATATACTATATATCATTTTCTACAAAAAGGTTTCTTCATAAAGAGGAGGAAATTTCCACTTACCTTAGAAAAAAGTGTTCCCCTCTACCAAAACTACATAACTAAGGTTTTGAGTAGTATAACCCCTAATCAAGAAATTCAATAATAAATATAACTTAATCAAATATTATATATACCACAATTAATAAAGGGAGTCATTGTAAAGACATGGGCAAAGGGACTTACTAAAATAATATGAGAAATTCTTCAGTTAAATTGTAGGTTCTAGGGTTTAGGCCCTTGTTAAGTCAAATCTATGCAAATAAAGCAAAATTAACTTAAGGTATAAGGGAAATTCAAACTCTAAAGGAGAAATTAAAGAAATCTTACCAAATATTATAGTTGGATGATGTGCACAATATTTCATACACATTTTCCTTCATATTTAGGTCTCTTGGGATATGATCATGCTTAATTAAATCAATTTTACCTTGTTTTGAGATAGATCACATTATTCTAGAATTAATTGAATTATTCAGTAAATTTTGAATTCTTAACACTATTTTAGATTTTTGTTCATAACTTGAATTTTAAATGTTGAAATTGAGTGATCTTTACATCATTAGAAATCTATGAGAAAGTTCTACAATTTTCATGTTGGTTGGAAAACCCAATCCAAGAATCTTACAGCTCCAAAATTAGTGTGCAGATGAAGAAGAGTTGTTGTCTAGTTTGGTTACAACCTCACCTTAATGTTTAAGGTATAACTCAAGCTCCAAATGATGAAATCATGCAAAGTTAGGCCAAAAAGTTTACAAAGACCCAGAGCTAAACTCTATCAAGACACTTAAGAGAAACTACATAGTTTTGAAGGTTAAAAAAGCTAGATTAGTGGTTATTAATTAATTATGGAATAGTTAAACTATCTTTAGTATTTAGGTAACATTTTGACCTATAATTATCCAAATGAGGTGAAATTTTAAGGTCTAAATCTAAAGAGATAGGCTCACATTTCATTATTAGGCCTAGAATGGCATTAACTTTCTAAAGGTGAGTTTAGAGAAGTTTCATTCTAAACTTTTATTTAACATTTTTTTGAGAACTTTTCTTTAACACTTTTCTTGGAGATTTTCTCTTCTTTTCATTCATGGAAGGTTAAATTTTGAATTGATTCAAGGAATTTAAGGCTTAACTTGGTTTGAATTATGAGATCTTGATTTTTAATCTTAATTATTATTAATTGATCTTCCTCTTTCTCTAATCTATTATCTATTTTTTTGGATTGGTATAAATTGGATTTAGATTTGGCTTAATATATATTCAAATATGTGATCTATGATTTTAATCTAGATTTATACTATATTTTGGCTAGTTTATCATCATTCTTCATGTAAGAATAGAAGATTAAATGATTAAATCAAAGGTTTTTGACTTAATCTTTTAATTTAGTTAAATTTTACTTTTAAATTGATTTAGATCTAACTTTATGAAATATAGCAATTGCTTAATTCTACTAATGTGAATTGATTAAATCCTAGATAGTGATCTAGTATATAATTTATGAATCATTGCAGAGGTTTCAAATGATTCTAAGCAGAGAAATCAATTGCAATTATTAAATCTAAACCAATCTATGATTAATCTATTAAAGAATTTTTAATTTCCTTGAATCAATTGTATTTTTTCACTATTTTTTTTATAATCCTATTTTCAATATTAAATTCTATTTAAATTAAATCAACTTAATTCAGTTTTACTTAAATTTCTACATTCTAGTTGCATATTATTTAAATAATTTCTTTACTATATAGAATTAAATTTCATAACTACCTATATTCATTTTTTCTAGTTTTCTTGCTTAAAAAGCTTAAATAACTTCGTAAACATAGTTAGTAAATTAATATAATAAGATTTATTGAAAGGATCACTTAGGGTTTGATCTAATTTGTTACCTTGTATTGCAAGTTTTTTTCAAATTAGTAAACTTTAATTTTGATTGAATTCGATAACCAACAATAGACCAGAGCAATTTTATTGTTTAAGACATTAAAAGGAATGAAAAGTTAGTTGAGAATTTAAAAAGAATGAGCTTAAGAATCCTTAAATTAAGAGAAAGGCTAAGGTTTTTGGGTTTAATGAGAAAATTTGAAGGGAAATCGAGTTTAGAATAGTTTGAAAATGTTTAAGAGGTCCATTTTGAGCTTAAAAAATTAGTTTAAACCAATTCTACCCATAACAATTAACTATTAAGGGTATAATAGCTTAATGTTTTCCAAAATAGAATAACTTTGCACTTTCAAAGGCTAATAGTTGAATATTGACCCAAATTGGGCAAGTTTCTCATTCTCAAGGGCTAATAGTCGACTATTAGAAAACCACAATGTCTATCTAAATTCAAGAAGTCATAACTTCTTTATTTTATATTCATTTTAGGGAATACATATATATATCTTGAGATATCACTAAAATAGTAGATAAATGTTGAAAATCCTAACCTATGAAAAACTAACTTTTTGAACTTAACTTGAGAAGGTCATAAATCTTTCATATCTTAACCATTTTAAATAAATAAGCATCCCATGGAAAAATTTTTGAGTCTATTTTCTTATAAATAAAATTTTATGGAAAATAAACTTGCAACTTTTTATGTTACTCATGAAAAATCATTCAAAGGTCAAAATTAAATTATTCAAGAAAGTAAGTTCCTTGCCTAAAACTAACTTAATGGCTAGTGAATTAACTAAAGAACTTTAAAACAATGTTAAGCTATCATACACACACACACACACACATATATAAGCATGCACATGAATGGATGTATTCATATGATATCTTGTATACAATAAAAGCAAATGATAATGCCTTGTAATGATCATGATAAATTATGCATGATTGTGAAAAAAGTGTATATATGCTTGTTGTTGGCATAGATATGTTATGAATTTTCATATTATATGAGATATAGCATAAATAATGAGATATGATATCATGTATTACGATAAATGTGCATGATAGGTTTTTGTATTCTATATATGTAGATATATTTATGAACCATGAATTGCAATATTGAATTTAATTATTCATGAATGTATACATGAGCATAATGAAATATAATATGGTATGATAGCCAATGATGGTGAAAATCATGATGTGGAGTAAGCGTGCAATACAATTATAAAGAAATAATTTGGTTGTTAATAAATGGAGGTTAGCTATAATGTCCTGAATTTTTAATTTTATCATTTGAATCTTTAAATTCTAGGGCCGTAGAAATAAAGAGTATGTTTGAATTAGCTTAGTAGGCGAATATTAAGTTGAAAGGAGTTAAGTGTAAGTGTAACCGAAATTTTAAAGGAAAAGGGGTAATAGGAAAGGAATTAATTTTCTTAAATAGTGTAGATGATCAGAGGAGGATAGAAAACCCTAGAAATGGAAGTTGTTTAAGTTTGATAGTGTAAGGAATTTTAAACAGACAGAAACCCTACGGACTAAATTGCAAAAGTACAAAATCGGATGTAGGTTAAAGTGTGAATAACTAAAAATTTGGGATCTAATATGAATAATCAAGAATTTAGGATGTAGTATGTAATTCCATAAAGTGTGACTAATAAACAAGTGACAAGTGTCATTATAAAAAGAAAATGGCAAGAATAGCCTTACTAATTAGTGAAAAAGGACCAAAATACCCTTGAAGCTTCATGAAAACTCTTTCTCCTTCTCCTTTCTTCTCCATAGCCATAGCTTACCTCCATGAAAACACCAAAAACGTGCAAGAGAGAGAAGGAAGAGAGAGAAAACTTCATTTAGCTTTTTCACCTAAAAATAGTGAGAATTAGGCTTAGGTGTAGAAGATAAAGTTGCTCCTCTCATCAAGCTCTATCTACTGGTGTGTTTAGATTGAAGAAAACTCAAGTTTGATCAAGTTTGGTGAGCTCTAAGTGGGGATTCTCAAGTTGCTCCAAGAGGTAAAAATGTTCTCCTCTTAAAGCTCTTTAATGTACTCTTTTTAGTTTCTTGAAATTTTAATATTGTTGTGGTCAAAGAAGGCTGACTATAAAGTTTTGAATAATTTGAGTATGTTTAATGATATTTTGGATGTTATTATGTTGATATATGACTTTGATTTGGTGTAAAAATAACAAGAAATCATGATGTACACACTAGGGTTTTAGAGGCATAATGGTGCATGCATGGATTTGGCATGATTTGTTTGGAATTTGGCTAAATTGATGAAATTAGAATGATTCTTATGAATTATGAAGCCTATGAAAGATGGAATTTTGAATTATGAAAGTGTGTGTGAAACTTCCCTTTTGAGAAGCCAAAATTATGAATATGGAAAAGAAGGAGGGAAGGAGATTTAACCATTTAAATTGTGTTTTTGGAAGATTGGAATAATGTGTTACAATGAAATTTAGGAGGTATTGGAATGTACATTAAAATTTGGGTACTTCCTTCATGGCTTAGTGTATGTGATGGAAGTGAAGAATATATGAAGTTTAAGAAAAATGATGATATTCTAATAAGAATTATGATGTGTATTTATGTAGACTAAGAAGTGACAAGTTAGGAAAGTAAGAGGAATTGTAAAGAAGTTTTTAAGTGAGGGTCAAAGAATCATATCTATTGGAAGTTTTTTAAAAGATAGCTAGCTTTATCCTTAAGTTCTGTTTTTCATTTATGTGTTTTCTGTATTTTATGCCATTGTATAGAATGTGTATGAAATTGATGTGCATAAAATTGTTGTATATGGTACCTATGACCTGAGTACCCCAGGAAGACAGTGAAATTGCTGTGTGTGAGGCCTATGGCCCGAGTTCCCCGGGAAGACAGTAAAATTGCTGTATATGAGGCCTAGGTACGACTATCTGTGATGGCCATCTTGATATCTTTATGAGTCCTTGAATGGGTTTGATGATTGCTATGTGTGATGCACATTTCTTACAATGGAATGGAATGAGATGATAAATGATTAATTGATTTTGAAATGTATGTTTTATTTGCTTAAGGATCTGGAATGGCTTGATATATTTTTATGGTAATAGCTAACTACTGGAAAACTTTGTTTCTTATGTTTCTATATTGTTACTAACCATTCCAGGTGATACTTCTAAAGGCTCTCATGATAGAGGAGAATGATGATTTGAAATTTTATTGTAATGTTCCTAGAATTTGTGATGTTAGTATGTGATAGATATATATTTTTGTGAGTTGAACTTTTTGTATAATTATATGACCCTTGCCTATATTGTATGAAATACATGAATTTGAGGTATTGTGAGTTAGTTTGGAGTAGAAGGCAATTCAGTATGCAATATGTGTGAAATTGGAAATGACCAAATGAATAGTAAATGACCAAATGAACAGTGAACTCGTAGGCAGCAGATTGAGTATGTTTGTAGGGACTTTTGGTGGATTTTTAATGCTCAAAAAAATTATGAGAAAATTCATTGATGAACCTTACATACTCAATGAACTCTGTGCCAAAAATTAGCCTAAAATAAGTTTATTTACTATGTGAATTTATTACACGTTTTGGTCTCCCCTGTTACGGTCACAGTGCAGAGCACTAATTGTATCTCAGAGATCAGAAGGAGTAAATGGATGATTTTTTATCTGAAAATTTTATTTCAAGTATATAATATGTTAATAAAGTCCCATACCAAATTTTAGCTTATTCTGAGTTGATTTACCCCCTGAAATAATGGTTTACTTTTACAGTTGTGAATTCTGGACAGCACTGGGACAGAAACACTTTTCTGTGAGTTTTGAAGGCCTAATGATGTCTAAATTATGTAAAAATTTTACAAGATTTATTTAACATGTGAAAGGTTCATAGGATCCATTTTCATGATTTTTGGAGTTCTACAAAGTAGTTTTTCATATTTTTGAAGTTGGTCCAGTAATTCTGGAAATCAGCAAAAAATTTCTGAAACTCAAAATCTATAATATTCTATTGCGCAGAATCATAAATTGACTTCAGAAAGACCTAATTGTATAACAATTACCTATTTAATGAGGATTGAGGTATTAATAAGTAAGGGAGTTACATTAGAAATGAAGTTATAAGGATGAATGTTAGGTTGTTACCTAGTGGAGGCTAGTAATGCACTTATAAAGGTGGATATTTGGTTATTAGAGATAGAAGGATGACAATATAATATCACATATTATTGTTACGTTGCAAACCTACATATAAATATGAATAATTTAGTTATTAGTGAGTAGAAGAGAGAAATGTTGGATTTTCTATTATAGACCTATTAATTCAATAATAAATTAAGATGTAAAAAGATTTAGCTTAATATTAAAGTGACTGGATAGTTTGAGTCTAATGGTAATCAAACTCAACTAATATGATAATAGGTGGTTCTCAATGATAGGTTAACCTAGCAATGTTATTAATATAAATAAGGGTTATTATTCCTAAACTCTATGATTGATTCTGCACATTCTCTATTGATGTTAGAAAGTCTCTCTAATCAAGTTCTTATCTAGGGTTGTTAGAAGCAGTAAATCTTTATTGAAGTTTATGATCAAGACCGATTATGTATAGTATATAGCCTATAACAAATCCTGATTCCATACTCCTTCGCAATGGATTCAATAGATAATAATAAATCTTTTTCCTATGTTTAATATTATTCTTTTCACATGACTCAATTTGAAATATTATTTTTATAAAATTTCATTTTAACAATTGGTATTAAAGTCTTTGAATCATGTAGATTGAATATATTATTTCATGGATTTGAGAATAAAATTTTATTTTTAAATAGTTTTATATATTATGTAATGAGAATATTTTGGATAAAATTTGCTATGAATCTCAAAATTATTTCATAATCCTCATTTTATTTATTTTGTTGTTACATATATATATATATATATATTATTTTTATTATGAATAAAATACACAAATCATATATGTGAGAAATTGAATGATTTATCCATAGAAAGATACTCATCTAGCTCTAGTCTATTTTAAGTCAAATATAATTAATATACTATTAAACTCTTAGTAGTTAAATATTGGTGTAACTATTCATATGACTAATTATCTCCAAGTGCTGACAAATCTGAAGAAAGCAAATGAAGGAAAACTGATAGTGAGACTTGGAAATAGAGATAGAGTTGAAGTATAGTACATAGGACTAATGAAGTTGAAAACTAGACAAGAGCTTTTATTGAATAATGTAGTTTATGTACCTTTCATAAGAAGGAATTTGATTTCTATTGTTGTTTTGGACTCTGTTGGATACCCTTATTATTTTGCAAATGAAAAGGCTAAATTATTTTATAAACTTTTTATTGTTAGTACTAGTTCTTTGTATGATGGTTTATATGGCATGGATTTAGATCCTAATTTTGCCAAACTCAATAAACTTTATTGCAAGTAAGAAAAAGTGTTAAATTGATGAAAGATTCTCAATATTATAGTACAGACCATTAGGACACATATTTAGAGATAGAATTCGAATACTTATGAAGGAAGAAGTACTTTGTGATCTGGACTTCTCAGATTTTGGAATATGTTTAGATTACATTAAAAGAAAACCTACAACTTGAGCTAGAAAGGGTAAGAGAAGTAGAAAGGAGAATATTCTAAAATGATCCATATTGATATTAATGGCCCTATCACACCAATGCTATGTTGGTTACAAATACTTCATTGATGATTACTTCAAACTTGGTTGGGTATAGCTGCTCAATGATAAGTTGGAATTGTTAGAAGCTTTCAAAGTGGCAGTTGAATTGAAATTAAGGAAATAGATAAAGTATGTTAATTCTAATAAAGGAGGTGAGCATTATGGTAGGTATGATGAAATAGAAAGAAATCCTGACCCTTTTGCAAGATACCTATAAGATTGTGCAATTCAAGCAACTTACATTATGCCTAGTACACTAAAGCAAAATGGAATTGTAGAAAGGAGGAATAAAACTCTTATGGACATGGTAAGATGTATGCTAGCCTTTCATTGCTATAATTCTTATGAGATGATGCATTAAGAATAGCAATATATATTCCAGATTAAGTTCCTAATAAGTCAATACATAAGATCCCCTACGAACTATTATACTGTAAGAAGCCTAGTTCATGATATTTTCAAGTTTAAGGTTGCAAAGCTAAAACAAAGTCATACATTCCATCCATAAGGAAACTCAATTCAAAAAGTATTAATGGATATTTCATTAGATACTGTAGTGGCTTGAGAGGAAGTAGATTTTACTATTCAGCTCATTCCACTAAAGTAATTAAGTCTGATCAAGCCATCTTCTTTGAGGATAAGTTGGATAATGGGAGTCAAATACTATGCATTATGGATTTCTCTAAAGATAGAACAATTGTTCCATTAGCACCAACAGTGGGAGAATTATCTTCTCTTACTCCACTAGTTGATTTGGTATAGCCAATTGTAAAAAATATTAAGCCAAATGAAGTAAACTAAGAAATTCCATTAACAAGATCTTATAGAGTTCATAGATTGGTAATTCCTAATAATTATCTTGTATATCTATAAGAGCATGAATATCATACTAATGATGATACTGATCCTACAATTTTTTCTCAAGCTATGACCAGTTCAAACTATTCCAATTGGATGAATTAGCTTTAATATATAAGAATCAAGTGTAAGATCTAATAGAACTTCTTGTAAGTTGTAAGCTGGTCAAATGCAAATGGGTTTTTAGGACCAAAAGGGGTGCTCAAAGTGTAGTTGAGAGGTACAAGGCTAAAATGGTAGCAAAAGATTACACTTAGAAGGAAGGTATAGACTATAAAGAAACTTTTTCATCAGTTTCAACTAAAGACTCATTCTATGTTATCATGGCTTTAATGGCTCATTTTTTTTTAGAGATGCATCAGATGGATGTAAAAATAACCTTCCCGAATAGTGATTTAGCAGAGACCATTTATATAAACTAGCCAAATAGTTTCTAAAAGAAGGGAAAGAAGTATCTTATATGCTAATTTAAAAAGTCTATTTATGGCTTAAAACAAGCTTTTAGATAGTGGTACCTCAAATTTGATAAGGTAGTGACTTCTCTTGATTTCAAAGAGAATGTTGTTAACCAATGTGTTTATATATTGATAAGTGTAAGCAGTTTTATTATTCTGTTACTATACATGGATGATATTCTCCTTGCAAACAATGACAAGAACCTATTAATTGAGATAAACTAAATGTTATCCAAATATTTTGATATAAAGGATCTTAGAAATGCTTCTTATGTTTTAGGGATAGAGATTTGTCATGACAGATCTCGTGTTTTACTTGGTTTAACATGTTAACTTACTCTTAATTTTCCACACCTATTTCAAAAGAGAAAATTTTCTCTAAGTCCTAGTGTCCTCAAAATGACATTGAAATAGAAAGAATGAAAAATATCCTATATGCGTCGATTGTCGGTGGCCTAATACATGCTCAAGTATATACACATTCTAATATAATTTATAGTATTGGTGTATTGGAGAGATGCTTGAGTAATCCTAGTTAGAGACATTAGACTGCTACAAAGAGAGTCATAAGGTACCTTCAGGGTACAGAAGATTATATACTAACATATAAAAGATCGTGACATCTCACAATTACAAGATACTCAAATTCAAATTTTATTAATTATCTATGTGATCATAAATCTACATCTAGATATACCTTTATGATGGCAGGAGGAGTTATATTGTGAAAAAGTGTTAAGCAATCTTTAATAGCAACCTCCACTATGAAAATAGAATATGTCATATGTTATAAAGCCACTTGCATAACTATATGGTTAAGGAACTTTATAGTTAATTTCAAAATTATTGAGAGTATCTTAAGACCCTTGATCATCTATTGTGACAATATTATTGTTGCAAACTTCTCTTATAATAATAAAAATTCTGCCTATATAAATCATTTTGATATAAAGTATTAATTTATGCAAGAGAAGGTACGCGAGCATATTATATGTATTAAACATATTTCCACATATCGTATCCTCATAGATCCACTGACCAAAAGCTTAGTAGTAAGAGTACATCATGATCATTTAATTAATATAAGATTAGCTAAGTCTTTTGATATTCTATGTTAGTGGGAGTACTATAATATAAATTATTTTCTTGGATATATATAAATAAAATATTCATATTTGCCATATATTGTGCATATTTTCATTATGACATATTTTATAGAGACATTTAGACCCTATTTTAATATTGTGATGAAATTAATGATTCTCATTTAGTATCTTGGGTGAATACTTTAACCCAATGTGTAAAAATTTATATATAATTGTCACAATTTTATTATATAAATCTTATTGAGCACAAACTTGTTATGTATATCCCTATTGGACAAGGTATAAGTGTATAGTATATATATTTCATCGATATCCCTATTAGATACTATATTTTATATTACTAGACATTTATGATCTCAATTTAGACCAATAAGTGTAAAGATGTCATAGTTTTCTTTTCCATCTTATTAAAGTGGCCATTATTATTGAATTACATGATCCAAGTGGGAAATTGTTAGATTTTCTATTGTGGGTCTATTAATTCAATAATAAAATAAGATGTAAAAAGGTTTAACCTAATTTAAAGTAACTGAATAGTTTGAACCTAATGGTAGTCCAACCCAATTAATGTAATAATGGGTGGTTCTCAGTAATATGTTAATCCACTAATGTTATTAATATAAAAAAAGGTTGCTATTCTTAAATGCTATGATTGATTCTGCACACTTCCCATCAGTATCAAAAAGTCTTCCTAATCAAATTCTTATCTAGGATTGACAGGAGCAGCAAATCCTTATTGAAGTTTGTAATCAAGACCAATTATGTATAGTTTATTACCTATAGCAAATCCTAATTTCATACTCGCTTACAATAGATTCAATAGGTAGTAATAAATATTTTTTTCACATTTAATATATTCTTTTTACATAATTCAATTTAAGATATTATTTTTATAAAATTTAATTTTAACAAGAAATGCAATTATATAGAAAGATATTTGGTTAATAGCGATAGAAGATTGGCAATATAGTTATAAGGACATAATGTATGATACTACATTGCAAAGTCCACACTACATATATCATTGCATATCATATGCTTATAAATCATTCATAACCATAATGGTATCCTATATGTTTATGAACTAATGTCATGGTTGTATGTTACATGTTTGAGTTATATTATGGACTACTATCTACTTTTTATTATAGTTAAGGTGATATGAATGACTCAATGCTTATATGTGGGTTTAGTATATGAAACATGAAAATTAGCATAAGATATATGATAAGCAATATATTTACATATTTATTTTTCCTTATATAATGCATTTTTGGATGTTATCTTGTTTAATTTAATAAATTTAGTTGCATTTGGTGAATGGGTCTTGAATTTGAAATGAAATTAATTTTTTTTCGATAATGCTGCATTTTGACCCTGTTTCAGGTTTTAGACCATATTTGGAGTTCTGTATATTGGATTGGGTTTTTCTTTATATGGATAAAAAGTTAAGAAAAAGCTCTACAATTTTCATGTTTAAAGAAAAGCCCAGTTCAGCCTCTAAGGATCTCAAATTCTGCTTGGAAAATGAAACAATGGTTCTGGCGGCATTTGAAAGCTAAGATCCGATTTTACAACTCCTATGTTGACAGGAAGATGTGAATCTACCATTTAGGTGATCAAAAATTACCAACAAGTCAGAAGAATGGTTGCTGCGAAAATCAAGAAGGGAAGTTAAAGATCATGAATGGTAGCTAAAGAACATGATTGGTAGTTAATGGTTAAGATCTATGACTTGTAGCTTATTCATTCACCTATAAATAGGTAGAAGTAGAGATCATTTGGAGCATTCATTCATCTTAGACAGTAGTTTAGTTCATGCATTTTTAATTCTTCTTGTATGCCTCTTACATGGAAGGCTAAGTTGTCATCTTATATAGAAGGTTTTATCTCCTACATGGATGGATAGTTTTCTATTTTCATACATCTGTAATTATATTTTATGTTTGTATCATGAATGTGATGATGTTTTTATTTGATTTTGAATTTGTTTTTAATTTCACTATGTTCTAATTCTTCATCTTCCTAGGGTGATGACATAACTTGATAATAATGGATTAAATTATAATCTATTGAAACTAATTTCAATTTTCTTTTCCTAGATTGAGTTTTAATTATTACTCTTAATACTTTCAATTGATTGGCCATCTTTTGAATGAACTCAGTATACATGTTGAGACCGGAAAGAGATACATGTGTATGGAACCTATAATTAAAATCATAAATTACATATAAAATAGGAATATATTCATATGGTTTATGTAGTCTTAATGAGTTCCATAAATCTTAATGCATGATTAGTTGTTTTAATTCACATAGGAATATAGTGAATTAGCAAATAATTATAGAATTACTTGACCTTGGAAAAGGCTAGTAATTAATTTAGGAAAACTTAACCATCAATTAAGGGAGTTAAAATTATATTAATATAAATAGATGATTCAATCCGAAATTATTAAGTGAAGTTTGATCCCTAGGGCTTTTATTCATCATTATCTTTACTCCAATTGCTTTCATATTTATTTTAAATATTTTTTGCATAGATCTTTATTTAATTACTTCATTTTCTAACTAATTGATTTGCCAAATAGTGTTAGGATTATGAATTTTAGTACTTAGTGAAACAATCCTCGAGGGAACGATACTTACTTATCACTTTATTACTTGTTTATGATGGTGTACACTTGCACTAATTGACAAAGTATTTTACACGTAACAATATATAATAAAGGTTGGAACTTAAACTTGGTTTGAAATTTATCACCTAAAATAGAAATATAATTAAACTTGCATAATGACAAAGAGTAATGGAATAGGAAATTGCTAAAAAGGCACGGTGAGTAGTAAAAGAAACATTAAAAATAATAACCTCTCATTTAGCAAGTATAATGTCCAAACTTGAACAAAGGAAATCCTTTCGTGGTACGTATGGGTGGTATGGAAAAGATTATAAAAGACTGATATTATGAAATGATTAAGACTTATAAAGTTGATTAGAACTTAATTAGCATGAGAATAATAAGATATTAAGAGAAGAGAAGACCTTAAATAAATAAAATATAAGAATAGTTTATATCGGGTTTCACTCATTAAGTCTTTATAACTTACTCCATTATTTTTGTTTATTTTTAGGTACCTATTGTAGAAGTTGAAAAATGCTTGGGTAACCAAGATACTTGAGCTATCATACCAAACAATTTCCTTAATGTATTAATTATGAAAGGTTTGTAATTAAAAAAATATTTTAACATCCGATCTTTAGATCTAAGTGTTACAATTGTGTCATGACTTTTCTTAATCCATGTTAAGGCTAGGATCCTCTCTTGTTAAGGAATACAATACAATCCTTATTAATGAGGAACTTTTTTATGCCTTATTTTGTTAAGAAAAATGGTTAAGGTTTAGAAGGAGAAAAAAAGAGAGAATTTAGATAATTAAAAGGAGAAGTATGATATTATTGAATGAATGAGAAAAGTGAATTTATATAGAAGACTCAACTCTAAAACTCTATTTATATAAAGTTACTAATAGACATAAAGACTCAAATACTCTTAACTTTAGGTGCAAGACAAGCTAGCCTATAATATAACCTAAACCTATAATATTATAAACCTAATTACTAATATTATTATCTAACTCTCCCCTTTAAGCTAAAGCCTACTAAGCCTAAACTTGTTATAGTAACTTAAACTCTTAAAAATAAAATAAAATAAAACATAACTAAGGAAAACTTGATAAACTTCAAATTTCACAAATAGTTTGTGAACACTTCCTTTGAATGGAAATATTCATAAATCCTAGATCTTTGATAGAATTATCAACAGCTTCTAAAAATATTTTGCTAGCTTCTTTTAAGTTGCTCTCTCAAGCTCTAAGCCAAAAATTCTAATACCATAGTTCATAACTTCCAAAAGTCTCATTGACTTCCTAACCAAATATATCAACACCTTGCACAAACTAATCCAATGTTAGGCTAGCAAAATAGTGATCTAAACCATCCAAAACTAAGGATAACCTCACCAAATTAGACTTATACAAATACAAGTCCTCAAATAGTGTCCCAATTCATATGAAGATGCCTAAAAATAATGGCTTGAACAACCAAAGCAAATATAAAGAACAATTTTGCCAAACAACTCACCAAATCATAACATTTCCAACTTAACAATGAACTCTAGTGGACTACAAAGCAAACTCCAATGTTAACACATTGGAAAATACAAAACCATAAATCTTGAAGCTAAATACCACATAAACACTTGAAATATCATTGATTTTAAGCTAAAATTTATCAAATTTGAACTTAAACTCTATGGAGCAATAACAAAATTATCCTTAAATAGTAGCTTTAGCCAAACCAAACTAAACTATATGAAATGAAGTCTAACTAGTATTAAGTTAATTAAATTGAACTAAAATGGAAATTCACAACCAACTGCTTAAATAATGCCTTAATTACCTCAAAATTAGCTAATGCAACAAGTTTTCATGGAAATTTACCAAAAATGCTCAGTAGAACAATAACACTAAAAAGAAGCCCATTGAATTTTGTATAAAACCTTTGAAAATAGCTTCCAATATTATTAAAATTCCTAAAGAAAAAAAGCTAGTCTAAATAGAAAGATGTCACCAAATATAGCAACTAATCAACCAAACTAGCAAAAACAGAATAAATTAAAACTTAACTTAGCACTAACTTGGCCAACTCAATTGAAACTTGATCATAATTTAAGTCGACTCAATATCAACTCACTTTGTACAATATTAAGATACCTTTAAATCAAACATTGCCAGTTGTGGCACAAAATTTGTAGCATTAAAAGTTCTAGCCAAAGCTAATGCTTCGTGAACAAGACCTAACATATTAGATCTATCCTTTTTTAACAACCCAATATCATCTCGTACATAATATCCTACACAAGCTTACTTACCTTCTCCATCAAATCAATAACATTACATACCACTATAGCTAGCAACATGATAACTTAAAGTCATAATTTTGTTAGTTTTATCTTTTTATGAAAGCTAATAATTAGATATGAATGCCTTTGCAATACTGCCTTTATTAATGACAACATGAAATTCTCCAGCATTAAACACAATAATGTTGCCATTCCTAATCAAAGCTATTACACAAAAGGAGCCACCATGAAGGTTCTCTTTTAAAAAATCAAAATTCATGTTTAGGTAATCATGCTTCATGGCGTCCTCAATTTTATGCCTATCTCTTCTCATAATTTCATTCAAGACATTATTTTCTTATTTTTTTATATCACTAAAACTTTATTTTTGTTCTCACAAAGATTCTCTCCTCTTTTTTATCTAATTCTTTTTTTAATTCACTAAAATAAATTAAAAAATAAATAAACCTAAAGAAAACTAGTTATAAATTTTTTTCTTTTACCTAAAACTTAAAAAGCATACTAAAAAAATAAACCTAATGATAACAATTTTGAATTTTTTCTCTTTTTTTAACTCACTCAAAGAATAAATAAACTAAAAGAAACTATAATTTTGAACTTTTTCTTTTTCACTAAAAACTCAAGAAAATCACACATAAAAAGAGTAATCTTAAATTCTACATCATTAGCAATCTAACATCTTTAAGATTACCAGCAATGTTATAACCCACTGGTTCGTAGCAAATGGTACCACTCTAATATGATGTTAAGAAACATAGTTAGGATTAATGGGAGAAAAAGAAAATAATCTAAATAAATAAAAGGAAAAGTATAATATTATTGAATGAATGAGAAGATTGAATTAATACATAAAACTCAACCCTAATACTTTATTTATATATAGCTATTAATAAATATAAAGACTAAAATACATTTAACTTTAGGTGCAAGACAAGCTAGCCCATAATATAATCTAAATCCCTAATATTATAAACCTAATTATTAATATTATTCTTTAACATATAATTTAGAGTGCAATAGTTGGAATAGGGGATATAAACACTTCTTTTTTTCTATGCAATGGCCATAAAAAAAAAGAAAAAAGAATAGAATATATGGCTTAAAGGATAGGAATGGAGCTTGGATTTATAATCTAGAAGATATTAAGAATTTAATTGTCAGTCATTTTAAGGAAATCTTCTCTAGTGACCTAGATTATCATAAGGTAAGAGTGGATTTCAAGATTAAACATAAGTCAATCAGCGAGTTGGATAGGACTACACTATGCTTGTTGCCTTTTTCTAAAGAAATTAAACATGTAGTTTAGTCTCTCAAGACTTTTAAGGATCTTAGCCTAGATGGATTTTAGTCATTTTTTTAATCGAAAGTGCTAGGAAATAGTAGGGTCCTAAAATAAGTAATTCTACATAACAAACTTTCTAATCTTAGTGTATTCCCTATGCATGTTATAAATCTTTGATATGTCTCATTCTTGAGTTTAAGAACCCCAAGTCATTAAATTAATTTCATCTTATAGATCTTCACAATACTATCTATAAGATAGTCGTTAAAATCTTAGTCAATAAAACAAAACCACTCTTATTTGACCTTATTTCTCCTACTTGGGATGTTTTATTACTAGTAAGTAAAGCTTTAACCATGTTTTGGTGGCTTATGAGGTGTTACACTCCATGAAGAGAAGGAACATAGGTTAAATTAGTTCACTATGAAAATAGATTTAGAAAATGCTCATGACACCATCAAGTGTGATTTCATAAAGATAGATCTAAAGTTTATCAACTTTCCTACTCTATGAATCAACCTAATCATGGATATATCATTTCTATAGAACTATCCATCCTCATCAGTGGCTTTATGTCTCATTCTTTCAAGCTTTCTAGAGGCTTTAACAAGGTGACCCTTTGTCACCTTACATTTTCATCCTATGTTTAAAGTTTCTAACTTTGTTAATTGACCAATAAATTCTTCAAAATAACTAGTTAAGTTTAGATCCTTTAAAATGTCTCACTTGTTCTTTACAAATGATGTTTTACTATTTTTTAGGGCTAATGGCAAGAGTATTAAAAGTGTAGCCAAAGATGTAGCCCCAATTTGATGCACTTTTTGGCTTTAACTTGTAATACCTCAAAGTTTAAGTTTTTGGTGTTCACCAAGTGTTTCTTTTTATTCTAACAAAGTATTGGAATGTTTAGTGGGTTTTCACAAAGTATATAATCTTAGCCACTTTCTTGATTTTCCATTAGGCATTACAAGGTCCTCAAAATAGGATTTTAATTTTCTTATTACGAAAACCAATAGCAACTTAATGGATAAAAAGCAAGGTATCTTTCTTTAGTAAAAAAAAGCCACTTTTATCCATTTACTTCTTTCACCATTGCTAACTATACCATGTAGTTCATTTCACATCATTTATTCATAAAAAATTAACTAAATAAATAGGTCCTTCCTAAAGTAAAGAGATATGAAACATAGAAAAATATCTCCGGTTGGTTAAGAAAAAGTTCCTACGGCTAAGAATAAGGGGGCTTAGGTTAAGGAAATCCTATGTAAAGAACCATTGTGCCCTTAGCAAATTAAGATAGCATTTTCACAAGGATGGAAATGCACTTTAGGTTAGGTGTCTTAAGAGTCATTATAACTTGAATATTCTCATAAAAAAGAGTAGTAATTCTACAATTAAGAAGGCTTTATTGATTAGGGATAATTAGTTCAAATTAAGCACAAAATGGAATGCTGTGAATAGTGATATGAATAATTTTTGGTTTGATACTTGATTAGGAGATAAACTCTTTCAATCTAACATTGCAAGCCCTTTCAACAAGAATGGAAAAAGTTAAGTGCGAGAGAGGTGATTGATTATAAAGGAGATTGAATCTTAAATAGGCTCTTTTTTATAATTCTAAAGGAATGTGTTAAATGTCTTCTTGTTGTGTGTGTTAGGCTATACCTTGATAAGGAATATTCCTTTATATGGAAAGCGTCACCAAATGGCCTTTTCTCAGCCAAAACTAGTTATCAGTTAGTAGATGATAAATTACATAGGGTGGACACCCCAAAGATGGATTCAAGGTCCTAGATTTGGAAAATTCATTGCCATAGGAGATTGAAATACTTCATGTGGCTTCTTGCTAGTAAAGTCCTTCTTTGTAAAGTATCCTTGTTAGTAAAGGTATGTAAGGTTACCTTATTTGTCCTCTCTGTGTAAATGATAGAGAAACAATAAATCATTTATTCTTTTCTTGTCCTACCTTAATGAAGGTTTCGAATGATCTCAATGTTAATTTTGACATTTTGTAAAGCTACTACTAATATAAGGGATTTCACTTTATCTTTCCCTAACATTTCTAATGGTTTTAAATTTAGCACTTTTTTGCTTATGTATGCTAGGCTTTTTGGAAGGCCAATAATATGGTGGTTTTCACTATTAAGCCTTTTGTAATACAATAGATATGGATGACTACTAAATCTAAACCATTGCAGTTTATTTCCTTAGGCATTCAAAATCATATATGTTTTAATAATGATATTTTTCTCATTAGATGGATTGCTCTTCTAGAAAGGGTGGTATAAAAAACATAACATAGATGGCTCTATTATGGAACCTTTTGGGGGAGGTAGGTATTGGGAAATGATTAAAGATGGGATGGATGGGTGGTTGTTAGGCTTTTAGGGGAATAATAGCTATGGTTCTTATTTTATGGCTAAATTATAGGATGTAAAGGAGGGACTTGGACTAGCAATTGAAAAGAATTATATGAAATTATAGGTTGAATTTGATTATGTCATTTTCATTCACTTGATTACTAGTGCTAACATTGGGGAATCCCATCTTTTTACTTCTTTTATTTTCTTTTGTAAAAAGAATTCGGATAAATTAAAGGATAAGAAAGTGAACCACACTCATAGGAAAAAGAACCAAGTGATTGATGTTTTAGCTAAGATAGAGGCAAAAGATAACTTTAAAGAGGATGGTAATGCATGGATCTCCTCCTAAAGTAAAAGTTTTTTAATAATGCTACAAGGACATGCTTTCCAAGGGGAAAGAATTAACCTTGTCTTTTATGTGTTGAACTAGTTTTTTTTTTTTTTTTGCTATTATCTTTTGCTAATTTTATTGTATATTTCTCTTTTTGTATTTCTATTTTATTTTTAGTGGTGTTTATGTAAGCATTTCTATGTTGTCTATTGCTAGACCTTTTTATTGCTAGACTTTTTCTTTGTTTCTAGTTCATGCATTCCTATTTCTATAAGACCTGTTATATTGTTATATAATTCCATATTTCACATAAAAAAAGACCCTAACTAAACTATAGAAGAATAATAATTTTGGGAACAAACAAAAATAATTATTGCATTCACATAACATTTATATATAAATTTTAATACATAACTTCATGTTTATAGAACAAAAATAAATAACATCCCATACTTAGCTCCTTTAAATTATATGTACAATGCACTTTAGAAGATAAAATGAATTAATATCATCGGAAAATTAATTATTCACAATTTTATAAGTATCACATAATTATGATGATCTATGGTGTCCACATAGATAAATTGGTTTTCAATTCAATACTACCAAAACGTATTTGGGTGTTCTAATTAGTGAATGTGTACTTCGAATCACTTTTGATGTGTTATTTATTATTTTATATGGGGGAGAAGTCCATGTAATTTTTAGATTTTGCTAACATAATTAAACATTATCACCAATATTATGGTAAAAACCCTTAAAATTTTAATTTATATTTATATAAAAATTTTCAAATAAAAAATGAACTCCTTAATTTTAATATTTATCTTATTATATGTCAAATTTTGTTAAATTAGAACGTTGGTTAGTCATTAGATTAAAATATTTCATTTATTTACAATATAATGGACAATAAGCTTGAGATAATTGTGTTTCCATGGGTTGGATGTCCATATTATGAAAGAGTGAGACCTTATATATTAATAAAATTCTTCAAATATTTATCTTTCACTTAAAGACTTGAAAATATATGTATCAATAGTTTAGAAATATTTCTACTTCATATATAGTACTATTAATGTTTTTTAAGAAGTTTATGACAAACATGATGTTTGGGATAATTTTTTAATAATAATTAGTTTATGTAGTAAAACTAAGAATAATTATCTATATAAAAATTATATTAAATATTTTATAAGTAACATATATACTAGGAAAAAAAACTAAATTATTGTTTGTGCTGTAACTCATAAAATTAAGTAGTGGCTTGAACTAGGAGTTATCTCCTAGAGTCATGCCTCTTTAACCATCACAATGGGTCTTATTAAAGGTTTCACAAATACAAATTACTAAATTAGTGTAGATATGCACCTCAAAAAGGTTTAGAAGCAACTCGTTGCCTAAACAAAGAAGCTTATTCCATTTGCAATACTACATAATAATTTATTAAAGTTGATTGTTTAATGGATTACATGTTAGAATTAGGTCAACATCTTATCAAGTGTCATTGTAAATAATCTATGATGCTAGTTAACTAATCAACATAAAAAGGTAAATAACATTAGTTCCTATATTAACAAAATCATCATCATTTCATTATGAACATACAACCTAACCATTAATTATAGGTTAAAGATATTGGATGTTATTTAAGAATCATCATTAAAAATTAAACTTCTATAGTAGTTTCTTTAGAACTTGATCTGGAATATTGTATATACCATATTAGTTTTATTAAATAGTTACCATTGTATTTCCTCCTTACACCAAAAAAATGAAAAAACTTATCCTTTTGTGTCTCCACACTCTATTCTATACACCCACTCTATTCTATACAGTATCTCAAAGGACTTCTTACTACACTGCTCTCGATCTAAAATTCAAAAAAAACCTACCAAATGAAATAGAATACTTTAACTTCAAAATACATATAAAACCCACTAAATGAAATGAAAATCAATGTACATTTTATATTACCATACACAATCCCATATTCAACAAATACAATACATAACAACTCAGTTGAGATAGAAGCCATATTTTTCATTACATTAATTACATACAATTTGCATATAGGATTAGAAAATATCTTAAGATTTACACTGCCAAAACTATATGTGACCAAACAATTTCAAATTGCAAAGGAACAAAGTAAGCACATAACAATTTGATAATTGAAGCAATCACAAAGAAAAGTTTCATCGGTATAAGAAAAAATACATTCTAATTTATCTTTGATATTTTTCCATTTAAGTATATTTAAATCATTGTTGATGTACATCTCTCACATAAGATTTGATTTAACCAAAGGCAATTTTATCAATGAAATATAAATTAACAAGCAAACAGTTATGTTGGAAACATAATTATGTTAAAGGGATATTGTAAATCAGTAATATTACAAGCCATGTACTATCTTTGCTACCCATATTATTGTAAGGGTTCATTCCATCAACATACAATGCAAGTATAAGGTTTATTACTTCTCTATCAAATTCAAGGTATAATGTGTCAATTATTCTCCATTAAGAAGAAATTGGTAAATGACAATAGTTGTTATCAAGAATCATCCATTCCACATGTCACACTAAGTTATTAACATTTTTTACATTACTAAACATGTATTTAAACCTTGGTATTATTGGAAAATATCATAACACCTTAACTAAAACATCTTCCTTAATGCTACCATCATGCTTTTTAAATTTATAATAGGATATCCTACATTTTAAACACTCATGCAACATTTTGTACTCCTTTTGATAAATGTACAATTATTAGGATAAACTTGAATCTTCTATAATCTCTACCTATCAAGCACATCATTTTCTTTGCCTTATAAGTACAACCTGGTAATACGTTGCCTTTAAAAAGTATATCTTTCAATAATTATAGTAATATTATATAGCTATTGTCATTCTAACTATTTCTTTCTTAAGTTAAACAATCTCAACATGATAAATAGATATGTGTATTTAGTGTAACTTAGGTACAATGACTTTTTTACATCAACCAATAAGTTATTGAAGACTTATGGCCACTTGATAAACTTATATGCAATATCATGCATTATATAATCTAAGCGATTATCAAAATTATTATCTTCATAATTAGTAGACATGCTACCTAATTTACTTTCACTATTCTATATCCATTGCATATACACATTGTCAATGCCATGTTCTAATACATAATCTCGAACTTAAATGATTTTCACCTTTTTCAAATTACAATAGTTAAGGTAAGGGTATTTTATGAGGCCATCACTAAATTCTCCCCTCCCTTGAGCCATTGCAAATTTGATAAGTTTATTAACTTATTCTTATATTTAGAACTAAGCTAATAACTCACATCCATCTTTGATTTATGACTAACTAATTTAGTAAGAATTATATACATAAGAATATTAAGCACACCTCAAATCATCATAAATTGTGCATATTTTCATCTATATACCTATTAACTAAACATATTTATAGATTTATATACATAAAAAATGCAATTTTAATCATCTAGATCACAACATTTTCTAAGCATAAACTTAAAATCAAAATAATTCATGTCATTTACAGATGCAATCTTCTATTTGTACTCTTTTTTGTGTCTAAAGTTATGGTGCAAATTCATAAACTAACATAAAATCAAAACATTTTGGTGTGGCATTATAGCCTTAACTTTAATCATCTTAAGTAGAATATATTAAGACAAAACCTAAATAAACAAAACCATAATTCGACACTAAAATATCAAGAGACACACAAAATGAAAACCTCTAAATATTTGATAGGTGAACCTTAATTACATAGTAGAATAAAAGGCCAACTTGTGTTTTGCAATTTTGTAAGAGTTTATAACATAGAGCTTTGTATTAGAGGAATCTTGATTCTACAAATAGTGTCATAATATTTTAATCTTATATTTTGTTCTGTTGCAAGTACTTTTGTATCTTCTTATACTTTTCTCATTGATTAATAACCATTGATGTATAAATAGATACTAGGTTAACCATATTGATCTATTTGTAATATCTTTTGTTTATAAAAAATAAATGTCTATCTAATAAATATAATTTCTTATCGGTTATATATAAGAAATCATCGTTATATGTTTTAGTTGTTAGTTATTTGTCTATAACTAACATCTTTTAACTTTACAAATAATTTCACTATAACTTAAATACCATATCAAATTTTAGAAAATTACAATGACTAATAGAAAATAAAGTGATAATTTTACAAATTCATGTTAAATTCAATAATTGCAAGTACAATTCTTTTAAGATATAAAATTTGATACCATTTTTTATATTGATAATTATAGTTTAACTCAATTTACTTTTAAAGTAATTTCTTTTTGCTTATTTTTCTTATAACAATAAAACATTAATATAAAAAAAATCTAGTAATGAAAGAAAATATTTTTCAAAGATATAAAATTTCATACCATTATTTAAATTGATAAATATTTTTATATAAGTTCAAATTAATTTACTTTTAAATATAATGTCAGTTATTAGATAATAATCTTGATGACATTTCCTTTTTTTTTTACAAAGATATAAATATCAATACATTGAATATGAATTTGCAAAAAATATAACGAATAAGATATCTAGATATGAAACTTTAATCTATAATTTATTTACTTTCATATATTGTTGTATCTGCTTGAAATTGCGCATCATACATGTACAATGGAATAAAAATTTTGCACGATTTCCACCAAGGATCCATGCGAATTTAGGATGCCATAAATTAGGGATTAGAATTTATACCTTTCGACAAAATCTTTTGTCCGCTACACAGCAAATCTGATCTGCTTCTGTCCATTTTCCAATCCAATCTACTCTCCAAATCACGAACCGGAATAGAAACTAGAAGATCAGATCACCAGTGTAGCATTTAATGTGGCTGCACCTCTATGGTATCCACACAGAACGATCTCAAAATCTCTAGCTAAATGATAGGTTGGATGGAATTTCTCTCCTCTCAAGTTTATGCTAGCAAACTAGGGTGTTTAGGGTTTCCTATT
Organism: Sindora glabra; assembly: GCA_020226215.1. Taxonomy (NCBI): domain Eukaryota; kingdom Viridiplantae; phylum Streptophyta; class Magnoliopsida; order Fabales; family Fabaceae; genus Sindora; species Sindora glabra. Next base: position 33,822,462 of record CM035235.1, on the reverse strand, counting down.
TTCTTTTTCTCAAAACGCCTCCCAGATAATCTGTTGATTCATCTGAGCGTGAATAGCATCTTATATATATATAGACACCCATTAAAACCCTAATGAGAGGTGAGTGTTATGGGCTAATTATTAATTAGGTCTAATATTATGACTTAATTAATAATTGGCCCCTAAGCAATATAACATTAACAAAAAGGCCCAATCTAATTGGTCCTTTTATTAATTAGAAATTATAGTTTAACTAGAATTTCTAATTATGTTGCTCCAATTCCAATTTTGATTCATTCTTTGTGTGTGACCCAATAGGTTCCCATCACGTTGGCAATGATCCTAAAATCATATTTTAGAATCATAAATAATAAGTGACATCTAGCAATGCATCATTGCTACCCAAGTAATGAGAATGTTAGTGATCTGACATAACCTTTCAGTGACTACGCAATCAAGTCCCCTTTTATCCTAGATATCTAGATCGAACTCAAGGCATGGAAAGTGTCATCTCCTTTATAATTCGATCTTTGTGTTTCTTGATTCATGAGTTGACCAAAAAGAAGCAAATGAAATCAACATCACACGTTGACTCATTTGAGCATAGCCATGCATTTCATAGTCGAACTCAATCAAGGGGCCTATAGATATCTCTCCTTTAGAAGGAGGGATAAAAACTCATTTACATCACTCATATTCCTCTACATAATTAGTAGTATACCCAATCACTGTCTTCAAGTCAACCCATTAAAGTTAATGTTAGACAATGTTAAAGCATATAATTAACTATGTTGGAAACCATGGTGACTTCAACTTAAAAGACCATATGCGTTACTGTCACTATAAAAGTTGCTTATGATACTCATAAGATGATCCATGTAACAATCTCATGGGGGGTCAGTGCAGTACAATTGTTCTCTAACATGTACTTATGTATTGACTTAATATCTCATATCAATCAACCAACATACTAGTCTCTATGCATCATTGTTATCCCTTTCAGAATGATACTTGACTAAGGACATTTAAGAGTATTATTTAAGAAATGATTACTCCAAGGACAAATTACTATATCTATTTATTTAACGCAGAGAAATAATAATCTGAAAGTACCTCATATAAATAATGAAAATATAATACAATGTATGCTTATACAATCATCCTATGATTGGCTCTCAGGGCATACACCAATAGTATCAACAAACATAATTTTACACCAATATTACATAAATAAAAGAAGAAAAAATAGAAGATTATGCCTTGTTCAAATCTTATTGTCATCCTCACTACTAATTCTCTTTGCCATCATCAAAGAATAAGTTTTTCTTAGTAAATTATGGATCTAAGCAATACATTTGCCCTCATTATGAATGATAAAGTATGTAAGGAGAATGTTAATAACTCTTCTACCATTTCATCTAATACATTTACATACTTACCAATGTATGAAGGTAGAGTGAATTAGATTCTCCAACAAAGTGTCTTAAATCAAATTAGGGGGAGTTATTTTTCTTATCCTCATAAACTCTGGAGTTAGATCATGAAGGCTAAAACATCACCGAAATATTTAAAATGGAGAGTGAATGTCAAATATATAGGCATTACAAAAAACTATAAATGACAGTTATTCTAGAAAAACCGACATCTTATATATTATCATTATCTAAAGAAAGTGATGGTTATCATAATTTTAGACATCGGTTAAGTTCAAAATTGACATTTAAATGTTATATATTTCAAAGAGTGACTTTTGAAATATTTTTTAGATCATGGTTAATAATTAATGTCTTAAGATTTCTTTGTTTACTAAAATATCATAAATGTTATAAAGTTAAACGTTAGTTAATTTTTAAACCAATGCTTAAAGTTTACATCTTCTTAATAAAGATGCTTAATATAATTTTAAATGTCAAAATTATTAATGATTAATACCTTATAGTTTCTCTACAATCAAATTGTGAATTTATATAGAATTTTTTTTTATTTTAATTTCTTTTGTTTAGTTCAATTATTTTCAAAGTACAACCATATGTGAAAAAATTATGCTTAAGCTTGGATACAAAAAAATAAATGTTTACATCAATGCATAAAAACTAGAAAATAATCACTATGTATTAAAATCATCATCTTGGATGGAAATTCCAAATTGTTATGTAATTTTCTCCATTTTAAACCATGAGAATATGCATAAAAGAATTGAAGGTATTTTAGTTCGCCCACATAGACCTTGGTAATGAAATTAAAAGATTACCAAAGAGATATCATAAGAATATTGGGAAGTGATAATGAACTATAAAAGTATACCATTATGGAATCTAATGCCTCCTATTTGATCTTAACTAATTTTCAAAAAAGGACATTAAGCCCCTGGATAGGATGCTTCCACAAGATTTAAAGTATTTCTAAGAATTAGCCAAGCACAAAGACAAAAAAAGAGCGAGCGTGAACATTATATGAATTATGGAAAAGAATGGCTATTGGTTATTAATGCAAGTTTGACGTTTTATCTATCAACCTTTTTGATGTTGCTTAAGTTGCCATACCTCTGAGTGTTAGTGAACACAAAAATCAATGTGTGAACCTTTCACATTTCCTAGAGGGATGCTTCAAATATCTTTTGAACAACGATTATAAACAACATTGACTTATTAAGTTTTCAAGTAAACCTTCGATATCAATTATTTTTAAAACTGACATAGTATTTTCCCAATATAGATGATAGTGGTAATTTATATCCATCATCTTAAAGTTTCATATAATTTAAAAAATGTTATCACATCAATCTAGAAGTTCATGATATTGATAACTATCATTTATTCACCAACATTAATTAGTTATTCTATAGTAGTGTTGATCCAAGAAAAGGGTTTTCAAGCTGATTAACTAACATAGGAATGAGATGCTATGGGGCTTAGAATGAATATGCTGGCATAAAGCTTGAAGTCATCTCATCTGATTCAAGGTAAGAGTTACTTTGGTTTTAGAGAATGAAGATTATCCATCTTTGCTAAACACATTAAAGATCCTCTTATATGTAGCTTGACAGGATTAAAATGATTGTTTTTCCTTTAATACATAGAAATGTCAAGTATGTCACAACTTGACCTCTTCTCTCAAGTCCTCCAAGCATGAAGGGTCATAAGCCCTCCTCAATACTTCATTACCAAACATAAACAAAACTCTGATAACTACAATACCTGCATAAATTATTCATACCTATTGTCACTCCTAGTACCTTACGCCTCTATTGGTGTATATATCTAAAACTAATTATATGGATGATTGTAAATTTAAATCATATTTTTTAAAAGTAATTCTAATTATCATATTTATACATATATTTTCTATATAGTATATTTAATTATGATAATAACCCTAGAATAATTAAATTTTTAAATATCTTTAGTCATGTATCATTATGGATTGAGGTGTATTGATATGTTAAAACTAGCATATGTGATGACTTATATGAGATATTAAGTCTATATATGAGTATAAGTTAGATAACTTGTGTACTGGACCAACCCATCCTAAGAATACAACACAAATCATTATATGAATATCATGAGTAATTCTTAGTGATCATCATTAATATAGTCCTTTGACCTAGGATAGTTAAAGTTTCCTATATATGGGTTCCACATTTTGATACTACTTTGTGTCACTCATGGTTAAGCAAATACAAAGGTAGTTATTGGATGTGTCACATATCATACAGAGGAATTTATGTGATCAAAATGAAATTTGTCCCTCTTATATAACAAAAATGACATCTGCGGGCCCCTTAATTAAGTAAGGTTAAGAAAAATATATGGTTCTGCTTAAATGAATTAACATGGGATGTTAGTTACATCTATTTTAGTTAACTTACTTAGGAATCAAGAAATCTTTGAATTAGGCTATAGGGAAATGACATGGTCTATGTCCCGTGCTCAACCTCGATGCTTAGGACAAAAGGACATAGATGATTATCACATGTATAAGTTCAGTTAAATTACTAACTTTCTCATTACTTAGGTAACAATGATGTGTTACTAGACATTACTCATTGTTTATGATCATTAATATGATTCATGATCATTGCTAATATAATGAGAGCTTGTAAGGTCACACACTTAAAACCTAGTGGACTTGGAATTGATGAACTAAATTATTTAAGCCTAATACATGGAAAATTTATATTGTAATTATAAGGCTTAATTATAAACCCATAATTATACATGAAATAAAGTTCAATTAGTTAGGGTTTTTCATACACCTATTTAAATAAGCATGTTAGATGTTAATATTATATTATTATTTTTTACGCATCCTAAATAACATAGAAAATCCTAGTAGCTTTCCCTAACCATAACCCTAAAAGGGACGTAACTAGCACTACAAGAAAAAGGAGGAAAATTCTAATAAATGGTTGTAGGATGCTCACTAGTGATTTGTGGTTTTGTGTAGATATCTTAGAATTTTTTACCAAAAGCAAGTCAAAAAGGTAATTAATGATTAAGCCTTTGAATCATCTGTAGAAGGTAATGACTAAATCCTTATCTTGATGTAATCATTTCGCATGAATCATTGGCTAGGATCGGTTAAATTCCACTGCAATTGTTTGACTCTCGATCCCAACAACCTCTTTGTATCATTTTTTTACCATGTAACTAACCAACTCTTCCATTTCCATATAAACCATTATTAGCCTTACATGCTCTTGCACGAGCCTCTTCTTTCTTCAACCTAATAAATACCACATATTTTCCTTAAAAAAAAAGAGGTTACATGATACATATTCCTATATTGTCATGCTCAACAAACCTTAACTCTAAATATTCATTCTTTACTTCCTTAAAACACTTTTAAAAACTCCATTATTATATTAACATCTCTAAATCTACATTCCTAATTCTCACCCTTAAACAATGATATCACATTAAAATAATAATGATTACCATTGTGCACATTATTAAAAAGGATGCATATAGATCAATGGGTTTCATTTTTATAAACTTTCATAAATAGTTAGGAACTATTGCAAAATTCTTTAGATGGTGATATATGAAAGCAATGCATTAGCATAATACACAATCAAAGAAGCATAAAATAACAAGAAACTCAAATAATTAATGTGATTTGGCTTTTGTCCTACCTATAGATAAAGGCAATAAATAAAACTCATTAAAAAATTTAAAAAAAGATTACAAAATATTTAACAACTCGCAAATTAACACCTAAATTACCTTACAACTTTTCTCTAACTAGGGATATAAATTCTCACAAATAATGTATAAACTCTAAAAAATCTTACTAAAAGAGTAAAAGTTAACTATAGAATCTCAAGTCACTTTATAGGAGCAACAAATATAAACTTTCTTACCTTGGTCTTTTTGACTAATTATTTTGGCCCATATACAACATATTTAGGCCTTAAAAACTTGCTTAGAAAAAGAATCCTAATTCAAAAATAGGAAATAATAATAATAACAATAATTAATAAGAATCCTAATTTAAATAGGAAAATCATTCATATAAGGAAATAATCACAAATTGATGATAATTAGAATTTGGATCAAATTCTAACAATCTTTACATTAGCATAAATTCTACCATTAAAATTCTTCCCACTATAAATCATGAATCTTCTTCAAAGACCACAAGTGTCTTCAAAACTCCACCTCCCAAATTCACTTCGTCTTTTCCACGAAAAGTTCTTTAAATAAAATTACCAAAATTATAAAACAAAGCTACTACTTATACCAAATTTAAGATTGATAAACTCCAAAATCAAACTATGCCAAAACCTTTTTAATCAATTTGAATGCAATAATAGAACTAACTAATATCATCTAAACAAAAGTGACCCAAATATGATAAAATTAAGCTCTGATACCATTTGTTAGAAAATTCTTTGAATAGGGATAAAGAAGTAATGTATTGGCAAAATACATGATCAAAGAAGTATAAAATAAGAAGAAACACATATAATTAATATAGTTAAGTTTTTAGCCTATTCCATAGCCAAAGACAATATATAAAACTCATTAAGAGGAATCTAAGAGAGAGATTAAAAAATGTTTAACCTTGTAATCTAAACTTTTTCCATAGCCTATTCCACATTATGAACAAATGATGGAGAAAGCAGAAGAAGAAGAATCTGATTTCGCAGTAATTGAAGATAGGGTGATGAAATACAAATGCCAATTATGGGTTCCTTCATCAATGCATAATGAAGTATTAAAGAAAGCTTATGAATCATCATATACAATGCATCCTGGCACAACCAAAATGTATCAAGACCTGAAAGATGTTTACTGGTGGGAAAGAATGAAGAAAGATATCCAGGAGTATGTCATTAGATATCTAACCTACCAACAAGTAAAAGTAAAACATCGACGTCTAATAGGTCTTCAACAAAATATTACCATTCCAGAATGGAAATGGGACAGCATCACCATGAATTTTGTTATTGGATTACCATAAATTAGTAAAGGATATGATTCTATATGGGTGATCATTGATTATCTTACAAAAGTCACTCATTTCCTACCAATAAAGACCACTTACACAGCATCACAGTACACACAGTTGCATTTGGATAAAATTATCCCTTTGCATAGTGTAGCACTCGTAATCATTTCAAATCAAGGATCATAGTTTACTTCTTGTTTCTGGCAATCATTCCAAGAGACATTCGGCACACGATTACGGTTTAGCATAGCTTTCCATCCATAGACAGATGGCCAAACAGAAAGAACTATTCAAATGTTGGAAGATATGCTCAGAGCATATGTCCTAGAATTTGAAGGAAGATGGGAAAAATATCTTCCATTGATAGAATTTGCTTATAATAATAACCATCATAGCAGTATTCAGTTGGCTCCTTTCGAAGCTTTATATGGAAGAAAATACAGATCACCAATAGGATGGTTCGAGCCAAGAGAAATCAAAACAATACGCCCTGATCTACCAAAAGATGCTATCAGTAAAGTTAATATCATCAAAGAAAGACTACAAGCAGCTCAGAGTCATCACAAGTCTTATGCTAACCACAAATGACGAGATCTAGAATTTCAAGAAGGCAACTACGTGTTCCTTAAATTTTTACTAATGAAAGGTGTCATGCAAGTTAGAAAGAAAGGAAAGTTAACGCCACGGTATGTAGGACTATATCTAATTACAAGGTGAATTGGAAAGGTTACCTACTAACTAGAGTTGCCAGAAATGATGCGAGCAATACATCCAGTGTAACTCCCTTACTTATTAACACCTTATTCCTCATTTACTAGATGATTATTATGTACTCATTCGCCATCTACCTTAAGCTAATACGGAATATCTAAAATTTTTGTATTCCATACAACACGAACAAGAGTATTATTATTATACAAAAGTTCAATTTACCAAATATACATCCATCATATACAATATCACCAACTATACAACTATTTACAACTTCAAATATCATTGCCCTTTATCATGAGAGCCTTTGGAAACATCACCTGGAATGGTTAGTCACAATACAGAAAACATAAGAAACAAAGTTTCCCAGTAGCTAGCCATTGCCATAAATGCATTTCAAACCATTCCAGATTCTTAAGCAATAAAACATATGTTTCGAAATCAATTAATCGATTATCAATACAATATCGTTGTAAGAATATGCATTTTACACAACAATCATCAAGCCCACTCAGGGACTTATATCAATATCTAGATAGCCATCACAGATAATTGTACCTAGGCCTCACACAGCATCACGCTGTCTTCTCGGGGTTCCCGAGCCAAAAGGCCTAACACAGTATCACACTGTCTTCCCGAGGTCCCTGGCCATAGGTACCACACACAACAAATGCACTATTATCCTCGAAGATCCCGAGCCATAGGCCAAACACAGTATTCTACTGTCTTCTCGGGTTGTGCCACAACAATTCCATACACATTCCATACAATGGCATAAAATACAGAAAATCATGTAAATAGAAAACAGCTTAAGGATGAAGCTAGCTACCTTTTACAAGCTTCCAATGTGATGTTCCCTTTGCTCTCACTTAAAAACTTCTTCACACTTTCTCTTGCCTTTCCAAGTTGGTACTCCTCAGTCTATACAAACACACATCATAGTTTCTTATTAAAACATCATCACTTTCCCTAATCCCCATGTATTCTTTACTTCCTCTCCTAATCCCCATGTATTCTTTACTTCCTCTACTTAAATAAATGCATACTTAGATGCTCTATACTTTGATTTCAAGCCTTGAAATGACACATATGAACATTAGAAAAGGATCCAGGGGTAAAGCCATGCAAATCCTGAAGAAATCAAACCAAAATGTTCACTTAGCAAAGAACACGGGGTTGAACATGGGCCGTGTTCTACCCCGTGTTCAGAACATGGGGTACAACATGGGCCATGTTCTGCCCCATGTACATTACTGATCAGCCTTCGTAAAAGAACACGGGGTTAAACATGGGCCGTGTTATACCCCGTGTATAGAACATGGGGTACAACATGGGCCGTGTTCTACCCCGTGTACATTACTGATCTTCCAAAAATACAATTTTACATGGCTAAACCTCCTTCTCCCCTTGACTTCTCAAAAGGGAAGTTTCATACACACATTCATAACTCAAAATTCATCTTCCATAAGCTTCATAACTCATAAGAATCATCCTAATTTCATCAATTTAACCAAATTCCAAACAAATCATGCCAATACTACACATGCACCATTATGCCTCTAAAATCCCAAGTGTGTACATCATGATTTTCTTGCTATTTTTACACCAAACCAAAGCCATAAATCAACATAACAACATCTAAAACACCATTAGACATGTTCAAATCATCCAAAACTCCATGTTCAATCACCCTTGACCATTCCAACATCAAAATCTCAAGAAACTAAAAAGAGCACAATAAAGAGCTTTTAGAGGAGAACAATTTTACCTCTTGCAACAACTTGAAAATCCTTACTTAGAGCTCCCCAAACTTGATCAAACTTGAGCTTTTCTTTAATCTAAACACACCAATGGATAGAGCTTGATGAGAAGAGTAACTTTTCCTTCTACCACTAAGCTTAAATCTCACTATTTTTGGGTGAAAAATTCAAAAGAAACTTTCTCTCTCTTTCTCTCTCTCTCCTGCACGTTTCAAGCTTGCTCTCATGGAAATTTCTGCAGCTTTTACGAGAAATGGAGAAGAAGGAGCTTTCATGAAGCTTCAAGGGCATTCTTGCCATTTTCTTCTAATAAGGACACTTGTCCATAAGTCCATTGGCCACACTTGCCATGTGTCTATTGGCCACACTTGTCATGTGTCTATTGGCCACACTAAATAAAATCACATCTTACACCCCAAACTCTTAGTTATTCATATTAGATCCCAAATCCTTAATTATTTACACTTTAACCACACTCGATTCTGCACTTTTGCAAAATAGTCCATAGGGTTTCTGTCTATTTAAAATTCCTTACACTATCAGATTTAAACAACCTCCCCTTTTAGGGTTTTCTAACCTCCTCTGATCATCTATACTGTTTAGGAGAATTAATTCTTTTCCCACTATCCTTTTTCCTTCAAAATTCCATTTACCTTTACACTTAAATCCTTTCAACTTAAGATTCACCCACTAAGCTAACTCAAACGTGCTCTTCGTTTCTACGACTTTAGAATTAGAGATTCAAATAATAGAATTGAAAATTTGGGATATTACATCCAGTACTTCATGTATCCATGTTGAGAAAATATGTTCTGGATCCATCCCATATTATAAAAGAAGATCAAATAGAATTGGATCCTAAATTAGCTTATGAGGAGCAGCCAATACAAATCATAGATCATCAAATACATAAATTACAATCAAAAGATATTTCCATGGTCAAGGTACTTTGGGAGAAGCATGGAGTTTAAGAAGCTACACGGGAATCCGAGAAGGATATAAAGAAGAGATATCCTCGACTATTTGGTAAGCCCTTAATTCTACCTATTATATAGAATATTAATAATTCTGTACATATTATTAATTACTTTAAAAATTAAAGGATGAATTTAATTGAAGGGGGAGGATTTGTAATATCCCTAGGAGACTTTTTTCTAAGAACTACTCTTAAAGTATCAAAGTAAATTAGCACTTTCTAGTTAAATGTGCTCAGTTCAAGGAGATTTTAGAGATGGGTAACCTCCTAGGAAGTTTTCTAAACCCTTTAAAACATTGATAAATATAAAACTTAAGTCAAAATATTATTAGAAATATACCTAAAAGATTAGAAGAATTTTGATAGAGTTTAACTCAATTTTGGGAGCCCGAGTGAGCCGAAATTCAGTAAAATAAGTCCGAAACTGATATAATTAGATATGGATCATTTAAATTCCTTTTGGGATGATTTGGCATGTTTTCTAGAAGCCTAAATTTAGTTTTGAAGGTCCAAAACTATGCAGCCCAAAAAGAAAAATTTAGGAGGAAAGCCAAGGATAAAGATGGAAAAAGTGAGAAAAATGAAGGGTATTTTTATAATAAAAGTTTTGTCTCTAGACTTCTCTTGAATTCTCTCCATTTTTCTGGTCATTTTCAGCAACAAAAATGTGTCCCTATGCTGGTCAAATAATCAGTAAAAAATTTTTAAAGCAACTCCACATACTTAAAGATGATTAGTTCACATTTTGACTTCCAAATTTAACCTTCTTCTTGAAACTTTTTTTACCACTTCTAAACACAAATTTTCTGCATCCTTTTTCAGCAAAAACCATGACTCTCTCCCCATATTAGCTAACTTTCAAGCTCACTTTTAATTCACAAAAGATTCCTACAAGAAAATCTCCTACAAGATTTCAACTCCTTCTTTTCTTCATGCTTTCATGAAAGATCGTCTTCAAAGTTTTCTAAAATTTGATTTATTATTTTAACTAGAGTTCAGCTGCCTTGAAGGATCCTCTAGAAAATTAGAAGGCATCAAACTTAGGGTGAGTAGCAACTCACTTAATTTTCCATTGAATTTTGATTACAAATTTACCAATTTTGCTTTCTAGAATTGTGATTTCATGAAGCTAGGTGTGTGGCCATGCAATGAAGGCATGGTGTTGAAAACTAGTGTTCTTAAGTTGTATTTGAAGATATTAAAACAATATTAGCATGAATGAATGATTAGATTACCATTTGTTAAGCCTTGAGTGTAGGTGGAATAGAAAGAGCTTAGAAATTGTTTTGCCGATTTTGCTTTTGGAATTCCTGAAAATCCAAAATTAAACCACGAATTTTAGGCACATGCTAGGACATCTTAAAAATTAAAAACCATCCATTTCCTAGTCTAATGATGTTAGGATACACATAGAATTTATTGGGAAGTTTAGGAAATTTTTAGAAACCTGAACAAGGGACATTTTTACACAAAGGTGCAACTCGCCAAGAAACAGGACGTGAATAATTTTACTTTTGTTATTGAATTATTTGGGGTACTAAATGATGAGTAAAAATTACATAAAAATTAATGGATACCCTTATATATGTTATTTAAAACATAGTAAATTTTCGTCATAATTGAAGCTCATTTACCTGGTGAATAAATTCCTACAATTTTAAAACTCCAGTGCTGCCAGAGATTGAAACTGTTTTGGAAGGGCATGATTCATGAATTTTCTGGGTAGATTCTCTCTATTAATTGTGAAATCTAAAGATCATGTTTGTCAATTAACATGTTAAGAACATCATATAATTATTTGAGAAAATTTGGAGGTGTTTTAGAAGACATAAAACGGTTTCTTATGGTAACATGCCCTCTGCTACCCTATTCTGGAATCTGAATGTGAATAGTATTGTTAAATGAATATTTGTAAAATACACTAAGTATTTGATGCTTAGAAATGCATTGTGATGATACTAGAATATTATTGGAACAATGTGTTGAATTATTGTAATTATTTGAATGTTTTTTAATGGTATAGAATATAATAATAGATTGGATTGAGTTATGAAATATTTAATGTATTGAAATTGTGATACATTATGAGAATATGCAATGATTACACTCTTTAATATTAAATTTGAAATCTATACTTGTTATATTGATAAAGGAAAATTAATTAGATTGCTAATGGCTAGTTGGTATTAACCATACCTTTGTTATGATGAATTGATATGATTTTGCCTTAATTGGCACGAAAAGCCTACAAAAGCTCATTTGTGTTACTTGATACGTGTGGGGGAGATTGGCCTATGGCTTACAGCATCCTTTTAGAAGAAGGAAAGGGGTGGTAAGAAGTGGAGGGAAAAGGTTGGAGGCAAGTAGGATAAGGTTGACCCGAAGAAATAAGGAAGAAACCTATATACCATACTAGCTATTTCTATTGATGTAATATTAATGCATAATGCCTATGATAGGTGGTAAATATTAAATGTGAATAAAGTTAAGTATATGAAATTTATCTAATCTTCCTAAATTTTTATTAAAGAAAATTGATCAGAGAAAACCATAGGGATAAAGATTGAGTAGCTACTCACTGAGTGTTTTATATACTTATTCTTTTTTTATGTTATTTTATTTTGCAGATAAAGAACAAGGAGCTCTAACGGAGGATTGATATATTGCATAAAACCTTCTGATCTCCATAAGGCATAGTGTGAGAAAAATTACTATTTTGAGTTATTCACTATACAGTTAAAGTCTATGTGTATTACTAAATAATTTTGTTATGTTACTGTATATTAATATCATAGATTAACTTTTCATTGCACGTGCAATACAATTTACTTTACTTATATTAGTTGATGCTATCATATATTCCCCTTTATTATAAAATAGTCAAATATAGTTTGTTACAGGCTTGTAAAAATGTTTGATTGGTTAGATACTAGTTAGATATCTTTACGCCCATCACAATATTTGAAATTGGGTCGTGACATGTAAAATGACATAAAATGATATATATATTTTATGATTTGTTTAAATATTCTTTTATTTGGATGATATTTTAAATTATAAAATATTATTTATTATATTAATTTTTTTAAAATTATATCATTATAATTTATTATACTTATTTAATTTTTTTAAAAAAATAGATAATTATAATTTTCTAGTTAAGAGATACTTATAATATTTTGATAAATATATACAATAACTATTAAAATTTATTTTGCAAGTATTTTTAAAATTAAATTTAAAATTCATATGTTTATCATTAAAAATATTGATAAGTTGCACATTTTAAGTATAAAGCATATCTTTCCCAAGTAATATTATCCCATTATTTTTTTAATATATTTTGTTCTTAAATTCAAAAGATTAATTTTTTCAATAAATTTTCTATTATTTTATATGAAATGACACATATATTCTCTTTTTTTTATACAATTTGATAGAAAAGATATGGTTATATTCATATAATTTTTTATTATTATGTAAATATTTTAATATAATTTATTATATTTATTTAAAAATGTATAATTATAATTTATTATATGTGTTAGATTTTTTACTAAGAAATAGATAAATATAATTTAAGATTTTCTTATCTATCAAGAATGGAAATGTAAGAAGTTTTGTAATTATGGCCAAAATGTCTTTTTATACTAAATATAAATCAACTATTTCAAAAAGTTACTATTCTTAAATTTTTCAAAATAACTATTTTAGGGATAATAAGTTGACTAAAATAATTATTTGCTAAATACTCAAATTAACTTGATCAAATAGTTAAAGGCATTCAAATTAATTAAAAGCTAATAAAAAGTTATTTATCAAATGCCTTCTTATACTTTGCATAAATTTCATTCTTCCCTTATTTAATTTTATTTAATTTAGTTTTTTTTGTCTATCTACCATTTAGCCAATGAATATATTTAATGTTGATATGTCAAGTTAATTAAACACACCAAGGGTGAAAATTTGTGCTTTTATCAATACAAATATTTGTTGATAGTATATGTAACAAATATGAATGGATAAATTAATCACAATAAATTATGAGCATACCTTATACATATTCTGACGAAGCCATAATTGATCTGGATGATGATGATAAGTAAAATTGCAATCTACTTTACCCTTTAGGTTATATAGATAGAGAAAGAGGAGAAAATAATTTTGGAGTGATAATCCTTATTGTGCATCACATGAATTATAACCATGATCTCTCTATTTGAGGTTAGACTTGTGATAAGAAATCACTAACTACTAAAGGGCTATAGGTTAGGACCTCTACCCATATAGGCTTATGCATAATCCAACCTATCACAGACTATATACATTGAACCAGGACTCAATTTATTTTATGCTTAATATTAAAATACAAAACTAATTACTTAAATAAATATTTTAATAAATCAATTAATGTTAATCCATATAAATATATCCAAATAAATTTTTTATTTTATTTTAATATAACAATCTCCCACTTGGATAGATTAATTAATTACATAGAATATTTAAAATAGCAATAATCAAGCAATTAGTATACATTAAGCTTTTAACTTAATTCAGAGAATGAGACCATATAGAATCACTGAATCCGATAAGGAAACAAATGATGTTTAAATACAATTGTCACATAATCTAAAAAGAACATAATAAAATTAGTCTTTTGACCACAGCTTAAAAGAAAAATAATTCAAAATCATTGAATCTGATAAGGAAACAAATGATTTATATATGTATAAAATATATCACTAATATTTCAATATCCAAACTGAGTGATTATTACATAAGTGGTCTCAAATATCAACAAAATAAAGTTAGTCTTTCGATCACAGTTCAAAAGAGAAACAACTCAAATCATTGAATCTGATAGGGAAACAAATGATATATCAAACACATTACCAATGTTTCAACATCCAAACTAAGCAATTATTACATAAGTGGTCTCAGAAATTAACTAAGTAAAATAAGTGTATCTCAAACTCCCACTAAGTTAAGACTTTATCAAAAGATTTAACAAGACACGTATGAGTTACTTAATTCTTAAATACTCCTATAGGTAAGCCTTTAGTCAATAAATCTACTAGTATGTCTCCACTAGGAATGTATTCAATGTGAACCTGAGATTCAGTAATCTTCTCTTTAACAAATAGGAGTTTAACATCAAAATATTTAGTATGACTAAAATTCTTGTGATTTTGAGAGAAGCACATAGTAGAAGAATTATCGCAGAAAATTACAATAGGTCGTGATATAAAATCAACTAAATGCATGCCAGATATCAACTTCCTCAACCATACAGCTTGACAAGTAGCCTCATAACATGCGATAAACTTTGCTTCCATAGTTAAGGTAGCTGTGAGTACCTATTTAACACTTTTCCATGAGATAACTCCTCTAGATATCATAAAGATGTATCTCAATATTGACTTATGATCATCTACAAATGAAGCATAATGAGAATCTAAATAACTAACAACCTTTGGTGAATCAAATCATTTATAAGTCAATATGTGATTCTTGGTACCTTGTAAATACCTCATTACCTTCTTAACCATTTTCCAATGATCCGTCCCAAGGTCATTTAAGTATTTTCCAAACACACTAATAGCAAAAGCTATATCTAGATGAGTGTAGACCTGTGCATATATAAGACTACCAATAATAGAAGTGTAAAGAATCTTATCCATTACAGCCCTTTCAATATTAAGTTGAGGGCATTGTGATCGAGATAACGTATTGCCTTTTTTGAGTAAACGCTGGACTGGCTACACAGGTATGCATTTTGAATCTTTTAAGCACTCGTTCAATTTAATTAGCTGAAGATAGACCTAAAATGCCATGATTTATGTCATGATGGATCTAAATTCTAAGAACAAAAGATGCTTCACTAAGATCTTTCATATAAAATGGCATGACAACATGTGTTTTGACTTATTTAGAAAATTGATTGAGTTGCTAGCCAACAAAATATTATCAATATAAGGCATTAAGATGACAAAATTACCCCTTCTAATAGATACATTGATCTAAAGTATTCTCAATGAGCCTAAGAGAGGCAATCACTTCATGAAACATTAGATACCAATGTTTGAAAGCTTATTTTAGCCCTTGAATGAATCTTCATAGTTTGCACACTAGGTGCTCTTTGTCAGTTTTAACAAAACCATATGATTGAGTCATGTAAACTTCTTTGTACAAGTCTCCATTCAAAAAAGCAATCTTATTATCCATCTAATGAAGTTCAAGGTCAAGCTGTGCAACAAAAGTCATAATAACTCTAAAGGTACCCTTAGTAGACACGGGAGAGAAAGTCTTTGTATAATCAATGCCTTCTTTCTGATTGTAGCCTTTAGCTATAAGTCTAGATTTATACCTTTCAATTCTAATAGCAGAACCCCATTTTATTTTGAAGACCCATTTATAACTAATTGGCTTGTATCCATCTAGTAATTGAGTAAGCTCCCATACGTGATTGTGATGCATGAAAGAAATTTCATCATTCATAGCCTCTTACCACTTAGAAGAATAAGGGCTTAACATTACTTGTTGAAAAAAAATGGGATATATCCTATCAACAATGTCTAATACTACATTGTGTACTTGTAAACCTCTAAACCCTTTGATATCATCTTAATTCAATGGTTAGCTGATCAGGTTTTTCAACATGAGGATCTTCATTTATCTGAACTGAATTTTCAACATTATCTCTTCCAATGGATGAAGAAGTCAAAATAGATATGGGCAGAATAGTGATTTCATTATGCAAATTGATAGCCCTAGGCATCGAACTCCCACTATCCAAGTCATCCTCAAAATAAAATGCCCAATCAAACTCAATGATCTTAGTGCTGTGAGTAGAACAATAAAATTTGCAACCTCTTTCTCTAGTACAGTACCCAATGAAAAGTCCATTGATTATTCTAGAGTCTAATTTCTTCAACTAGGGATTATATGGCCTTACCTCTACTTTACAGCCCTACACTTGAAAAAGTTTTAATATTTAAGAAATCTAAATCTGACAACACACCCTACTTTACCAATATGTCTAATCTCTCTTTAGAAATGTGGCCTAATCATCAATGCCACAAAATGGAGAAGTTCTCACTCATTCTAGGACATTTATGTCCAATTGTAACATTGATAGGTACATTAGAAGACACAACAGGACAATCATTCAAATTCAAATGATATAAATTATTTTGCAAAGTGAAAGTACCAACAATGATAGAATCATAATAAATTTTAATCTTTCCACTTCCTTATCAAAAGGAGTAACTAGAATTATCCAAAACAAAACTAGAAATCAAACTCCTTCTTGTAAAAGGTACGTAAACAATATTATTCATATCTAAAATGTATCCAAAAGATAAATACAAAGAAACTGATCCTATATTGAATTTCAACCTTACTCCCTGCTAGACTCAAGATAATTTTCTTTTTCTCACTTGGGATCCACCAGTTCTTGAACCCCTTCAAAGAATTTGCACCATGAACAATTGCACCAAAATCCAACTACCAAAATTTAAAAAATATTTCAAGATTATTGGACTTAAAACAAACTAAAGTTAGAAGGGTAGAATTGAATTTCTCTCCAATAACTTTCATATATTCCACAATAGTGTCCTTGTCTAGGATACTCTCTTTAATTCCTTTTTTTAATAGTAAATTTAATTACTATCAAACAAATCTACTTCGACTCATACCATTACTTGTGATAGGTCTTATCTGCAGCACTAGACTTAAGTAAGAGATAAGTCAACTTCGATTATCTAAGAATCAAATCTTTCTTAGAAATTATTAGGTATATGTTCAGTGACTCTTTTCCATTCATCATAATTTGTTCCATTAAGAATCTTTACCATAAATAGTTGCTCAAAAGCCAAGACTGATGCTATGAAATTGGGAAATATTAATTATATATTCATAACATAATTATTATATAAGATTTCCTAAATAAAACAAAATCAATCAAGCAACTATATGACAAGGTGGCATCAACAAAATTTTCATGTACCACATGATTTGGCTTGTACAAAAGTCTATACAAGAATATAATCAATATAGACATATCGATAGGATATAAGAAATATTGAAACATTATAAATGCTGCATGGCTATTTAAAAGAATCTAAATCCTAAAATTACATTAACAATATCACATCGATAAGATGTATTTGTCATTAATGAAATATGCTCCTAGACATCCTAAAAGGATAATATTTCATGTAAAGTAGTCTTATTGTATCTCTAATTTATCACTAATGTGAATTAAATGATTTTAGGTATCCATATATGTATAAATTACATAATTAAGAAATCAAGATTTATCAAATATAGCTCTACTTACAACTAGAGAGAATGACTAATCAGTTTAAAAAAATTATGAAGAATGTTCATAAATTTTGACAAGCCAAAATTTCACAAATAAATTGTATTTTCATATAGTATGAATCTTGCAAAATTCAAAATAAATGTTTATTGGCCGCAAAAAATTCTAGAAAATTACAGATGGACAAAAAATTGAATTTTACATTACTGGGCCAAAATTTGGGTCTAACGGCCACGCAAGTGATCCACACGCGCTTGCACGTACATGGGCCACACGCGAGCTTGACTCCAATCTAGACTAGTTAGCTGACAAGCACATGAGACTCACACACTAACATGAGCATGGCTCACTCGCACATCAGCTACCTGGTCAACCTCTGTTCAAATGACTTAACACATGAAGTTCACATGCTGTTTAGCATGTGGTTCCACGTATGGGGCTAGAAATTGGCAAATCACTCAGGGTGTGGGGCCTACGTGCATGGTAGCAGTAGGGTTTCTTCTTTTCTTGCTTCATCTAGTTCTTTTTATGGTTATTTTTCAATCATTAATGGGTTTTTCAAGCTTCAAAAAATTAATTTTTAGCCCCTTTTAATGCTAGAAAAATTCATCTAAACTATTTTTAACATAGATTCATGTACTAATAAGAATAAAAGGCTTCAAAATTGTGGGATCTATGTTCATAATTTTTTCAAAAAAATTCAAACTTTAATTTGATGCATAATCATGAGATTTAATACAGTCAAATAACTGAATAATATTCCTGATGTATATAAGAATAAGATTCATGATTTAATTGAAAGAAAACAAATCCAAATTGTTTCAGAATTAAAATCCCTAATTTTTTTTATAATTTCATGTACGAAAAAAGGGGAAATGGAAATTTTATAAATTTTGTCAATACAGTTAAAATTGCTCATAATTAGATAATTCATACTATCAACATTCTTTGATAACATCTGTTGACAGTATGTTTAACAAATATAAATAGATAAATTAATCACAATAAATTATGAGTGTATCTAATACATATTCTAATGAAGTCATAATTGATTTAAATGATGATGATAAGTAAAGCTGCAACTTATTTCATCCTTTAAGTTATACAGATAAAGAGAGAGGAGAAAATAATTTTGGAGTGGTAATTCTTATTGTACATCACTTGAATGATAACCTTGATCTCTCTATTTAAAATCAGACTTGTGATAGAAAACTATTGACCACTAAAGGGCTGTAGATTGAGACCTCTACCCATATGAGTTTATGCATGATCCAACCTATCATGGACTATACATATTGAATCAGGGCTCAATATGTTTTATGCTTAATATCAAAATGTAAAACTAATTACTTAAATAAATACTCTAATAAATTAATTAATACTAATCTATGGAAATATATCCAAATAAATTATTTATTTTATTTTAATATAACAATATTTTCATTATTGGATTGTTTTTTATATTGAAATTTGTAAATGTTTCTAAATTAACTCATTTATTTTAAAATTATTCTAAAAAAATAATTCATCATAAAACCACTTAATCTTTTAAGAGTTTTAACTTGTTAGCCACTGTGGTAAGTGGAAGGATAATTAAATCGATGGAATTGATACAAAAAATATATAATATAGATGAAAATATGAATTAAATTGATGATTAATAAATTAAGAAAATTAGATAATTTTAATAATAGCAATATTATATATACCAAAAATAGGATTTGAGATTAGGTCCAAATATAAATTAAGAGTTATCAATAAAATATAAAATAATAAAATTAATTTATAAAATTTAATCCAACAAATACAAGAAAATTTTAATTTTGAATTTCATTTTTTATAAATATTGAATTTTTGTTCCAATAAAATCAACTACAACAGGTAGGAGATTCAAAATCAGAACCCAATACTACCAATGAATTCAAATTTTCACATTATTTTATGATGACAAGTCCTCAACACCATTTTCTAATTTCAAGGGGCCTAGTACTGAAATGCATTATTTCAAGAACCAGTCTTATTACATTAAAAAGCCCCATATAACACGCATATTTCAAGCTGTATACTTCTTGGCCACAAGGCAAAGAGGATTCTTTTTCTGCATGACCAGTCCAAGCACCGCTTCAGTATCTATGTCTTCAACTTTCATCCCTTCTGGCATTTCCCAATCAAAGAAACAAAGCAGATTTGCGAGAAAAAGCTCCACATTAGTACTTCCCATATGTAAACCAGGGCAAATCCTACGACCAGCACCAAACGGAATGAGCTTGAAATCTTGTCCTTTAAAATCTATCTTACTGTCCAAGAATCTCTCAGGATAGAATTTTTCGGGATCTTTCCAAACTTCAGGATCTCTATGAATGGCCCAAGCGTTCACATAGACCAATGTTTTGGCCGGAATTTCATACCCATTTAATGTGGTGTCTTTGTTTGATTCTCTGGGAACGAGTAGCGGCGCGGCCGGGCTGATTCTGAAGGTTTCTTTGATCACCGCCTTGAGATATGGAAGGTTCTGGATGTCATCTTCAGCAAGAAAGCTTTTGTTGGGATACATATTTCTCATTTCTGATTGGACCTTTTTCATCGCTTTTGGATTTTTCATTAGTAAAGTCATGGCCCAAACTATTGTGGCTGTACTCGTGTCTGTTGCTCCTACGAGAATGTCCTGCAACATTACGGGAAATGGTCATTTAAACACTTGGAATGGGAAGATCTCCCTCTTCTTGATGATTTTTGTTTTCACTAGAACATTGGATAAAATGATGCGTATGTAGAGGAAGTTTAGTTGCATTACCCTGGTCTACATTGGTTATATGAAAATTTTAACATATGTTGATGTACTCGTAAGTGATATTTGCTAATTTTATCTAATTTCAACTATGCTAATTGATAGAAGAAAAATATTTATGTAGGCTAGGCATTACCTATCACATCATTTTTAAGTATTATCATTTAAATTTTATCAATTAATAATGTATTAATTTATTTTTATTCAGTAATCAACTATAAATTAACCTAATTTTCTCTCCTATTATAATTACTAATAAATGATTATTAGTTTGTTATTTGTATTTAATTGATTACTGAAGAAAATGAATTCACGTATTGCAATATTTGAGTGAAAGAATGTATGGGGCAAAACTTTCTAAAAGTGGCCAATGATGATAAGGCTTTAGGGACCATTTATCCAAAGGTTTGAATTAAATACATAATTGTTTTTAATTTCGGACCATGCATCTTACAAGAGGATATTCTCACGAGAGTGCTTCTAGTGCTGCACTGTAAATTTAATAGTACTTTCATGCATATGTTGTTAAATATATCAGTTTTTCAATTTAAGGATTTACTTTCTTCAAAAAGAATTGATTTTGTATTAAAAAATTATTAAATTAGAAAAATAATATAAAAATAATATTTATATAAAAATAATATTTAATTTTTAGTGCTAATACAATATTAGATACTTTTTCATTTGTCGTAATTAGATGGAGGGTGTTACTTCTCACAAATTGACATATTTAGAATTAGATCATTGCCTTTGTGTATATATATATGTGTATGTGTGTAAAATATCAAGTGAAAGAAATGTTTTTGTATGAGAATAAAATGAATGAATCTTAATTATCAGACTTAACATTAAAGAATTAGGATTAAAAAAATAAAATTATATGAATTTTTTAAAGTAATCATGTGAATATTTTAAGTAATTATATAATTTTTAATTATGTTTTAATCATAATCATCAATAAAAAATTTGATAACTACATTCATCCCTCTTACCTCGATGAAAATAAGAAAGTATACTATTAATCTTAATCAATAATATATTTTTTTTTAAAATTAAACTAAAGGGTGGTTGAATAAAAAAATTAATAAAATTAAAGTAGAAGAAAACAAACCATGAGGATTGCCTTAATGTGATCATAAGTGAGGTCGAAGGAATGGGAACTCTGCTTCTTCAAATGAAGTAACACATCAGTGAGATCTTCTTGATCAGATTTCTTCCTATTTGGATCAAGATGCTTATTGATAACTTGTTGATAAAATCCGTCTAACTCTTCAAAAGTTCTTTCAAGCCGACCACGTAATCCAGTGAGTCTGTCAATCCATCCCATGAAAGGAATATAATCAGAAATAAAGAAGCTAGCCATTAGGGCTTGCTCTTCATCAAGAAGCTCATGAAACCTACTTCCCTCAATTCCTTCCTCCTCATAACTCTCTCCAAAAGCAATCTTACAAATTATATTGCTAGTAAGAGACATCAAAATCTGGTTCAAGTTTATAATTTTGGAAGAAGTGGCTTGATTGCAAATCTTGTTCATCATATTCATGATCTCAGATTTTCTCAAACAAGAAAAGCCCAAGACGCGCTTTGCACTAAGGACATGAAGGGAAGTAATTTTCCGGATTTCTTTCCAGTAATTATTGTGAGGGGAGAAAAGCATCGCGACACCATTGTAAGACAGTTTCTTTTGACCGATCATCATTGGTCGGCCACAAAACTTGAGGTCATGGGTTTTCATGATCTCTTCGGCCAGTTTAGATGAAGAAACAATTATGGCTGGCCTAAAACCGAGTTGGAGCGAAAAGATAGGCCCATATATTTTGGAGAGGTGCCACAGCTGTTCATGAAGAACAGAATGGTGAAGTTGATGAAGATTGCCAATAATTGGAAGGCCTTTAGGACCTGGTGGGCATAGTGGCCTCTTGATGTTATTGTATTTTGGAAGGCAGAAAAGGAGAAAGGCAGCTGGAAGAAGTAGAAGTAATATGAGAGAAAGCATTGTTTCCAACAAGAGAAAGAAGTTAGAAGAGAAGATCTGAGGATAGAAACACAGACATTTGAGAGACTTTATATAAACACAGGCTTTTTTATTTTGGCATCACAATCGATTGGTTCGAATTGATTATGGTCGTCTTTTCGTCTAGCCAAAAGACGAATGAGAAAAAGCATTTTTACTTTCTTAGAAGCACTAGAAAAGAACATTGATAAATAGTAGAAAATAACAACTAGACAGTGTCCTTTTAAAATAATAAATAATTAGAAACAACAGTGTAAAAAATGTTCTGAAATAAGGGAGGTTTATTATTAATGTACTTCAGAATTATTTCAATGCCATCTACACCTCCCTTTTTTAAAATTTAAGATCGTTTAAACATGTGACTAGAATAATCACATAATAGTGTGCTTAATCTTAATTTTGTCTATAATATAATAAAGGAGTTGAAAGAGAGAGAAAGAGAGAGAGGAAGACCGTGAGAGTAACAGTAGAGGGAGGGAGAGAAAGGGGAAAAAATTAAAAAAGACAAGGTCAGGACTTGTCTTCCCGTGAATAAACCTCGGACACGTGGAAGCTTTGTTACCGCAAAACTCACAAGAGTAGAAAGCGGACAAGGTAGTCCAGCTGCGTAAGGGCCCTAGCTACCGTTGCTCTGCATGGAAGAATTATTGCTTTGCTATTGGTACATAAAGAGTCATTAATTGCACATTACTATTACACTTGCAGCCAACTCCCCAGAAGTAAATAGAGTTGGAAAAAAAAAAAAAAAACACTTATCATGTTCTTGGAAGGCAAGAAGGAAAAGAAAAATAAAAAAAAATTTAAATTTTTAATTTTTAATTTTTTTATAAGGAGAAAATTTATAATAATTATTATTACGTACCAAAATTTTAATTTTTTTTTATTATTTCTCTTCCAACTAATTTTTAATTTTTTCTTTATTTTCTTTCTATTTTCCTCCTAAGTATGTTCGTAAATTGAGTTATCAATGCAAAAGGGGAAAGCATGTCTTTGTTTGCCGAAAACTCAAAAAACGATAAAATTCAACTATTATTCATTTATATATATTATATATATAATATGCTCATTCATCAATAAATTTTAATATATTACGTAATTATTTTGGTTGTCCACAGATTTCATATATCTTACATATCTAACATAAATAACACTCATTCCTTTTTAAATTTAGTGTAATTATTTTGGTTGTCCACATATTTGTATTCTTTTTAGTTTTAAAAACATATAATCCCTTTATACATAAATTCACTTCCTTTCTCATTTATTTTAAATATGCATTCACCTTATATTTTTTAGGAATAAGAGAGGTGAGTAAATATTTTTAAAATAAAAGAGGTATAAGTGTATTTAAATTAAATTTTAGAAGAAGTGAATGTAATTCATCAAATATTTAACATTATAATTATTTATTATTAAATAAAAATACTTACATTATTAACGCTAGTTAAAATAAATACAAGAAAATATTACCAACTATTCAATTGAACTATAATTTTTTAATAAATGAATTATAAGTGTTTATAAATTTAAAATTGTATGAAAACACATTTTTGTCTTAAAAATTAAGAAGTCGGCTAATCTTTCTTCAAATCTTATACCTGTTTTAGATTGAACTTTGGACCAAAACAAAATATAAACCTACATATTCAAATAAAAGAATCTTATTAATTTTATTTTATGTATAAGTGTGTTGATCCATTAAGTCTAAAGTAACCGGACTTCTCTTTGTCCTCTGTATTGTTCTTCTTTTGGGGAAGGTTAAAAAAAAAGAAAAAAACTACAAATGCATATATTTTCTCCATGGATATAGAATTGTGTTGCTAGAAACAATCCAATCAGTGGTTTTATTGAATCTGATATATTTTATACATTCATTGCAATTAAGGGAAATGAAAATTTTGATCGTATTGCATTAAAGGATATGACGATAAATTTTTTTTTTTTTTGGAAGATATTTTTTGAAAAAGATTATATTTGTTTCTAAATAAATAAAAGATACTAATATATTGTCTTTATCTTTTCATTTAAAAAGATAATACTTATAAGTATATAATAGAGAAAAATAATTTTATTTTAGAAAAGAATAAATTTTTCTCTATCTTCTTTATGTTTCATAT
Organism: Sindora glabra; assembly: GCA_020226215.1. Classification (NCBI taxonomy): domain Eukaryota; kingdom Viridiplantae; phylum Streptophyta; class Magnoliopsida; order Fabales; family Fabaceae; genus Sindora; species Sindora glabra. The sequence goes on along the minus strand of CM035235.1, from coordinate 33,797,335 downwards.
AATATGAGTTTAAATTTAATCCATCAATAATGTAAAATATTTTATATTAATAAATTAGATGAAAATATCTCATTAAAATGATTTTTAATCACAATAAAAAAGTTTTAATAATTTTTTAATAATATAAATAATAATATAATGATGATTTATATTGATAGTAAATAAAATTTAAATTCATAAATTATCTTTTATTATTTTAATAATTTATAATTATATTCTTGAGGCATATATTTTCACCAGATCAAACAGAGACCAAATTTCTGGCTCTACATCATCATGTTTTTGTGAAGTTTCCGGTTCGGCCCCTAAGTCGGAAGTTATAAACAAAACTACTCATTTTTCTAAATTACAGCAAATTATTAAAGGATAATAAACGCAAAACCATTCACTTGAAATTCAATCCTTTTAATGGCCGATGCTCAACATTTTGATTCGACTTAGTTGCTCTCCAACTTTGCTTTGCAGATAAATCTACTTTTCAAATTAGCATTCAATAAGCTTAACCCAAAAGATAGTCCCTTTATTAAAATTTAAACTTTTGAGCGATCAAGTAGCAAATTTGGTGAATTTTAATATGCCTATAGGGGTTTGGCATCTGAAATAGTGTGATAAAATATAGGTTATTGGATGATATTACTAAATTATTATTAAAATTTTTATAATCTCATTCAATAATTTATATTTTACCATACGACCTCGAATACCAAACCCTTACCCTTTGCTTGGTTATGGTAGAAAATAGGAAAAAAAGAAAATAGAGGAAAAAGAAAAGTAAAGAGAAGTTATTTTTCCTACCTTTGCTTGGTTGCAGGAGAAAATAGAGGGGAGAGAAAACAGAGGAGAAAATATTGTATTTAATTGTGAGAGAAAATAGAAATTTGTAAGATATAAGAGGAATTAATTTTTTCTTCCTCCTTTGAATGTAAATTTAGGAAATGTTAGGAAATTAATATCAACTTTATTTTACAAATAAAAAAATTAGATTAATATTTTTTAATATAAATTGATATGTTCAATTTTCTATATATTATTAAAATGTAAAATTAAGTAAATAATATAAATTTATTATAAACCCATTTTTTAAGAAAATGTAGGTTTTTTTAACATTATTAATACTCAAAACTTGCAAAAAATTAATATCAACCCACGTATTAAGTAAATAATATAATATAATTATCATTTTACACAACATTAATTCTATATTATGTAACCTTTATTTTCTTATATAGTATGCATCTTAATTTACAAAAACACAACAAAATAATAGAAGCAAACTAACATTAAATTCAACAAAATACGTTAGAGAATCCATATTAAGAAGATAAAGTGAATAATTGAAGTTTTCACATTCCTTCATTTTTTTATACGTAATTGAAAGAGCACGAAATTTATGAAATTCAAAATTGTTACCTAAGTTGCCCAAGATTAACTAGGATAAAAATAGTCTAAATTCAATTCTATAACTATATCAATACCTTAATTTTAGAAACTTAATTATAAAAATATGAGAAATTTCACCCAACAAGTGCTACATCCATGAAAAAATATTTCTTATATAAATCAAAGACAACTCCTAATAAGAATAATAATGATAGAAATATCCAAGTTTACTCAATGAATATGTTAACATAGATAGGGTTTAGTGAATACAGAGAACTCACACCCCAAAACTTGTCACCCCATGCCAAAATAACATAACCTATTTAGTTAACGTGTTCAGAACTATTGTTACAATTTAAATACATCAAATAAGGGTTAACAATAGTACACAAATTTCTAGCACATAATACAAAAAGTAACATGGTGTAGTTAATTCACATCCTTTGCAACAAACTTGGCCTTCACATCTTTTCTACGTAACTTGTTGTTAGCATTTACCTATCAATCAAAAGAACAACACAATCATGCTTTAATACAAAGCGGAAGATTGCAAAATGGTAAAAGTTGTGTCCATATTGAAGATCTCTAGTTCTATATAAATTTCACTAGACAAACACCTGTCAAATCATCACTCCTTAACTTCAAATACCATAACAAGGACGAGACATAAGCATTACCTGTAAAAAGAAATAGAAGAGACATACATACCTGCACCAAATGTGCAAGCACTTCAAAACAAACCTGCCTCCTTCATATTTTCATATAGGATATTCCAGTGCATCTCTTCTGGCACGCCAAAAAATTATTGCTTCGCATCTTCATTTGAGCATAAGAAACAATAGCACGAAATTCAAAGTTCTGGCACCACTCCTATTTTCTCCAGCTCACTCCAAACATCCGCAAGGGTATAATGTTGAGGTTTGCTCTTTCACATAATGGTTAGACCTTCCTTGGCTACTTGAACTTGTTCTTTCGCTAATTCAACTCCTTCCCACATCACCTCAATCAAGTTGTTTATTCCCAAGTGTATTTTCTCATAGCCGCTCTCAATCATATCAATTATAGAAGCTTTCCTTTTGGTACCTTTAGAAGATGTTGTTCCCTATGAGTGATTTCCTCATGATGGAGTTGAACCTCCATCTACAGGACTATAGGTGCCCATGTTGCCAATAAAGCTTAGACCTTTAGTTCCCCAGCGGAGGTCGGATTCTAACATGCCATCAAAAAAATCATTTAGATCGAAGTTTTCCCTCTCCCATCGCTGCACTTTATCCCTAGCACTTTTAACATTTATACCAGTTGCTCTATCTCTACTAAATAGATCCAACAGTTTGTCATAGTTGTATATTAGGGTTCTCCGCCATTTTTGTGCTTCAGGTTTCTCTTGTATGTTGCAACTATAATTAGTCAAGTAGCTAATGATATATAAGGAATAATTTAAAACTATTTGCATATCATGAATATACATAATAAGTGCAGTATTTCATTATCATCTTATTTTATTGTACTTGCATATTCACCTTTATGATCTCTTCCCACACCTCGGGTTCTGCTTCAAACAATCGAGATATGGGATTCCACCCCACTCCACTCCATGTGTGAAATAGATCATAGCATTCATTCAAAATTGCTTTCAATGTCTTCATTCTATTTTTAATGTGTTGTCTTTGTAAGAATGGTTCTATTATGGCCTTCAATGTGTTTAGCACAGTAATATAGGCATAAGAGGTGAATATCCCATCCAGCCTGTTTCCCTTGTGGACTTCTTCAATCAATGCATCTAACAATACAATATCCATATTCGGTGTCCATCGTAAGTTATCTTTGGAAGAACTCTTTCCTTTCTTCGTTCTCCTGTTCTTGGACATGATTACACCTACAAATTACCACACATCAAAACATCAGTACATTGTCTACAAGTAGGAGAGTGATAAGTAAGTAAAATGGCAAGTTATCCATATATATAGTCCATGACAAAGTAAACAACAAGTAATGAACAAACAAAATCAACACAAGCTTTAAGTATAATCATGTCCATACCTCAAGACTTAAGATGCCTAAATATTATGTAATAAAAAAAGTGATTAAACAGTTTACCAATCACACAAAGGGAGAGTAAAATGATAACGCATAAATAGACAAATGCTTGAATAACTCCAAGATCCTCATACATATAATATATTACATAATATTCAGCTATTTACAAAAGACCCATCATGTCATGTTATCATCATAACCATTCCACATTTGATTTGCTATGCTTTCTCTCAAAACGAGTCCTTGTCTATAATCTTTCTCCGAACTCCGTGCATCATGATCTTCATTGTCATCCGTAGTACTATAAAGTAGCTCACGGTCGACTTCGTCAAGTAGACGCTAATCGGGATCTACCTCCATGACAAAATTATGTAAAATGCAATAGGCAATAGTAATGTCAGACATGATCTCCAGTGAGTAATGTGGCTTAGTGCCACTAGCTATAATCAAGAACCTTTTCTTTAGAACTCCAAATGTTCTTTCAATAACATTTCTCAATGAAGCATGTCATAGATTAAATAGTTCTTTTGCATTTTGGGGACCACGTGTTGAATATTCTTTCAAGTGGTAATATGTGCCTCTATACGATGTGAGCACACTACTTTTCAATGGATATCATGCATTTCCTAGGTAATATTTACCTAGCCAAAATTGAATTTTATGATCAGATGTAATATACCATAACTTACTATATATATTTGTTAGATACAATTTAAGGTCTATACTTCTAACCTTAATCAGATCATAAAATGGACGTACCTAAAGGAATCCTAAGTCCATCTCCTCTTTTACTTAAAGCATGCTTCAAAATCCTAGAGTCAGATGCAATGCCTTCCCAACTAGCCAATACATAACTAAATCTCATATCAAATGTACAAGACACCAAGACATTTTGAGTTAGGAAGTCTTTCCTTCCTCGAAAGCAAGGGCATCTCTATTTGACACTTTAACCCGTACATGCTCCCGTCTATAATTCCAACACAATCCTATATTTTTGAAGTTACAATACAATTCATGAAGTGAAATCCAAAGACACTCTAAAAGCTCTACTATAAATCAAAAATTTGATCTTTTTTTGCAATATCATCATACCTTGAAATATGAATAAAACCTTATACTGTTAAGGATTTGCTGAGGAATTTTTAGTCTTGAAGGCTGCACAAGGTACTCACCCTCTAGTGATACAATGGCTCATAGAACATTATTAAAATGACAACTAGTTATTTCCCTCGAATGATGGAAAAAAAAGACATAATTCTATGCTTGACATTATGCCCTAAAATATGCAAAAACTTAATAACTTGCTCCTCTACTGTAGCGTGTACAGAATCCTTCACCTGGTCGGTTCCTCTTAATTTCTTGCACAAATTAAGGAATGCACGAGAACTCATACGAATCACATCATAGCATTGATCAGTTGGTAGTAGATTTTGCATTAGTTGTTGTCGCATTTCATTTCTTTCACTTCTCATTTCAACATTAGGTTGGTCAATAAGAGTAGCTTGCAAAGTTAGCAAATGCACAGCATGCACAATGATGCACATTAGTTGGACAATACACATTTGTCATTACTCTAGTGCATCTATATTAAGCAACTGCTGTAATTCACATTGCTCATCAAATAAATCATCATTTTCCTCTTCCATTACTAATCTTGTAGTCAATGGAGACAAGCCAAGTTTTGACATAAATTCCACAAGTAATTGAGGAAGTTAAGAAAAATAGCTAACTACCATGTACAACTAGTTTCCAGAAATGGCAATAACATTATTCTTTCCTTATGCTTCAATCATGCAATAGATAGGATTATACTAAATAAATTTTTATGCAGTGTATCAATAAGGTAAGGTAAAATAACTTACAAAAGACCAGTGAAGTGTCCGCAACTGCTAACCTAACTGGGAGAATGGAAAGCTGTTACTGCTCCCAATAAGTCAAGCTGCAATAACAGAATACCATGGTTAGGGTTAAGTCAATTAATATTTCAAAAATTGCAATAATTCATAGCATTCACCACTCAAGCATTAAGGATAATATTGATTGATTATTCCTTCTTATGTTCAATATGGAATCTTGTCAAAACTTACAATCCTATTTTTTGGTTAATAGATATAATTGACATTTTTTTTTGGTGGAATTCTCATTAGAGTTAAAGTGCATTGTTAAATTTAAAATTTAGATAATAAATTCACTATAACTAATTAGCATTCAAGAATCAATTGTTTAGTTATAACAAAAAATTACAACACAAAATTGGGACATGGCAAGCATAAATAAACTCAAATTTTTTTTATTGTCTATTTCTTACAACCATAAATAAATTTAATTTTTTTTTTACTTATTGGTTACAACATAAAATATATACATCAATCAATTACCCTAATACATGTTAATTTCTTATACATTTTTTATATATATAATATTTTCAAAATAAGAAAGATTTTTTTTTTCTATCATTTATCCTTAAAAAAAGAACAAAAAAAAGGGCACCAGGTCAAGTCGGGGTAAATCTGCAAATCGGATTGGATACGGATCCAAATGACCCGGCAGGCAGATTCGATGCTGCCCAAAAAGCCCGGCCTTCAGATCTTGCCTCTTGCCAATCGGAACCACATCAGCATGCTACTACAGTTGGAGGATGGCTGTCACAGTTGCCTCCAACGGCGAATCTGCGGCGGGGCAGCAAAAAACAACTAACAAAGACGCCAATGCCTCTTGCCAACCGGAACCACATCGGCGTATTGCTGCAACTAGAGGATGGCTGTTATAGTTGCCTCCAACGGTGGATCCGCAGCGGGGTAAACAAAAACAACCAACAAAAATGCCAAGACAAACCAGTGAAATCCAACCGAAAATAATGGGGAAACTCCATCAACCAAAATGGGATTTACCTGCTCCGATTGGGAATTGTAGCCGGCGACTTCGTCGGATGGAAGACGACCAACAGTTGCCGAGATGCAGATCCTGCAACAGCAGCCGGACCGAGGCAAATGGCAAGGACGGCACTATGGAGACAAGCGAGTGGGCGGCGACTTCACCATTCGAAAATGGCAACACAACTTCCCACCAGTAGGACGCACAACAGCAGCAAACCAAACGTTCTTCAGCTTTGCGGATGGAAGCAAACCAAAAGAAGCAAACAAGCAGCAAATCAGGCAAAACGATTTGGTAAAGTATTCAATTGTATCATTATGAAATTTTTCACCCGATTTTTATCATAAAACCGAGGTGAAAATTTTTTAGTGAAACCCACTGTACGTTTACTTATTTGTTATCACCTCTCCCGTGTTTTCTCTTTTGAGCCAAGCAGGGGAAGTTTGAATTTTTCTAGACTTTTCACTTAATATTTCTACTTCTCCCATAATATCACCCCAAACAAGTAGAGGGTTAAGGGCACCTTAGCAAGCACGGATAAATTTTGAGAGAACGGCCTCCTCACCGGCTGGCAATCAATTTCCAATGACTTGACCGGCCCTGGATAATGTCATAGGATACGGAAGCCTTGGCCCGAAGACAGAGCTTCACGTGAATCACGCCTCCTTGCAAAGGGAAAGGCACAGTGCTCGTTCGATGTCAGATTCCTTGCAAACGCCAGTGCGCCATGTCTGATTCGTATAATCACTCCGGCCCATGCCCCTCTTAAATCAATAACCAAATTTTATGAATACACATTTCCGATATGTTTTAATTTTTTATAATTTAGAAATTGTTTTAAAAATATTTTTTTATAAATTCAAAGAAATAAAAAATTGACGACGATCAATGGAGCAAATAAAATAAGATTTCATTTAGTTAACATAATATTTAATTTTTTATTTTAAAAAATAATAATTATTACATCTTTCAAATTTTAAAATTAGAACTATTACTTCTTTATTTTTATTTTTATTATGATTATTGATTTCTTCCTTCACATGTATTACTAAAATAAGTGATAAAAAAAGAATATAATAAAAAATAGGCATATATTTGGCATTGATGAAGTAAGACTTAGTAATCAGGTTTATTATTTTTCACTTATTTTAACGTTGCAAGTGAATTGATGGAGAAATAATTATAACAAAAATAAAAATAAAAGATTGATAATGTTAGTTATAATGTAATAATTACCACATTTATAAATGGGGGATTAAATATTATATTTACCCTTTCAATTAATTATAAAATAGATATAAAAAATAAAGAATGAGTTTAAAATATCTAAAAGTTATTTTCATATTTCTATTTTTAAATTACATGTTTAAAGTTGCATCTTTTAAAAACCATGTTATAAAAATAATTGCCAAGTAGGAATTTTTAATCCTAGAAATATAAAAAAAATTATATTTAAAAATAACAAAAAAACTATTTTTATTTTTTATTTTTAAAAAATATTTAAAGAAACTATTTCTAAACTTAAAGAAAATAAATAAATGAGAATAGGTAGTGAAGCATATGAAGAAAAAATTCAATTAATTACAAAATTGACATTAAGAGCAAATAAATTAGCTAAAAAATTTAAAAGTTATTTTTATTTTTTATTTTCATATTATATATTCAAAATTTCAGTTTCTAAAAATAAATTATAAAATAATTTTTTTTAAATATATATATATATATAAACAAAAAATATTTTTTAAAATAGCATATAAACACACCCTATTGATCTGTTAAACAAATTATTTGTAGGAAAAAATTTGTGGTTAGAATTAGTTAAATTATAATTATAATTATTAATGTAGAGTAAATTTGTACCACCAAAAAAAATGTGGTGCATATAGTGGACACGTCCTTATTTGTACTTAAAGAAGAAAACGAAGTGTTCCATCCTTTTGTCTAACTTATTAGAGAAAAACGGACAAACAAAGCATTTATTCTTTCTTGAAGATCTAGAAAATAACGTTAATAAACAAGAGAAAATAAAAATTTATAGTGTCATTTAGAAAATAATAAATAATTCGAAGTGCTGGTGTGCTGGTGTTAAGAATGCTCACAAGTAATTGTGGCCAATTATTAATGTACTTTAGAATTATTTCAATTAATAAATATTATATGTATTAAAAATAAATTCAAAAATTAGGTAGGGTGTCAATTAATATAGGATAATTGAATAAATTTATAATGTTTAATTTACTAAATATAAAAAATTTAAAGTTCGATTTTGAATCACATTTTTAATGCACATAGCATTTTTAATTCAATTCACCTGACACTTTTTTTACACGCAAATTACATCAACTGATTTAATTTGGTATAATTACAATTAATATTTTCTATGTTTTAAAATTATACATTTTCATATTTTCTCCATTATGAAATATAATAATGTTAATTTTTTAAACTGTAATTTATTCTAATAATATCATCTTTTATTATTAAAAAATATTTTTCTATATTTTTATTATAAATAAGGATGATAATAGGGTAAAAAAGTAACAGATCTATCTCAAATTTGTCCCACCCCAGACTACTCTATCATTTACCTCAATTTTTGCCCTATTCCACAAGATGGAATAAGTCAAGATATCGTCCTCGTAATTTGTGGAACACCAATGCCACTGAAAATATATGTAAAGTTGAAAAAAATTAAAAAAAATTAATAAAAAATTTAAATTTTATATATTTAAAAATCAAATACAAACACCATATAATATTTAATATAGTTTCATAACATAAATCTAAAAATACCTATAATTTAATTAACAATTGCAACAATTAGGACAATAATAACTCCTTTGATTTTTATTAATTTTCTTTTTTAAAATTTTCATTAATAGTTAAATTAAAAAATAAAAATAAAATTATTAAAAAGTATATTAAATAGATAAATTATTAAAAAGCCTACATATATAACACATATCATTTACATAAGTAAAATTATAATATCAAATATGCAGAATCCAAAAAGATAAATTTTACAAATACTACCCCATTTCCCAATTTGCCTGAAATTAAAATTTTGCCTAACACCTTATCCCGTAAGATAAATTTTCTTATCATATATATGCCTCGTTAGGGAAAAATTCGTGAGACAAGCATTTGCTATAAAATTTTGTCATCCCTAATCGTAAATATTGCACCACAATTATACATAAAAAGAAGAGAATATTTCTATTTTATAAATAAAGAGTACATTTGTACATGAAAATATAAAAAAAAATCTTATAATCATGATAGACAATATTAAAAAAGGAATTATTATTTAAAAGTTTAATGTCATTGTATTTAACAACGTTGAAGATGCTTTGAAAAATAGTAAATATTTATATTTTTAAAAAATAGGAAGTGAAAAAATATAATTAAACTAAGTTGTAAATCCGTGCGATACACAGCTAATAAATAATTTTTATCTAAATTGAATATTTATTTTATATGCTTAAATTTTGACTGGTTTCATATTATAAAACAAAATTTCATAAATGCATGCAATGAGATGATAAAATGTAAAGAAATAGTAGGTGAAGTATACGGTCCTAACAAACTTTTAATTGATAAGTATTTAATTGGAAATATATAAGGAAATTGTTGTTTAATTTTAAATTTAATTTGATTGTAACATTTTTTAAAAATTATAAGTATATATCATTAGGAATTATTATTTTATAAAAATTATATAAGATGAAAGATTACCATAATTTTAAACCACTTAACCCACATTTAATAAAAGAAACATTTGCCTTTACAAATGAAAATTTGTTCTTATAAGATGTTGTTGGGAAAAGTATGCAATGAAGTATGTAGAAAAATGGTATGTAAATTGTAAAGTCTTAATAAAATTTTAATTAATATATATTTAATTTGAAATACAAGATCTGAAAATTAATATCAATAAAATTTGCATTAAATTTGATTTTAATTGATATTAAAATTTACATAAAATTTACATGCCTTTACAAATAAAAATTTGTTCTTATAAGATGTTGTGATAATATTAAAATATCTCATGTTATATCTATATTATTTAATGATATTATTATCTAAAATTCAAACAAATAAAAGTGGATATTAAAAATGGAAGTATATGCTACAAAGAAAATAAGAAGAAGAGAAACAATGCATAAATTGTAAAAATAAAATAAAAACTAAAAATAAAGTACATATAGTTAATTAATTAGATTAGAACTAAATTTTAACTTATTTAAATATTTTTAATAAAAAAATATATTATATTATATTTATATTACTTAATGCTTTGACATGTAAATTTAAATATTAGGAGTGAATAAAAAAAAAGCATACAATGAAATAAATAGGAGGAAGAGAAAAAGTGCACAACCTGTAATGCCTTGAAAAAAAATACTAGTTGATGTGTATTTTATTTAAAACATAATACTTAAAAATTAATATCGAGAAAATATTGGTAAAAATTAAATAAATAAAATTAATTTTAATTTCTAAAATTTTTACTAAAAATAAAATGAGTAAATAATAAATTTAATGAACACCTTATATATTTAAATATTAACTTATTTAAAATATTTTATAACTAAAATAAACTATATCAAATTATATGTACACTATTTACTGATTTTAACATTTAAGTCATAAATAATATGATTGAACAAAAAAGAATGTGCACAAAGAAAATTAAAAAAAAGGAGAAATCATAGTCTTATTTAGCAATCAATTAATTATATTAGTAGTTAATTAATTCAATTAATTGTTAATAAATAATTAATTATATTAACTAATTAATAATAATGATTGTTTAAATAAATATATTTAGTAAAATTAGTTATTTATTTATAAAATGATGAATAAGAATATAACTATATTTTATCATTTATTTGAGTATTTTTTTTACTTTCGTCATATTTAAATATTACAAATTATTTATTAAATTAAAAATTTTAAAAGATATTTTATTGTAATTTATTATTTATTAAGTTATTCTTAAAAAATTAAATTACTATAATTTATTATACTTATTAAAATTTTATTTTAAGAAATAAATATATTTTGATATTCATATGTTATTTTATATCAAATTTTTAACATATTATATGTGTGTGTATGCATACATACATATATATATTCTTTGTTTTTATATTTTTTTAATAAAAATATAACTTGATCAAAAATAATTGTACATTTTATATGTTTTGTATGTTAAATGATCTTTTGTTATTTAATTGATAGTTTAAAAATTGAATCAAATGACAAATTGAAAAAATGATTATGTGCGCGTGCCTTTGTGCATGTGTGTGTGTATATATATATCATATGTATGCATTAATGTTATTTATTTTTTAATTTAACATAAAATTTTAAATTTATTAAATAAGTATATAATAAAATAATATTTATTTTATTAATGTATATTAATTTTAGTATATGAATTTAATTAATAAAAACATAAATGATTATTTACTTAAGAAAAACTATTATATTTGAATATATATTAAATATATATAATGAAAAATGATCAATAGTTTAATTGTTGAACTCTTGTTTGTACACCCTTATGTTTAGGGTTCAATTTTTATATATGAAAAATAATAAATCTATATATAACTATATAGTTTGAGGGTAATTTCATATTTTTATCCACTATTTTTTAAGAAGTTAATTGAAAATATTGGTGAATTCAACATTTTTAAAATAATTAATTGGTGTCAATCAATCGATCAAAATATTATTTATCAAATATTTAAAATATTTATTTAACTTGATCAATTAATTGAATCTTTCCAAATTAGTCAAAAACAAATCAACCAGTTGGTTACTAAACATCATTAATGCAAGAATTATGAAACAATAAAAATTAAAAATAAAATATTTAATAAATTAGTTTAATTAAGTAAAATCTAACTTATTAAAATTATTTTTAATGAAAATAAAATATATTAAATTATATTTATACTGTTCAATGAAATTTTATTTACACTTTAAATATCAAGAATTAACAGTGAAAATTAAATAAAATCATATAAAGGAGTAGATAAAAAAAAGGAAAAAAAATTGCAAGTTGTAAAGCTTTGTTAGAAACCAAATGAAATATTTTTTATTTTAAATATAATATTTAAAAATTGATACCAAAAAATATTAATAAAATTTTAATAAATAATTCAATTTTATATTTTAAAAATAGATAGACAATTAATTCATTTTATTAATAATTTATATATTAAAATTTTTACCCATTTACAACTTTTAAACGATTTAAAATATAATTTATTATATCATATTAATATTTTTAAGTGATATTTTTTTACACTATAAAAAACATGAGTGCACATAAGAAAAAATATGTAATAGAATAAAAAAAAGAAAAATGATATGTGAGATGTAAAATAATAAAATAAGAATATGTAATAAATTAGTCAAGTTAAATAAAATATTTAACTTATTCAAAATACTTTTTCTGTTGAAAACTTATTCAAAATATTCTCCAATAAGAAAGAAAATATAATTTGTTATATCTATATTACTTGATAGTATTAGTGTGTGAAGTTTCAATATTAGGAGTGATCGGCTAAAAAAAAAAATATACAACGAAGTTTATTAAAAGAAAAGAAATGGTTTCTAAATTGTAAAGCTTGGACAAATTGCTCATTTTATATATTATTAATTAAAAATATAATATTTAAAATTTGATATAAAAATATTAACAAATTTGATTAATAAATTCTAGATTAATTTTTTAACTTATTTCAAATATATGAATAAGTTAAAAATAAAATATACCATATTATATTGATAATACTCAATAATGTTTGTAATGTTTGTGTTTGAAATGGAAAAAATAGGAATGCACATGAAAAAAGAAGAAGAGAGAAACATGCTACGAAGCAAATAAAAAGAAGAGAAATTATACATGAAGCATAAAGTAATAATAAAAAATAAAATATATAGAAAATTAATTCAAAGAATAAAACTCTTAACTTATTTAAAATAATTTTATAATATAGAATATGTTGTGTCATATTTATACTATTCAATAATATTAATTTTTCAGCTTTAAGTATTAGGAATGAAGATGGAAAAAAAAAAGAAAAAAATACAATAAAAAGTAAACAAAAAAGAGAAATGGTACATGAGTTGTAAAATCTTAATAAAAATATTAATTATTGTGTATTTAATTTACATATAATACTTAAAATTGATCAATAAAATATTAACAAAATTTAAATAAATAAATTTAATTTTAATCTTAAAAATTATTATTGAAATATAAAATATGCAATTAATTAATTGCCATGTTTAAATTTTAACCTATTTAAAATATTTTTAAAAATTTTAAATTAAAATATATCATATTAATTTATATTATTAGTAATATTAATATTTGAGTTATAAGTGAAAAAAAACTAGATATGAAAAATAGAAAACTATAAAACAAAACAAAACAAAAAAAGAGAAATAATGCATGAAATGTAAAATAATGAAAGTTAAAATGAAATTATAATAAAATAAATTAATCTAATTAAATAAAAATTTTCACTTAAAATATTTTCATAATGAAAATAAATTAATATCCAATAGTATTTGAATTATAAATAATATGAATATATAAAAAATAATGTATAAAAAAGAAAAAAAAACATGAGAAAAAAACAGATAAAAGAAGGAAAAAAAAGTAGGAAATGGGTGGGAAAATATTTCCCAATAAGCTGACACTTGTTAAAAAAAGGGAAGAAGAAGTAACCTATTTCCGAAATTCACGATTCATTTAGTGAATAAATAAATATCAAGGAAGGTCAAGATCATTTATCTTTTTTCAGATTGTTTAAGCATGTGGTTGAAATAATCACAGAATAGCGCTCTTGACCTTTTGTGTATATACAAAGAATCTAGCCACGTAAGCCTGGTTCAAAGCCTGCTGGGAATGCAGAGAGTCCATAATCACGGGACATATTGGGCTCTTATATAAGAATTCGTAATTTTTGTGAATTGATGCAGGCAACTCTGCACGAATACAAGTTTGTGTGGTTTTGCCCATGGATTTAAGCTTTTTCTTTATTAATTAATTTTTTTATAATTCTTTTAACTCTTTAAGAATTTTTTTAATCCAAACCAATTTTTAATCTAATATTTAGTAAATTAATATAATTTTTTAAACTAATTCATTATACAAAATTTAAACAATTAATTTTCAAATTATAATTTACAAAAAATAATAATAATCTAGCCTAATCTAATAGTTTTTAAACTATTTTCTTTTCTTTACATCTGAAGTTTGATATATGTTTTTTATGAGTTAATAACTTAATCATTTCTAATAGTTAAAAAAAAATCCTATAAGTAATCATAAAGATGATAATTTTTCTTCATATTTTTTAAGCCAACTCAATCTTCAATTCAATGTTTAATAGATTAATATAATTTTCTTTAACTTAATTTAACTAATACATTATATAAAATAAAAAAAGCTTAATTTCCAAATTACAATTTATCAAAAAAGATTTAATCTAACTCAATTTAATATTTTTTAAAGTATCTTTCTTCCTTTATGTCTAGAATTCGATATATAATTTTTACATGTACGCATTAGTAACTTAATTATTTCTAATAGTAAAAATAAAAAAAATGTGGTCTACCCACAAATACCCATAGGCTTCCTATGGGTAACCATAGGCATGAGAATTTTTCTCCATATTTTTTAATCTAACCTAGTTTTTAATTTAATATTTAATAGTTTAATATAATTTTTTTAATCTTCTTTAACTAACCCATTACACAAAATAAATAAAAAACTCAATTGCAAAATTACAATTTACAAAAAAAAAATAATCTAATCCAATTTAATATTTTTTAAAGTATTTTTCTTTCTTTGCATTTAGAATTTAATGTATGATCCTTTCATGTACGCGTTAATAACCTAATCATTTCTGATAATAAAAAAAAGTGTGATCTACCCATGTATACTTCTGGGTTTCTTATGAGTAATTGTGGACATGATATTTTTTCTCCACCTTTTCTACGAGCTTATACAAATAAATTCATACAAGTTTAAGTCTGTCTGCGTAGGACTAGTCCACCTTACCTTATTTAACATGATTAAAAGAATAACAAAAGAAGAGTGAATGTAAGTAATTGTAGGAGGTATTAATAGACCACTCCATTGATTAGATTGCAATGGCTTACTTTTAAATCACTCACATGTTTTTGAAATTTTCATGTTATAGTTCCTAATCCAATTTTTAAAAATTCATATATAGGTAGATTAGTTCATGTGCTTTTTTTCCTTTTAAATATTTTAAATTTTTAAATAATAAAAAATTTAAAAATATTGCAAAATATTATATATCTATTTATAAATAAACAACATTTAATTTCTATATATGCCTTTAAAATTAATATATATAAGTCATAAACACTTGAAAAATAAAATTATTATTTACAAACAATTCATAATATAATCCTACGTAATCAAAAGTGAAAAAAGAGAAAATGTTTTTGTTCAAATTTAAAATTTGAGCCTATATAAAAAAATAAAAAATTATTGTTCAACTCAATCTATTCACGAGTTAATCCATTTAAATCACGAGACACATGGATCAAATTGAGTTTGGCTTAAATTTAAGTGAGCTTCTAAATTAAATATTCAAGCGTAGGGGTAATAATTTTTTATATAATGCTATAATATGACGTAAATAAGAAGCCGTTAGATAAGTTTGAATTAAGCTTATATAAATTTAAATTATAAATGGATTAATCTATTTAATATGAATAATAAATAAGTTAAGTGAAAATTATAAATGAATCATCACATTAATTTATTTAAGAATTTATACTAAAATTTTTTTAAAAAATTATTTAAAAAATAATTAATTATTAAATTATAAATAAATATATAATAAAAATATTAAATTTATATTTTAATAATATGGCAACAAAAATTTTAAACAGTATTTTATTAATAATTAACTATATTTTAAAAATAAATAATTAAATTTAATAAATAATTTTATAATAGAAATTTTATTAATTAAAATTATTAAATAAATTAAATTATTTTAATTTACTTAATAAATAAATTAATCTAATATATATAATTATTATTGGAATCAAACTCCAACCAAATTTGTTCGAATCGTTACACTACGTTGAATACGAATTAAGATCCGTATTCGAACATGCGAAACTCGCGGCTAAATGAATCGGCCAGCAGCTCGCGAGCCATTTTCATCTACGTCCCCAGTACGTAGGAGGGAGAGAAAACAAGAAAAATAAGTAAGCGAAAGCTTCACGCGCCCTGCAAAGAGAAAGGACAAAATCCATCAAATCTTGGCTGTCTCATGACTCCTTAAAAACTCCAAACATTTCCCGGCACCACACACGTACACGGCAACTTCTTTTTCTCATTCGACCCTAGCTCGTTATAATCGTGGGCAATTGAAAAACGTTTCCCCCGATTACCGTGTGAGAAATTCGCACTTCCAAATTTTTCTTGATTTATAAGTTGGGAAATTTGTTAAGAGGAAAGGACTACAATATTCTACGACTGTTTTTAAGGTAATTCATTCTAAAATTTATTAACAAATGAAACTGTGACATTTGTCTTATTATATATTGCTTTTATGCTATGACTAATTTTGTTAAATAGTCCATCAAACTCTGTTATTTTGATTTGCTGCCTAAATGGTTCAGCAGGAAATATCAATTATTCGGATTTTAGTTCCATTGAAGGAGTCTCATATCAACATCCTTCCCGAAAGAGTTTGAATGAAGTTTGGGCCATTTACATCAGCAGAAGTCTTATGCTTCATATTGCAACATTTTTTTTTAATTCCACAAAAAATAAATTAAAAAGTTAATGATAAAAGATATTACATAAAATGATTTAAATGTAAAAGTATATAATGAATTAAATAATAAATTGACAAATTAAATGAGCACAGTTTACATAATTTGATAGTTTAAAATAGTGTGATTTCACATTGGATAAGAATCAATCTATATTTGCTAATTTAATTTACAACTCACTTAAAATATTTCACTTCTTTTTATTTACTCCATTATTTTTCCTTTTTTTTTTATCTATCATGCTATTTACAAATTAGATATTAATATCATTGCATAGTAAATATATAATGCAACACATTTCCTTTTTACCATATAAATATTTTAATTAATCTAAAGATCCAATTAGATTGAATTTATGTATTTAATTTCTTTAAACAACTAATGTACTCTTTCTCTCTTTTGTTAGTATTATTACTATTAATATTTTTACTTTTAAGAATAAACATGTGTAATTAATATGTTTATGTTTATGATTGCAACTTCCTTCTTAAGTTTTTTTTTGGATAAATTCCTTCTTTGGCTTTCATTATACAGTAGTAGTAGTAATTATTATGAGACTTTCTATTTGTTTAGTTCATATTTTTTCTTTATTATAATTGTTTTCAATATTGAAAATTTTTATTTAATTAAAGATTCAAAATGTGAAGAACTAATACCTAGTAATATGTTATAATTTATAAATCTAAATATATGATTATAATATAAATACAATGGATTAAATTATATAACATTTTTTATCTACAATATGAAATTCATCCAAAATTTATTTTTATAAATAATTTTTAATTTAGCCAAAATCAATTTATAATCCATCCATTGCACAAAAATGCAATTTGGTTGGTTGGATTGGAAGAATTGAGCTTCTCTAAAGTGTAAAATATATTTTGGAAAATAAAATAAAATTTCACAATCCTTGATAAAAAAAAATTAAAGGTGTAATTCATTATAAATTTAAAAATTATTTTTTAAATGTTATAAATTTTCAATTAAATTGCATATGATGCAAATTTTTTATTATATTATTTTTTACTTGCATTTAGTTTACGAATTAACTGCATCAGTAAATTATTATTAAAATCAATAATAAATTGTTACTAAAATAATAAAATTAATGTCATATTTATGAGTTATATATGTTTATAAATTAATTGTAAATTGCAAAATAGTTAAATTTATGGATTTATAACATAGATTAATTTTAAGAAAATACTTTTTGTTAGACATATTTTTATAAATTAAACATTTTCCACAATAAAGTATAAAATTTAATTCAATTTCTTCTTTATCACATCAATATTCCTTTTAGTAGGAAGAAAAATGTCAAAATGCAACTCTGAACCTGTAAGATAAACAAAAGGTAGTATGGTTACAAAATAACTATTTTGATTATTGACTATAACCTAATAGTTAAAGTCAATGATCATTTATTGATAACTTTTAATTTAAATAATGTTTGATATCTTATAAAAGGTTTGTGACTTTTAATAGGTCTAATATTTATTAAAAATATTTATTAATTACTCCTCCATTTATTAAAAAAAAAGAGTCAATAATCACTTAAGGAAATGCTTTAAAATAGGTCTAATATTTGTTTTTTTTTTTTTTTTGTAAAATTGAGAGGAAGTTTATGTATTTTGTTTAAAATAGAAAGCCTTTAACAGACTAATAATTTAATGAAATAAAATGTCATTTCAAGTAGATTTGCTTTAAATTGTATGTTTATTGTCCATGATTTTGTGATTACAATTGCCCTCTTATACTACTAACAGCTATGTTTATAATAATATTTGTATATCATAATGGCCTCAACTATTATGCTACATAGTCCAATTTTTTCATCATTTCATTTCATTGATTAAAAAAATTCAATTTAAGTGTACATGTGATATATATATATATTACGTTTTGTGGGAGACCTAAATAAACGTTTACCTATCCAGATAATTCAACTAATTATCTTAAACCTAATAAAATGTCATAGTATTTTTATGTTAATTATACAAAATTTAATTTTTTTAATATATCATTAAATCAAGTAAAAATGAAATAAATTATAATAGTTTAAAAAAATTATGTGTTACATTATATCAATTATTTTTATTATAATTACTAGATTGTATTGTAAGAAATTTTAAATATTTAACAAGATCTTCACATTAAATTTAAAATCACAAATTTTGATAAACTAAAATGAAAAGAGAAATTAGAATTATATACCTCTTGATTTATTTACAATAACCTTTTAAAGAAATCATTAGTATACAAATATTCATTGAGAGACTTAGGTCTTTCTTTTCTTCATATTTGATAGCATATGATGGCATAGATAGGGTAAGTTATCAATAGTCTTATGTGTAAAGAAGGGGCTTAAATTCATATTATTAAACTTTAATTGAGTCTACTTATCATATGTTTAATAATAAGCTCTACACTAATTTTATCTTAACAAGTCCTATCACATTTTTAATAAAATAGTATACATAAGAAGTAAATTGAAATTCATTAAATCACTTAATAATAATTCATGTTATAAAATTAAATTATATATTAATTTGGTTTTAATAAATTATAAATTTTAATTAATGGCAATCCAAAATAATAAAAAAATTTACATGTATAAAATAAAATTAGGAGAAAGAAAATTTGTCAAAAACTCAAATTATATCAAATCATAATTCATCTAGGTGTGGGGAAGGTAGTGCAATTGTGCTTTTTTTTTTCTTTTTGGGGTACTAAATGATAAAATATATGACCTTCTAAAATAACTAACCAACGAGTTACAAATAATTACATCTTAACCATCAATTACACTTCATTACTTTCCTTTTTTTCTATTCCATGATTGAGAAGCATCCACTTAAATAAGGTGGGTTGCCCTCGAAATAGTATTCCTCCCCTTTTTGAAAAATCTGATTTTTGGATAAAATTGTAAGGAAGAGTGAAACACACAGTTTTGTTAACTTTCCTCTGGTTTTCGCCGTGAAAGACTGCTGTGAAAAGAAATCTATAAGCAAATCTTGGCACTTGATTCCCCCCAAAATTTTCCCCCTGCTTTGGCTTTCCTTCTTGGCTTCCTCGCCCTTATTAACATGACGTTTTGTTTGTAAAATTTTATATTCTTAAAAAAATATATATTTCTAAAAATATGATTTTTAAAAATTTAATTAACGAGAATGTAGTATTTTTATATTTAGTTTATTATAATTTTTTTTAAAAATATTTTATTAAGTTCTTAAATATATTATATTACTATATTTGATTCATATTTAATATTTTTGAAAATCTTGAAATTGTTTCAAAAATATTCTTGTCAAATTTTTTATTATAAAATATAATATAATAAATTATATTTTTATTTAAAATTACATAAATAATTAAAAAAATTTAACACCTAATAAGTTAAATTTCAATATTTAACATCTAAAAATTTATTAGAAAATATATATAAGTATTTTATACCTTATTATATTTTAATATTTAATGTATTATACTTTGTTATATTTTAACATTTTATACTTTATTATTATAATTATTAGTATTATTGTTATTAGATTAATTTTCAAAATGAAGTGAATGTAATTTATTTAATCTATTATCATAATATTAAATATACTTGGTATTTCTCTTTTTATAAAATTATAAATTTTTACAATTATATTTCATACTAATATTAAATTTTAAATTATAATTTTTCTCTAATATTAAATTATTATTATTTTATATTTTTGTATATAAATATACCTTTTTAAAAAAATTTCAAGCCTATTGTATTATTTTTTAATTAAAAACTCATATGTATATATAATTATATTAAAATAATCTTTCAAATATTAGGAACAATAATAAAAAAGAAATTATAGTTAAAAAATTAATGTTATTGTATTTTTTAACAATAAAAAATATTTTAAAATAAAGTAATAATTATTTCCTATTTTAAATTAAAAAATATTTGATAAAGTAATAAATAAGAAAAATAATTAAATGTGAGGATAATTTTATCTTTTTATTTTAATATTAGCATTTTCATGTTATAAGAATATAAGATTCTCACCTCCCCCTATGAAAATATTTTGGGAGAAAGTTAGGTTAAAAATATTTTCGAGAATGTGACATTTCTAAATATTTTTTTCACACCTTAAATGAAACATGAGAATGTAATATTCTCCTACAACATTCTTAAGAATGTTAAAAATATTTCGCAAACTAAACGTCGCCTCAAAGTTTAGCTACTTGTACCAATTTTAGAATTTTTCAAGTCACCAAACTCTTAGAATGGAGAAAAATAAGATAAAAGAGAAAGAAAATTTTAAAATTTTATTTTTTTCTCTTATTTGAATAAAAAAAAATAAAGATAAATGGTTAAAAGTTTGTAAGTAATTTAAATTTTAAAACTTTCTTCTTTTCTAATTTCTCTTCAATTTAAATTTAAAAATTTTCTCTTTTTTCCTTCTATTTTCTTTCATTCAAACAAAGGATTAGTGTCTACTCTCGAAGTATATAGTATTTTATCAATTATTTTTTCTTTATTTTCGCATCAAAGCCAATATTTCTATATTAAGGATTTCATTTTCTTTTTCTTTTGAAAAAATGTATATAGATTTTGAATCAATTTCCTCATAATTAAAGAGGAAATTGCTCTCGTACAATAAAATAAGTGTGTTTAAATTCAACTGGACTATAAAGTATATGATTATGTGTTTGAGTATATCCCTTTTTTTTGTAAAATTTTTGTATTTTCATATTTTTTTAGGATATAATATAAATTATCGAAGTCACAACGTTGAGGGAGGAAAAACTCATTTCCCGAAGGTTAATTTCTTACCTTCTGAGGACGGTAAATTCCGTACTTTCTGAAATTACTTGTTTTTTTGCCAAAAGTCTCAATTCTTTCTCTTACGTTAAATTGAAGCAGATAATCTTTTTTTCTTTTTTGGGCGAATACATATTGCTTCCTATTTATTACAGCGGTTCCATCTATGAACTATATTGCCAACGATACACGGTCTTTTCTACCATTATGCTTCTTTCTAATGTAGGGGCTGTTAAGAAACAGTTATGAACTTTTTTTCATAGTGTTGCAACTTTGTTTAAAAGGTATCAAATGTGTAAGTGTTTGGTGTTTTATTTGGGAAAGGAATAGTTGGTTTGATTATTTCTCATTTAGGAATTTTTTTATTTAGGAATAATTGGATTGTTTATTTTCTAATTTAAGAGTTTGTTTTATTTAGGATGAGAATAATTGGATTCACAATTATTTATTTAGGAAGGTTTGATTATTTTCACCATATCTGTATATTCCACTAAAGTCATAAATGATATATTAAAATAGTCTCTTGAGTCTCCTAATATTAATAAGTGGATTTTTTCGCTCATTTATCTTCCAAAAAAGAAAAAATAGAATTCTAAGAGATCCTTTCTAGATCCAAAGATTTGAAATACAATACATGAAAATTGATATAAAAAATATATCAAAAAATTAATTAAATAAATTTGAATTTAATTCTTATATTTTTTTTAAAAAATGACATATATAATTAGATTAATAGTATCTAAATTAAAATTTTAAACGTTAAAAATTATAATAAAAGTAATTATATATCATATTATATATATTATAGTGATATTAGTTTCTAATGGTAAACAATAGTAATAGACATAAAAAAAAAAAAGAAAAGTATGCAATGAATCAAATAAAAAGAGGAGAAAGAATGAATGAGTTATAAAGTAATATAAAATTTAAATTAAAAATAGAACGTATATGAATAATTAATTCAATTAAATTTCTCAATTTATTTAAAAAATTAATAAAAAATTAAGTATATCATACTATGCATACACTTCTTAATAATATTAGTTTTTAAATTGTAAATAATAGTAATTGTCTTAAAAAAAATAAAGTTATTTAAAATATTTTTATGATAAAAATATATTATATTATATTATATATATTATTCAATGATATTCACGTTTCAATTGTAACTAATAAAATTAAATAAAAAATAAAAATGTACAATAAAATAAGCACAAAACAAGTAAAATAGTGTACATTTTGTAAATGCTTGGCAAATTTTCAATGAACGATATGTTTATTTTAATATATTGTACTTAAAAATTGATATCAAGAGCCTATCAACAAAATTTAAATAAAAAAATTGATTTTAATTTTCAAATATTTTTAAATAGAATATGTAATTAATTATTTCAATTTAAACTTTGTACATTCATTGACTAACATATATAAAATAATTTTATAATAAAATTAAATATATGTTATTATATTTATACTGTGATGTTAGAAGAAAAAATAAAAAAAATGGAATGGAGCAAAAAGAAAGAAGCTAAATAAGTTATAAAATAATATAAGAGTTAAAAATAAAATTTAATTAAATTATAGCAATAAATTATTTAAAATAATTTTATGCAAAAATAAAATATATCCTTTTACATATATATATTTGTGAAATTGATGTCTGAGTTATAAATAATTGGAGTGGATAAAAAAAAGAAGAAAATATGCAATGGATCAAATAAAATAAAGAGAAATAATCAGTATACTGAAAAGAAATATGAAATTTAAAATAGAATTTTTACTTAATTAATTCAATTAAAATTTATCTTACATGAAATATTTTTATAGTAAAAATGAAATATATTATGTCATATATTTACTACTCAGTGATGTGAAAAAATATTTAAACAAATAAATTTGATATTTAATTTTAAATAATTTTAAATAATATATATAATCGATAGATTAAGTATAAAAAATATATAGACATTAACATCTAAATTATATATATGTAATAAAGTAGATAAAAATAAAAATGTGCTTGATTCATAAAATTATAATAAAATTAAATATATCACGTTACATATGTACACACTATTTAGAGATGTTAGCATTTAAGTTGTAAAAAATAGAAATGGGCATAAAAAAATGCAACATAACAAATAAAGAAAGAAACAATTGATAAGTTGTAAAGTAATATAAGAATTAAAAATAAAATAAGCAATTAAGTAATTCAATTAAATTAAAATTTTAACTTATTTAAAATAAGAATAATAAAAGAATAAAATATATAATATTAATTATATCAAATCTTTACATTATTTATTTTATTTTTATAATAGAAATAAAATATATCATATTTTATCTATAATACTTAGTGATATTAGTGTGTAAAATGTAAATTTCATTTACTAATAATGTAAAAATATTTGTCAATATTAGTAAATAAGAAGAAGAGACTTCATTAAAAAAGTAATAGTAATAAACAATTTTAAACAATAATAAAAGGGTTTTTATTTTTTATTAACATAATAACACATAAGTAGATAATAGTGTAAAGTTAATTTATATAGATGGTAGATTAAGTTTAAATCTTGAGTTGCAAATAACATAATAGAACATGAAAAAAAAATGACAATCAAAGGTGAAAGTATTGGTAAAATTTTAACTAATTTATATATAATTTTAAATTTTAAATTTTAAATATAGCACTTAAAAATAATATCAAGATAATATTGATAAATTTTAAATAATTAAACTTAATTTTAGTATTCAAATATTTTATAATATAATGGAATATGTAATCAATTATTTTAACTAAAAACGTTTGTATTAAATTTCAAACTGATTTAAAATATTTTTGTAAAAATTTAAATTTATCATTTTATATAAATATATTACTTTGTAATAGTAGCATTCAAATGATAAATAATAATAGTAGTCATAAAAAAGAAAAATATACAATAGAAGATAAAGAAGAGAAGAAAGGTGATTGGTAGTCGGTAAAATAACATAAAGTTTAAAAATAGAAAAATATTTAATTAGATTGAAATTTTAATTTACTTAAAAAAATAAAATATATCATGTTGCATGTGTATTTCTTAATGATATTATTGTCTAAATTATAAATAACATGAATGATAATATATAAAGAAAATGAGCAAAACATGCAATAAAGAAAACAAAAAAAGTATGTGATTCTTAAATAATTCAATTAAATAAATGTATAATTCATTTAAATATTTTTATAATAAAAATAAAATATATCATATTATATTAACGCTACTTAATAATATTAGCACCTAAATTGTAAATAATAGAAGTGAATATTGAAAAATTACAACAAAATAGCTAAAAAAAAGTAATGTGTCGAAGTTGTAAAAATTAAAGAGAGTGGAAGAAGTAACCCATGGATGAAATAGAGTAAGTAAAGAAAGAAGAGAAACAATGAGTAAATTGAAAAGTAATATAAGAATTAAATATATAATATGTAATTAATCGATTCAATTCAAGTGAACCTTTAATTTATTTAGTATATTTTTATAATAAAAATAAAATATATCATATTATATTTATATTACTTAAAAATATTAGTGGAAAAAACAAATGTGATATAAGAGTTAAAATATAGTACTTAAAAATCACAATTGATATATATTTAGTTTTAAATATAGTGCTTAAAAATTGTTATAAAAGATATTTGTAAATTCTAAATAAATAAATTTTATTTTAATTTATAGATATCTTATTAAATAATAGAATATAGTATTAATTATTAATTATTTTGATTAATACTTTCAATGTTAAAATTTTGAATTATGTAAAATATATTTATAATAAAATTAAATATGTTATGTTATGTTTATACTACTTTTTCACAAACTATGTAGTTAGGTATTAAGTAATTCAATTAAATTAAATTATTTTAATTATTTAAATTATTCTTATAATAAAAATAAAATATATTTTCCTTAATGATATTAGCATCTGAACTGAAAATAACATGAGTTTACATGAAAAAAGAGAAGAAAAAAATGTCATGTGACAAAATTGTAAAGTAATATAAAATTTAAAAATAGGATATCAAGTTAAATAACTCAATTAAATTAAAATTTTAAATTTTTAAAAATATTTTACAATAAAAATAAAATTTCATACTATATTTATATTATTAAATAACATTGACGTTTGCATTATTAATAACACAAATGAACATAAAAAATATAGTAAATTGGATGAAAATAATATGTATATAGTTTAAGAGATAATATAGAAAATAAAAAGAATGGAAATTATATAATAATTTAAAAATAAACTTATTTAAAATATTGTTATGATAAAAATAAGATGTACCATATTATATTTCTATTATTTAATAATATTAAAATTTAATGTTTAATTAATAAGAATGAACATAAAAAATATGTAAGGAAATAAATAAAATAATATATATAAATATAATGTAATGGAGTAATAGTTGTAAATAAAAAAAAGAGTATTTATGTGAGAATTTAAACAGTAAGAAGAACGATGGAAAGTGGAAGCAAAAAATTGACCAATAAATCCGAAAGCAGTAAATTAGTGATAATAAATTGGCCCATTTCAAAAAAAGGGAAAAAAAAAACAAATAAAGGGAGCATTAGGCGGGGAACGAAAATTTTATTTGCTAAGCTGGCGACACGTGGTTGGAAGAAAAGAATAAAAAAAAAGGGAAATGTAAACCTTCTATTTTCTGTATATACAGTGATATATAATGATAAATAGTGATGAGCTTTCGAAATTATAGTATATGCAGTCCTGATAGAAATCTCATAATGATTATGACCTTTTATAAATTTCATGTCGGGCTTCTAGCTTGGCAACTACAGTCACTAAAGCATACGTACTTTAAATCGCTTTCTTGCATTCATGCACACAAATAAACAAAATGTCGTACATCTAAAAATGTTTAGGAGGGAGTGAGCGAGCAATCTACAACCCATTGAATGAAGTCTCACTTCAACTTTTGATGCACTAATACAGAAATGCACAATTTCATGTTAGGTATTTAATAAATTAGATATCGGTTATGAATTGAAATATATATAATGGTGTTGTTGTATGTTAAATAATTTTACAACGCCAGTTTTATAACTAAGATAAAAATGTAAATGTAAAATCATGTTGATTTCGATATGTATAAAACTGTTGTTGTTTCTTCTTGGAAATACAATTTGAAGATTTTTAATAACATCAAATGTTGGTTTTTTTTTATTATAAATAATTGACATCTAATTTCATATACCACTTTAATTGTTAAAAATAATTGATATGACATGTCATTCATCTCCTAACCATAACATCTCTCACGATTCTTCCTTTCTCAATCCTCTTTATCCTCCCTATATTCCTCCTTATTGAATATTCTAACAAAAATAGAAATCAACATCTCCTATGACATTATAATATTCCAATATCAATAATTTTAAGAAATAAATTGAATAATAAAAAATTGAAAAACGGTGAAAAGTTACCTCTCTTAGATATGAGTGTTTCATTGAAATTTGGCTTCATACCTATTACTCAATATATAAAGTTAGCTTGAAAAAATATTTTTGAATCTAATACTTACAAATGTAATGAGTCTTTATTAAAATTTTATATATAATTATTATATTGAATGCCAAAGAAGATAATGAAATTAAATTTCTTACCTTTACAAACTTGTAAAAGTTGCATCAAAATGAAAGGAAACAAAATATGGTTGATTATACACTATAACAAATTAATATTTGTACCACAAATTATGCTATGGAAATTTAAAAATTGTAACAATTTTATCTTTTGTCATGAGAGCAAAGAAATTCAAACAAATGTACAAAAAAATTAAAAAATTTATGCTACTAAAAAACCTTATTATGATAAAATATTACTTGTGTCATGAGCTAAGTTATGGAAACACATTCTCCGTAATAAAACATTACTTATGTTATGAAAAAACTTTACTTATAATAGAATATTACTTGTACCATAAAATTTTGTTATGAGAATATATTTTTTATGACAAAATATCACTTATGTTAGGGAAAAGTTTTATTCGTAAAAAAATATTACTTGTACCACAAATCAGATTATGAGAATACATTCCCTATGGCAAGATATTACTTGTATTATAAATTAAGTTACAAGTACACATTTTTTATGACAAAATATCACTTATTCTATCATATAAATTAGAAAAATTGATCCATGGTAAAGTATTACTTATGCCATAAATTAGTTTTATGAATAAGATCATAACTAGGTATATCATTTTTTGTAATTATATATATAAAGCTATTTATAATAAGTGTAATATGCTACAATATAGTAGATAATAAAAAATATAAATATTTATATATTATGAATGTTTGACAAATAACTAATTCATTACTTGAATTAGAAATCTTTAACTAATTGATTAAGTTAAATAATTATTTTAGGAATTTGGTAAACAACTTATTTAATTGACTAATTAGCCTTCAATCAATCAAAATAAAAAAATTTTAAAATATAACATTTTCAATTAGTTGATCATAAAATATATGTAAAAAGATAGAATTATCCATAAATTATATAGTTATGTACATTTATTATTTTTGTTAAAATAATAGAGATAAAAGTTAAACCATAAACCTTAAGATATATAAGAAAGAGCTCAATTATTAATCTCTTAAGCATTTTTGGTATATGTATACCAAATTTAATATCTATTAGAATATAATAATTTTTTATAAATAATAAATAACTATTTAACTTTCTATTAATTAAATTTATATAATAAAATTAATATACATTAATAAAATAAATATTATAATATATTAAAAATTGTATTATATAATTATTCAATGAATTTAAATTCTTTACATACTAAAATTAAAAATTAATAAGATTAATCTATACATATATATAAAATAATTTTTTTAATTCGTTATTCGATCCAATTTTAAAATTATCGCTTAAACAAAAATAGATCATTCAAGGTATAAAATATTATAAAAAAATTATTTTTTATCATATCACATTATTTTTAAAAAATGTGTTAATGAAAAATATATATGTTATGAAATTACTAAAATCAATAAATTTTATATAAATAGTATAATTTATGACATAAGTTATAACAAGTTTTTATTATAAAAATATATAACAACAAGCTTTACATTTATTACAATAATATTAAACAAATTCATTAAAGAATTAAAAATAATAATTATGTATAATTTAATAATAATTAAAGTATTATATTAAAAAAGTTTTAAGTAAATTATATTTAATGAAATGATATATATATATATATATATATATATATATATATATATATATATAATAGTTTGAATTTTTATTTTTATTCCTTATTAATTCTAATTGTATCAATTTCATTTTTCATAGATATTTTGTATTACTTTCTTTTTTTTAAATAATAATTTAATTAATTTAGTCTATTCATTTATAATTTTATTGATGGGTTAATGATTTGATAGATGGAAGGATAAAAATTAAATATAAATAATATATGAGAGATGAAATTAATATTAAAAATTTATAAAGAGTAAAATGATTTAACTTATATTTCTAAATGATAAAAATATGTATTATAAATAAAAAATTAAAAATAAATAATTTATAATAATTTAAATTTTAATTTATAGTTAAAATTTAAATATGTATCATAGTTCAATGTTATGATTTGTACTGATATTTATTTTATATAATTCAATCTTTATTGAAGAAATTTCTAGAAAATAATAAAAAAATTATTTAAATGATGTAAAAATTTTACTTTTATCTTGTAAAAGTTCAATTAATAATCATTAATAAAAATAAAATTAACTAATTTATTATTAATGAAAGATAAAATTGATATAAAATATTTGTACAGGACATATTTGATACAAGTAAGATTAATAACAAAATAAATGGGAGTTTAGTCTATAAAAATAATTTTTAAAATAAAATCATAAAATATTTTAGTATTAATACATTTTTATTATATATTTTTATGTAATATTTTATTATTATATAATTAGTATCATATGAGTGTAGTTTTATTTTTAAAGTTAATCAGTCAATTAAAATTTTATATAAAATATATTATATTATAATACTAAAAAAGTAAACTAGTGCAACAATAAGGCTTGATATTCTTTAACTTAGAGATTCAAGTTCGATTCTTTATAAATGTAGTTTACAATTTCTAGATCAATAGAGTTTTAATGATTTACACTAGCTTGATATGGATCTAAAACGTTAATAAGTTTTAGCGATGTGCAAACAAAATGATAAGATATCACTTGATTGAATTGAGTAGATAATTGATTCAATCAAGATATAAAAATTATTTTAACTAATTATATTAATTATTATAAGATTTTTATTTTATTTTTTATTATGATTTTATTCGTAATAATATGAGTTACTAGTCACAGATGTACCTTTCTTGTCATGTTTGTGCTCATGGCTAGAAGAATTTATTAATTATGAGTGAACCCTTGGCAGAAAAAAGTCATTTATGCTACAAGATCTTTTTTCCTGTAACAATTTTCTTGCTACGCTCACTTGTGCCATGTGACTATTCAACTAGTATTTCCATGGCTAAATAGTGCAACCACAAAAATTTTGATCTTGTGCTATGATTTTGATTATGGCATAAGTGTTGATTTATTGTAGTGATGAAACCAGAAACTAAATTGCAAAAACAAACATTAAAAAAAAATCCTTACTTTTATATTCTAAACTTTTCTGGTGAGTATGTAATCTCATAAATTTAGCAATGGGCAAATAAAGTTTCAACTTTACAAAATAATTAGTGAGTGCAAATCGAAAATTGAAGAGAATCATCTTAAGGTTGGAAAGTAAACATATCTTATTAGAAAGAGAATTATTTTTAGGGTTGAAAGAACTTTAGAATGAAATTTGAAAATGATGACATGGCTTCACTTTTTTTATTTTTAACACGTGTCCTTCTTTTTGCACTCTTTTTAAGCTTCTATGTTGATTACTATGCAAAACCTAACATTTATAATAAGACAATGTCATTTTTCTATAAATTTTAAATGTTAATTCTTTACATCGATTATTACTGATATCATAATAGTTAATTATCATTAAGAAACTAATATCAAACTCTTTTATCATGATTTGTCTTATTACTATTATGATGACATATAGATACCTAATTAGTACTAGCATACTAAATCGATACCCTTACAAGCTTCTATAGTATTCTAATATCTTTAATAAGTTAATATTATTAAAGGACACAAATATCTAGACTTAGAATATAAAACTATACACATCAAAAGTTTTAAATTTTAATATATATATATATATATGTATGTATATATATATATATATATATATATATATATGTATGTATATATACATATCTAAAAATTGTTTATACAAACATATAATTTACATAATATATTAAATGATACAGATTCTCAGTTGGATCTATCAAGGTTTCTTTCTTCTGGATCTATTCCGATGGAGGAAGAAAAAATATCATTTCTAGCAAAGCTTTTAGGTAGGGTTACACAATAAAAAAGATGTATTATAATAAGATTAGACTTTGAGTCTATTTTTCTAAGTATCATTTCATAATCTACTCTTACATTTATAAGTGTAGATGATGTGCACGTCGCAATGCACTAAAATTAACTAAAAATACTGGTTGTTATAATAAAAATATAGATAATGGCACAACTAGACCGTACCTCTAGTGATCCTTTAATTTTACCTTTTCTAAATTAATTCCTAACAATACTTACACAATTTTTTTGAATTATTTATGTAGTGAAAACGCAAAGAACTAATGTAATGCAATGCAACAAAATGTTGTGTAGAAACAAAAATAGAAATAGAATGCAAAATGCAATAATATATTGTATGCAAAATACAAAATCAGAATTGGGGGGTTGCACAAAATTAAATGCAAGATAGAAGCAAAACAGAAGTAAAATCGAAGAGAATTCAATGGAATCAAATAGCCGATTCAAGGAAATTAAGAGTCTTAAATTGGATTAATCATAAATCAATTAGGATTTAACTTTTTCTAATTAATTCTTCAATCTTGAATTATCTGGAATCCCTACAATAATTCATGAATTCTACGCTAGACAATTGCCTAGGATTTGATCAATTAAGATTAATTGAACTAAGCAATCTATATAATTCCTACACTAGATCAAAATTTATTTATAAATAGAATTCAGTTGATTTGAAAAGTTAAAGTAGAAATCTCTAAATTAATCCCTCAACCCTCTGTCCCTATGCAAAAAATTATGATTTATTAACCATAATTTCATAAGAAAATAGTAAAGAATTCAAAAACTATAAGGATGAACATCAATTATATCAAATCAACACCTAACATAGGGAATCTCAAGAATTCAATACAATAAAATAGAGAAAGAAAAAAATTAATTAAAAAAGGTCAATATTACAAAGCATGATCTCATAATCCTCAAGAGGAGAGCTACAACTCCTTGAATCAACCACGAATTTAGGCTTTCATTGATGAAGAACAAAGAGAGCTAGAAGAAGAAGGTTGTTGCTAAATTTTCTATGTATTTGAATTATGTTCCTCTCTTCAACTCTCTTGTCTATTTATATAACCTAATTACCCTAAATCCTAATTGGACTAGGATTAGATGACTCTTAGGATTACAATTTCCAGAAGAAAGGCTTTCCTAACTTCTAGAAGTCTCGACAAACTTGTTTTACAAGTTAATTAGGTCTATTAGACAAATCAGTGAATCCCTACAGGCTTATCTTCCAAGTAGAATAAGTCCACAAAATTAATTTCTTCTGGAAGATCCATAAACATGAAAGTTGTAGGCCTGTGTATTATGAGAATTTAGGTGCTAGAATCAGGTAAATCAGACTACTATAGATATGACCCAAATACAGAAACGAGTTTAGTTATTATAGAATTACAACTTTAGCTTGTCACCCAAGTAAAGGCTTGAAAAAGTCTGAACTGGGATTTAATCAAAACATAAAAGTTGTAGATTTTTCTTTTAAATTTCTATCAATATAAATTTTTCCTCAATCCAAGATCCACAGCTCAAGTTATGACTGAAAAACATAAATAGTGTCAGAATCCAATATTTACCGAATAAATTCAAAAAATTGTAAAATCAATTCAAAATTATAAAATAAGGTCTATTTTGTAAAATAAAGCATATGTAACACTTAAGAGACATAAAATATGAGAAAATAAAATAGTAAATATTTTTCTCATTAGTAGACTACACTTTGTATCAAAAAAGTATTTCATAGGTGCCATGGGAAAACTAGAAAGTCTTTGCATAAGTATCAATTGCTCCATCAATTCCATGATCAGTACCTATAATTTAAATTGACAAAATATGAGTATAAAATATATCCAATAAATAGCTACTCATAACCTTATTTGGAAGGGTTTTCATTATAAAAATCTAGCCTTTTATTTATATGTAATTATCATTTAATGTTTTATGAAGAATTTTTTTTATGTATATCATTGTTATATGTTATAGAAAATGCCATTGGTAGGTATACAAGTTTCATTTTATATCTTCAATCTAACTTTATTCCCCACAACCATATGTATAAAGCCATCAACCTTTTCCTTCCACTACTAACCATGACTCTCCTTCTTTGTGAAGAATGTTATATCTCCTCCTCACAATTCATAATAAATCGTAATGGAGTATTAAAACATTAATAATTAAATTTATTCTAATGGGTATGGAAAAATACCAATCATGCCATAAATGCCTTATGTAATTGTTGTTCTTTTGTATTCATCCCTATCTTTTAAAGAATTATTATCAAGATTGATTCTTACCATCCCATCAATGATAATAGTTCTTTGACATGTGAATGGCTTCTTAAGTTTTGATCATTGTTCACAACATTTTTTACAAGTTTTACTAATATTCCACTTATCAAAAATTAAGGATTTATATTATTGTTTACAGTCTTCGAAGCTCCAAAACAATTCAATAATTTACTAAAATTTTGCCTTATATTCCTAATACATTAGTAAGCATTAAATACTATTCATTTAACAAGTTTTGTAGCCTTGGATCACTATTCACTTAGTAATAAAACAAGGCTTTTAGAATAAGATAGCATATGAGCACTTGTAATTCAAGCCAATTTTCATCATTCAAATGGAAACTAATTGCTTCCAAACTTTGCCATGATATTCTCAACAATAAGAAA
Source organism: Sindora glabra (assembly GCA_020226215.1). Lineage (NCBI taxonomy): Eukaryota > Viridiplantae > Streptophyta > Magnoliopsida > Fabales > Fabaceae > Sindora > Sindora glabra. The sequence continues at coordinate 33,763,167 of CM035235.1, read as the reverse complement.
TAACTTAATTGTTGTACAATAAATTTCATGGCTTTGCTAATGCACTAAAGGTATAAACCTATAACTATTAAATTTGGATAATATTGAAATTGTAAAAATAAAACTATCATCTAGGTAGCCAAATTAACTCCATTTGCCATCAAATTTTAACATAAGCTTAGCATCCTAGACATCTTATTCAGAAAGTTTCATAATTTTTGTCAACCATTTGATGCTTCAAATAATTCAAAACCTAAGACTTAATAGAATAAGGTTTTAAAATTGATAGTTTTGAGTATTTCATATATAACATAGTTTTTATGTATCTAAAAATTTCCAATTTCTTCTATAATTATCCTAACATTAATTATGACTTAAAATGCCAAGAATTAAAATTTTAAAAATTTATAACCCCTAAATACATAGAGTGACCAAAACCCTATTTAGCTTCTCTTAAAAGATTTGTTTTCATTTCTACTAATTTTTATTTCCATCTATCCAAAGAAAATTTTATGAATCCTTTTTCCAATGTTTTTAACATTAATATAACAAGATTAAGCTATCATACTAACATTTTGAAAGCTTCAAAATAGAGCCATACACCATCACATTACAAGTGATATCTAAGAAAGCATAATTTAATAACATCATCATCTTTTATATGATGGCATTAAAAAAAATAAGGAAGAATTACCACTCACCTTTTAATAGTTTATGAAGATTTGAATTCACACTAATTCCTCTTCTCCATTGCATGAGCTGAAGCTTGCCAAAGGAAACAAATTTTTGCTTCAAAATAGTCACCTTACATATATATACAAAACCTTAAACCCTAATTACAAAAATATCTTCAATTTCTATTTATTATTATATAGTTTTTTTTTTTTGAAAAATCTTAGACATGTGGCTAACTACTTTGGACATCCAAGTGGTCTTTCATGTTCAACAAATTATTTCCCTAAAACCAATAAAAATAAGCCATTTTACAAGGGCAAATAGTATTTATTGCAAATTAGTCCTAATTTTTTACTTTTTACATTTTTTCCCCTAAGCTTTTTAAACATTTTTGGGCCTCAATTTAGGCCTTCATTTCTAAATTCTCATACTCATTGTGGGCCTAAAAATGATTTAAGTTAGCTCAAAAGTTTTTAAATTAATCCATTTAATTTTTCACTTAAATTCTCACTTTTCAGCATACTTAGGTTTTAGAATTCCAATAAATTCCTATATGAATTTTTCTAAACTTATTATTAAGTTTTTAATTATATTTTAATTTATTTTTATGCCTAATAAATTTTTTTAAAAAATTCTAATTGGGCTCGCATCCAAATTATCTTTATGATTTTCTTAGATTTCACCCGAGTTTTCTTATTTAAGTATTTTTTAATAAAATTTCTATTTGGAATTTCCGCTTCACTTAGGGTATTTTCTAAAGAAAACTCCTATATAAATTTTCTTGTCCTATTTTGGAATATTACACTTTTTTTATAATCTTTAATTGAAGTAACAATTTGTATAATTTTAGTATAGATCTTGTAAGAATATCGATATTATTTTATGAATTGATAATTTTTTTAATTAAACTTACTCTAAATGAAATCAATGACATTAAAATTCTTTTTGGAATTATGATGTTTTTCTTATATAATAAAACAAATACAAATAGCAATAGAATTAATGTAAATGAAGCAAATGAAATACTAATGTTCCATTATGTAAATGATGTTATGCCATTTTATTTATTTTGATATCAATACATCGATATATATAATGAATAAAAATTTATTGTAAGGAACAACAAACTTTAAATGGAAAAGAAAAATAGATATCCTCTACTTGTAATTTATTTATATTGCTTGAAGGCTTCTAAGTGGGAAGATATAGATAGTTGCAAACTGATGATAAATTATAATGAGAAGAAATGATATCACCATTCTTGCTATAAACTCAAGCCTTCTAATATAAGAATGAACATGCTAGTTTTTCCCACTAAAATTTATTGTTAGTTTTCTCATATTTGCATTTTCTTAGCATCTTTAAATGTGCTTGAGGGCTTTTGAGTTAAAGGGTATAGATGGTTATAAACTAATGGTAAATTATAGTAAAAAGAAGTAACATAATCATTTTTGCAATGAACTTAAGCATTCTAATGTTAGAATGGTCATGCTACTTCTCCTTATAATAATTTCTCATGAGTTTTTCTCATCATTGTATTTTCTTAACATTTTTAAATGTGCTTTATAAGATGGAACCCAGATACTATAATTTACAATAATAACAAAGATAGCTTTTGATAAGGCATTGCCTAGATGTTTTAAATGGAGAATGGGAATAAAATTTATAAGCAAAATACAAAACTTTAGATGTCAATTATTAACTAAAACTAACATCTTACATATGCCTTAGTTCATATAACTTGATTGTTGGTATGCATTAAGATGTTGTAATTTTTTGGTAGTTTCTCAATACTTCATAAATACCATCCTTGGTAAATGAGTCTTCCTTTATTACATGTTATTGGTATATGTTTCCTATTTATTACAGATTAACAGTAAATGCTTGCTATTTATTATATGCTAGGTGGCCATTGTCATACTTTTATGTGTTTGTTAGGTCAAAAAATTGATGTGGCAACTCATACCAATTTTCTAATCCAACTCTTCATCTCTAAATTTGTTAAAATTATGTCAATTCTCTAATAAATAACTAACATGATTTGCCCATTTTTTAATTAATAAAATTTCTACCCTCATAAATGCCAAGGTTGGTAAAATTTATCATATATTAGCTAGTCATTGGTATACCTCTAGATATCGATAAGTTAAAAAATTAATGTGATAATTACATATTAATTTCTTATCCAACACTACAACTTCCTATCCTAATTTTTCCAAATCACATTGGATTTTTAGTAAATAACCAACATACTTTACCCTTTATTTTTTTAAATACAACTTTTGTGTCCTAACATTTTTTCTAATAATGGATTCCATTATCTCAAATAACATTATCAACTTTCTACATTCAGACATTTTTTTGACAACAGATACTATTTTCTCCAACATTATACACTAATAAATATTATACAATAACATTACAATTAATTATTTGATGAAATTTATGAATTATTATACACTGTATATTTTTCAAAAAAGAATAATGAACATAAAAATTGCACTAAAGTATTAATATAGTTTATAACATAATCACTAAGTAACCCCAAATTAAAATTCTTGTTGTAAATTTTTGTGTGTTGAAAAGATCTAATTTATTTTCCTTATATTGAAATTCTCCATAAGATTTTATAAACCTTGTAGCATAGGGTGGAATATAAGGACAACATACTAATTGATTACAAATTTTGCTAAGGTTTGCATGGAAGGATTAAATTAGCTTCAGTTCTTTGATCGTACCCTTTTGATTAAAATTAAGAAAATTATACAAGAAATGAGAATTTACATCTTAGCTTCAGTTCTTTTATTCGTACCCTTTTGATTAAAATTAAGAAAATTATACAACAAATGAGAATTTACATCAAGGAAGATAGTTTGATACAATTATATTGTGTGGTTTAGATACAACTATGTATTGATGATTTTGTCTATTATTTGTAGAACAAATATATGTAATAATTTAGAAAGAAATAAAATATCAATATAAATTTGCAAAATTACTTGCTCTTTGTTCATCTATTTGTGCTTTTATTCAATAACAATTAAATTTTATACTAATTTTGTAAAATCAATAGTTGGATTACAAAGTCTAACAAATAAAGGAAATCAAAAGAAAAATAAATTTCTATTTAAAATATTTAAAAAATACCTTTCGCTTTATATTTACACATTCAACACAAATATATAGAGAAATTGATATTAAAAAAATTTCTCAATGACAAGATGTCATTTTTTTTTCAAATAACCAATGCTTAAATAACTTATAACATTGTTTAGTTATGAAACAAGCTTCTAGAGATATTCCAACATCTTTGATGATGAAATGGAAAACTTTAATACCTTTGTTTTGAATTGACCCTAAGTCTAAATGAATGGATTTACAAGGTTATGAGAAAATTGCAAATACTTAATATGTCAATTTTTTAAATAGTCATCATTTAAGGCCATTTCAATTATCATGATAGTTCATATCAAAAGTTAACATGTCAGTTATGCACTTAATCAACATCTTAAGGTATGACGACCAACAGTTCTATGAGAAATAAATATAATGAAAGATGTCGATTTTCTATTAATAATTAATGTGTAAGCTTTACATTATACTTATAAATTTCGCTTTCACTATCCATTTGAAACATCTTGTCAATGCTTTAGCCTTTATTATCCAATTCAAAAGTTTAGCTTGAATATAAAGATATCATAGTTTCTATTGCATATGGTACATTTAAACTTGCCTCCTCTAATATCTTAAGTTTTACATATATATTGGCAAAGACTTACCAATATATGTAACTAAAGATGTCAGAGGAAACAAATCGTTTGCAAAAATTGCAGCATCTCTAAATGTTTCAAATGAGATGGAAAGGGAGCTATTTTCATATTCAACCCAAACTCTTGCATTGCTAATAAAGGCAACATTATTATGAAATTGCAAATACATATTCGTGGATAGATGTCAATTAAAGTAAAAATTGATGTATATATTGATATATTAGCATTTTCAAAATTATTAGGAACATTAAGATAACAGTTATAAACATGCCTATCTAAATGCGATAACATTTTTTAAATTATTAAAAAACTTAAGATGATGGTTAAAACTTATAAATAATGTTTATTTGGATGTGGTTTTATGTTTGAAATTAATGAAAAATTTATGATGTTGATTATCTACTTAAATGACATTGAAAGTAATGCGCATTGTTACTATATGGAGCACTCAACAAAAGTAGGACATAAATTTTTACTTAACTGATGTTGAAAGTGATGGATTAATGGTATTTTTATAAATATTATCCTAATTTTATACAAAACATTAACTATTTATTAGAAAATTGATGTGTAAAGTTTTTGGTAGCATAACTTCATTTTGTTCTCCATTTCTTATTTTTGTCCTCTATTTCTCATCACTCTTACTATAATATTCCTAGTGCAAATAAAAGTTGTATAAACTTTCAAATTTGTGAATAAACTATTTATTTGATTAATATTGATTTCAAACTTATTTTTAAATGTTTTGAAATAATATTTATGATAATATTTTAAACATTTATTTATTTTTATATAGTTATTAATGATTTAAGGAATAGAGTAATTTGTGTGTAATTGATACATTATTTTTAAGAATTATGAAAGTTTACCTAATTATTTTTAGAATTTTAAAAATTATTGAATTATTGAGAATATATATAAATATTTTTTTTATTGAGAGAAGATTGAAAATAAATGAATTGAGCTTTTAGATAAAATCAATTTATGAAAATAAATTGTTAAGATAAATGAATGGAGGGACAGGATTTAATAAAAGAACTCAGCTTATAGTTCATGAGGATTAACATATCATAACCCATGGCTTCACTCTTAATTTTGTTTTCCTCTTAAAGTTGGCGCCGCTTCTTTTAAGTTTGTGCTGGCATTTTTGTAGGTGGTCCCGCCGCTTTCACTCCCTCTTTTCTGATTTTTCCGTGCCCATCTTTTCTAAATGTTTCTGGATTTTCTTTCAAAGGATTCCTGTCATTCACTCTCTCTTGTTTTTACCAGCTCCCTCCAGCACCTTCTTCTTTCTTCCACCACCGTCTGGTCTTTCTTTCCCCTTCTCTCTCTCTTTCTCCACCGACGTCCCTATGCTTCTCCGTTGCTTCCCATCACGCCACCGCTGGAGGCCATCAGGCTGTCATGGTGTTGCTGTTTTCTTCCCTCTTGCATGTTTCTGTTTTTCTCATTTCAATGGGTGTGGCTTTTACTGCTACTTCGGGTGAAGGTGATGCTGGCATGGGGGACGACTGTTACTGCGGCGTTGCTGTTCTGTCTGACTCCAGCAAGCCACCGCCGCTAGTAGCATAGGAAAATAGCGGGAAAGGGCATCAACAGCTGCTTCAGGAATAGAGGTGTAAATGGGTTAAACGCTCCGTCAAAAACTTATGGTTTGACTTAATTTAAGTTCAATCCGTCGTGGTGCGAACCTATTTAATTATAAAAAATTTTATAATTCGTCCTAGTTCATACTTAATTCGACTTAATTTATTTAATTAAATGAGTTAAGTTAAAATTAGTATAGAATTTTTTTTAATTAAATAGATTAAATTTTTTTATTGTAAACCTAACTTACATATTTATTAAGTCAATCTATTTAATATTTTTTTATTTAAATTTATTAACTATAAAGATAATAATATATAAACTTTTTTCCAAACTCATTATATAAATTAAATATTTATTATATAATTTATAGTGAATTAATTTTTTTTATTGTTAATTTTTGATGTTATGATAACTTAATGTTATTTTATTTTTAATTAAATATTGAATATTTAAATTAGTAATTTTATATTATGAGTATATAAATTTATTTCTTTATTAATTAATTTTTATATAAAATTTTGTATTAATTTTAGTATTATTAAAGACATTTTAAGAATATATTGATATAAGTTTATATAAGTTATTGACTTGTTTAAGATTTTTTTATAATAAGCCTTTTAAGTTTTAAATTATTATCCTATTTAAAATTTGTATTTAAAAATAAATTTTTAAATAAGTTAACATATTAAGCTAGACTTTTAAAATAAGTCAAATTTGGATTTGAAATACAATTTTATATTAACTAATAAGTTAAACTTGAATCAATATTTTATGATACAAATCCGACTTATGTAAGGTAAAATTTAGTTTAATCTGACTCATTTGCACCCTGATTAGAAAGCAGAACAGGGCTGGAATCATGTTCTTTCGTGTACGGCAAACGGTTTCAAATGGAGGCAGTAGATTAGGGGTAGGTTCGAAGGCTGAAAGCTTTTCTCTATGCCTTCAAGGCACTTGCGAACTCAGAAGTAGAGGCGTGGTAATAGAGATTTGGGGAGGTTTAGTTAAGAAGGATGAGCCTAAGGTTGTAGTTTGCAGAGGTGTTGGGAACTCGTAATGCTGGTTTGGACATGTGGCCTCAAGGTTCGGAAGAAGTATTGAATATATTTCCCCTGGATGTGATATACTTCCTGCATTATGTGGACAATTGCCCATTCAAATGTATGCAGTTTTTCTGAGGGACTTCAGAGACATTTTCAGGCAACTGTTTGGTGTTATCATAAGAAGAGTACAAGTTGGCATGGGTCCTGGAGGTGAACAGGCTTTTATTATAAAATATTAATATTTATGATGTCTTAGTTGTTTCAAGAAAAACTTATTTCGGTATTTTTGACACATACAACAATTTATATAAAAATATAATTTTGATGCTATAAAATGTGAAAATAAAATAATTAAAATAAAAGTAAAATATTTATTTTATTATTAAGGCAAACTCATGCATGATTCAAAGAAAACTCATTTTAAATATTATGGGTTCTTACTAATAATTTTGAAAAATAGCATTTTTAGGTGATAAAAGGATAAACATTATGATTAAAGTTTTTCTAGAATATTTACGGGAGGTTGGATTTTTATATTTTGTATGATTATGAATTGACATAAGGAAACTCTTTTTTTTTTTGTGAAATTTTTGAGATATTTGATGATGTATATAAAAAATGTTATTTCTATATTATGGGATGGCAAAATACTATTTTTTGTGAAATTTTTGAGATATTTGATGATGTATATCAAAAATGTTATTTCTATATTATAGGATGCTAAAATACTATGAATAAAGTATTTGCAAGGTATTATGTTTTTATATTTTGAATGATCCCAACTTATTAGAAATATGATAATGAGAAATAGGAGTTTTCTATGATAAGATGATCGAGTGCTATAATAAAAATCTTTTACGCTATTAACCTAAATATCATTAGATGATTTGAGGTTGAACCAAGAGAAAATAATAGCATGGTCGCAACTAATTATATATTATGGTAAATATTGATGTATGTATCAATCTTAGGAAAAGAATAATGTATGGTTTGAAATGTTAGGATACGAATATCTTATGATTAGAATTTAGAAGCATTAAGCTTAGAAAGGAGATAAGTAATATTTAAATAATTATAATTTATTTTTGTAAACAATGGTAATAGAAGGTAAATGTGAAAAGATGGTTATGGATGCTTTGAGACTTTCAAGGTTGAATTAATATTATTAGGTGAGTATATATCTCACCATTAATTTTTTTAATATAAAATGACTTGATTGTATTCTTTTTATTAGTAATATAGATTTCATATTCATTATATGAACTTAGTTTTTTAATATAAGAGTAACTAGCTGTTGATGGATGATAATTGATTAGAGTGTGCAGCCAAAGCGTAATAGTGGCAATAACTATTGATAGATTGTGATTGAGCTTAATGACATTGTATAGGAATACTTATATTGCTATGTGCTTAATATTGTTTAGTAAGAAAATTATGACTTTGTATTGCAATGTTATACATAATTGCAATGTGGGAGTTGAGTTCCCTATATTTACTATTTGAGGATCATGTTAATAGTGACATTGAAAATGGTGAATGGTGATGGATAGTGTAAAAGTCGGATGGATAATTCCTAGTAAATCATTATGAAGGATATACAATTGATATAAGAGCCAAATAAAAAATTTCTTGGCTAACAATTGAAAAGAATGCAAGATGGATTTGAGAGACGAGTGGGAAATTCCTAGCTATCAATTGAGAGAAGTTTAGAATTGACCCTGATATCATGGAGTAGCTCTGTGTATGTACATATTTGAATATGTGACATCATATGATTGTTTGTGAATAACTTCTATTGATAATGTGATTATGATGATTTATTTACAATTGAGCCTTAATGATTGTTTGTGAGTGTGATGCCTACTTGGAATGGATAGTATATGATTTTGAATTCTAACAAAAAGTTAGGACTTCTATGATTGTGTTATGAGAAATAGAGTTTAATTTATGTGCATGTGAACTTCCATTCCAAGGCATGGTTGCATATATTTCATAAATTTAGGAAATGGGTTTGCCAGTGTTTTCTAATTTAATATATGATTATCTTATGATTATTATATATAAAATTGATCACTTGCAAGATATTGATAGATATGTACTCATTAAGTTTTTGTAACTCACCTTATTGTATCTTCAATATTTTTAAGTATGGTAACCATGTTTGAGCTTGTTATGTCTGTGGAGATATAAGATTACCTTGTTAAAGAGTTTTGATAGTTAGATTAGGATCATATATCAAGATAAATTTTCCATTGATTTAGCCATTGATGCATTGAATCATTAGTTGTATTTAAATTTGAAATTGTATAATATTTCTATGTGTTGATGACATTGTTGTACCTCAATTTAAAATAGGTTTTATATTATAGGGCATGTGGCTCTCAAGAAATGTCCAAAGATAGGGGGACTTTGTATTTTTTTGTGAATTTTTAAAAATAAATTTTCAAGTCTCCTTGGAATTTGTAAACTCTCATTAGGTAAAAAAATGAAAATTGTTAAGATTGATGGAAATTGGTAGCAAGATTCATGCCGGTCACGGTTTAGATGGATTGTGACATTTACTTTTTCAAATACACTTCTCTAATGAACTTTATCAAAGTTTTTAATTGCATTCACAATTAACTTCTTGCCATTCTTATCATTATTCTCCTCTCTTTTTTTCATTATTTTATCGAATATTGATATATTATTTGACTTCATTTGGTTAGGAGATATATATATGTGTATAGTGATATTTAATAACCCTTTTCATCACCAAGTTTAGGATTATATTATCTATTAAGTTTAGTGATGCTTTTAGGGTTCAATCACCCTTGAGATATATGGTTATGGTAATGCTTTGTTTACTAGTAATGCCTTTGCCATTGTATGCTATTATATCATTTTAGGGCATAAAATATATTATATAATGGAATGAATCCTATTTGCTCCCTTTTTGAAATAGCGAAAATATGAATCCTTCTAGACAAGCAATTGCTCTTACCTAAAAGGACTAAGAGAAGTCCTATAACATTGAAAGGATTTGCCATGACATAGTTTAGGGGTAAAAAGTTAAATGTTCAATGCAATAACAAAGGGTAGCCAAGCGAAAGAAATAAAGCAGTATATGATAATTATGTTGGATTGGCAATACAATCTATAATATTAATAGGTTATGCAAATTGGAGGTATATCCCTCGGCATTAAAGGATAACCTTTGAGAGGAAATCTTAGTATGTGCACCTAATTTAGATAACTTTGTGTGATAGAAATGTAAAACTATATTTATAAAATTATCACATATAACTCTTTCATATGTGTTCCTTTTTTTTTCTTGTAAAGTTCCTTAAATCTTCCTAACGCTTGAAAAATGTGCAAAAAAGTACTATCATAGGTGACAAATTAATAGAAGGACTTCAAGACAAGGTTGAGGCAAGAATATGTCAATCTTGAGATTAAGAAAAAAGTAAACCTACCTTAATAATTTAACTTCATTGATTAATAATTATAGGAAAAGTTCTTGAAACAAAAGGATAATGACCATTTTAAGGCAAAATTTTTACATTCTAACTCAATGTCTTTTTCATATATCATTTGTACTTATGAATTAATATATCCTTTTATCATTAAGCAAGGCAGATCAAGAAAAGTGAGGGAGGAACATATATCCATATAGGTTTTCTTGGGAAGGCTACCAAAATCTAGAGCAAGAATTAGTGGAAAAGTGGATTTCTTTAATTGAGGGCAATAACACCATTGTAACACCTTCCATTTCTTACATAGAGTTATAGAAATAAGCTAAAGTTAATAAGTAGAGGTAATACATGAACTTCAAAAGTTATATCATTATGAAAAGGAATGTAAGTGTTTAAAATTAAATTAAAATTTATTGTTTAGTTTCAAAGTTTTATTTCACATGAATTAAATTGATTTATCTTAAACTAAATCTATTTATCTATTGTTTGTTTAATGCTATAAGATAATCTCATGTAGTAGGCCTTCTAAAGTGAGTTTTAATTAGCTAGGAAGAAAGACATCTTCACCACAAGATTGGGATCTAAAGCATATCCAAGCTATCTTCGAGGTGTTAGACATGTTGTTAACTTGAGGGACTACTTTGACATATTAAAGCATTGTCCAATGGGACTTTCACATTTTGAGTTGAAGAACTGTAGATGAGCATCACCCATAATATGAAAACTTAACTGAATGTGGAATGGATGACAAAGAAATAATAGATACAAGAGCAATACATGTTAATGCATCAATAGTAGGAGAAGATGCAATAATAACTTCATACTTTGATGGGCCAAATTACTTTCTAGGAAACCACACAACTAAGTTTTGTAGCATCTTTTCAACTGACCCCTATAACCATTTCTTATACGGAGGTGATGGCTTATCTAACTGCTACCTAACTTGCCTTTGGGACCATTGATCACCAAAGGGTGCGACTCTTCTTATAACTAGTGTGTTAGAGTTGCTAACACTTCTACCTTGACCATTATGGCAAGAGACATTATAGAAATAAGTTTTAAGGTAAATGTCACCAAAAACCTCTATACTTTTTCATATATGTTTATGTATGAATTAGGTTTTTGATAGTGATGGTTCACATTTAACAAGGCTTATGGTAGGACCACCTTTGCACAAGGTTGTAACTAGATGGATTTTAATAACTCGTGAGTTCCACTATCAACTATTGTTGGACAATCAAGTCAAGGTGGTGGTTAATAAGCCCTATTGTTGGACAATCAAGTCAAGGTGCTGGTTAATAAGCCCTTGGACCACATAACCGAGGTGCAATGCTAAATGATGAAGTTTGGACAATGGAGGAAGCCTAGACTTTCATTACATGACTAAAGGCCCTTGTTCAATTCCCTATTATGGTACATCTTTGTATGTTTTCCTTTTTTACTTTTTATATAGTTGAAATTATATTAGTCTTGTTGTTTGAGATTAATAATTGATGTTATCTATATTTCAACAACCCTTTGATCATGATAAAAAAGCATTATAAGTGAAACTTAATAGCTTTTAGGCCTATAGGGCACAAGTCTAGATTATGATGGTGGTAGAAAATGATGAAAAAAATCTTATCCATTATTCATAAGTCTAGAATACTAATCAATCTTTTTTGTGTTTTAGCAACCATTTGAAGTTATTTTAGTCATGTTAGTTATATAACCAACGTCATAATAAATATATAACAATCGTCATGTAAATTGTTAAACAACTTATGTATATTAGCAATTCTATAGTAAAGTAATTCGATTAGCCTACCCTAATAATGGAATATAATCTATAAAAATGAAAGTCCCCATTAAAACTTGCAATTTATTAAAAATAGATCATGGAACTTGCTTCTTTGGACTCTTTTATCTTCATATCTTCCCTCAAATACAATTGATCCTATATAATATAATGCTTATAAGAGACATAATCATCTTATTTAAATTTATAACTTTAGAATAAGAAACATGCCATTTAATTTTCTTAATCATTTGATGGCCTTCAAGTTATCTCATTAAGGTAAATTCTAGTACACAAATTGAGTAAGAACATGAATAATAATATTTTTTTATTTTTCTTTAATATTTGTTGTACAAAGAAAATATTTTATCGAGTTTGTGGTAGTACAATTTTGTTAGCCACATAAGGTTGGCTAACACCAAAATTGTAGGTTATGGTATTTCATGATCTTTTTAGCTAGTTTAAAGGACAAAAACAACTATAAATAGCTAGCTTTAATCCAAGAAAAAAGAAGCCATATTTTTTTATAGTTACCATAGTTAACGAAAAAGAATAAAATCATTTAAGCTTTATTTGTTTTGTTAGAAGACATTTTTTAATTGGAAAATCTCTTTTGATTGTATAAAGAAAGGTAACATGTTAAAAAATTATGATACTTAGTACTATGATAGGAAGAGAAAATAATTTCCTCTTTAAAATAGTGGATTTCTTTTTCATCTCACTCTTTATATTTGTTACAACCTAACATAATGATAATTGGTGTCGATATCGATATTTATTTTCACAAGCTTTAATATTTTTCACTCTTTCTATCTAATAAAAGTTTTTAAATTTCCATAGGAATTTGAAATTTCACTTTAAAATTTTTACAAAAAAACGGATGGAATCTTTCCTTTTTTGGACATTTTTTTACGGCCACATGTCCTATAACACACACAAATATTATATAGTTTCAAATTTATATACAAATAAATGATTCAATATATCAATGGCTAAATCAATGAAAACTCGATCTCTAATTTTGATCCAAATCCAACTATTAAAATTCTTTTGTAAGGTAGTTTCGGATCTTTATAGTTACATTAAACTCACATATTCTTATTCTAAAACATTGAAAAAAAATGGAATGAGTTACAAGAACTTAGTAAGCATATATTTACCACTATCTTATAGGATATTAATATAATAGTTATAAGCTAATCATGTATTTAATTAAAAATCAATAGCAAACCTATTTTCTAAATTTTTGAAATATACAAAATCAAGCCTCAGATTACGTTTTTACCTGTATATAACTTAGATTCCATATTTCACATCACAAGCTAAAGTAATCTTAAATATTCTCTAACACCTACTATCATTATCATTTTACATATTACCTATTCCAAGTGAACATCACAATCATGAATAGTCATTATGGCTTAAACACAAATAAATCATCTTAATCCCATTAACTATAACATTCAATCATAAACATCCAGTTATAGTAAATATACGTGTAACCTTTTCTTAACTTCCAGGTTAATACTATATTTTTCTTAACTACTTACTGGGAATTTCCTATTCCACTCTCAAATCGATTTTATATACTTTATAATTTTTTTGTCGAGAATTTACCATCTGGATTTCACATCATAGCTTCATCTACATTCACAATTTCCAATGCAATTACTTTAGAACAATTCTCAATTTCCTATGTCATACATGGCAGAAATTCATGGGTAACATACACAAAAGCTTAACTCTCACTTCATAATTATTTATAAAATTTCAATGTAAAGTTACTAATTCATCACTAGACCATACTAAGCACATAGCAGTATATATAAGTATATAACAATACCATTATATTCCCATATACGACCATAACATATAGATATCATTATACTGAAATACAATCTATCAATAGTTAGGAACACCACTATCATGCTTCTATTACATACTCTGATCTAATAATATTCCTTTAGTATATTATGGAACTAAGTTTATGCATGAGTATAGATATATATGTATAAACATGAGATTTTGTGTTATCAATAAGAAGAATATAATTCTCAACATTTAAATTAAATTATCTTTATTAAGATATTAAATTGTAGTGAGATATATACTCTATTAGTAATGTTAATCCATCCTTGAAAATTTTGAAGCATCTATACTTATCTTTTCACATTTTCCTCCTAATATTACTATTTACAAAGATAAATTATAATTATATAAACATTACTTATCTTCTTTTCAAACTTAATGCCTTAAGTTTTTTTCCCCTAAGATTGATACGTGAATCAAAGGTTTACCATAATATACAATTAATTACAACTATATTATTATTTTCTTTTAGGTTGATCATAGGAATCCAAAAATGTATCATAATATGGAGATTCTCATGTCAAATCTATTCAGATAGAAATCATAGGATTTAATGCTATCTAAAGTATCTATTTACCTTACACTATTATTTGATATTATTAATTCCTATGTACATAAAATTGTCATAAAGGTTTAGAGGTTTTTCATAAATAAAGGTTCTTTTGAATCAAATATTATACCTTTAAAATATTTAAACTTCATATTCCAATATCGTTCTAGTGAAAATATATTATGAACCCATACACTTTCTTTCCCACTTTTTCAATTCTATTTTAGTAAAATCATCTAACTACATATTATATATTTAAATATTTCATGAATCATATATAAACCTTTCAAAGTATTTAAAATAGATAGTACCATAATTATCCTATGTATATCATTCTAATATTTTACAATAAAAAAATCATATTTTTCTCATATATTATCATATTTCTCAAAAATGCATTTAAGAATGGTTTTTTTTTCTATTTTAACTTCAAACACTTAGCACTAGTAAAAGTGATGATGTAAAAAGATTATAACCATACTATTTTACAAACCCATAGAATAAAAACCTTATTTTGCAAGGGATATCAACAATTTTCCTAAAAATATGCAAAAATAGATTTTTCTTGGATTGGACACCAAATCAGCATCAATACTAAATTTTTTTTGATGTGGATATACTCGCCACCATTTACAAAAGTTATTGATAGCTCATTGAGGCCAAAGTTATGTCTAATTGCTAGCAAAATTAAAAGGGTTGAGAGCCCTAGCCATTATTGCTCAAGCTGGCCACAAGTTGCAACATCGTTATGCCATTGAGTTGCCTTTGCTAGAGATAATTTACAACTTGCATATGCATAGCAATAACTCCAATAGAGAGAAGAGGGTTAATTTGCCTTGCTGCGTCTTTTCCAATTATGATTTGAAGGGGAGCTTTCAGTGTTGTTAATGGCCAAATAACTAATGATGGAGTGGTAACAGATGCAGTGGAAATTGCCAGTGTGACTCCAACAGTTAAGCGGCAGTGGAAAAACCTAAAAGAAAAGAAGAAGAAAGAGAGAAGAAGTGAAGGCATTGTGTAAAGAGAAAGGGCTGATGGAAAAATATCCAAAAAAAAAATGAAATAAAGAAGCTGCCAACATAATACTTAAAAAGAAGAAGTTTAAACATATTTAAAAGGGAAAAATTGATAAATATAGAAGAAAAGGTGGAAAAATAAAAATAAAAAATAATAATTAAAGGAGCCAAAGATTTTGATTTCATGTTCCTCACATACAATAAGTTTAAATCTCGCTTGAAATCTAATCCTTCCATTCAATTAAAATTCCATCCTAACCATCTATTTATTTAAAAGTTCATTTTCATGAACTGATTTTATTTTAAAATATTAATTTATTTATTTTCAATATTTCCTATATATTTATATAAATATAAATATTTTTAAAAAATTTCTAAAATAAAATAATTAATCAAAATTTCCACAACTATTAAAAATAATTTATCAAATACAACTAATTTATTTCACAAATCCTTATATCCATAATCACTAAAATATTTTTTAACTAATGAGAAATTATTTATGAAAATTATTTAAATAAGCCTCAAACTAGTTTTAGCCATATAAAAATAAAAATAAATATATTCTAAATATTATTATTAATATCATTTTTAATACTTTCCAAAACTTTTAAGATGGAAGAGAAATTTAAAACCAAATATTATCCATATAAATAAAATAATTATTCATAAATATTAAAATTTATAAAACTTTAAATATTAATTTAGGAATATTACAAATATAGATGATTCAATGAAACCCATTTGTGTGCTTTGCTATACCTATGATAATACAGGAGAAAACTATGCTTTTTATGTTGAAAAAGAATGCTAAGGTAATATGATTTAAGCAAATATGGTGTATTATGTTTTGATACTTCCGAATGGTTGAAGCTTATTTTAAAAACACCTATTTAAAAGTTTCATGATATAGAATGTTAGAATAACATATTTAAAGTATTTCTAATGTGTCATATTCTAATATTTTATGGATTTAAGCATGATTTAGAAAGACTTATTTTATGCTTATTTAAATATATGATGAAAAATAAAAGATGTGATAACCTAGAATACTTATTCTAATATAGGATGATAAATATTTATTATAAATATGTATTTACATATATGATTGAGGGGAGGATTGAAAATACATGGGATGAGATTTTAAATAAAATAAGTTTTATATCACAAAAATTGAGTTTTTGAATAAATAAGAGGCTAAGATTGAATTAAATGAGTTTGGAGGGTTGAGATTTAAAAAGGGATAGATGTATGGTGCATCAAGATGCATGGGATAAAAACTTGGAGCTTTATTTTAAAAAAAAAATCTCCTTAAAAGTCGTGCCTCTTTTCTTTTATATATTTTGGCTTTTTTATTTTTTGCTATTTTTATCACCCTCTTGTCTCTCCTTCACCAGCTTTATCTTCTTTTTCTTGGCTTCTTATCTTAGCATCAGCGCCTTTTCTCTCTTTCTCTTTATTTTTTTCTCTTCTTTCCTTATCTCTGTTGCAACACCTTTCTCTCCTAACTAGCCTTTTTCTTTAGCATCCTTAGAGCTATAACGTCGTTGTAGTCTCCATTTCATGTATGTCACAACTATCACCTAAGTTGCTACTATTTGATGTTCACTTCTCAACTATGAAGAAGTTAAGATTGCATTTGAGCAATAAATTGATGCTGTGGTACTGCATGATTTCCGCTCACTTTCCTAGCAGTTATTAGTAGCATGGAGGAAAACTTAGGGATCTAGTAAGGTGGAGGGTTGCCTTTATTAACATGGTAGATCGGGAATCAATTCTGCTTGCCGATGATTTGCTACCTTTCCAGCATTGGTGAGCTATCAACAACCTTTTCTAATGATGGTGAGCAAAACTATATCATGAAATTTTAATTTTTATATCGATTGGAAGTTAATTCTAAGAAGAACTTATTTTTATTTGTTTAATAAAAATGATGATGCATATAAAAAATAAAAATAAAAATAAAAGTTTTCTATTGTAAATGCTAAAATAGAATAGTTAAAATAGGGTTTAGGGTTTAAACACTTAAGAGATTGGAAGGACAACTTGTGAGATACTATCAATTTGGTTCTTTCTTTCTTAAATAAAGTTGCCATACTTTGTGGTTCTAGATGACAAGTATTGTCAATTTATTAATTCTATGATCTTTATATACTGTAATGATTTTCTTGTTTTTAACTTTATATTCTTAATTTCAATGAAAAATTAGAATTTTAGATTTAGTGTTTATACAAGATATGCAAATTTAAGTATGGGAAAGTTTATGAAACTGATTTTCATTTCTTTAATTACTTCATTCTTAACTCTTTATGGTTTTTGGAAAGTTCAATTAACTTGAATTATTTATATTTTATGAAATTAGGCTCATTTAGGTCAAGTTATCACCATTAAAGAGGCCAAGTGGATGTAGGATCGGTATAATCAATTAAATCTTATTAAAAAAAATTATCTCCATTATGCCATAACTAACTCTATAAAAAAGGATTAATAAGGACATATGCTTAAAAGATTGCATGTTATAAAGAAGATTTTCTTTGATAAGGCTTATTATGATCGATTTCATAATTTATGATTATCGAATCATATGTATAAGGCAATTAACATTATTATTCTAAAACATATTTTCAAAAAGTTAGAATCCTTTGTAAACCCTATTGCAAATGATATTTATTGTCATCTATACTTAATAATTCTTTATTCCTAATTTTTATTGCAATGATAATACTCATTATTATCCCTTTCTCTTTCCTTGTGTAAATATCATGCGTTTTCATATGATAAGTGTGTTAGAACACTATGAGACATCATGACAATCTAAATATGTCTGGATGAAATCAACAATGCAATATGATTGGTCTAAGCATACGGATTGTCTCAATTCTACTAAATAGAAAGTAGGGACAATGTTGATGGAAGGATTGAACTAAACAAAGAGTAAATTTGTATAATGGGAAAAGGCAAAACTCAACACTCTCCAAACATAACCTTTTTAGGAGAAAGTCCTTAATAGGATAAAGTAAAGAACTTTTCTAAGAGACAATTAAGTCATTATTACATGCATCACATTCTCACATTAAGTTATATTTGCATAATTTATTTTTTTATTAAATCAAATTCGATAAAGTTGAATCGAGCCTGTATCAATCCAAGTCATTTACTTTTTTATTAAATTAAACTTAACTATGTTGGGTTGAGCCTAAGTCAATCTAAGTTATTTACTTTTTTATTAAATAGAAATCAATCAATTTAGATCAAACTTGTGTCGATTGAGGTCATTTATTTAATTGTTAAATCAAACTTAATTAAGTTGAGTCAAATCAATGGCAATCTAAGTCATTTATTTATTTTTATTAAATCAAACTTAATTAAGTTGAGCTAAGCCAATTTCAATCCAAGTTATTTACTTTTTTATTAAATTAAACTTAATCAAGTTAAGTCAAGCCTATGCTAATCTAGGTTATTTACCTTTTTATCATTAAATCAAACTCAACCAAGTTGAGTTGAGTCAATGTCAATCTAGGTCATATATCTTTTCATTAAATCAAACTTGATTAAGTTAGGTCGAGTTTGTGTTAATCCGAGACATTTACTTTTTTGATAAATTGAACTCAATCACATTAAGTTTGTTAACCTAGGTCTTTTTTTTTGTTAAATCGAACTTAACTAAGTTGCATTGAGCCTATATTAATATAGGTTATTTATTTTTTCATTAAACTAAACCTGATCAAGTTAAGCTGAGCCTATGTTAGTCCAAGTCATTTACTTTTTTATCATTAATTGAACTCAATCAAGTTAGGTCAATCTTATATTAATCCACATCATTTACCTTTTTGTTAAATCAAACTCGATCAAATCAAGTCAAGCTTGTGTCAATTTAGGTCATTTACTTTTATTGTTGAATCAAACTTGATCAAGTTGAGTTGAGCCTGTGTTAATTCAAGTCATTTTCATATTTATCATTAAATCAAAGTCAATCAAGTTAAGTCGACCCTATGTCAATCTAGGTCATTTTTATATTCATCATTAAATCGAACTTAACCAAGTTAAGTCAAGTCTGTGTCAATCCAAATTATTTACTTTTTCATTAAATGAATCTTAATCAAGTTAGGTTAAACTTATATCAATTTAGGTAATTTATTTCATCATTAAATCAAACTTAATCAAGTCGAATCAATTATGTGTTAATTTGGATCATTTACTTTTTTATTGTTAAATTAAAGTCAATTAAGTTAAGTCGAGCTCATGTCAATCTAGATCATTTACTTTTTTATTAAAGTAAACTTAACCAAATTAAGTCAAACTTATGTTTTCATATTATTTAAATAAAACTTAATCAAGTTGAATTGAGCCTATGTCAATCCAAGCCTTTTTCATATTCATGGTTAAATCAAATTCGATTAAGTCGAGCTAATCATGTGTCAATCTAAGTCATTTACTTTTTTATTAAATTGAATTGGATCAAATCGAGTTAAATCTATGTTAATCTAGGTCATTTACTTTTTGCATTGTCAAATCAAACCTAATCAAGTTGGATCAAGCTTGTGTCAATCTAGGTTATTTACTTTTTATTAAATCTAACTCAATCGACGTTAGTCCAAATCATTTACCTTTCTATCTCAAAGCTAGTTAATCCAAGTTATTTCCTCTTCATCGTCAAATCAAATTTAGCCAAGCTAAGTCGAGTGTACGTCTATCTAGATTATTTATTTTTTATATTTTTAACCGAGCTAATCAAGTTTGATTAAACTCATCATATTTTTCATTGTTAAATCAAACCTAGTGAAATGGAGTCGAGTTCATGATAATCTCAGTCATTTAACTTGAATTTAATTAGGTTAAACATGTCTTAATTCAATTATTAAATCAAAATTAGTTAACTTATCTTATTTATTTCTAAGCTTGGTTAAATCGGATTGGGTCTATGAAGTGGGTTGTTAACCTTTTTAAATCAACTTCGGTAGTTCAAATTGTACCTATCCCTCCTTTCATCTTTTGTTTAACACCATAATCCTTAAACATGGAAAAATTGCCCTTTTTTGGCACTATCTCTCTTAATCCCTCTCTATTTTTATGTTTTTAATCCGACCTTCCTTACCTTTATTCTCTTTATCTTTTCTCAATCTCTATGACTTAATTTTTTTAATTCTGTCTCTTCAATTCCTTCAATCTGGCCTCTTTATCATTATTCCCTTGCCTTTTATCAACCTCCATTACCAAGTTTCTCCACCTTTGTTCAATTTTTTACTAACTTCCCCATCACCATTCCCTTAACTTCTGTTAGCTTCCATCACCCAATCTTGTTATCTCTCTTTGAATTCTTGCTAGCCATGTTCAATTTCTTTTACTCTTACTTCAAATTACCACTGCTCTACTTCATGCCAAAATATACATGTTATAATAATCTAAAGGCTCATCAATCTTGCAGACGTTGTGATAGGGACATTTTATATATCAATAGTTATACTCCATGCTATAGCTTTAACATGTGCATTGATTTGTGATCTATGGTAGCATGATAATTACTTGTGGTTAGGATTAGATCAACAAGGGATAATTTACCATTTCTTTTAAAAATTACTTAGTAAATGACTTCTTTTTGTAATTGTTATTTAATCAAACTTATATCTCTTATATAGTTTCTATAATAAGTCTTTATAAAGATGTTTCACAATAATCTTCCTTCACTAGTACCATGCCAAAGACATGTCTTTATGGCATTTTAATTACTTTTTTTCTTGTTATTAAATCGAATCTAATTAAATTGGATTAAGCTTGCATTAATTCAAGTCATTCGTATTCTCATTATTAATTTAAGTTCTATCAAGGGAGGCTTAAGTTTGTATTCTGAATCATTAATATTTCATAATTGGATTTATTTCTATCATGAACCATATGTCAATGCCTTTACTCAGCTTCTAATCCTAGAAGGATGAGTAAAAGGAGCATCTGTTAACAATCAATTTTATTTGGACAATAATATAGTTAAAATAAAAATTTTTAAAATATATAAATTAAAAAAAAATAAAAAGGGAAGCTATAACTAGTTGCATGATTCTTATTTTTCTTTCCTTGAACATGGGTAGCCACCAATCACAATTATAGAGGGATTGACTTTCACCTATTATTGCATATGGAATCTATTTCTTTATCATTTTTCCTATAGATTTCTCACCTCTCGCACATGAAAGACAAAAGAAGAGTGTTATTGAAGAACTCTTATGAGTTTTATAAGGGACTCCTTTCTTTTTTGGAGACCTCACAACTAAGAATAAAAGGGGAGAGAAGTGTATCATTCAAAGGGGCTTCATCATGAACTAAAACATCTTTTCTTCTTCTTCTTCTTCTTCTTCTTCTTCTTCTTCTATCTTTTTCACAGTTTCTCTCTCTTCTTCTTATCACTACTCGTCCTTTCTCTTCATTGTTCCCTCTTCCTTCTTCTTTAATTTTAAATTTACCTATTTCGATATGCTTTCTCAAAATTCTCATATTTAAGATATCAAAATCCTTATTTCTTTGAAATTTCATAAACAAGTTCAGACACAAAAAGAAGAAAAAGAAGTAAGTTAGACTTGTAGATAAGAAATAAGAAGGAAATATGTTAGGAAGATGTAAGGAAAGAAGAAAGTAAAAAAAAAAAGGAAATAGGGGGCAAAAATTGTAAAAAGAAGAGAGAGAATGAGAGAGAAAAAGAGAGAAGATTTTTTTTTAAAAAAAAATGTAAGATAAGGATGGGATGGGATCAAATCCATTATGTCATTCCATTCTCCTTTTACTTTTTAATTTTTTATATTTTATTTATTTATTTATTAATTCAATATTTTGTTTGTTTGACATGTGATATTAAAATATTATTTTTATACAATTTCTATGATAGAATAAATTAAAATAGTTTAAAAATCTAATCTATTTAAATATTTTTAAGGTGAGTGATATTTTAAAAAATTAAATTGAATGAACTAACTAAATTAACAATTCTCAATATTAATTCACATAAAAATTATCTTACATTTATCATTTTTATATATGAGATATTTTAATTTATTTTACTTTGTTAAGTTTATATGTACATTTATGATTTGCATTTTTATTTTTTTAAAAAATATATAAAATTATATTATAAATATAAAAAGATTCTTTTTTTTTAAATTATTGAAATGGATGAGACGGGATTATGATGGTACTATCTCACCCATGTGATGTTATATATATATATATATATATATATATATATATTCAAATATCATATTGTATGCTTTAATTTTCATTGATTTAAATGTTTCTCATCTTATTTTGTTTTTCACGTTATTAATTAAATCCACTAATAAAAACTACTTCATTAATAAATTTAGTAACATTAAAATTTTTAAGATAATTTCGTTGATATATTTTCATTTCACTTTTATAAATTCTTTTATAATTTAAAATTTTATGATAATAGAATAATATTGAAATTAATTACAAGTGTAATAAATATAATTTTAATTTTTTAAGTAATTTTTTATTCAAATTTGGTCATGAAGTTAGATAAATTGATACCTTAAAAATTATAATATAATACTAAAATTTTAATTTTAATTTTTTAAATAATTTCTTTATTTAGATTTTTTCCTAAAGTTGGACAAATTCGATACTTTAAAGATATGGAATAATATTAGATCTATAATTTCAATTTTTCTAAAAAAATTTCTTTATTCAAATTTACTTATGAAATTGAATATATTTGATATTTCAAAAATTATGAAATAATAATGGAATTATGATTTTAATATTTCCAAATAATTTCTTTATTCATATTTCTTAATGAAATTAGACAAATTTGATATTTTAAGAATTATGGGATAAAATTAAAATTTTAATTTTAATTTTCCTAAAATATTTGGCCATGAAACTAGATAAATTTTATATTCTAAATTAAAAACCACTGATTTGATACTTTTTTAAATAAATAAATAACTAATATTTCTTAAAATAATTTTTCATTATCTTATGATATCACAATCATTTTTTAAACATATTTAAAAAATAATGAAATAAAAATCTTTTAAAAAAGATAAAATGAAAATATTTGAAAAATAAACAATAAAAATCTTTCAAAAATATTTAAATTTGTACCTATGACATATTGAAGTCCAGTATTCTGATTATGAATGCGATCATGACAGTATTTAATATTATTAAGGTATTTTCTTTCGTTTGGATCCTATTATATAGTTAGACGGATTTAATAACTAAATTAACAAATTAATTAAAATTAAAGTAATATTTTTAGAAAAATACATATATATTATAATAAATATCATCTTAATTTAATTCAAAAGATAAAATTAAAATAAATAGATAAATATTTTTTGAATAGATATTGTAGGGTACTTATACCTTTCTTATATGTAAGTAACTCCGGAATCTAAAGTTTAAAAGTGTAGACTATTTTCGATGTTCTAATCACTTCATAAAAAATTATTGTGGGCACTCTATTTTCTTTTCATTCATACACTAACATTTTGAGGGGGCACAAAAAGGCTTGCCTTCTATGGATTCCATCACGAGGCATGTCACGACAATTCATTTACTCAAGTGATTTATTTAATTAAGCATGTTTAATTAATTATTTTATTTAATCAAGTGTTTTCTCATGAACTTTTTCTGATTGTATAGAAATTGTTATCAAATCAAAATTTTTAAATAATGATTCATTAATATCAAAATAATTTTTTTGGATAATGTTTCAATGAATTTTTTTGTATGATTAAACATGATCTCATTCATTAAGAAAATTAGCACTAATTTTTTTTGACATCAGAGGGAAACTAATTATTTTTAGATATTTAAAAGAAAGTTAATGAAAGAGGGTCATGTGATGAGAAAAATATTTATTATATTATTTTCTCATATTTAATGTCTCTTAGTGAATTATATATGCTTAATTTTATAAAATTAGCCTTGTTTTATAATTTTAGATTGACTTTATAATATTCTGAATTTATTTGTTGATACTAGATTTTGATAGTATTTTTATTTTTTAGCTATATCTTGGAAAACTTAAAGAAAGACCCATAAATTTAGTGTTTTGATTAAAACTTAGTTTGAACTCCTTCAAGCCTATATTTAACCAAAAAGTTAAAGTCTTATCTCTATCTCAGTTGAGCTAGCCTTGGTTTTTGAAGCTACAAAGGTCCGATTAACATGAAACTAGCACTTAAATTTCCATAAAACTTAAACCTACAACTTTGATGTTTATGGATTACCCAAATTATCTTGTTTTAGTGGTATTAAACTAGTTGAAATTCAGACCTATGGGAATTCATAGTTGTAACTATTAGAGTTAATTGACATGTTAAAAATAGGTCTGAGCTTCTAAAAATTAAAAGGGTCCCGTTATTATAATTCTAAGAGACATATAATTCAAGTCCAATAGGGTTTTAGCTTAATTAGCTAAATAAAAGGAAAAAACTTATTAGACTTTAGAGACTTTCAAACAGACTCAAAAGCTAACTTTTCTTTCTTTCCTTCTAGCTTGTGTTTTCTAGTCATGGAAGGCTAATTTTTGAATTTGATTCATGGATTATAAGGCTCTCCTCAATCATACTATGAGATTATGATTTGTAATATTAACTTTCTTTAATTAATTTTCCTTTTTCCCTAATTACTTGTGCTAATTTTTTGAAATTACTTTGTGTTGGATGTTGATTTGGTACAATTGATATTCACTATTATGATTTCTGATACTTTGCTATTTTGATGTTGAATTATGGTTGGTAAATCATAGTTTTACACATAGGAATAAAGCGTTAAGTGATTAATTTTAAGGTTTCTAATTTAGCTTCTCAATTCAACTAAATTTTATCATTAAATCAATTTCATTGTAGCTCAGGGATTACAATGATTGCTTAATTTGATTAATCTTAATTAATCAAATCCTAAATGGTAATCTAGCATAGGATTCATGAATTATTGTAGGGGTTCTTGATAATTCAAGATTAAAGACTTAATTAAAATAGTCAAATTCTAATTGATCTATGATTAATCCAAATTAGAGTTCTCAATTCCTTGAATTGGTTTTTCATCATATAGGTTTTCTTACTTTCTGTTTACTTTGTGTTTTGTTTTGCTTAATATATTTAATTCAATTTTAATTCACAAACCCCCCAATTCCAATTCTATATGAGCTTTCATATTATAGACTATTAAATATTGCATTCTATCCAATTAGTGCATAATAAATTAGACAATTGTGTGAACATTATTAATAACTCAATCAAGAAATTATAAATCAAAGGATTGCTAAGGGTACAACTTGGTTGTGTCATTATACTGCATTATTTTATAGCAAACTAATTTTTAATCTAATTTTAGTGTATTAAGATGTGCTAATCAAAATTTTTGGTGCTATTGCTAAGGATCCTTTTGAATTCATCTTTTTGTACACATTACTAGCAATGTAATACAAAATTGTTCAAGAAATCCAATCATCAATTGCATTTGTTAAGGTGTTACTTGTATTTTATCGTAGTTACAATTTTTTGTGTATACCTGTATTCTTTTGCATTCTTTATTTTCTGCTCATTCTTCCACTTTAATTCTTCATATTTTATCATATTTTACTCCATCCAATATTGAAACAAAGGTTTCTAGCATAAGAAAACTAGTTTTACATAATTTTGCACCTTAACCCCCTAGAACTATGTCTCACTAGTTTCGATTGAGCTAAAATATTTATAAAAGCTAGTTTTGAATTTTCTTATCAAAAGTCATAGTTTTACTTGTGAGGTGCCCCATTTTTTAGCTAAATTCCACTATTTAAATTAATTTTTAATTTTTTTAAAAAGATTTTATCACATTTTTGTGTTTTGTATGGTTATTGTAAACTTTCTATGGTGGTTTCATAATTTTTAAAAATGTCTAGATAAGTTAATTAGATATATTTAGGATGATTTTTCATACTACATTTGCATTTTAGTCTTTCTATATTCTTATAGTGCTCCTATGGTTTGTTTAGCCTAGTGTAGTGTAGTGGTAATGTATAACTAGAAGAACTAGTAATCATTTACTAGATTTTGATTTAGAAATTGATAGGACTTTTCATTCTCTTTGTAAGAGTAAAAATATAAGTACTTTTAACCTTCATACCTCCCATTTTGACATTTTAGATAACTCAAAAAACGTGGCAAATAACAATAAAACCTTGAAAGAATTAGCTATCCTTAATGTTACCTACCAACTATTAGGCATCCAATATCCTGAATTAGATACTGACTTTGAATTAAAATTTGGTTTAATACACTTGCTTCCAAGGCTTTATAATATTAAAAGTGAGGACCTTCTTAAGCATCTTAAGGAGTTCCATGTGATATGTTTAACTATGAAACTTCAAGGTATTTTTGAAAACCATATCAAGTTGAAGGCCTTTACCTTTTAATTAACCAATACTACTAAAGATTGGCTTTACTACTTATAGCTTAGTTCTATTATATATTGGATTGATATGAAATAGTTGTTCCTTGAGAAATTCTTTCTTAAATCCAAAGCTACTACCATAAGAAAAGAGATTTATGGTATCAAACAAATGAATGGTGAATCATTGTAGGAATACTAGGAAAAAGTCAAGAAGTTGTGCACAACTTGTCCTCATCACTAGATTAATGAGTAGCTCCTTATCCAATATTTCTATAAAGGTTTTCTTTCAATGGATAGGAATACAATAGATACAGCAAGTGGTGATGCATTGGCAGATAGGACTTCTATTACAGCTAAAGATTTAATTATAAACATGGCACCTAATTCACAGTAGTTTAGTACTATTACAACCAAAGGTGTGCATGAACTGAATATCCCTAATTCAAACCAGTAAATATTGGAAAACAAGGTAACAAGTTAACATCTTTAGTTAGACAAATGGCTATTAGACAATAGTCAATAGCTAGCCTTTCTACCTCAGTTTGTGTCATTTGGTCATGCCCAAACCATCCAATAGTTCCTATCCCATATTACAAAATGATGAGTGTCCTCCTCTTCCTCCATTGTATGCAATAACCATTTATCCTACTAAGCCTTAATTCTAGTAGCAAAACTAGTACCCATTTTAGTAGCCTAACTAAATCTACCACCAGCAATAAGGCCATAATTTCATATATAACACTAATCCTAGTCCAATTCAGCATCCTCCTCCTATATATAATAGATTACAACAAAATATTGCTCCTTAACCAAAAGTAACTTCATCCTTTTGTTAACCCTTATTTAAAAAATTAGTCAAGCAAATGGCAACAAATAACTTACAATTCTAACAAAGAATAGAGGCTACCATGATGAATTTGCAAACTCAAATTAGCCAATTAACTTTCATAATTAATGAGCTTAAGGCATAAAAACCTTCTAGCAATATAAAGAATGAGGAACTAGTGAATGCCATTATGCTAAGAAGTGGCAGAGGAATTAACACACCTTCATCATTACAACTAGAGACAAGCCATGTACAAGCAAGTGATCAACTAGGAAGGCCATAATCAGAATTTAATAGTTAGTCAGAAGTAATCCATAAGCTAAAAGAGGAAAATAGAAGTAACTAGAAAAACTAGTTAATAATAAACTAGAAGACACAACTAGAAAAAAAAGCAACAAAATATGGTAATAGTGTAGTAAACCTTTTTCCTATAGCCTTGCTTCCCATTGATTTTCCTTGCCTCTTCCCTTTTTCAATAAGAAGAATTTTTCACCATAAGAAAATAGAGGAAGAAAATCAAATTTTAGATTCCCTTAGCAAAGTAAGTTAACATACCTTTGCTAGATTTGATAAAATAAATTCTAAGGTATGCTAACTTCTTGAAAAATTTATGAATTAATAAGAGAAAACTAAAGGATAATAAGAAAGTAAGTGTGGGGGCAAATGTATCTACAATTATTCAAAGAAAATTACTAATAAAAAGTAAAGATCTAGACATATTTACCATTCCATGCATCATAACTAAAACTAGAATTAAGCATGCCATGTTAGACTTAAAAGCATCAATTAATGTTATCCCTTGTTCCATTTTTAATACTTCAAATTTGGGAGCTTTAAAAGAAAAAAAGGTGATTGTTCAATTAGCCAATAGATTTAACATTTATCCTTTAGGTGTTGTTAAAGGTATTCTAGTATAGGTTGATGGCCTCATTTTTCTAGCAAATTTCTACATTTTGAAGATGAAAAATGAGGATTCCAACATTCTTCTACCAATCATTCTTAGCCGACCTTTTCTTAAGATAACAAAAACCATGATTAATGTTCAAGATAGAACATTAAACATGGAATTTGATGGTGTTATAGCTAATTTTGACATTTTTAAGGCTATGCAAGATAATTCTATATCCTTTCTTCAAACTTTAGAGCCCTTATTACATAACATTCCTCCTCATAATCCTTCCGATGTTGCTATTTTTTATTCTAAATTTTTTAATTTTCATTATGTTGTTGCTAATTTTGCTATTTTTGTTACTATTTCTACTATTTTTTTTTATTTTTTTATTTTTTATTTTAATGTTTCTAAAGTTGTTAATTTTGAATTAGATGTTAATGCTATCCATGATGACATAGTTACTGAATTCCTTGAAATTTCTAAATTTATACATTGTGTTTATAATAATGAATGTCCTTATAGAGATAGTGCTATTCCATGCAATATTTATGCTAAAATTTTTGTATTTTTAGGTGATAAAAATAACAATGTTATTTCAAAAATTATAAAAAAATATGATGATGAGGACATCCCACCTTTTGAGGAAAAAAAGTGCTTTTATATTGACCATTCTAACTAGGTTTTTGATCATGTTAAATTTGTTATTCAAGAGGATTTTGAACATTCAAGCAATAATGGTTTAAGAGTAATACTTAGAGAACTTATGATGGATGATTCAAATTTTCACAACATCCCTTTTATAGATGATTTTAAGGTTAACAAATTGGAAGCAATGAAAATAGCTAATCCTTATAAAGATCCTAGTTAAAGTAATTGAAGCCATGGTTTAGCCAAAGATGTCAAAGAAAAGTGCTTTTTAGGAGGTAACGTAAGCTATTTTAGAGATTTACTTTCTCTTACCCTTCTTTCTTATTTATATGTCTTTTATCTTTCTTGATGATGTTCTTGATAATATTGATATACTTTACATTAAGGATAATGTAAAATTTAAGTGTGGGAGAGATTTTTAGGATTTATTTTGAGTTTTATATTTTCATGCACTTAAGAGTCTGCATGTTTTAAAAAATTTCAAAAAAAATAGAAAAATTAAAAAAAACTTGTTTGTAAGTCTTTTTGAGTCATTTTTGCAACTTTCCATTAATGAAGATTTTGCATTTTCATGAGTAGGATTCAATTAAATTTAGATAAGATTCATAATATAATTGAATGACTGATTTTACTTCTTAAAATCAATTGATATTGTGATGGATTTTGAATTGGCAAATTGAACTTAGTAGTAAAACTTACTTTGTGAGATTTTGTCCCTTATTTTGAAAATTAATACTATTCTGTTTCCTTCTTGTACGATATTCTTCTATAATTTGTTTATCTAGAACTTGTTTTGATTCTTTTTTAGATTACATTTTACACATGCATGCACCAAAATGATAAAGGTATTCTTTTTTTGTTTAAACTGAAGTTATATAACTAATGTTGAGTTTTTATCATTGTTAGCCTTTTGAGCTTTTATTATCTTTTCTTTGTTGATTAACTCATGAGCATATTTTTTTAATAAAAAACTAATGTCTTTACCTAACCTTAGGGATTAGTAAAGCATTTGAATTTTTGTGAGATGGACTCTTAAATAAGTGTGGGGGTATACAAGTTTATATTTGTGAAAAATCATTAAAGGTTAGTTGAAAAAAAGAAAGAAGAAAAAAAAAGCAAAAGAAATTTAAAAAAAAAGAAAGAATAAGGCAAAAAGGAAATTGGATTAAAAAGAAAGAAAGAAAGGAAAAAGAAAAAGAACAAAAAAGTTAATGAATATTTAAATTTAAATTTGGGTTATTGTGTTAAGCTGTAATTATTTATGATTTGCTCATATATTTTTTATTTAAGTGTTTTATTAATTTCTTTAGTTTATACCCTTTTCATATCCTTGTTTTTCTTCTCTTTTCCTTATCCACACTATAACCATGAATAAAGTCCTTCTAATTTGTGTTGTACATGTGATTTGAGTAATGGAGATTGGATGATTAGCAAGCTTATAGCAAAGGAATTTTATGAAAAGAATTTCAGTGAAATAGTTACCCTAAACACTTAAGAGATAGAGAGTGAATCTTGTGAGAATTTACAATGTTGATATACTCTTTTTGAATAAAGTTGCTATATTGATTAGTTTTAAGTTTGTCAAAAAAATTTTCCATGGTGTATTATGTTTCTTGCTAGCTTTTATTTGTCTCTTACTTGTGGATTTGTAATTTTGAAGTTTTTGAAAAGTAAATTTTTTTATTTCTTAGTTTTCAATAAAGTTACGTCTTGCCTTAGGACATGCAAGAATTAACTGTAGTGTGGGAGAATTTGATGATAAAAATATTTACTACATTATTTCCTCCTATTTAATATCTTTTAGTGAATTACACATGTTTAATTTTACAATATTGGCCTTGTTTCATAATTTAGGATTGATTTTATAATATTCTAAATTTATTCAATTAATGCTGGATTTTGACACTAGTTCTATTTTTAACCATATTTTGGGCTCTAGATTTCAGATTAGGATGGTCTATATAATGTTGGAAGGTTAAAGAAAGACCTACAACTTTGGCAAGTCCAGTTCGAACTTCTTCAAAACCTTATGTAGCTAAGAAACTAGAGCCCTATCTCTTTTCTAGCTAAGCCAACCTCAATTTTTAGGTCATATTTAGAGCTATAAAATTCTGATTAACATGAAACTAATGCCTAAATTTCCATAAGACCTAGGCTTATGATTTGATGTTTATGGATTACTGAAATTATCTTATTTTAGCAGTCTTAAATTAATTAGAATTCATACTAGTGGGAATTCATTACTGTAATTATTAAAGTTAATTATTTTATTAAAAATAGGTTTAGGCTTCTTAAAATTAAGAAGGCCCCATTATTGTAATCCTAAGAGAAATACAATTCAAGTCCAATAGGATTTTAGGTTAATTAGTCAAATAAAAAGACAGAACTCATTAGACTTTAGAGACTTTTAGACAAATTCAACAACTAGCTTTTCTTTTTTTCCTTCTAGCTTGTCTTCTCTAGCTATAAAAGGCTAATTTTTGAAGTTGATTCAAGGAGTTTGAGGCTCTTCTCAATTAAATTATAAGATCATGATTTGTAATATTAACTTTCTTTAATTAAATTTTCTCTTTCCCTAATTACTTATACTAATTTCTTGAAATTACTTATGTTGGATGTTAATTTGGGATAATTAGTATTCATCATTGTGATTTTTGATACTTTACTATTTTGATGTTGAATCATAGTTAATAAATCATGATTTTACACATAAGGACATAGGGTTTAGGGATTAATTTGGAGGTTTCTAATTTATTTTCTCAATTCAACTAAATTTTATCATTAAATCAATTTCAATCTAACTTAAGGATTATAGTAGTTGTTTAATTTAGCTAATCCTAATTGATCAAATCCTAGATGGTAATCTAGTGTAGGATTTATAAATTATTGTAGGGATTCCAGATAATTCAAGGTTAAAAAATTTATTAAAATAGTCAAATTCTAATTGATATATGATTAATCCAAACTAAAACTCTCAATTCCTTGAATTGGCTATTTCATCATATAGGCTTTCTTACTTGCTATTTACTTTATGTTTTGTTTTGCTTAATTCGTTTAATTTAATTTTAATTCACAAAACCCTTAATTCTAATTCTATACTAGCTTGCATGCTGCATACTACTACATACTATATTTTCTTATTGCATTCTACATTCTGTTTAGTTTTTATTTTTGGTTTTGTTTTGCATTTATTTGCATTAGTTTCTTGTGTTTTTAGTGCATAATAAATTATACAATTGTGTGAATATTGTTAGTAATTTAATTAAGAAAAGATAAATAAAAAAATCACTAGGGGTATGACCTGGTTGTGTCATTATATTGTATTATTTTGTAGTAAATTAGTTTTTAATCTAATTTTTGTGTATTGTGACATGCTAATCATCATACACACTATTAAATAAGTACAAGAAGGCAAGTTGCATATTTTAATATTATAAAAGGTGAATCACACATCAGGGCAAGTAAAAGAAGGTTTTATGTAATTTATACTAAATATAATAATAAAAGTCATTTCACTGATTTAATCATGATAAAATAATAAAATATATTTAAGTGATTTTAATAGAGAGATATTAATTTAAAATATTTAATTCAACTGTATTTATTCTCTCTAGCAATAAATGTCCTGATGAAATTAAGAAATTAGTTGATACGATAAATTTACTATAATACTATTTATTATTTTATTATTATTATTAAATTGATAATATAATTCTTTCATTTAAATAAAAAAAGTTGTTAAACTCCATGTATGGATATGGAGATTAGCAATCCCCTATATAATATTAATCTATATAGAAAAAATTATCTTCCCATATCATTTTTTAGCAAGTAAAAAAATTTCCTCTTTAATCTCAACATTCACGTAATTATAATAAAATATTTTTCCCAATAGAAGAAGTGACAAAATTATTATATTAAGTACACACTTTTTCCACTCAAAAGTAAGTCGCATGGGGAGGAGTTTTCGATCTGTTCTTTTGTCGAATACAATTAAATAAAACTTAGAGAGTTTAATGTTATTGTGATATTTCAAATTCTAAGAATTCTTTTAATTTTATGATAGACTTAGAAGTATGTAATTTAGAACTCTGGACTTAGGAATATTTATATTAGAAGTCCAGAATTCTTTTCATTTTTATCATATACTTGAGTGTGCATATTAGATCTTCTCCTTTTGATTGAACTTCATTTATTTCCTTGGGAAAAATTTATTCTTGATGCCATAACTTGACGTTGTGTTGCTATAGTGAAGTTATTGATTGCATGCTAATTACAATGTTTGCGGAAAAACAGAATCAATATGTGATATATACATAGCAGAGCATATATAAAAGACCCCCAGCCACATTAGGGATGATAATTTTGGAAATAAAGCAAGAATAATGTACTTAAGTAACTTCTATATTATGACATCATGTTGGCTCCTCTAAATTATATAATTATACTTTAGACTATGAATAAGATTATTAGAATTGTTGATGAGGAGATGAATAGTTCAAATTTTAATATATGATAAGTAATCAAAAAATAATCTTGAAATCTGTAAATTATTTACTTTTTTTATTTTTTTATTATAGATTATGATAATTTACTTTAGCTTTTAAAATATATTTTACATATAAGAAAAGGGAAAAAAAAGGTAAATTTTTAATGCAATAGAGCAATTGGTACAATTGTGCAGTTATTCCATGCCTTTTCCACACAGATGAATCGGTTTTCAATTGAATACTGCCGAAAACTCATTTGGGAAATGGAATTTCAGGACGGAACTAGTTTTACATTCCATGATAAAAATGCCTTTAGATTGTTAGAAATAAAGGTATGAAATGAGTAGAAGATGTGGATGTAGGAATAGAAAATTGCAGAAAATTGTTTCGAGATGCGTGTAACATTTTCCTGAAGACTATTTATGCTCATAAAATACAAGATGTCCAAACAGAAGTGGAGAGAAGTAGGGAAAATTGTTTAATCAAATGGAGCTATTTATATTGGTGAACAAACACAACTCCTCAAATAAATAGACATTGAGAACAATTAACATTTGCAATTATTCAAAATAAAGCGGCCAACAGCCTACATTACATTAGACCCTCTTGATTGGTTATTACCATTTCGTCCGCTCAATTAATTGCAGCTTTTCAATGGATTTTAACTTTTATATCCTTTAGCAGTAGCTTATTCAGGCAATGTGAGGCTTAAAGTACTGTCAGCATTCACAAACTATCACTATAATATTCTTTATAATCTCACACACAATAAACTTTTAAAAACAATAGAAATTTGAAATTTAAAAAGTACATTATATATTATAAATTTAAGGAAAAAATTTAAAATATCTTCTTCAATTTTGGGATGAATGTATTTTGCACCTTCAACTTTGAGAAAGAGAAAATTGCTTTCTTAAATTATACAAAACTTAAAATTAATATCCGCTATTAGTTTAATTTATTATCTTATCAAATTTTATTTTTTAATAATTTTTTTAAACAAAAATCATCATATTGTAATATGTTATTTCATTTTTTATAAATAATTTTTGTTATATAATTAATAGGAACTAAATTACATATATAGAATTAATTTTAATTAAATAATAAAAATGAGTTACAAAATTATATATAAAATACCAAAACAAGTCAATATATTGTAATTTTATGATTCTTGTTAAAAAAATCATAAAATTTTGATAAAATAATTAATTAAATTAACAATGGGTATCAATTCTAAATTTTATGAAGCTTAAGGAAATGATTTTCAAAATTTTAAATTGTAAGGAAAAATATTCAACCACGAATATTTTACAACTTTTTTCCTAAATTTAAATGCTGCTTGAGATACTTCTTTAAAGAGATCCGCCCGCTCAAGCAAACAAACAAACAAAGCAAAAAGAAAAATACTTCAAGTTTCAACACGTACAACAATGCTCAAAGCCAAGCAACTGGAGGCGAAAGTGCGAGGCCAAAATAGTAATACTATACTCGCATCTATTATTTCTAATTTTCTATTCATCATCTACATCCTCCTGTATTTGTAATTGGATCCTATTGTAACACGTACTATCTTATTAGAGGGTAGAATATGAATGCATCATTTTTCAGGGTAGAAATATGAGCCCTAAATCATCAACCGGTAATGGGATTCCTACAGAAGCTAACAAAAACAAAGGCTATCAGAGCTGACTTGAAAATTGTAGAAGAGGGAATCCCATACTTCCCGTTCTGAAAAAGCCCCATAAAAAATGGCCAATAGCATATCACCCAATATGCACTGCACAGCACTTCCCCTAGCCCAAATCCCTTACCACAGACAGCTGCCGGTAGCAGCCCAAGCAAACTCATACCCAGCCCGGTCAAATGAAGCAGCAAAATGGTTGTCCCCGGCACTATCATTGGTGACTCATTGAAGGTGTACCTACCGTCCGATGCATCCTCACCATCGGATGATTGCCCCTTCTGCGTTACCTCAAACACTGTCTCAGTTATTCCCAACTGCTTAAGTACGGCAGTTAGAAACCCAAAAAGCCATGCATTCATGGTTTTTATTCTCTGCATTCTCTGATTGTTCCACCATTCTCTTATGGATTGCCCAGTTTCAATGTACTCTGATAGAGTATGCATGTTGTAACCCACAACTAGAATAGCATGAATCCACAAGCAATGTCCCTGCAATGCCATCAATTCCCAAAAGAAAGGGGGAAAAATGAGAGCTAAAACAACAATCAATTTCACCCTGGTTCTGAATTGCAGGATCGGGATTGCGATTGTATTATGAAAAGCAAAATTACAAATAATTATTGTTGTTATGATACAAAAAATGCTGAAGGTTTTAATTGTGTAATCTAATACAGGGTTAGCATTACGTAAGCTTAGTTTGAAATTACAGCTTCAACAAATTATATTTTTTTAATATCCACATTAGAATTTTTTAAATTGTTCGAAAATCAATGGTAAATATTACAACATGCCTTAGACAAATTCTAAATATATATTAATGGTAGGTTTAAATGTATGTTAGGATGTACTCCCATCTTTAAATTTCCTTTTAAAAGTTTTTCTTCCCATTTATCTATATTTTAAGAAATCAAAATTGTATTTATTATTTTCATTCAACTATTACTCTTTTATATAAATAAATGTTATATAAATTAAATTCTAATAAATAATATAAATTTCAACTTATTTTTCTTAAAATTAGATTTATTTATTAATTTTCTTAATCATTATTCATTTATCTTATATGACGCATAATAAAGAACGGAGAGAATAAAAGAGAATTAGTTCTCACATCTTTTAGGATGAAATTAATAGCAAAGTTTCGTTTTAAAAACCGAATGAGAAAAGCTATTAGAATACGATTCGATTTGTTCGATTGATTAAAACAATGACTGAATTAAATAAAATTATGAATAAAATTAAATATATTAAACAGAGTTGAATAGATGAATAAGTAACATATAGAATATAACTTATAAATTTAAGAATGTAATGCATAACAACTAATATTCATAACTATAACTAAAAATCAATAGCATATATATATAAGAAGTTAATAACTAAAATAATATTGTAGTTCTGCATTGTTTATTTGGCTTCACTTTCAAAAACATACCACACAATAAAAAAAAACCAAAAAAAAAAGGGGAAAAACTCCAGTTAGAATGCAATCGCCCCCCCCCCCCCAAAGAAAGAAAGAAAGAAAGAAAGAAAATTTATCTGTTAAAAATGAGTTCTAATTCACTAATTTTGACTAGTTTGTTGGTTTCATTAATTTTAACTGAAGTTTGCCATGAAAACATTTTAAAAGTAAGTATTAGTTCATCAATTTGACAAATTCATTTGATTCGTTGATTCTGACCGGTTTCATAGCAGAAATGATTTTATGATTGAATTAAGCTGCAAATCACTCTAGTTCTTAATTCCACTGGCCGTTTTGATTTTCCGAAACAGAATTCCCAAACTTTTTTGAGAAATGTAAAAAGTAATTTTAAGACTATCATTGTGGTTGGATGCTCACCTTGGGCAAGAAACTGGAGTTGGAAATGATGCAAAACGCAGGCAGAGCAGCATAGCATAATTCTGGGACAGATCGAAGGCCCCAGCTATTGTTCCATAGATAGGCCAAACACATCCTGAATTGGAGCTTACCAAAGAGAACGGCAAAAATAGGAGAGTGCTTACTGAACAAGATTTCAATATTTCCTTGTGCCCATCTCTTTTGTTGGCTCATTGTTGATGGAAAATCACCAGGTGGACACCCAGTAAAAGCAATGGGTTCAGGTGCACAGCTTTCTGATCTCCAACCCCTTCTATGGATTGCAAGTCCAGTAAGTATATCCTCCACTGTTGATCCATATAATAAGCCCACCTAAAGTCACCCAACCCACAAAAAGACTCATACTATTGCATAATTTACTACAGCCCAAACCGTCTTTCTCTTACTTTTGTTTGTGTGAAATACTTTATATCAATTTTGTCTGTGAGATATTAATTTGATCAATCATGCTCTAAAAGGGTAAAGCTGAACAAAATAATTTTCATATAAATACTAAAAAATTTATAAAATTTAATAAATTAATATTTTACAAGAACAAAATTAGTACAAAATATTTTATAGAATATAAAGTAAAATTTCATATGTGAATGAAAAGGAGGTTTACTTATTTTTGTAGAATGCAGACTGAAACAATTCTACTGTTGCATAACTCTTTATAGAATGGGATTTCAAATTAACACTTGCATTGTTGCATAAACAGAGATGAAAATAAGTTTCATTGGATTAGGTTTTATCTTAAATAGATTAAATTTATATTATAAATTATTAACTTGAACCTAATCTATTAACTTATACAAAGTTAAAATTTGAGAATAATTTGACTCATCAACTAGTTTAAAATTTTACTTATATAAATAAACCTTTAAATAAATTAACAAGTAGAAGCCCTCAAAGTGAAAAATAAACCAATAATTAAATTAGATCTTGTATGTATTAGAATTCTATTAATATCACATCATATATATATATGTATATTTTATGAATATATCATATTATATTATATTATAAATATACTAACTATTTAATTAAATAATTTAGTTTGGTAAACTTATAAATTGAGCCTATAAAAAATAAGTCTAACTTATTTATTTAAATAAGTTTATTTATCAATCTTAATTTAACTTATTTGGATAAAAAGGATAGATTAGGCTAAACTATAAACTGTTGATAGGTTGCTTGATCTATTTCCACACCTTCATAATTTTTTTTTTCATGTTTAAGTTGATGAATACATGATTGAATTACAAGACACGATATTTATGATCTTGCATACCAAACATTGGAAAAATTAAGCAACAATGAGTAGATAATCATATAATTGATCATTCATTTTTTATCGAGAGTATACTAAAATTTTCAAGTATACGGATGGTTCAGAAGACAAGCTAGAGAAAAATATTTAGTGGGGATGAAACATAATTTATTTAAAAACAATTTATAAAAATTTTGAAAGGTTACGTAGACATACATATGTATGACTGAGTGAGGGAGTGGTTCTTCACATTCTTTATACATATTTGAGTAAATTTGTTCTTTATACATATTTAAATAAAATAAAAGTTTATTTAAGATGATGTGTTTGCTTGGATTACCTGTTTACCCCAGCCGGTGCCAGTTTCATATTTGCAACCAGCTACTTGGCTTGCTATCACGAGAGACTCTGAAAGATAAGGGGTCGAAGAATATGTCTTCCCCTCAAAAGCATCAATGGCAGATTTCACAAGAACTTTTGAGCTTCCAAATCTTTGTAACAAATCATTTTCGAATGATTCAACTGCAAGTAAGCATTTTTAAAATAGAATTACATCGAAATTTGTGGATATCTAATTTAAAAAAATAAATTGTATGCATCCAACTTAAAATATTTAAAATTTTAATGGTATTCGTTTAGAAGATAGAAAGAAAAATTATAGAAAGTTGCATATTAATTTAACATAAAATTATTTATAAATAATTTCTCAACAGCCTAATTATTTTGATATGGCATCCTATGTTCCAATATTAAAAGCAAGACCTTTTTTGTCTTTCTCAATGTCATGAGGAGAAAGGCCGTAAATGACTTTTCTTTTATGGAAGCAGTTTGTTCCTATATACATAGGTCCTTGCAGTCCTGCTATTCTGGCTCCCATAAACTGCATTTAATAACAAGAGAAGTAGGTTTGTTTGCACTCAAATCTCAGCATGGCATTTTATGCAATGTGATTCGAAATTACAATTTCAATTTAAATTAAGCGTTGCTAATAAATATGGCATAATAGATAAATTTATAATAAATATAAAAGATATGACATTCAATTTTGAATTTTATTTTCCTTACTCATAACTTTTTTAAATTTCATCGCATTTTCAAATATTTGTTTGAAAGAAAAATAAATAAGATAAAATTTACATGAAATTCCTAAGACATTTGTGTAGTAAAATTGTCTATTGAAATTATGATATATGTATTAATAACTCTATTTAAAAAATTATGAAATTGATAGTTATTTTAATCATTAGATTGTAATTATAGATAATAATTAATAAAATAATCAATACACATATTGTAATCTAAATAGGAAATTTTATGGCAAATATATATGAAACTTTGCCTAAATTTTATTCTTAGAAAAGGGATTTGATTCCTCTAATTGAAGTATAAGATATATTTTAGACTGTAAAATAGATGATCATAATTGTTGATGAGAAAATTAAAAATGAGTTAATTATAAATTAAAAATTACTTTTTTGATGATTTATTATTTGTCAAATTCTCAATCTTTGATTTTCTTATCAATAGTTATGATTATTCACTTTACTTTCTAAAGTGTATCACACATTTTAGAGGAGTTAAATTCCCTTAAAAAAATTAGTTTTTTAACTTATTATGTTTGAAATGGAAAGTTGACCAATAGGAATTAGATTATGTAATAGAAAATAGGTATTTTATATATAAAAAAAATGATATCAACTAATTCCATCAAACTATTTTCTCTTATATTATTCAACAATAAAAATAATTCATTTTTCTAAAAAAATATCTTTTATAAAATTGTTTTTTCACACAATTTCATTTTTTGTTGATTGAAACAAAGGGAAATTACATTCAACTTCCCTGAAAATTAGTATAATTCTATTTATATCCCTTCTATTTTCAAAAGTATATGCTAACATTTTTATTTTACATAGACTCACGTTCCTCCACTTTTGTTTTAAACATATACTCACGCCCCCTACTTTTAAAAATGAAAAAAGTGAGTGTAAATTTCTAAAAATAAAGTAAATATAAATATAATTAAATTGAATTTCATAAGAACTAAACGTAATTTGCCCTTAAAACAATCACAACCTTAGTTATGCCCCCCAATACTAGTGAATTTTATTCATGTTATGACCCTTTTACCTTAAAGTAATTCAACATTTGGTTTCCAAGCGGATCGTCCTTTAATGTATTATTGAACTGCTGAGGACATTGAACAAATGCAACTTCATTTTGGCTTTTAGAATCCAACAAAATGCACATTGCATGCAGAGCAATATTTGGATTATTCACAAACATGTCACAATCAACATTGAGGATAAATGGAGCGTTGGTCATCAATCCAGATACCTTCAACTGCACGTACAATGCAAAAAGATGACAAACTCAAATCCACAGCAAGTTGTTTGTGATTAAGGAAGGATGAGGGGAAAAGCGAAAAGATAAACAAAACGGATAACTAAGATATGATTTTTTTTTATTTTTTGAATTTAGGAAATCTTTTAAAAATATCTAAATTGGAGGATCATAAAAATATTAGAATTTGCTAATGTTGTCCAAGGATTTTGAAAAATTATTCAATAATCTTTCATTTTGTTTCTCTTCATTCTTCTTCATCCAAATAAACCACTTGGATTCATTTAATTTATCTTACATAGAATTTTTTTCTTCATTTATTTGTATATAAATGAAATATTTTTACTTCACATGCCTATGTTTATAACTAACAAAATAATTGCAGCATGCTGGTGGAAGATCACGTATGTTCTAAAGAATATATATTTTCCTCCACATAAATGTTTAGCAAGTGGAAAGTTTTCCTTTTTATTTTATTTATTTTATAGTTATATATATATATATATATATATATATATATTCAAATAAAATAATTTCCTATGAAATGTTACCAAACAAAGAGCCTTGAAATTGGAATTATAGGTTATGGTCAGACTTGTACTCAAGAAAATTCGTATTTTTACATAATCCTGCAAGTTTCGTAAAAAAAATTAGAAAAAAAATGTAAAATTTCCCCTTCAAGTTTGAAATGATTGGATTTTACTCTTTTTAACTTAGAAAACTTAAAAATTATCCTTTTAAATTATACAAAACTTGGAATTAATACACAATATCAACTTAATTTACCATTTAATCAAATTACATGACTTTTTTGTAATCTTTTTAAATAAGAATCACAATATTATAGTATGCTAATTTCTTTATTATTTTTTTGAAATAATTTCTATGTTATATAATTAATAAGAATTAAATTAGATATATAAAATTTTAATTAAATAACCAAAGATGAGATGGAAAATTATATGTGAAAAAATTATGAAATAAACCTATCTATTATGAGATTGTGATTCTTATTTGAAAGTTCATTAAAAATTGACATAATTTGATAAAATAAAAAAATTAAGTTGACAATGGTTGCTAATTTTTAGTTTTATGAAATTTAAGGAGATGATTTCCAAATTTTCAAAGTAGAAGGGGGCAAAATTCAACTACCTTAAAGTTAGAAGGGATATTTTGCATTTTTTTCCCAAAAATTTATACTCTTTGCAACATTTTCATTAAAAATTGTAACTTTTGCACAAAAATAGAAAAAAATATCAAGCAAAATTTTCATACAACTTTAAATGATGGAATTAAAAATTTTTATATATGTATTACACACAAAATTTATACACACTTCTTGAAATTACAAAATTTAACAAGAAAAATAACTTTTATTATTCTTACATAAAACTTCAGTAAAGACTCACGTAATTTTGAGTTGGTAAAGAGATAACCTTTTTTTTCCTCCTTCTATTGAAGTTTAGTATTTTTCTTATTAAGTGGGATTATGGGATTATACCAACATATTCATGGCCCCAGCTTTGTAATGATGAGGATGTTTTGGCCGCTTCTCTCTGGATATGTAGATCAAGTGGGGCACCCCATCCGAGGGACCTTTATTTTCCCATATAATCTACAAAATTAACATATTATGTAAATAAATTAATTTTTTATTTATTCAATAAGTATGGATTAATTTTTTTAAATTGTACTTAGGAAATAAGATGTTTTATTACGCCACTAGAAATTCAAAATTCATAATTTACTTGGTTATTGATTTCTTATACATTAATATGATTGTTTTATATGAATAATATGTCTCGAGCCTCTGAACATGAAAAAACTTGATGAATATTATGATAGAATTACAAATCTAAGACAATTTATAGATGTTGGTCTTAAGGAAAACTAATGTTTACATTGATACAATCATATTTTTGAAATTATTAGGACAAATAAGATAATAGTTGTTAAAATAACCAAAATCTACATTTATTCGAAGATATTTTAGTAATCCCATGGGAACATAAGATAATGTATAATTTAAAATTTGATATTTGTAGTAACATGGTGGCACTATTAAAATTTGCACATGAAATTAGATGATAATTGAATAAA
Source organism: Sindora glabra (assembly GCA_020226215.1). Lineage (NCBI taxonomy): Eukaryota > Viridiplantae > Streptophyta > Magnoliopsida > Fabales > Fabaceae > Sindora > Sindora glabra. The sequence goes on along the minus strand of CM035235.1, from coordinate 33,719,933 downwards.
AACTTGATGTATTTTTGTCAAAGTCAAATTGTTTGAGAATAAAACATATACAATGACATTATTCACTGTTAGAACTAACATTATAAGTGAGTACAAATCATTACGTTTAAAAATGGAAAAGGACTTATGATGTTAGTTTTCAAAACAATTAATGTTAAAATTGATTACTTAGTGGTATATCTTAATTTTATACATCTGTTTTCTATCAATTCGAAGTTATTTTTTAAAGACATTAGTTTTCTAGTAAGAAATTAATATGGAATTGTTTTATCTACATAACTTGCATTTGCTCCCCTTTTTCTAATCGCCTTTACTTTATAGAACCTATTTCTTTAGCATTACCTCCACTATTGAAATTTCTCCAGTGAGTCCCAAATAATCATCATGTATCTTGTACACTTGAAGTTTACTTTGTAATCATTCTAGTCATCAACAAATATTTTAATTATATTTTCCTCTCACATTTTTGTTATACCTTTGCATATTAAGTGATTAATTCTAGCATTGTCTCATTTTAATGTGTATGTATTTGCATAGTAACATTATGAGATCCTCGTTCATTGTTAAGTTTAGGATTATACTATATATTATGTTTATGATGCTTTTAGGATTTAGTCACACTCTTAATATATGGTTATAGCACGATCTATTTAATGGTAATATAGATACTATTTTTACTTGCTACTTTTACCATAGTATATTATAATCTCTTTTAAGGCATTAGATTTATCATATATTTCAATGATTCTAGTCTACTCCATAGTTATGTAAATTAGTAGTTTGTGATGACTGATATAATCTTAATTCAATTGCTTGTAATGGGAGTTATGTGTTTTGCCATTCAATAGTGCTCCATTTGTTATAAGGACTTATCTTTTATTTGGTACTTTATTAATCATTTAGCAATTTCAACTAAAACTTTATTATGTATACAAGATGACATTAATGTTTTTGATAAATCTAGAATATGGATCTTTCTCCAGAGGTAGTTACCCATACAAAGAGAAATACAAGGGGTCCCACTACCTTAAAAGGAATTGTTGCATCATAGAACAAAGGTGAGAGATTAACTATTGAATTTAATGAGAAATGGTAGCTTGATGGAGAAAATGTTGACCAATTTGTTAATTATATTAGAATGACCATATGGTCTAAAGTATTAATAGTTATTTCTCATAGGAGACAAGAACCAAAGGGATTGAAGGATAACATTTGGAAGAAAATCTTAGTATATACACTAAATTTGAATAGATTTGTTTGATCTTTCATTTTTTTTTAGTAAAAATTCTTTGATATACTAGGTAACATGTTCGTGTGTAGCAAAGCATTGTAGCATGCAACAACCTCATGGAGGAATTTGAACTTAACTTTAAGGTGGTAGTACATCACTCCTAAGATCATGGTAAAAACTAACCCAATGTAGCAATATTGACCTGATGCAGCAATAAAACTACTTTAGCAAGGAATTGTGGGAGAAGTTTTAGAAACAATGAGCGGATGAGCATTTCAAGGTAAATTTTTTACCTTCTATTGTTTAGTTCATTTAAATATTTTGTATGTATATAATTTATACTTATAAACTAATATGTCCTTTAGTCAATTAACATTAAGGAAGGCCAACTAAGAGAAGTGAAAGAAAAATATATATCCATACAAATTCTCCTAAGAAGGTTACAAGAAGTTAAAGAAGAACTTATTAGCCATCTAAAACTAAGAACGGTGAAGACACTAGTGATACATCTTCTATTTATTGAGTAGAGTTATGGAAATAAGGAAGAGTAAACAAGCAAATGTAGTGCATAACCTTAGAGAATCAAGCCATTGTAGAGATGATTGTAAGTATTAAGTTTTATACTAAGACACATTATTTAATTTTGAAAATTTCATTTTAATTAAGTTATTTTTAATCATTTAATTATCTTTGTTAATTGCTAAAGACTCTTTCACGTAACAAGCCTCCCAAGGTAAATGTTAGCTAGTTAGAAAGCATGACATCCTAACTACAAACTTTAGGAATCAAAAAGCATCTCGATTATGTTTAGATTACTAAATGTGGTGTTAGGCATATGGAGGATTTTGGCTAAGTAAGATGTCATCTACTAGCACAATTGTTAGTTGATTTGGCATAAATGGAAGTAGGGGTCACCTCCAAAGTCAGATATAATGTAGTACAAACTTTAAGATAAAGTTGTAACAAGTAGTGGAGTAGCACTTGTAAATGTAACAATAATTAGAGTAATAGCATGAAATGCTTCGCCTTTTGCAAAAGTGGGTCCCTGGCCAACATACCTCCACTTTGAATTTTACAACATTTATCTAGTTGCCTATTGCTTCTAAGGATAAGATGACTGCTGGTGCTTTACTAACTAAGTAGACTCCTGATCAAAAGAGTATGTTGGCCACTCCTAAAACTAGTAGGAAGGATGGGCTAGCAGTTAAAGCATTAGCCACTACAACAAAAGAAATATTGGAAATTATACCTAAGGTAAATGTCACCTAACCCTAAAAATTTTGCATATATGTTTATGCATGATATGAGTTTCCTATAGTAACAATTCATATCTTGATATACTCTAATGGTGGTAGGACCTCCTTGATGAAAGGTTATGAGAGGGTAGATTTTAATAAACCATCAATTACACTATTGACCATTTCTTGACATTAAGTCAAGTTGGTGGTTGATAAGCCCTTGATCCACAAAGTTGAGGTATTACTACTAAATGAAATGATCTAAACAGTGGATGATGTCTATGTGATCTTTATTGCATGGCTAGCAACCTTTATTCAATACCCTATTAAGGTATCACTATGGATTCCCCCATTAATAATTATATATATATATATATATATATATATATATATATATATATATATATATATATAACATAAAGTTATTTTTAGTGTTATTTTATGATGATACTAACCATTATTATTTATGTTTTAACAACCTTATAATATAGTTTAAAAAAGCTACAAGAACACCTTGATAGGTATTGAGGCAAGAATTCATGAGTCTTACTCTTGATGGGGTGGATGTGGTAGAATTAGAAAATTTAGTTTTCATTGCAAAAGCTTCCTTTAAACAACTATTGAGGTTTGAGGAGTTCCATGTCACTTGCATCCAGCTTTAAATCAAGTAAGTTTAGGTTATTTTTTTTAACAAAGCACAAATAAATTGAACTACTATTTGAATTTAAGTTTAGCTCACATCAATCCTTTTATAGGTGGCAAGACTACATTGCTAAGGTTTTACTATGTGAACCTAGGGAAATCTCTTACTTTATGCCATACTATGAGGGATAAGTCTCACTTATGCTTCACATGTGATATTTTTTTTCTTGAATAGACTTTTATAGTTACATTGTATTGTAGTACTCATTGGATGCTTGCTTTAGTAATGTTAAAGAGTAGTCTTATGTTATTAATAGTAAAATTATATCATGTTTATGTTCGAAGATTATTAGTCAATGGGCTTAAACTGACATTCTATTTTATTGCAATACCCAAAATAATTTGAAAAGGTAGAGCATGGCTACCACATCATACATTTCATGTTTAAATTGTTATTTACTTGTAAACTCTTCACTAAAGTAATCACTTACTTATTTATAACTTATTACATGCTAGATTAATTACCTAAGTTGGTCTTGATAATAACATGTTCACTATATACAAATTGCATCCTTTTAGGGATAAGCTCAAGCCATACACTAAAGAATAATTTGATGAGGTTATAAAGTTTTGGAGAAGATATTTTCTTTAGACTGAAGCTCAACTATAGTGATTATCTTTGAGTGCTTTTGAATATTACTAGTGGTCATAATTAATTATATTATAAATTAGTTACTGATAGTTAGCTTAGTTGTAAACGACATGTTGCAATTTGTATTTTGATGTGTAAACTAAAGTTCAGTCATTTTGTATAAAAGCTCTTACAATTAGTTATGTTATTGTTAATTTCTATCTCATTTTGTAGTTCTTGTATAATGTTTCTATAAGTGCCAATTTATTGTTCTTTTCTATAAATTGGTTTTATGCCTCTTTTAAAAAATAAATTTGGTACACAAAAGACATTAATTTTTTAACTTAAAATTAATATTTTTTACTTTATAACATCAATTTTATATAAGATGACTGATGTTTATTATTTCTTAGTGAGATAACATTATTAAACTTAACACATCAATTATTTTCAAATAACTGACATCAAAATATAAGACACTAGTAAGAATTGAAAATAAAAGAAGTGGAATAATGATGTCATTTATAAATTTCATTTAGGGCTTCATCCAACTCTAAATTGATTCTCTCTTTAAAAAATACACTATGCACTACATGATGATTCTCTCTACTTTTGTATTTTTGCTTAACCAAAAATTTTTATAAGAATGAATTTCAATTAGGGCACTACTAAATTTACGAGGTTGTGCATTCACTACAAAAATAGAGAATTTAAAGTTAAGGATTTGTCTTGTTTTTATTTTTATTCTTCCAATTTAGTTTTTAGTTTTATAATTTGCCATAATTTATTGTCTTTCATTGTGATGCAACTTTTATATGTTTGTATAAGTAAGAAACTTGATTTCATTTATTATTTTCAGCTTTCAGTCATATTATCTACTATCTTTTTATATGACATATACCATTATTTTCTTAAAATTTAATGAATATTCATCACATTTATAAGGATTAGATTCAATTGTGCTTTTTTAGGGATCTCCAACCCCACATATTGAGTAATGAGTATTAAGATAGAATTTAACATAGCACCCATCGATGATTAGGATAATCATATAACCTTTTACTTTTTAAACTTTTATCAGAAGATTTATTATTGATAATCATTTTCATTAGGATTCTACAATTTTATATGAGATATTGTTTTCTATTTTTAGGTATGGTATTCTGAAAGGCTGAATATAGAGGAAAAAAGAAGGATCCAAGAAGAGGAACTAATGGACAAGGCTTATGAGGGAGAAACTAAGGTAAGGATGAGTGAGGTAAATTAACTAGGGAGTACAACATATCACATTGGTTATTAATATAAACTAAAGTGATATATCAAAATTATAGGTTGGTTGTTTATAACTAATCGACATGGAATGTTCTTGTAGAAGTTTATACCATAAGATAAAATATCAATTATTATAAGAAAAAAAAGATATCTATTTTAGTATTTTATAACTTTTTTGAAATTGACATGGAATATTATTTATAGTGATACTTGATTAATTATAAATTATAAATTATAAAATGATATATAATTCTTTAAACAACTAATGTCTATCGACTATTCTTTAGTAGTGAAAATACAAGAATTTAAGGATGAATAAGAGTAAGAAATCTTTATAAAGCATATAATGTTAGAAAAGTGAGGTAATACTTTAATATATAGTTGATCATTACCTTTCAAATTGCATTTTAGACTGACATAGTAACTATGTAGTCAATTATATACTTGTAAAATTAACTGATAAGTTAAAGTCATAATTTGCTTTCTTTTCTTAAAATATCCTTCAACCTTTTTATTCCTAAAAACCCCTAACATTACTATTTACCTCATTTATCATTTCTTTTCATGATCTCCAAAGATTCCAAGGAGAACATTAAAGTTTTCGAGATAAATCCTCTAAACTCTCCTTAATCTCACCTTTATAAGATAAGTTACTTGTCAATTAATAGTTCCTTATCACTAAATTTTCTCTATACTCACTTAATTTCCCTTATATTCTTAATTCCAAGACTATATTTGTTAGTGAAAGTTAAACTACCCATAACCCTGATTTATAAATTCTTATTTTTTATGACTTTAATTTCGAATCATTGTCATATGCACTTCAAACCACTACCTAAGTATTATGATTAGGATTCTACCTTAATTCTAATTTAAAACTCTTGAAATATTGAATTTAAATGTTTTAATATTTATTTAATGATTATATATGAAATGGTGAATATGATATTAAATAAGAAGATTAAATGATGAATTTTGTTAGATAAATATAGTATTTAATGTATTAAATAGGATGGTTAATGCTTAGTATGGAATAAATGATATTTAGAGGTTATTTATGGTAGATAATCAATGTTTGCATAGGAAAATACGTAGAACACCATCATATAGTTGACTATACAACCTTGAATTACTATCTAGGACCTTGTAGTTAATTATCAAGCCCTAAGATTTGTCTTTGGACAATGATAATTGACTATAATTATCCAAAGTTGCCTATAGAACCTTATATTCGACTATATAGTTAACTATAAATGTCAAAATTCACTTGTTAACGCTGGTAATCGAGTATATAATCAATTATGGTTCTATTTTACTATAAAATCATACTTTTTTGTAAAAATACAAGGTATTATGTCACTATAACCATACAATACAAGAATACAAAACCTCAAACATGCATAATGATAAGTAGCTTAAGTTGTAACCTAACCTACATGCTTTTTACTTATAGATATTAATAAAGTTGTTAATTAATATTGATTAACCATGATAGGCCATGCAATAGCCTAGTTTGTAATTGTTTACATGATTCCATGATGAATGTGATGTTATATGTTCATAATCTATATGAATGACAAATGGTTTAGTTGTGATGTAAAATGTGTCATGATGGGCAATGAAATAAAATGATGGAGACAAGTTATATTGCAAGGTAATCATATGCACAAGGATTTATATGCAAGTTTATGAGGAGATAAGGTTAACTTGAAGGCATAAGGGATAGAGTTTGTGTGGGAATAAGATTAACTTAGGAGGCATAAGGTGAGAACTTACTTAATATTTATTTTATTGCAATTGCTACTTGATATTGTGAAAGGTTCTTTATTTTAAGTTAACAAGTAATACCCTTATAGGTAATTGTTTATGCAAAGTACCATGTGATGGTAAATGGTTAAACTTACAATGTTTAAGTTTCCATATAATATAAAAACTTGGGGCATTTATATTTATCTATTTACATCCATAGTTAAGTTTTATAAATTATTTTCTATTGATTGTTAGGTAGAATATTCCTCACTAAGTCCTATACTTACTATTTTATGGTTTACTTTTTCAAATGCACATCAAAACCTTCTTACGTCACCATCTTAGTAAGCAAAACACCTTCCTTTAAAGGTTCAACTTCAACTTTTTTGTGGATTGGAAGTAAACACCATTTGGTACACTTGTAAATTTGAAATAATGGAATTAAGCAAAAAAGCGGGCCAACGCTCTTTTGCAAAGTAGGATATGAATGTTAGTGCATGCTTTTGTGTAGTTAGGATAACTTATTCTTTACTCTTAAGGTTCATAAGTTAACTATATTCTTTTAACAAATTACCTATTATGTAATGAATACTTTGGAAATAAATACATATTTGATATTTTCTTTATGAAGGAGTGCAAGATATGAATAGCTATCTTTTTACCAATGTACATGAGAAAGGTTGATAGGATTATGCGAGAATAATATTATGCTAATCATAATCAATTTAGGTTATGACAATTTTAATCCCTCTAAATGATAGCTAATCATAATATACAACACGCTTCTTTAAGCAAACTCATATAAAGTTTCCTAGAAAGTAAATAAAAAATTTTTACCCATCTTATTGGCACAAAAAGGAAAAAATGGTTATAACGTGTTGCGCACAACTTTCCATTTAAACAATTTGATAGAAAGCATCTTGTTTAGTTGTATAATAAGGTGAACTTAAAAGTCTAATCTAATTTAAAATTTTAATGTCACATTTCTAAATCTGACGGGCACAAAATCATTTATCACTTTAAAATTGAAAGAAAATTTTATCATTTTTTCTTAATAATTAAGGAAGTTTTTTATCAAATAAAATTTATCTTTTACCTTTTCAAGGAGTTCATAAATATATATATGTATGTATGTATATGTATATATTATAACTTTCAATCTACAAACCATAAATTTTGAATACTCATAATTAATTAAAATTAATGTGAAACCTTTATATTCTGATTATTTGAAGAGGCATACCTTGATTATAGTAGGATGATTTTGCTTCTCAATGTTGACGAAATCCTTATATTCAGCATCAAGCTTTGATAGAATCCAATTTTGGGTTGCATCTTCAATTTTTCTGCAAAAATGCTCATACTCATCCTGACAAACACCTTGAAATTATCATTTTTGTTTGGAAAATATAATCTGGAAAATATAATAATAAAAAAGAAAATTTTCAACCTTTTATTTTTCTTGAATCATTCATCATAATCATGTTACTTAGTTAGCTATCTAATTGTATGGCTAAAACTAAGATTTGAATCAAATATTTTACTATAGTAGTAATTGTTATTACAAATCTCAATATATTGTTGTCCTTAATATTGTATTTTTTTTGTAATCTTCTTGTGTAATGCTTGCAAATTATTACCTAAATTGTGAGGTATGTGATTATGACACATTTGGCTTTGTAGTTAATGAAAATAAGTATTAAAAAATTATTAATAAGGTGTACTCATCTTGATTGATGGAAGTTTGCCTTGATCAACTTCATTTTCCATATGACATGTATGTATATATAATTTATGTACTTCTAAAATTACCCAAATGCTTGCTACTTGATGAAATAGACCTAGGAGTAATAATAAAAATAACTAAATATATAATTTCATATTAGTAAATAGGAATCTTATGATAATATGCGATGAATGATAATTACTTATGTTATTTCTATTTATTGTGGTAATGGAACGATTGATTTAGGTAAGTTTTGTTGGTATATGCTTTAAAAGCTAATCATAGGATGAATGTATTAGTATACATTCTATTATGTTATATATATATATATATATATATATATATATATATATATATATATATAAGTATTTCAATTATTATGCTTAATACTTATTATGCTTAATACTATATTTGCGTAATATAAATAAACATAATATTTATCCTTAAAATGCATAATTATTCTTAAATGTCCTAAGTTAATTATTATTGTAAATAGGGATAGTAATAATATATTAAGATTAGTGATGATGAGTAAATTTTATTGGTTATGGATATGAGATATCAAGTTAAAACATAAGTGCATATTACAAAATGAATATACTAGACAAGCTTATTATAAGAATGCTACATGGATTACTATGTGAGTGTCATAAGCAATTCTTATAACATAGTCTTTTGACCTAAAATTATTATAGTTCACTAAATAAGAAGTTGTATACTTTAGTCTAATAGCACTAGTAACAAGGTTGGCCTAAAAGATGGTGATTGCTTATACCATAAATCATGTAAATGGATATGAATAATCTAAATAGAATGTTTTATATAAGAAGAATGATATAAATGGATCCCTTAATTAAGTAAGATTATAAAATACACTATCGTGCTCAAATGAATTGATATGTGATAGTGATTCTTTTTTTCTCTTATGAATCAAGAAATACATAGATTGAACTATAAAGAAGGTGACATATTTTATGTCTCAAGGATGAAACATTGGTCATGGAAAAATGTTATATCGTATCACTAACATTTTTAATACTTAAGTGATAGTATTATATTGCTAGATACCACTTATGATTTATGATATTAAAATAAGATTTTAAGATCAGTAACAATGTAATGAAAATTTCAGGGTTGTACATAAGGAGTGAATTAAATATTATTATTTTAACATAATTAAGAATTCTTAATTAGACTAGAACTCTAAATTAAGATAGGCCCAATATGATTAAGCTTCACTATGTAATAATGTAATATAATTAGGCTATATATAGGTAATACTAAACATGGGTTAGTTACTGATCAGAATCCTTGTTAAACTTGATCAACAATTAGAGCTCAACTTATCTCCTTTTTTTAAGTATTTGTAAATACATATTGCAATCAAAATTTTTTCCTAAAAGATAGATCATCATGTTTAGATGAAAACTCTAGCTATCTTATCCATTATAAAACATGTAGGGTTAAGAAAAATTGAGAGTGATTCCAAAACTAGAAAAATCCATAGTTGGCATTGCATTGAATTAGGAGCATTCCATCCTATTTGATTAGAACTTTGACTGCTCATATGGGTACCACAGAGACACTAACTCTTAGATGGCATATATGGTTCCTCATTCTAGTCATATGTTTGTAAAGAAATTTGTTTATGCATTTATAATTTATTATTTAGATTATGCATTCAGCCTAAAGATAAGATATTATTTAAGCGATCAACTAATATCAATAATGATTAAATGCATAAGTTGTAGGAAGGTATTATGGTTAGGTACTATTATTTAGACCTTAAAATGACCTTAGTGAAATAATAATTGTAGGAAGGTAATATAGTCATACTCTAACAAGCATATGTGCCAAACTTTCTTAGGACTTAGAAGTGACAAAATAAGATAACGAATGAAAAATTATTCATAATAAATGACATAATACTATTAATTGTAGGACTACTACATTGATTATTAAAAGTTTCATATATTTGTTATTATTACAATGAATGTGTTGATGCCTTAAGTGAATAAGGAAGATAAGATATTATGATATAATTTTAACCAACTAATAAATATGAGTATGGAATGGTGGAATGCTCATTAGTCAACATATAACGATATCAATTGAATAAATAATTAAAAAGATGAAAGATAAATCATGTTATATTATGATGAAATCTATGACAAGTTCCCTTATATTCAATGTACTAATGTATACACGATAATAAGAAATTATACTTTCTTATCTTATTAGACCTTCCACCACATCTTTTTTTTTATTCAATTATGATTTCTTGGAAATGTATTAAGATTGTTTTCTCTTTCTTCCTATGTGTTTCCATGTTAATAATTAATTGAGGAAGAGATAAGGGTAAGATAAAGTGCTAAGCTAGAAGCATAATGGAAGAGCATATGAATAGAATGCTAGTTGAGTTAAAATCAAATGAAGATAATGACTTAGTTTAATAATGTGTGATGGGCTACATGAAATGAAGTAGAAATATAGGTAGTCGTGATGAATGTAACATGCTAGAGAGGGAGATCCATAGGCTTAGGGAGACATATTTATGTTCTTAATAATTAAAAAAATGAAAAAGCTATGATGCCAAGTAAATGTACACTATTGTAAACTTCTATTAATTCACTTGAGATCATTTTTAGGATCACCCTTTTGAATATGAATATGTCAAAATATGAGGATTTTCTTACATAAGCATTAAGCTTATGACTATATGTATGATACATAAGTGTGAATGTTATACAAAGTGTACAATCTAAAAAGTTTTCCTCTCAAGATTGAGATGAGACTTCACTCATTGAATTGTAGTTTTCTTATGCCCTTCTTAACATTTTTAGGTGTTAAGTTTAAATGATCAGAATTTACTAGTAATGCAAAGTTCTATTTATATGTATCCATTATTGACTAGCATGTAATTTAAAGTATGTGAGCACTAGTGAGTATAATTGCTAAGAAAGATCCTAACATGAGTTTATGAAAAGTCATAATCATAAATATTTTCATATAATGACATTATTATTGATATTAAATTTATGTTTTCACTTAATATGTGTGTAAAACATTTCTATATAACATGAAAACTTAGTTTTGTTTTTCCAAAACTACATAAAGATTAGTTTAAAGATAGGTCTTCATTCCACCACCCTAGTGAGTTGAGTCGGTCATGGCTCAAGAAATTAAGGTATCACATTATTTAATTTTTTATCCCATTGACTTGACTTTGCAACCTACTATGGTGTAGTTAGTTAGTCATGACTGCTCTATAGCAAGTGGTATAGTCTAGGTTGCCAGTGGGAAAACTATATTATTAAGGTAGAATGTGACATAATTTACACTGCAAAATTTTTAATATTTAATGATGGAATAGATATTACAAAATATATTCTCTTACCTAAATTTTGAAAATAAAAATAAATTTAATTATTTAATTTTAGCGAGAGAATTTTTGTGTCTATCATGAAATAATTCAAAAATATTTGCTTACAAAAATTAGTGATGGAATAAAAAATCTTTTTTAATTTACTAATGGACAATTATACTAAAATTTAAAAAAATTTAATTTTTTTCAACAAATAGCAACGAAAGAGTAATAATCCAATATTAAATCCATCATAAAACCAAATGCTCCATATTGTTAAAATTAAATTAGCGATAAAAATGTTTGCCACTAAATCCATCATTAATCTTCGAGTATACATAATTCATAATAGCACCTTCTCATTTCAACAAATCCACTTTTCTTTTCTCTCTCATTTTTCCTCCAAGTTATTACCACCTCCATCACCATTCTTTGACCTCTCTATTGTCGTTTGCCACCTTTGAGAGATTTCTTATTGTGTCCTCTCTCTTTTAATAGATTATTTTCTTATAAAAGATTAATTATAATTCTTAAGATTTGTTTGATAGTTTTATAAGAAATTTCTTCGATTTCTCTAGTAGTTAATGTATATCTTATGATTTTCATGTATTGTATAACTATCAGAGTGTTTCAAAACTTTGAATATGGGTTAAATATGTTAATTTGATGATTTAAAGTTGGTTGAAGGGAAAATAGGGTTTATTCTATTTTAATTCAATTTAAATATGATAATTCAGTGTTAATTAAGTGATTACATTGTTTGCATTAATTTTTTATTTTGATTTTGCATTGATTTTGTTTATTTTATAATTCATCTACCTTTTGATGAGGATATATATATATATATATATATATATATATATATATATATATATGATGTTTAGTTGTAGAGATAGAATTATAATAGTTGAAACTTTATTATTTTAAAAATGCAATTCATGCATATATTGCAACATAATTCTATTTAAAGAGTAATTGATGAATTATTAGATGATATATATATTTGTTGTAGAATAGATATGGATATACCTAAACATAAGAAGTGCATGAATAATAAGGTAGTCCTAATCAGTGAGGAATAATAGGTGAATTCATTAATGGAGTTAATGAGTTCATTGCACATGCATGAAAGAAGGAGATTTTTTTTTTGAAAACTCAAAAGAATAAATATCTATGTACTAAGTGTGAAGGTAGAAAAATCTTTATGCCTAATATCATGGTTAAGCATTTTATAGAAAAATATTTAAACCCAATTATTAGTGCTGGAAATCCCATATAAAAAATTGCTACAATTTAATACTAGACCTAGCAATCTAAAATAGAGAAATCATAGAGGTAGTGAGTTTCAATAATTAAGTAACATGTACGAGGCAATGGTAATGGTTGTTGTATACATGAATTTTGTAGAAAATTTTGATCAAAATCTAAAAGAACCTCCTAACCCCAATGCTTAAATGTTTATAATATGTTAACAAAAGCAAAACCATTGTATAAAGATTGTAGTAATCTACATTGTATTATCCTCTATTGCTAGGTTGTTAAGTATAAAACCATACTATAATAATGCAAAGTATTACTATAATGAAATATGCTAGATGATAAAAGAATACATGCCCAAAGATAACCAAATGTCCATATATTTTTGCAAGATGAAGGAACTATTTTCTAAGTTAGGCCGGGTATGAAAAAATAGATTATTATGTTTGTTGATGTATACTCTAGTAGCTAATCATAGGATGATGGTATTTGCATATACATAAATAAAAGGTATTCGATTGATTATTATATTTAATGTTATATATGCAGAATATAAATAAATAAAATAACTATCTTTAGAATAATTTATGTATGTTTCTAATCAAATATTATTGTCATTGGGATAATGATAATACATCAAGACTAGTACATACGTTGATTGATGATTGTGATCATAGATATGAGATATCAAGTCAACTCATGGGTACAATTAGAGAATTGATGTACTGAATTGACCTACCATGAGAATGTTACATGGATCATAGTGCCATAAGTAATTCTTATAATAATAATGATATATGTGGTCCTTTAACATGAAGTCACTACAATTTTTTACATAAGAAGTCAAATACTTTGATGCCATTTAATATCACTTGTAATAGGGTTAACCTAAAAGATGGTAATTAGGTATATCATAGATCATGCAAAGGGATGTAAGTGATTTAGATAAGATTTTGTTCCTTCTATGTAGGAGTAGTGATATATATGGGCTCTATAATTGAGTTAGATTCTAAAATGTATGGCCATGCTTAAATAGATTAATATATAATATTGATTCATTTGTTTTAGTTAGTCTATCCAAGAATTAAGAAACACATAGATTAAATTATAAGGAGGGTGAAACATTATATACCTCAAGTTTAATCTAGATATCCTTGATAAAAGGGATGAAACTATATGGAACATTAGTCATGGAGAGGTATGTTAAGTCACTAACAATTCTCATTATTTAGGTGATAGTGATATATTACTAAATATCACTCATTGATATTAACATAGGTTTTAAGGATTACTACCAATGTAATGAGAACATATAAGGTCACGCATAAAGAATAAGTTAAATATTAGAATTTTGTGTAATTAGAAACTCTTAGTGAGATTGAAACCCTTAATTAAGAAAGGTCCAATATGATTGGGCTTTATTAAATAATAACACAATGTGATTGGGCTATATATAGGAACACTAAATATAAGCTAATTAATAACTAATCATGTTTAAGGTTGACTAATAATCAAAGCCTAATCATCTCCTTATTTAAGGTAAATTCTCATTAAAGATAAAAAATAAATATTTATTTCATTAGATAATTATTAAGATATATTTTGTTTATGAGATAAAATATACTAGTTTGAAAAGGATCTAATTATAATCAATCATTTGTTTTAAATTAGATAGGATTTATATATATCTCGATAAAAATATAGATATTATTTTAGCTTTCAAATCCTAGTTCTACATATATGATATAAAGAACATTAAGATTGATTGATTAACATACAATCAAAAATGGATAAACCAAAAATCCTAGCAACTAGCACTACTTTATGAAGAAGAATAATCATATTCAATCATATTGGAGTCATTGGTTATTCATGTGGATACCATAAAGACACTAGCATCTAAAGATGTTCATGATTTGATAATCCACACTTGAACATTTGTGACATTCATGCATGCTTGTGTGATGTTCGTACATGTTCATGAAATTTATGTTGGTTGAACATCTATGTTTGTGAAAATAAAAGCTACTTGCACCTGTATTTGTGATTTAAATTGCAATAGATTTGGATTGGATCAAACCCTTTCTACTTCAATTTGGAATCATGTTTCAAAAATATAGGTTTTATCACTAGCTTATACTTCTTTCATTTGGATCTTTGGTAGGTTTTAATATAATTTTAAAATTTTCTATTGTGTTTTATGTATTTAAAACCTAACAATGTTAATAGTTGTATACTTTAATACAAATAATATGCAAATAAGAAGAAATATATTTTCTATCACTATCCTTGCTACACATCTCAAAGATCTAGTTAAGAATAATATAAAGAGATTTCTATTAAAAAGTTATAGTATTTGCCCCTTACTTTTAGAATCTAAAGATTAAATGCATCGAAGTGAACTACTAGCATAATGAAATAGAATCACGAAAACCCTTATGAGTTAAAGGTTTTATCTAACCCATTATATAAAGAAGCATGGAAACATTTTGACCTCCCCCATCCTCAATTTGCTAATAATCCTAAAAATGTAAGAGCAAGCTTGTGTGTAGATGGTTTCACTCGCTATGGCAATCTAGATAAACTTATTTATGTTAGCCTATGATTGTAACTCCTTATAATCTCCCTCTATGCTTATGTACGAAACAAAAATATATGTTCCTCACTTTGATTATACTAGGTCAAAGTAATCCAAAGGCCAACATCAATATCTACTTATAACCACTGATAGACAAACTTAAAATACTATGGGAAGATAGTGTACAAATATATCAAGTATCTTTGAAACAAAATTTTACCTTAAGGGATACATTATTGTAAATCACCAATGATTATCCTACACATGGTAGGTTGGTAGACACATAGAAAGGAAGCATCCCTTATTTATATATAGTTTTCTAAGTCATTCACATTAAAATAAAGTTAGAAGACTTCGTTCTTTGATTGTTATAAATATAGTTTACCTCTAGATCACTCATTTAGGAGAAACAAAGATGCTCTAAAAAAAAGTAGATAAATTATATTCACCCTTAAAAATTAATGATAAAGTTTGGGAAAAGGTTATATATATACCAAAGGTCATAGAGAAAAGGTGTTCAATACAAACTAAAAGGTATAAAGTTAACCATAATTAGATAAAGTAAAGCATCTTTTGAGAGTTATCTTCCTGGAAAACAAATCTTATTCATCACAATTTTGATGTCATGCACAATGAGAAGAATGTATTTAACAGTGTGTTTAATACAATTATTGATGTGAATGGTAAGACAAAGGATAATGCAAAAGTTAAGAAGGATTTAGATGAATTATGGAGGCAAAACAGCCTTGAGTTAGTTCAACAAGTAAAAAAAGGATGTTCAAGCCTAATGCATAATACACATTGAAAATGGAATGGAAAAGAGTAATGCTTGAGTAGATAAAGAACTTAAAACTTCTAGATAATTATGCTTTAAACTTGGCTAGATGTGTGAATTTGTAAGAATTTAAGATGACTAGAATGAAGCGTTATGATTGTCATGTATTCATAGAATGATTACTTCCTATTGCCTTCAAAGTGATGTTAGAGCCTATTTGGAATGTTATAACTGAGCTCAATTTGCTTTTCAAAGACTTGTTCTTAGATACCTTATATGAAAAATAATTGATCAAATTAGAATAAAACATTCATTTCACAATTTATAAGTAAGAATAGATATTTCCTCTATTTTTTTTTTGATTCAATGGAGCACTTTTCTGTGCACTTACCATATAAAGCACTTGTAGGAAATCCTAGCCAATTTTGCTAAATGTACCTATTTAAGAGCTTAATTTATTAAGTAAATGATTTAGTTAATTTTCCATACTATTGACAAGTAGTTTATCTTATTAATTGTTAAGTTCCTTTATACATTGAAGAAAAAGGTGAAAAAAAAGGGCTATGCAAAAAGGTCCATTTATGAAGCATATATCATTGAGAAAACATCCACTTTCTATTTTAATTACTTTGAATTGCATGTGAAATCTAGGAGAAGTAAAGTTCCTAAGAATGATGATAGTTGGGACACAAAAAATGGTGAGGATGTTTATTCCATTTTCAATTATCTATTTAGCATAGGAATACAAGTGTTGATATTTGACAGACTAGGAATTCTCCATGGCTACAACATATGCATTGCTACTGTGATAAGGTGCAACGATATGTGTAGTAAATACTTAATATAATGAGCTTAATTAATGTATTGATGTATTCATCAAATTTTTCATATGATCTAATGATATGGCATCATTTGCAACCTATTTAAATAAACATCACAACATTTGTTCCTAATCATCATCAATGAGGATGTAAGCACATGCATTGAAAATGAATTATCCTCATTGCTTAATAATTATATAAGTTAAGTAATATTATCTTTAATTAGAGTTTTGTGCACCCTAAACATGGATTTCATTAATAATAACAATGTAAACTTGTTTTATAACTAGATTCTAATTGTAGAGAACAATGTTATTGAACAAAAAATATTTGACATAGCATAAGGCTCTAAGAGAAAAGTGTGCACATGGTTAATGTATTTTGTGAATGGTTATAAATTTTACATGGAACAATGGAGCCAACACAAGTTCACCTTTAGCTTCAATGTGTGCATCAAGGGATCTAATGGTGGATACTCAAAAAATAATTATTATAGAAAACTTCAAAAGGTCATCGAGTTTGATTATGATAGATTGCCGTCAAAGAATCTAGTATTGTTCAATTGTTAATGATTTGATCCTACTCTTAACAAAGGAACAAAATTGCATAAATAATATGATAATGTTAAGATTCAAGCATCTCGATACAATAACAAGTTCAATCTTTCCATCTTTGCTTAACAAACTGTGCAGGTATATTACATTCCATACCAAGGTTGTGGAAGGGATGTCATTGTGTGTCATTAAAACTAAAGCAAATAGTGTTATTGATACTCTAGGATGATGAGTAAGACAACCAATTGCTAATAAACATTAAGAATGAATAGATGCATTCATTGAGAGATGAATTAGGATATCTTAAAGAATTTGACCTTATTGAACAAATTATACATGATGACTTAGATTACTTTAACAAATGATAAAGAAGCTCAGGAGAATAAGGAAAATAAAAAGAATTGAGAAAAGGAAGATGATGGAAAAGAGATTGATAAAGACAAAGAAGAAATTCAATATAATGACATAAAATCCCTATTTTAGATTAGATTATCTTTGGTATATGTAGATTAGAATTTTCATGTATATATCTTCCATTGTTAGTGCAATTAATACTAACTTAATATTGCCTTCATGTGTTATATGTTAGCAAGTCTTCAATAAGTCTAAATTAAGCAACATGATTGATACTTTAGTATGATGCTTCTAGAAGTTAGGCATTTAAGAATTACATCTAGATAATGATTCTTCAACTTAGCATGTAGAAAAGTACATTAAGGAGCATTAAAAGGACGATGACAACCACTAATAGAGGATTTAGGGTTTTAGTCATTTGTTAAAAATATTAGATTTAATTTTTGAATTATATATAAGATCTGTTATTTTATATTACAATTTTTACATTAAATGATAAGACAATTGATATTTAATATTACAAAATTCAATTTTGAAAATTTTGCTAATTGAATTTAATGTTGCTATAGTTGAACTATATTTATGCAAGGCTATTTGTTGTATAAGTTACCTTGAAAAGAGATTACAAATGACTGATTTCAAAATAATGATGCTAATAATTTTTTAGAATTTTACAAATAACCAATAGACATCAAATTAGTGACAAATTTTTTTATTGCTAAATTTTATTTTTGTAATGGATGTAACAACGATTGATAATTAGCAAAAAATTATTCCATCATTAAATTCAATTTTAATGATGGACATTCCATCAGTAAAAATATGATTTAGTGACAAATAAATACATTGTTAATTTGATTTTTGTTTGTTTTTTTGTCATCACCATCTCACAAAATTAGTGGCAAAAATAATGATTAAAAAAATTTCTTCACTAATTAAATTATCAACGTATTATTTATTGATATCATGGAATCCATCACTAATTATTTTAGCAACAGATTATCGTTAATTAGCAGTGAATTTTCCCTTCACTAATCAATTTTTTTTATGCAGTGTTGAAAAATAATTTCAAGACTATAATTATGTGAGAATAAATTTTTTTCAATGGAGTAGTTTGGTCAGAGAGTATATTCACCAGCAAGCTCTAAGGCCAGCTTGTGAGTTTTTTACGCACAAGATCTGATATTTTAAGTAAATTTAAGAAGGGGATCTAAACCGCCTAGGCGGTAGGATCTTTTGCCCATGGCGCGCACCAATTCACCACATGTTAGACTACAAATTTCATAATCATATTTTCCGAATCTCGATTTCAGTTACGCTGTGTTCTGCAATCATAATTCTTTTCTAATTTAGTTCTGGATGGAATATTTTTCCTTTTTTTTTAGTTTCCCCAATCACTATTTAGAAAAGGAAATGTTGCTTACCCTCTTCTTTAATAGATAGTGAGATTCACAGTTTTGTGAATTTGCAATCTATAAGGAGACAGTGAGTAAAAAGTAAATATTAAAGAAAACGAGTAACATTATTCATTTAGAAATAACTATGGTTACCAAAAAACATTTAAAGCCATGATGGTAATAATATTTACGGTAAATTTGATAGTGCTTAATTACCTTAATCTTCAACCATTCTTGTTGGAACTCTGGCAATTCCTTAGCAGTCGATTCCTCTAAAAAATATCTAAAAGGAGCCCTGACTTGCACATTGTACTTTTTACAGAAAGGCACCCAAATCTTAGCAAACTTAGAGGCTTCAACGAGGGCAAAAAGGGTATGAGGAGAACAACCATCATCTGAAACATAGCAAGCTAGCTTGTGCGTTGGGTATTGAAGTGCCAACAAAGAAAGCACAGTGTTTATTGTGATGATAGGCGGTTCAAGCACAGGATCAGCTGTTGTCACAAGCAAGTCAACAGCGGGAAGCTCATTCTCTGGTATCCTATTGTGGCAAAATTAAACCATGCATTTGCATAGCATGCTCCAATCATTAATATAAAACAAGAAGTATTTGAAACTTCTAGACAACTTTAACTATAAAATGTAATTTTAAATCGTGATCCACCAAATATCGGTTTTCAATTTCAGTTATAGTTGTACTGTGATAAAAAAATTATGAAATAATATAATTATTATGATATAAAATTGTGGAATATTATCATCATGTGACTTAATATTAATATTACACATAATATTATTGTTGTGGATTCCAATTTTAAAAAAGCCTGATCGATCTTTAGCGGTGCACATATGTGTGGGCCGACACGATAGACCCTATTCAAGCATGAGGAATTGAAGCTTTAGTTTATTCGAGTTTACTTTTAGAGAAAAAATAGAGTTTAGGGTTGGGGTTGGGTTGATGCAATCGAAAATTCACGTTTAACATAATTCAACTCAAACCAACCCAGTAGCAGACTTGAAATTTTAGTTGGCATTTAAAAAAAAAAAAATTCTTTACTTACTTTATATCGATTCATACAATAAGTGAAATAAAAATTTTCTTTCAATTAATAGGAAAAATATAAAAAGAAAAAGATATGGAGAAATTTTTTTACTTAAGTTATAAAGATAATATGTGCAAATTACTATAGTGTACAATATAACTTTTGTTTTTTAAAAGGCAATTCCACCACAACCTAGTGGATCAATTTGTTCTCGTCCAGCCCAACTTCTACACAACATTATATTAATTTCTGTTTCTCGGAAGATGCTTTGCACTTACACACAAATCACGTTACATAATAAATTAATTATATTTTATCTCATTATAATTTGTCATTGTTGATGCATTATTTTTCACAGTTATGCAATATATCACTAATATACATAAGCAATACAAAAATTTAAGAGAACATAATATAAAGTATTGGCAAGGTAAAGCTAGGCCGGAAAGGTTTAAACTACATCAATATCAAGACATATTTGTGAAGATTAAGTTTGATTTAATCTAATTTTTTTGATAATCCTAACCTTTTTAGGAAAAAGAATTTTTAGTGTTTTAAAATCTGGTCAAACAAAAATTTGGAAAAGTTAGCAGTTAAGGTCAATTGATTTAAGTGATTAAATTAGATTATATATTTATTATATGTTATATTATATATGTATTTCAATATGTAAGGGAAATAATATTTTATATTAAATCATATAATGTATTTTTTTAGTTTAACATATAATTTATATAAAAGTAAATATATTATGTATAATATGTATATTAGAATTATAATGTTAATATAACACTTACAAATAACAATTATATACTGAAAAGACAATTTTATTATAATTGTTTGCCATTCATTTCGGCAGTTAAGTTGGCTCAGTGGCATTGTGTTGGAATTTGAGGGCAGGCATTCAAGGTCTATTTGTGCCAATATTATATACATCCGGTTCCGAATGTTGGGCCAAAATTTTCTTGGATCACAGGTATTCAACCAACGTGGCATTTGCTTCGTAACGTAGAATCATAATTGTTTTGAAATTTTAATATTTTTAGGAATGCGATACTATAAATATAATTTCTGAAAATATTATATTTCCATTTCTGATATAGGATTGTTAAAATATTGTATTTTAATTAATTTTTGTAATGTTAAAGATATTGTTGAAAAATCAAATTTTTTTCTCATAAAAATTGAGTGATTAATATTAAAAATTGTTTAAACAATATTTGTTAACAATGATCAATTGTTATAAATAGCAACGGTCAACTATGCTGAGTGATAACAAGAAATAACTAATAGCAATAAGTGATACAAGTAATGGTCAATAGAAATGAGTAATTATCAATAATAAGAAAAAACAATGAATAATAGTCAATAGCAATTGATGATGGCAGATATTGATTAATAATAGAGTAAAATAGTAGGCAATGATTAATAAAATATGTGATAGTATGTGATAATTAATGATAATGAATTATAGTTAGTAATGATCAATAATAATAATAGGTCGTAATGAATAATAATTAATAATGATAAATAATAATAGATAATAGTAAAAGATTATGGATAGTGAATAATGGTAAGAGTTTAATAGAAGAGTGATAAAATAATCTTTTTATATTATTAAGATTTTTTCATCTCATAGGAGCATAAGGTATTTACATCTTTCATAAAAATATTTTAAAAGAATATTAATGCTAAAAACATTTTCAAAAATGATTATGTTTTCAGGTAAATATTCTACAATTTTAAACTAAATATATCAACCGAACATTTTCTTAGAACATTATGAAGAATGTGGAAAGGATTTGGAAAAAGAGCCACCACTACTTTGTAATGTAATTTTTTTTTTAACTGAAGACTATCAAGTTTTTCATCAACTCGACCTGATTATAGGGTTAGCTAGACCAGTTAAATTTCACACAATCAAGTCAAGGTTGATGTAATTTGGCAGGAAAATAAATCCGTGCTAATATCTGCGCATCCGTAATCGAGTCCATGCAGTTCGAAATTGCAATTAAAATAATTATGGCAGCTGAAAGTAATTTGCATATTCAAAACAAAATAGGCAAGAAGCACACTTAAAATTATAAACAATAATTAATTATTAATTAATTAAAGAATTAGATAGTACCGTTTCAAGAGACGATCTGGGTAGGTTTTGTTAAAAGCAGGAGACCATTTGATGCTATAGGTCAAAGCCCATGTGTATGCGAACCATATCTCACATACGAAGGCAACAACCCATGGCAAAGTATCATAGTTGTCGTATGAGAAAACACGATGACTCAAAATCAGCAGAAGCAGAACTAAAATCAAGCTGTCCTTTACTCTTTGAAATGTTGGCTTTAATCTAATCTTCTCGTAGAGAGATAGAGAGTCTTCATTGTATTCGGCCATTGACATGAGCAGCTCACAATACAAACCATAAGAAGCTAGACTGGTTCAAGGTTTACTGCAGGCTTCTTTGTCCATATATATTTTCAGTGTACGTACGTCTCTTTTGGGTTAGAATAGTATAAATCTCCCACCAAGTCTCTGATTCAAGAATTTCAATTCTGTTCGGATTTAGTTATATTTTCGTCACGTTTGAAAACAGATAAATATATAATTCCTTACATGCAATGGGATTCAAAATCATTTTTTTTTCTTGTATATTATAGGGTCCTTCAAAAATATTTTATCTATCTCTCACCATCATAAGATAAGAATGACTTTAAAAGAAAATAAATAATCTAGATCCCAACTCACATTAAATGTGATGCTCACAAAAATTATAAATCGGCACTTTATTTATGATTGCCTAAAAATTTTAATTTACATTTCATTTTGTTAAAAAATAAAACTTTATTCAAATGGAAGTAACATACATCCAAGACAATAAAAATATTCATGAGGGGAAGGTGCCATTGGCAATTGATCTATTAAATATGCTCAGTTTTAAATAAAAATTAATGAAAAATCAAATATAATCTGTAAGTTCTATAATTAAAATTGAAGAGCAATCTGATATGTATACAAATTCTTAAATTTTTCCCAAATTTAAAGTATTTTGATAATTTTAATATAATTAGATAATCGAAAGGAATTTGAAGAGTTGTTAGTTGTCATCCTCACATTTTTTTTATCCTCATGAATGTCTTATGTGCATCTCTATACTTCGGAAAATAAAACAAATAGCTACATGCAAAGTCTTGTGAAAAGAACAACATATTATGAGAAGTGTTAATATCATCACAGCTGTACAAGACAACTGAGAGGTTGGAATTTTCTGTGCCATTCATCCCCCCAATTCCGTAATCTCTTTGGATGAAAGATGCGTGGATCGTCAGCTGTTTCATCTTTCAAGCTGATGAGGTTGACGTAAAGGCTTCAGTTTTTCATTCTTCTCCGTCTCATATTCTACTTATATTTGATTGCGTTGAATTTTAGCACTTCAATTTTATCCTCTTATAAAGGAAATTAGATTAATTTAATATGTGGCCGACTCTACTTTACGTGGCATATCTTGGTTTTTTTTTTTTTTTATTAGTTCAACAAATTGCTCTTTGACTTTTCAAATACCAAACAAGTCACTAGCATCATGAAAATTCCAGCAGACTTGCCCGCGTACGTCCAGAGGATGCAGGATAGCATATCTGAAATAAGGGTAGTAAAATTTGGAGATAATATACATACATGCATATATACATATAAAAGGATGGTTAACCTCCATTTTTTTTCATTTAGATTAAAAAAATATGCAATTAATTTATAATAATTAAATAATAAACGATATCATAGTTAATTTATGACATCTATTAATTTCTTAATTTAATAAATATATTTATTATGAAGATAAAAGAAAATAAATAAAATTGATTTAAATATTTTAAATTAATATTTCTTCATTATAATTACTTTAATATTTTTATTATTTTATTATTAAATTAATAATATCATTTTTCATATGTGATTTCTTAATTTTTTTTGTGTAAGTTAATTTGAATGGTCTAGTAACCTTTTCTTATGTATCATAGATTTCTTAGCGGAACACAATTTTTTCCTTCCTTGTATCCTAGCCAACACCAATAATTTTATTTCTGAAATTTATCAAGTCTATGTATAATGTGTTCTATAATGCATTTATTTGTCAAACATGGTAGAATTTTTTAATTATTCTAGTCGTTCTAGGGCTAATAAATTTATTTCGATATATTATTTATTTAGGCCACTTAGTAATTTTAATTTGTTTATTTTAATGTTTTATTTATAATTTCTTATGATATAAATATATATTATATTAAATGACTAAAAAAATTCAATATTAATATATATATTTACTCAATTAATTTTCATTTCACGATACACAAATTATAGGCTCATATGTATACATAATCATTTAGAAATTTATCCCCCCGCAATTTTTTTTAACTATACTACCAATCCATTCTTGTTTGAATGAACAATTATGCCATCTACGCTTGTTACGTGAAAGATTGGCACTGAGCCGAGCTAGTATAAACTTAAATGCATGATTTGCGTTACAAAAAATCCTTATTTAGCTACGATTTTGGGAACTCTTTTTGGTTGGTAAAGGGGGATTCAAGGAGTCATTTTTTCCTTTTATATTTAACAATGAAATTAACAATGGGTTTTTAATTATGTCGCCAATCCTATCATTAAAAATAAAACTTGTAGAACTTTTTTAGGTAAAGTCTCAGTCATTGCTAAGACTGTTGATATATTTTACTGACAGATTTAGCAACAGACAAAGAAATTAGGGTTTCAAATTACTTATGGATGTACTGATGGAATTAGCAATGAAATTTTGCATGAAAATTTTAATTTTAAAATTAACAACAAATTTATCGATAATTCTATTGATAATCAAAATGAATTGTTTCATTAAAGGGTTTTAACGAAGGGAAAATTCATTGCTAGATTCCTTATATATAGACTCTTACAAAAATAGTGTCCTCTTGTCCTCTTCTTCTCCATCTTCCACAGTTGCGTTACACTTCTCTATTGCTTGTTACCGTCGTGGAATGTTGGTGCCACCACTGAGGTATGTATAATGTAATTTTTTTTCTTTTTTTTTTAAATGTATTTGAAGCATAGTTGGTTAATACAATTTTCCCTTTTCTTGATTTTAATATTTTCATGAATATTTTTCCTATGTTTGATATTGAACTGACTGATTTTTGTTCTTTTGCATTCTTACTATGTGAATGTATTATATTTATCTTCCTAATTTTGATATTGAGTTGTATATTTTGCATATTTTTGTTGTATGCTCTGAGTCATATATTTTGCATTTTTTCTTATTTTTTAATTATTCCTACTAAAATCTTATTTCTTTTCTTAGTTTTATTATTTTTTATAATCTTATTTTTTATTATTTTATTGGATGTTGTAATGCTTCATTTGCGTTATTGAATCTTATGATTTTATTTTTTTTATTTATGCTATAATTTAATGTAAAAATATTTTGGACTATCATTAATTGAATCTTTTATTTTGTTTTATTTTGGGTTGAGTCTAATCCTAAAGTTATAGTTTTAAGTTTGATTTTTTTATGATCACTTTTATGGACTAAAAATGCTTGGTGAGCTGATATATTCTGTAGCAAATGTAGCTCTTTAATTAACTGAGCTTTTGATGGGTAAACCTAGTAAAATTTTCTATTTAATTAGGTTAGGTTCCCCTAACTACTCTATGCTCTATTAATAATCACAAAATACTTTGTAAATCCTAGTACTCAATCAATTGCAAATTCGTAGAGAAAGTAGGGAAGATTAAATCTTTGTTTATCAATTATTTATATTTCATTATGGCGAATATAGGTATGTTATCTATTTTCTGAAATCATGTATTTTATATTCTTAACCTATGTAACTTTGTATTCTAAAATCTTTGTTTATCAATTTATTCATATTTCATTATGACAAATATAGATACGCTATCTATTTTCTGAAATCATGTATTTTATATTCTTAATCTATGTAACTTTATTTTCTGGATGAATAATTTTTTCTTACATTTAATTATCATTTCCTCTATAAGTTTTTATTTTTTATATGATTCTTAATCGTATATTTCCTATTTTTGTCAAAATACTTAATTCTATTTGTTTATGCATGTTTATATACATATATTTTAATAATAAACAAATCATTTTTTATTCCATTTTGGTAAAATATGATAATGATAATATGTTACAATCATTAATATTTTTAAGTAGAAAAAATATCAAATGATTAACACACTTGATCATAACATAGGGCTAGACAAGAATTATTATCTTAATTAAATTTAAATTAACTTATTATTTTATTTGTATATGTATATTTAATTAATTTTGCTATTAAATACTTAATTTGAAATGTTTTAAATTGAATGACGGCATATATAATTACAAATAATTAATCAATTTGACACTTTCGAAATATATTTAAGTTATTTATAAATCAATAAAACTATGTATAATATTAATATAAGTTAATTTTAAAAATTTTATTATATAATTGTATTTTCTTAAATTTAAGTTTTAATTTTAAAATTTAATATCCCTTATTATTGTATTTATTGAAAATTTTCTTCCTTTCTTCTCTCTCACTTCGTTGTGCAGCTTTCACTTCATTATCACACTCTGGAGACTCGTGATGGTTTATAAGTTGGCTTAACTACTCCATTTGAGTACATAATACAAATTTATGATAAATTGTTTGAATGGATATATATATTGATTTCCTTGATAACAGAGAATGTGTTGTGGATGATTCTCACATTGTGATGGTCATGGTCAATAATTACAAGTGAAGCTAGAAAACTATTTAAGAATAATTCTATACCAGTCATCCCCATATCGTGTCATGATAACGAGCAGTTCATAAATTCAAATCAATTGTACCAAATTAACAATATAATATCATATTAATAGTTTAATAGTTCAAAACAATTATTGAAACTTCCAAGTGAAATTTTGATCAATTTTATTACTTGAAAAGTTATTCATCATATAGCAATTATTTGGGAAAATTTAGTTTGTTTATTTTGATATGTTTTATTAATATTAAATTTTGTATTTATATAGTTTTTTATGATGCAAATATAATGCTATTAAATAATTAAAAGTTAATTTAACCTTGTCAAATTAAGGTTTCTCACTTCTAAGTTATTTTTATACTTTATTTAAAATTGGATGGATTTATAACTAATTTTCTATAATATTGTTAACAAATAAATTAAATAATTATAAGTTTCAAAAAAAATTGTTTCATCTTATGAGAAATAATTAGTTTTTACAAAATTTTTAATTTATTTTTACATTTTAATTTATTTTTTAAGTATATTAACTGAAAATTATGAAGGTTAGAATACAAACTTATTTCTATCAATAATCAACTTATGAAGTCAAATTGGGTTTCCAATTTTTGTCTTAATCTAATTGGAGGTCAAGGTCCATGTTTAAAACTAAATTCTGGAAAAATTGGGTTGGATGAGGTTGGATATTTAGGTCTATATCTGAAACTAAATTTAGAATCATGTAAAGGTTTGTAAAAAAAATGGGCTAGGTGAAATTGGTACGATTCAAGTTCAAAAAGACTAACGTACAAGACTAAAATGCTATTTTACTCCTTTGAATATAAGTTTTTTCAATTTGATTCTTATTTAATTTTCATACTTAATTTAATCTTTAATAGATTTAATTTCCTTTACTTATGTCCTTCTCTATCTACCTCAAATTATATTTACTATGTTAATCATATAAAAATGCATTTAACTTGGTGTCCTTTAATGCTCGCACAACAATAAATATGTCTTTTTCAGTGGTAAATGCCTATTTAAATTAATACAATATTGTAATAAATGGCAAAACAGGTGCAATTAAAGTTATTAATATGTGTATTTATTTTTAAATTAAAACTATATGATTAGTTGGAGGTGTCGCTTCCAATTACAGGGTAGCATTTTCTAAACGTTGCTACAATACATTTTTTAAGTCTTCCACTTGCTAGTTGAGTAAGTAAACTCGTCTAAATTTCTTTTAATAGAGATAGGGGTGTTAATTAAGCATAGCAAATAAATTAATTTGTCACTTATTAAAAAATGAGACAAGTTAGTATTTAATTAGTATCTTGATTGAATACAAAAATTATTGATTTATTGTAATAGAAATGTTATATTTTGCATTTTTAAAATAAATGTAAAATAATAAGTTTTGATTACTGAAACTATTATTAATTATGTATGTATGTTATCATTGTACAAAGGTCCTTCTATATCTTTCTTTCATAAAATATTAATAGTTTTAATATTAATGCAAGGATTTTATGTTATTATATGCAAATTAGTGTAAAGTAATTTTCATGTTTTTATAGGTTAATTTTGCATTTTCTATTAATCAAATAAGAGTACTAATTGAAGACTTTTTATTGAAATTAATTGAGGACAGTAACTAAACAAATCAAAGTTAAGGAGAAGTGTAATATGGTTAAGATCTTTTTGTACTGTCAAAACAATATTTTTCTTAGAAAATTGATCACTCATTTATATACAAGTAAAAAAAAATTATATTACTTACTAGTCTTGTCATTAACAAAATAATTGTAATATGTAATGGGGAAACAACCCTTGCAGTGAAGAGGGAGATACTATTTTTTTTCTCCAATGTAATTCCATACATGTACAATTAAGCTAATACATACCTTTTATGCTTAATATTTTAGAGATGTTAATTTTCTTTAAAGTTTTTGTTTCTTTCTTGCCACTTAGTAATGGATTAACAATGAAAGATTTACATAATATATTTAAATTCCTATGTTTAAGCCTCTTCACTATCAATATAGAAAAAAAATGTTTTCCAACAAATGAATGAACCATAAAACTTACAAGGCCAAATTGAAAGCAAGAAAATCAAGAATGAGTAACATGATCCTAAGCCAAAAAAATACTCACTATTATTTATAGATGTTGTGTAAGAATGTAAGAGATGGGGAATAATGCATATATTTTCAAAAGGAAAAATATTTTAAGCAAATTAATTAATTGCAATACAGGTTAATAGACAGTTAAAATTAAATTAACTAATATCTTCACTTTTATCAAAAATTAAAGAGTATTTCATAGTAGTGTAAAAATATATGGATTTGATAATTCCTACATTGTGTTAGACCCTTTGGAATTTATATTTGTCATTGTCTAAATTAAATTTATGGTAGAACTCACATTATAATGAAATTTAGTAATTTTTTTAGGACTTATGTTGATGCAGTATTCTTTTTTAAATAATTCTACTCTTAATATCCTAAATTCACTCCTTTCTAACATATGGTAGGGTTCATAATTCGATAAAATCGTGGTATCTATTAGAACAAAATGTATAATTTACCTTTAAAAGGGGAGTATGTCAAGCATTTTCCTTTTTTCTATAAGCAATTTAGCATAAATCCATGCTTGCAGTATATGGCTTTAATATATACTACTATTGGTTAGCTTGTGTCCATTTTTTAACATGCATAATTGCTCTTTTGATTAATAAAACAAATCAAAATAATGAATTTCTAACAATATCATGGAATTCAAGTCTTGTTTATTTTGTCAAAAGATAATTTTTTGATAAAAAAATCCCATTTGTTTGTATAAAGCTATTAAAACATTTTGCATAGTTTCCACAGTTAACAATTTTATCAAGCTAACTACCTCAAGAGGAGAAAGTCAAAAAAAATGAAAAAGATAAAGTTTTCATCTTTGCTTTTTCAACACAACAGGGAAAGTTAAAAAGGAATCTAAGTCATGAGATTCTCAAGAGTAGATGATCAATGACATGTGAAGGAGTTAGTTATAATGAGGATAGTGGCAAAAGTTCATAAATCATGTGTAATAATTAGCAATGCTAATTTCCCATAATAACAACCCCTAAAAGCTTATAAATGCCTTTAGCTTAATAACTAAATTGTTCATTTTTCCATATTCAACATTGGCATGTACTTTGCATTTACTTTAGCACTTTACTACCATTAGCTTTAATCTTTCATAATCTTAAACACTTTCTTCTTTAAGCATGAACAAAAGCATTTAGTGTTTCTACCTACACCTTTCACTATCTATTAATGCACTTTTACTCACAAGGGACTCTGTAAAGATCATAGAAAATATTGTGCTTGGTTATCCATTTTTGTGTACTTTTATGTATTATGCACTTGTGTGTTTGTTCTATTTGCATACATATTTGCATGCATTTGTGCTTACTGTTTCTATAATTTGCCTCCTATTACAAAAAGGATTCCATTAGCAAAATGTGTATAAGAACATATCTTTAAAAATAAAGTCAAATTGTCTTATCCTTTTACTAACAATTTTTTATCAAAAATAAAAGTAAAAGTATAATATATTACTTACATATCTTAATTAAAAAAATTATAATACTTAGCAGTATCTTGATGTTAATTTTTTTAATGCACTCTTTATATTTAATATTAAACAAATAAAATATTTTGTATTATCTTAATATTTTATAATTACATTCCTAAATTATTCATTAAAATAAAACCCTTAATAGCAAGAGCATTATATATGAAAATACAAAAAATTTCAAAATTCTACAATAAAAAAGAGTTGATTAGATTAGTTTATAACTCTTACTTCTTCCCATTTATTTTTTATGAAATGTGAATTTGTTATGTGTGGAACCAAACACTCTAAAGATCTAGAAAGACTTTCATAGTTGCATTTGTTTAATTGCAAGCTTTCTACTATATAAAATGATAATGTTATTAAAAAAAATGTAATGCTTACAAAAATTTACTTGAAAGTTATGAAATTTCTTTATTTTTTACATAGTTTTATAATTTTTTATAAAAAATAATTTGCATTTAATAAATATATAAAAATAAATTACAATTACAATTCCATAACTTAAAATTACAATAATATAACAATAATTCCAATGTTGGGTTCAAGAACAACAAAAGAAATGTAAGAACATTCAAATTCCACTCCACTTAACATATGAGTAATGGGCTTTAGAGTTTAGACACATAAGGGACCATCTTATTACTAATCTTTACAAAATGTACAAGTCTTCCTTCCTAAGTTGCAAGTCATTGAACGACATATAGACACTTATTAAAGAGTAATAGAAAATTTTAATTTTAATTATATATAAATAAATAAAATTTAATGAAGAGTAGTAAAGCAGCAAATTTTCAATTATTTTTTTCATCATTCTACTTTGATCATGAATCGTTGTTTATATAAATAACTTAGTCATTTTTATTATCACAAAAAATTAATATTCATTCAACCATGGAATCCATCCAAATAGATAGATCAAGTTTTGTTGGCATTGATACTAAAAGAAAAAACAAAGGAACTCCAAGCCTATAAATCAACTACAAGTTAGCTCTTAATTTATATCCATGAAAAATTTGTAATTAATATTGTTGAACATATTTAATGTTATTTGCAAGCATCTACTTTTTTTTTCTTTTTTTTTTGTAGCATGAATTAGTCATGGGGCTAATGAGACAATTTATACTAGAATAAAATAAATACTTAGGCTTTATTTGTTTTGGTAAAAAATTATCAATAAGAATATAGTTATAAATTATTTAGAGGATGGAAAATATTCTATATATTCCATGCTAACCCTAAGGTATTTAATGAAAAATAACTTCCTTTTTTTAAAAGAAAAAATTATTTTCCTTCATTATCATACCTCTATATATATATTTTTTAGAAATAAATTATGAAAATAATATATCACTCTTTCATCCATATAAAAGCATATAAAATTTTCCTATGAAAAGTATTTTCTTAGAAAACAAAAGAGCCCATGATGTTATAAGAAGTGGTTTAGTATCTATTAATAAGGTCCTTCCTTTAATTGAATATGTTTATAATCATGATCTATTTATTACCCACAACTAGTTAATTATTTTTTTTCCTAAAAGAAATGTCATGCCATTATTCACATACATACATCTAACTACACACAATTAGATGTGTTTATTATTTTGCATTGTATTTTTTTGGCCAAACATACATGTAAATCGTAAATTTAATAATATTAAAAGTAATTGGGTAGTTGGGTCTAAAGAAAATGAAAGAAGAGGAAGAACATTCAAAGTTAACTCCACCTAACATATAAACAAGGGAATATTGCCACACAACAAGCCACTTTATAACTAATCTCTTCATGGATTTTTCATATCTTCTAATGACAATTATCAAATGGCAAAGAAACATGAATGTGCTATATAAGTGTTTGGCAATTAGGTGTTTGACAAATTGGCTATTTGATCATTTTGGTTGATTTAAGGATATTTAATTGATTGACTAATTCAAATAGCTATTTTAAGTATTTAGTAAATGGTAATTTTGATTAATTGATTGACCGTTAATCATATTTTTTAAAAACAGTAGAAGCATATTTAATTAACTAATTCATTGAAGGTGGGTAAAAAGATAAAATTATTCATAAATTATATAGTTATATATATTTATTATTTTACTTAAAATATAGTATATAAAACTTGAACCTTATATCTTAAAGTGAATAAACAAAAGCTTAACTAATAAGCCACTAATCATTTTAAATTTTATATGCTCAAATTTAATATATATTAGAATATAATAGTTGTTCATAAATAAATAATCATCTAATTTTTGTTAATTAAATTTACATAGTAAAACTAATATATATTAACAAAATTAATATTATTGTGTTATATGATTATTTAATGAATTCAAATTATTTTCACATTAAAAGTAAAAATTAATAAGATTAATGTATACATATATATAATATATAAATATATAACCATTTTTTCAATACATCATTCTAGTCCAATTTTTAAAACATTATTAACACAAAAAGGGATCATTTATTATATAAGACATTATAAATAGTATAAGCATTTTTTTATCAAGTTACATTTTTATGAATAATATATATATATATATATATATATATATATATATATATATATATATATATATATATATATATGCATATATATATGAATATGTCATACAGATTAATAGTGTCAAAAGGCAGAGATGAACAAGAAGGGCTTTCTCTTATAGCCAATATCCCATCTTTCAACCTATTGGTCTAGTCCTTTAATTTTATGGATAAATGTTAGAGTTAGATGGATAAAAGGATCTTATTAAATCAAATTGAATCCTTCAAGGATTGAATTAAAAATAAAAATTAAACAAGTACTAAATAAAAAATTATAGTTTTAATGAACTAAAATACTTTTTTAGTTTACTTACAATAATTACGAATTATATTATCCAAATTTTCCAAAAAATAAAAGCACATAAGACAAACGGTACTGGGATTGAGTGGTCACTTATAACATGTCAAACTCTTTGTTGCCAATCCAATCCTTCACCCCTATAGTGTGATTTCATCAAAAGTCCAACTTTCTATTAAGTTACTCTCCTAAAGTTTTGGCTAGATACATTCTCCTCTCCTATATTATCAATTTAGGTTAGAAACCTTTAAATGATGACAAAGTATTGCTCTCCCTTCCCTTAAGACCTAACTTTCATTAGTGAGTGTGATGGAAGTTATATAAGAATGGAATAGCAATGATTTTTGGACAATAGTGACCTTTTTGCTACATCAACCATATTGAAAGAGGGAAAAAGTATTACTTTTCACATAAAATCTACTACAATGTTGGAAGTTATATAAAATCCACATAGTTAAGAGGTGGGTTTATAATAAAAAGAAATATACTCCAAGGAATAAGACAAATACAGGATTGGCACAATGAAGTAACTATAATTGCATATTACTTTAATATATTACACACAAAGCATCAATATTATCAAAAATTAATTAGAAATCACATGAAGAGCCATATTAAAGTCACAAGTTTTTCCTTGTATTTTTATATTTTCAAGTCATCAATTAAAGATGATAAGAAGGAATTAAAGAATGAAGTGGCAAGCCTCTTGAACATATTTATAGAAGATTAGCTTCATTAATGATCTATTTAACATTAATTATAACATTTTTTAAATCTATGTAGAATATACACTGCAAAACCTAAGAAACATTCCATTTTAGGCTAAAGGTTGTAGAGATGTCACCTTACCGCTCTTTTTTCAATGACCAAACATTAAATAAGTAAAAAGACAATAAAAAATCTAATAAAAAAATCATTTATTGATTACATTTTATGAGCTCCATATGATGAAAATTTACTTTTTATATTTTATAAACATGTGGCAAATTTGGAGCCAAAATAGTAGTAAATAAACATAAAGGTCATATCAACAAGTTGTGACCAAAAGGTCTATTTTAAACTTTTGCTTCCACTAGCAATAGCTTTGCCTTATAGCACCATATCATAAAATTTTATAACTTTTCAAGTAAAAATCAATTATTTTAATTGCTTCTTTTGAAATGTTTATTTATCATCATATCGATACAAACATCAAAAGTTTAATGTCTTCAATATCTCTAGGTGTCTATTTGATAAATATGATAACTAGTTTACAACTCAACATATAAAGCATGCAAAGATAGTGTCAACTATTAAACCCTTACATTTTAACTCATTTTACAATCTCATAAGGACTTTATAACTTCTATAAAACTAATCACTTTAGTCAGTTATAGTATTTATCTACAAACTCACTAGAACATAATTCATTTGAGAAACAAAACAAAATCAAAATATATTCATTATGTCAAATATTCTAAGGAACTAGTCACTAAAAACTAATGAATAATAAAAACTACCATTTATTGTTTTAAAGTCATCCTCATGATTGTTGTGAAAAGCTTTTAAAGTTCAAACAAAACCATATTAAGAGAAAAAAAACCATTTCTTATCTTGCAATAGTTGAATATTTTATTCAATTTTCAAAATTCTTGAATAGAAATATACATGATCACCACACAAAGAGAAGGAATTTAAATCACCAACCCTTCCAAAAGCTAAGATATTACATATTGTCCACATGATTTCTTCCTTAATTTTTCCAAAATTTCTTTACCTTCATAATTCCAATTCCATTTCACCACATGCTCATTGAGAGCTTCGACACAAAGTAAAAGCAAAAAAGGAAAAAGGTTCTCTTGCTATTTTTAGAGAACCACAAACTTCACCTTCTTAAAAAACTTTAAAAATCCATTTTTGAAAAAGCCCTTTTTAGAAATCCATTTTCAAAAAAAAAAAAAAAACTTAAAACTCTAACTTTCTCACAAAATTAACAAACAAAGTGTATATATACTGCATTATAAACTTACATCCTAAGCCTAAAAACACTATTGCAATATACATTGACAATATTGTTCAAGTATAAGGATTTTCTCAAATACTTACCTTTCAAATTATTACAAATAATTTTTTAGCTTTCTAACCAAGAAATCTCTAACCCATTTATGCTTAGTGAGCAAAATTACAGAGTGAACTACAACTAGGTAGTTCATTGATTGCTGTTTGAAGTAAACTAAGAGAAATTAAAAGCTTCTAGAAAAAAAAAAGTTTGCCTTCAACTCACATCATTTGTTATGAATAAGGGTAAAATCATCTAAATATATAGTAGCTTAATGCCATCGTTTATCGCTAATCTTAATAGAGGTTTGACTTAAAAATTGAAATCAAGGGGTGGGACGTGTATTTAACCTAAATCTCAAAAAAGATTAGTGTATTTTTACCCTTAATTTTATTATAGGGTTATCTTTTTTTTAATCTCAATCTAGGTAAGTTAAATAAAAATTATAAATCTCAATTTAAAAAAGATAATGTAATTATGAACATACTTAGCTTCTTAAGAAGTCAATCTTTATATAGAATTACCTATCATTGCAACTTTACTTTTGAGTCAAGTTAAGAAAGCACTTACTATAAAAAAAAAATAGGGAAAAATATGACTAATCATTTAAAGTAAGATTTTGCATCACATAAAAACTTTAACATTGTAAAACTAATAGAAAAATATTCTTGAAGTTTTCCAAAAAAATTGAAAATATATCAATTTTAATTAAAAAATAGTAAAAATAAATGTGAGCCACCCATGGCTTTTATGATAATTTTCAAAGAAACATTTAATTGTTTTCAAATTTAAAGAGCTAATAAGATATGTATTAACAAATTAGACCACAAAACTACTATGATCTTAACCATATTTTCTTTTTTAGGATTTGGCTACAATAAGCTTAAAAGAAAAAGTTATAAATTTTATAAAAGTGTAATACAAGAAATCATAAAACTTGAAATTCTTTATATAAAATTTTATAAAGTGTCTGTGCAATAAATATATTCAAAGTTGTATAAAAAATTAAGTTGGACTTTTATGAAATGTTGTAGCATTTAATGAAAAAGAAATCCAAAATATACGCAATATAAAATAAAGTGTGAGCCTTCCACACATGTGTTGCTCTCGTATAGCTTCATGCCACATGTTAAATTAACACTTCACTTTCCATATGTCACTTCCACATTACTTTTCAAAACCTTTCTTTTTTTATTCTTTTTTCCTTTAACTATTTTCTCTTATTATTATACCTTCTGGAATTTTAGAATTTTATTTCATAAACAAGATAATTAATTGATTAGGGTAATAATAATAACAATTAAAATAAAATTTTATGTGAAATAAATGAACTATCATAAGATAAGATGGATGAGATATTGGGTGAAAAGGAATTAATTAATTGAATGAATTTTAAAGTGAGGAATACACATGAAATAGTTGAACAAAATAGGCAAAATAAAATGCTTAAAGTCAAAAGTGATTAGAGGTAAATAATTGAGTATAAAGAAGATTTAGGCATTTTTTCTAATTTTTCCTACCTTATTTCCTTTCTTGCCCCTCTCAAATTAACCATTTATATTTCTTTAAATCATAAAATCCTGAACTTCCAAAATTTTCTCCACTTTTCCTAAGTTTTTCTTCTTTATCATCATCTTTTTTAATTACATCCTTAAGCAAGCCAACTAATCAAATTCCCCACATAATTAAGGTAAGATCTTCATCTTTATTAAACTCCCTTTTACTCATCTTTTGGGTTTAGAGAAACTTGAGCACTTTAGCTTAAAAATAGGATTTTAAACCTTAACCTTAATTTGTAGATTTTGAATGTTTAGGAGAAAATAATCTTTATTCCACCTTCTCTTAATCTCCTTCAAGTAAGGTAAGTGAAATTCTAACCTTATTTAAAAGATTAAATTGATTTCGTTTGGTTTAAGTTGAAATCTCTAGGTTCTTAATGAAGGTATGATGAATATGCTAGATTTTGATATTTAAGTTAAAATATTTATTGATTATGGTGTATTTATTATGATATTAATGATTAATAATGATAGAATGTGGTTGTTGGATAATAAAAGCAATAGGATAAAATTTATGGCTAAATAAATAGTAAAATTGTGCTAAAAATTTGTAAAAGTGGTGCAGTAGCCAATTTTATAATCAACTATAGCTTGAAAGTTACTTTTTGAAAAGTCATAATCAACTACTAACTAAAAGCATAGCCTCGAGAGGTTTGTAGTTAACTATATATTCAACTATGACTGAAAAGCTTGTATTGTGGATAACTATAGTAAAGTATATGGTCAACTATCTTAAAAGACCTCATTCTTTAAAGGTCTATAGTCGACTATGACTTTCATTTTGAAAGATTATAGTTCACTAAATCCAACCCTAAGCCCCATTGTGTCGACTACATAATCGACCATGCTCTATTTTTAGGGTTGCATAGTTGACATATATCCTTTCTAATATTTATAATTTATAACATGGAAAGGATTGTAATGTATAACATTAAGAATGGTTGTTATACAATGACTAATGATGAAAATGAGGTGTGAGGCCATGCAAAGAGGCATGGAAATGCTGTAAATCAAATTTTAAGGTATAATTGAGATCGAATATGACATGTTCCATAAAATTATGATAAAAGCAATATATTACACATGATAATCAAATATCAGATCTAATAACGACCTGTGAGCGATAAGGCTAATTTAAAGAAACAAAGATAGGATTGTGATGGATAAGAATGGATAGGAGTCACAAGGAGATTTATCTTACTTCTTTGATGTTATCTTTCTATCTTATATCATATGAATGTGATATGTGTATATTTGAGCCATTGTACAAATGACTACTCTTAATCATGTGATTGATATGGTGTGATTAAAAAACATAGGTACAAGGGAGAGTAAATCTAGTTGGTAACCTTATAATAGTTTTTTAAATTTGATTCTTCTAAGATGTTTACTCATTAAGCATTGGACTTACCCTTTTTGTATTTTTCTTTTATAGATTCTCATATTAAGCCACCTTTACCACAATCTTAGATATAAACCTTTAAAAGCTTGCTTGATAGGGTTATGGGTAATAAATGGATATTCTAATGAAGATAAATATTTTTGGGGCCTTGTTCTATATAGGGTCACAAGTAGAAGGACAAAAACTCATTCTTTTTAAGGCTAGTTAGACTAACTTATCCTCCAAATTGGATGATTTATAAGTAAGCCTAACTCTCCTTTTATTTTGAAATATGTATGATGAATGAAATTATATTATTTCTTATTATTGCATGATTTCTTTCCTTTAATAATCCACAAGCATTTTAGTTTTATTTAGGAACATAGGTTAGGCTAGGATAAATTGAATAATCAGGTTTTACACTGGTTATGACTAGGGTTAAGTTGTGACACTCACTCTTGCATTCCCTATTCTTTTTTTTCTTTTTTTTCTTGTTCTTTTTTTTTTTTTGAAATCTAAACCCTAGCTACCATTTCATAGCTTATCCTTCTTCTTCTCTTATCCTCCATACTCCATTGCATCCTTCTTTGGTGAAATGTTAACTTATTCCTCCTTCTTCTTCATCTTACATTCTCTTCTCTAGTATTTTTTATCTCTTATCTCTCTTCCTTGCCACCTCTCTCTCTCACACACACATACAATATTGATCAACATTTCAACATTTTTATACACCAACAACATCCATAATCCCCTTCTCTCTTTTTTCGACCTCCCTTTTCCAATAAAGAAGGACACAAATTCTTTAAAAATTTGATCAATTTCATTACCTGAAATTTTTTATTGTACAAAAGTTATTTGAGAAATTTTTTTTTGTTTATTTTAATATGTTTCATTAATTTTAATTTTTTTTATTTGTAAATATACAAATATAATGTTATTAAATAACTAAGAATTAATTTGACCTTATCAAAATTAATGTTTCTCACTTCTAAGTTATTTTTATGCCCATTTAAAATTGGATGGATTCATAACTAACTTTTAATAAGATTGTTGACAAATAAATTAATTGATAACAAGTTCCAAAAAAATTATTTACCTTGTGAAAAAATAATTATATGGTTTTATCAGTAAATTAATTTTTTAAATCAATTTCTTTTATTAATTCTAAGTTATTTTTTAATATATTAACTAGAAATTATGAAGCTTAGATTATGAGGTTACTTTTTTCTGGGTTTTCATTTTTTTTTAGTCCAATTTAAGGTTAGGGTCCATGTCTAAAACTAAATCCTCAAAAAATTAGGCCAAATGAGATTGGATGTCTAGGTCCATGTTTGAAACTAAATTTTGGACATGTGAGAGCCCATAGAAGAAATTGAGTGAGCTGGGATTTGATGCAGTGTAGGTTCGAGAACACCGAATTATAATATTTTTTTTGGCTAATTAACGAAGAAACTTTATTCAAAGAAAATACTGCTAAACTAATTTACAATTACAATAACTATAATCTACATTCTCTAAATTTTCAAAAAACTAAAAAAATGGAAAAAAAATGAACGATAGTGAGATCCTGCGGCTATATCTGCAACGGGTCAACCCCTCATTGTTGATCCAGTCCTTTTATGACTCAAGTTAAGGCCAAAAAAACAAATAACACTACATATCTCCCTTAAAATTTTAAAATTAAAAAAATATATTAATTTCAGTAGAAAAAAGGAGAAAAGGTGGACTTATTTATGACTCTTTTTAACTGTTTTGAAGTGAAGTCAGCTAACGAATCGATTTTCTTTTGAAATAAATTTCTAATAATTAAATTAAGATTTTGATATGCTTAGAGTTTAATTGAAGAAGACCAATTTGATTAAGTTATTGTTGAAAATTAACCACTATTGAAGAGCTAAAGTGATTTTTTTTAACTTCTTTAAGCACATTGTACTACAAAACAATGAAGAAGACTCAAGTGGCTTATTTATCTTTTCCTATAATATTAAAATTTTAATATTTTCTATTTTTTAGATTTTAAAAAATTATTTGTAGATTTAGACATCTAGACAGATTATGTGATCCTAACCCTCTATTTGAATTTTTCCCTAAAAAATTATCTAACCCCTGAATTTTGCACAACTTTTAATAATGCAATGACGTCTAAAAGTAAATATCTTGAATGATAAATATTATATAGGGAAAACATAAAATATATCCTTCAATTTTAGAGTAGTTGGATTTTCTCTCATTCTACTTTGATATTGCTTTTTTAAAATTTTACAAGATTTAGAATTAATGCTTATTGTCAACTTAATTAACCATTTTTATAAAATTATATCAATTTTTTATGAACTTATTAGACAAGAACCATGATATTATAATATATTAATATATTTTATCATTTTTCATATATAATTTCACAACTTAAATTTTATTATTTAATTAAGATTCCTTATGCTTAATCTAATTTCTATCAATTATATAATATAAAATTATTTGAAAAAATAAATTAATATATTATAATATTATAATACTTATTTAAAAGGATTATATAATTTAATGAAATAATAAACTAAATATTCAATATATTTATTGATTCTAAATTTTATATAGTTTAAAAAGATAATTTTTAAATTTTTAATATTAAAAGAAGTAAAATTCAACCGGTTTAACTCTAAAGCGAGTATCAGCATTTTTCCCATGTGGATATTGAATGAGCATGGCATTAATGATATTGGTGAAACATGTGGTTGTTGTCAAAGTCAAAGGCCAAACAAGGTTTTTAGGGGGTATGGAGCAGGAATACCACCTTGCATCAACAGATTAGAACCCGAAAATGCAAACCAAAAGTAACAAATCTACTCCCCTGCTCTTTAGCCGTGTTTTCTTTTTTGGATTTTGTTATAATAGGCCCTCTAATCCAATAAAGAAGGGAGTGTGAAACACAGGATTGAATTGGGGTGGTTATCAGTTAGTTAAGACCAATTAATCAATCTAAATCCAACTGATCGAAATAAATTGAAGTAAAATTAAATCGTTATCGATTGATTGATGTGTATAAACTG
This sequence comes from Sindora glabra, assembly GCA_020226215.1. Taxonomy (NCBI): domain Eukaryota; kingdom Viridiplantae; phylum Streptophyta; class Magnoliopsida; order Fabales; family Fabaceae; genus Sindora; species Sindora glabra. The sequence continues at coordinate 33,678,035 of CM035235.1, read as the reverse complement.
AATCAAACCGATCACTTCAGTTGGGGTTGATTATACACAGATTCAGTTGGTACGTTTGCACTGTTAGTAAGAGAAGCAGAACTAAAAATTCATCCTAGCCCAACAAAATAAATAAAAGTCAAAGAAAAACCTGTCAACTATGCGCCCAAAACAAAACCCAAACTGATTTTCTTCAACAACCCATGATAATACTCCAAAATACTTATACTTTGCTAGCATTAGCCTTGGTGAACTGATAAATATTCCTTCAAACTCCATCTCTGGGTTTTTTGGGAAAGTTTCATAGATTTGAATCTCCACAAGTTCTTTCGTATCTTTGGGTTTTTCAAAAAATTTACAAATCCGAATCAAAAATTTTTGGGAGTTTTCTGAAAAAGATGAAAAAGAAAAGTGAGTTCAGGTAGATGAATTATTGCAATAGAAAGAGTAAGATGTGTGATTGTTAGAGATAATGGAGAGTTGTTTATGATTACTAGTTAAGGGGAAAATATCTAATAGAAGTTTTGCGCGGTAGCGAAAAGCATGTATTGAATCAATTAGGTTAGTATCCAAAATGACTTCAGTGAATAACTTCGATTTCGTTTTAAAATCTCTACATCCAATGCATCCATTTTCGACGAAGAATCAATAAACATATATAATTTTTTGCCGTCACCATCCGAATGCAGTGAATCATCCGATCACGTCCGATTATTTTTTGGATTCAACCGGTCGAATTTCATCAAATGATGAAAAAATGTCCACCTCGTCTTGAACCTTACAACTTTACATAAAATCCGGAAAATGTGTACAAATTTTATGTGCAAGAAATATACAAAAAAAAAAAAAATTACAATTCCCTTATTCAACGGTGCAACAATTTTTTTTTAAAATATTTTTGAATTTTTATGAAAATGTTGCAACATTTAATAAAAAAGTTTACAAGGTTTTACGTAAAAAGTTACAACTTTTAATAAAGAAGTTACAGGAGTACACACAGATACGAAAAAACAGACCTAGGCATAAGCCTGCTTTCTATTATCTAATCTAAGCTTCACAACGCTTATGCTCCTCATCTGCAACAGTTCTGCCCAGTCTACTCTAACACGAAGAAGGCCTTTGCATCGCCATGAAATCAAGATAATCAACAAAAGCAGGCAAACTCAACTATGGTACATGAACTGAGAAACAGAAAGTCTGAAAAGGACCCCATTTAGCAAGGCATGCATGTCACAGTCTTCACTCCTTCGATAAGGAACGATTGCCTAACATTGAATCCACACTTGATTCAGTGCTTAGCCATCAGCGAATATAAACTGCTTGTTCATTTAACCGAATGACAGTCTGAAAGTCCGTTTCAAGATGATCAAAGTCCAAAAGGGCAGTTTTTCAAGGTGGCTGGCAGACAGCTTCTCTGCTCCTGCAATATAAGATTAACCTAGATTGTTCTATAAGGTAGTTGGAAGAAAGGACAAACTAAATGCTTCACTACTAGCTCACTTTATAGGCCCCAAAATTCGAATGCATATAGAACGGTTACATGAATGATCAGTCCATAAAACAACTGAAAGCTCAAACGAAATATGCATATTACTTTTGTACAAAGGCAAGTGCCCTCAAGTATGTAGCGTTGAAATTTTTTGAATTTTACTTGACAGAAACAAACTCACCAAATTAAACATGAATATAGCGTTTCTTATAAGAATCTGGCAAAAAACCTGACACTATTTCATTTCATTCAAGTGAATAGAGATGCCTTCCAAGTGCATGATATAATGTTATATACCCAACTTATTGGATGACATCATATGATTGTGAAATAAAAAGTTTCTATTTAACAAACATTTGTTATTTTTTTCAATTAGTGATAAATAAATAATTTATTGTTGTATTTGCTGTCACTTGTTTGTTATCTACCCAACTTATTGGATAACATCATATGATTGTGAAATAAAAAGTTTCTATTTAACAAACATTCGTTATTATTATTGAGAACTACATAATTTATTGTTGTATTTGCTGTCGCTTGTCAGAGACCCTGAATAGCAGGGACATTCTGTAAGTAAACTCTACATGTCACCTATAAACATAAGACTAGAACTGAAGAAAAAAAGGAAGAAAGAAATATACCAGCAACTTCACAAATCATTCTGCCCGGGGTTTTAGCACTGAACAGCCAAAAAAGCTTGAGAAACCACTCTGCTGCAACTTCATCAGCATGGCATGCAGAAACCATCATAAAGCGCTCCTGGTATGCAATATCTTTCTTGACCGGCAGCATGTATCTCCTTCAAATAATTGCAGAAGAAAAGAGGATTTCACTTCTACTGCCAACAAATTGAGTACACACCAGTGCAAGATCCACCAAATGGTTTAGTACTCACAAAAAACAGTTTCACGATCTGATACCACTGCCCACAGCTTATATTGAAGCAGAACCATGAACCTACTCAGTGCTCCTAAAATTACTTAGATAAACTTGTGACTGAACAATTACCTTCCCAATTTTAAAACCTGGAGCCACTGTAAATCCCACCTTTGCCCTACCTTTACTTGACCAGGTAAATCTCCTTGTCACATCTTCCATGTATACCATTGAGAAATCTAGACCTTTCTCCACTTGAAAAATTTCAACCAATGGTTCAAAGGCATAGGACAACTTGTGTAATATCCATAGGGAGCTAGCCATTCTGACAAATGCCTCATAGAACATGCTCAGTGACCTCCATGAGTTCAATACCGATTCAGTTTTATCCAACTCAATGAAAATAGATGATTCCATTGTAGGATGGATAAGCCGTTGATACTTGCACTCACAAAACTTGGCAAAATCACAGTCGGGATGAATGCTAAGCAAATCCATTGGATTGCTAGATACATGCTCAAGCAATTGCTTCAAAGGACTACTTTTCTTCTCTGAATTTAAAACAATTCCATTAGAAGCGGTCTCATTAACACTCAACCCAAACTCATCTGAATCAAAACCTTGAAACATTTCTAAACATACATAAGAGAAAAGTGCAAACTGATTGTGCCCTTTCTTAGCATACTCAATGTTCGGATGAACTGTTTTCGCCACTAAATCCAAATCCCACCCAGCTTTTCTCATCAAATTTATGAATATCTTCGTAAATTTTTGTGTTGCTCTAGAAGCATCATGCAATATAGAATCAAACACTCTAACAGTCAACAAAACCTCAGAAGTAGAATTCAAGTTACCACATAATTTCTTGGACAACTTTATATTGGTCTTCTGAATCTCGTCCAACTTCTTCCTCAAAACTAAAACCTCCTCATGCTTCTGCTCAAGCTCAGACTGTAAACGGTTCGAAACACTTCCAAGCGTCCTCAGCTTGCTCTGATTCTCTTCTACCTGAGCTTCCAAGCAAGACCCAATTGGAAAATCAAAATCAGGATTTCTACAGCAATCTCTATAGAATTTTTTAAATTCAGACAGTCTCTGAAGGTGTGAGACCAAAACTCGATCAGCTGCCTTCACATTTTCTTCCAAAAATGGAACGTGTGCAGTTTGTAGTTGAAAGTAGGAAGCTTCAAAGGAAGAAATCGTTGCAAAAATCGACGAAATCAGCGTTGCGGTCAACTGTGTATTGGTGGTCCTGATCTGAATCTGGCTCAGTGAACTTGCTAATTCTGATTGTGGCTCCGGTGATGTAAATTTCTCTGCTTGCCCAAACTTCTTCACCTCTTTCTCGTCTCCAGGCTTTGATTCTTCAGGCTTCTTCACTGATGGCGGAGAAGAATTGCGAGATGAGTCTGGTTTGATTACCACAACTTTCTGGTCGGTGATGATTTCTTCAGCGGAGTCCAGGAGGGAGAATCCATCATCCTCCGCCGCTGCTGCTGCGGCGGCTGCTTCTTCGTCGGCGAAGAATTCGAAGGTTTTGGTCTTGAAAGCAAGAGCGAATTTCTGGAACATCTCTGAGAACTGTGGGGATTTGGAAGAGGTATCCATTTCTAGCATTTCTATCTTTTGTAGACGATGGAATTGAAGCTTCGATGTGAAGAAAGAAGGACCAGAAGAAAGGAAGAAGTGGTAGTTTTAGAGAAGAATATACAGATAAAGAGTGAAACAATCCATGAATGCTTAATGCTTCTTTTGCTGCTTTGGATATCTTTCAAGGAAGGTATGTGTGGGGTTCAGTCCATGGGAGAATTTGTTCTTCCTTTTTGTTTCTTTTTCTCAACTTTCGTTTTCCCATTTTTCCCGTCCTGATTTTGTTTGTGTTTTGGGTAAAGAAAATGCCATGGAAACTAACGACTTAGTCTGAGCAGTAAACTCGGTAACCTTGTGAATAAAGTAGATAACGTTAAAGGAGTTTGCCCCTACGTTAAATCTGATTCGGTTCGGATTAATTGGCGACTTAATAAAATTTATTGAATATCAGATGATTCATATTAAAAAATTAAAAAAATATTATAAAAAGTTAATTATTTAAGATTAAATATTTTGAGAGAAAAGTGGTGCACCAATACTCCACTGACTATATTTTACAATATAAAAAATAAGTTCGGTTCAAAGAATAGCTATTGACAAATTTTTGTATTTTTATAATGATCCCTGTATTTCAAAAATAACATATGTGAGGATAGAGATTTGGGCCAAATCTTAGCATTTCAAGGGAGTGGGAGTAGTGACAATTTAAAGGAGAATATCAATTTCCTTTCTTTCAATCTACTTCCTAAATGTACAGTTGGCCCGGGGGACTTGCCTAACAGAGCAGACCAGCAAGTCTCGAAGATATGATAACAAGATACTTGGGCTAAGGTTCCAAAATAACAACCAATTCTAATTCTTTGAAAAGAAGATGACAGTGGGGAAATTACTCATTACTGTTGAGAGTAAGAATGACAAAAATCTAGACCTTCCTTCAGCAATCAACCAAACCCGTGAGCTATGAACTCACAGGAACAGTGTGCGAGAAAATAGAGAACGATTTAGACTCATTAAGACTGAAGCTTAAAATCTAAAGGATCAAATTGGCTGCAAGATAATTGGTGTCGAATGTCATAGAAAAGAGGCAGAGTGATGTCACTCGAGATTATGATTCTTTGTGATGATTGAGTTCGAGCCACTCCATGCCAAACTTCAAAGTCTGATAAATGCCAACTTGGAAGAGCAAAAGGTTGGGGTTGAAGAGTTTGAACAGGTTATAGTCAAAGCATGGGAGGACATGAAGAAAAAATAAAACTCATCATTTTATTGAAGTCTAATATTTTTCTTCCTATCACCCTAAACCTTTTTCATCGTACTAGTGCCTTAACATTTTAAGAGGGAAGCTCCTCATATTAATATCTTTAGATTATTCTTCTTGCATAATTCACAAAATTCATATCCTTTTAAGTATTTTATAATTTTTATTAAATTTTATATAATTACCTATAATTATCAATTATAAAAATTAAAAAAAAGGGATTAACTATTATTCTTATTTTTTTAGCTTAAAATTATATTTTTATCTAAGATCAAGAAATTTTGAAAAAGGGAAAAGCTTAAATTTATTCCACAATTAGTATAAAATAATTTACATTATCAATTATTAATAAATAAAAAGACAACAAAACATTAAAAAAATAATAACCATGGATTTTTAACAAATGTTTTAATAAGTTTTTATTAATATGACAATTAAAGTTGTTGAAATGAATTAAAATTCACAAACCAATCCATTAATTCAAATTTTTTTGGTGAATTAGAGTTGTTATTTTGGCAACTCATTTAAATGTAGGCCAATCTTAACCCAATTTATGCCAACCTATGGTTGGCCTATCTAACGTACATTTATTTATTTTATTAATTATTAATTTTTTAATTTTTATCTAGATTCAAATTTCAATCTATACAAAATTATATTTTCATTTTTAGTTTTTAAGGATTGTATTATAAATTATTCATAAATAATATTTTTATTTTACGAGTATTTTTAACTTATTTTTTGTATTTATAGTATTTTTTAAATTATATATAAATTTGAAATGTATTATGATTTATTTATAAATGAATATATGATATTTTATAATGGTTTTAATTTTTTTATTATTCAAAACTTTCAAAATCACAAATATTTCATTTTTTTAAAAGGAAAGCTTGTGGGCTAACCCATTATCTATAAATTTGTGAGAATTAGTTTAAGACCTCCAATATAAAGATCTACGAAAGAAGCAACTAGTTTCACTCAATCAATTTAATAGCCAATCCACACATCTCGATCCAACTATTTCCCAACTACAATGATAATATATAAGTAAGGGATGGTATAAAATTAATTTATATTAAAAATAAATTAGACTAAAATGAATACAAAAGAAAATTATACAACTTTAATTATTAAATTATAACTTTTCGTATTCTTGTTATCCACACAATTGACGATTCATATAATATTACAACCGTCTTTTAAAAGGAAATATAAATTTTTTTATATAAATTCTTTCTTTATATTATTCAATGAAAAGTAAGATTTAAACTTAATTTGAATCAAAGTAAGGATTAGAATATATTATTAATATAAAAAATATTGGTATATTATTATATTTGATTATATATTAGGTTTACCTTTTTCTAAAAGTTAGATTTGACGTAATACACAATGACATATTAACATTCAAGTTTAATGATATACTAATATACCATTATTTCAATAATGTATCATAATCATTTCCTTAAATTAATCATGGAGTCACCCTAAACATAGGAGGGAAAGGAATTGGTGGAATCGAGATTCGAACCTTTTGGTAAAAAATATTCCTTTTTTTCAATGAAAATTATTTTTATAAAATATAGTTATAAAACATTAAGGTAGGGAAAATATTTTATTTGTTTAATATTAAATATTAAGGATTTAGAGAAAATAATTTCTTTTATTTTAAAAAAAAATCATTTTCCTTCACTTACATGCCTCTAAATTTTATTTTTTTAGCCATCAATATATGAAGTGATATTAGTACTTCATTAATATAATATAATATATATAAGTAATATTTTTCTATGAAAAATGCTTTTCAACAAAATTAACGGAACCTAAAATTTCAATATTATTATAAGTCCTCATTTATTTTGTCAAAAATCATTTTCAGTATTAAAATATTATTTATATATATTGATAAATAAATTATATATCACTTATTTAATTTATTATTAGAAAAATGGTATTTACTAACATAATAGTGGGAAAATCAAATTTCTTTAAAAATAGAGAAAATTATTTTTTTTAATTTTTTATATTTAATATTGAAAAATAATATATTTTTTTAAATTTTAATATTTTATAATTATAATTATATTTAAGAAAAATATTTTATAAAAAATTTTCATTTAAGGTTCAAATACTTTCACACCCTGCAACAGCCAAATTTTGTTGTTCTCCTGACTCTTGTTTGTTGCTGATATTAAGAAGGCCTATCTTTCTTATTTTGATCAATAAAATATCTTAGCATCATGACTTTAAAATTGAGAAGGTTAGTTCATAGGGTTCAAAATTTGGCATTAATGCTGAAATTCTCTAAAATACAAGTAGGACTAGATATATTTTCCCCCTTCAAACTTATTAATGGGTGTCATTATGTTGGTAAAATTAATTTAATATTTATAAATTAATACAACTTAATAAAATATTTGAAAATGTGTTGTAATATAATTTTTATGTTCTTATTTTTCCATCGTATTCTCAGAAAGAAAAATTTATAATATGTTATTAATATAATAATACATTAATATATTAATAAATTTGATTATTAATATATTATTATTTAATTTTTAAAAAAAATTAATTTAAAATGTAATTAAATTTAATAATATATGGTTGCCCCCAATAAAGTAAGCTACCATAAAATCTCCCTTCTCTGCCAAAATAGATTATGTGATTTTAAGGATCATCAAAATGCAAAAGAGAAGGGGACAAAGTTGTAGGTGACCATTAGGAATAGACTAATGAGTAGGTGTGGAAATTGCGTAGTTAAAAACCTTTAAACTAACCACTAGCCTAAAATTGCACATGATGAAATTGGATCCGCAACTGCTCGCAAAAGCCATGTCACCTGCTTAGACCTAAGCCTCATGATTACTTACGGGTACCTGCAAATGTGGGTGGATGTAAGTAAAAAAAGTCAAACTTAATTAGAAGTTTAGTCCTATGAAAGCTTAGCCACAGGTTCTTCAAAAATAAAGAATCAAACAAACAAAATTAAAATTAAAAAGAAGTAAAAAGAGGGAGAGAGATTTACTAATTATTAGGATGTGAGATCCATAGTATTTACAGTAATAGACAAATATTAGAGTAAGGACCATACATCCTTACTCGACTGATTTAGCTATTTGGAAGTAATCTTTGATATTCCACTATACATTTACCAAAACTTAAGGTAGGTAGTAAAGTATTATGATGCTTAATATACAGTATTAAAGAACTACCATCATTAAGGAACTCTAACATCTTATTCCATTAAGGATTTAAAGTTTTATATATAATTTATAAGAAAATTCAACAAGTAAATATAGTAAGTGGGGGAAATCATAAATAATACATGAAAACTAACATATTTTAGAATGTCTGCGGGCAGGTTATGGTTAAGATTGGATAATGAGTTCCAATTTATCATCGCCCACATATCTAAAATTTTTCTTTAAATTTCACTCACTTTTATCAATTATGGTATTTAATCCACCCTAAACTGCATAATTGCGAATTCAAGCGGGTGGTTTATAGCAGTTGAACCCAAAACTTCTAGCCTTATTAATGAGAAATTCATCCATCAAATGAAACCAAAACTCAAGAAAATGAAGAGGGATATAAAACGGGTCACAGACTTGCAAAGCTATGTAGGTAATTTATGGGTATGGAATGGTTCAACTCCTATATTTTGAGTTCATTTTCATTGTGGGGCTATATAGAGAGGTCCACACATCTAGGCTTCCCTATGGCCCCCACTCCCAAGCTTTTATTTTTTTTTAATTTTTAATAATCTTTCAAGTATTGTAAAACTATTTTAATCTAATCCAATTTTTAATTTAATATATAATGATCTAATATAATTTTTTTAGATTTATTTGACTAACTAATTGCATAAAATTAAAAAAAAATAATTAGTCAATTACAATTTATAAAAGAATAAATAAATTTTAATCTAACTTAATTCAATGTCTTATTGAACATGCCTTCATTATTGAACATGTCTTCATCGACATCTAAAGCTTGATTTTTTATCCTTATGTGTATACTTTTAATAATTTAATTATTTTTAATTTTAAAAAAATACAAGCTACTTGTAGGTTCCCGTGGTCTTGACCAAATATACCCATTTCAAATATGGGTTTATACAAGCAAGCTCATATGGGCCATCCTTACACCAACTTACAAGCATAGAAATAAATACAATACATTATTGATATAGTAGTGTATCGATGTAATACACTTACTTTGACTTAAAAAAATAAATTTAATTTTAATGGTATACCAATATATCAATAAATATTATCAAATTTAACATATAGTATACTGATATATTATCAAATTTGATTGTCAATATATTATCGTGTAATATACTAACTGTGACTTTAAAAAAATAAATTTAATATATAATCATATTTAATAGTATGCCGATATATCATTGCATCAATAGTATATTATAACCTCAATGTGAAAACATTTCATCCCAACTAAAACTAAAGTATCTAAATTCTGGATATATGGAGTATATTTACAAGAAATTATGGCATTATCTATTTCATTTTTTTTTTTTCATATTTTTACATAGAAAAAAATTATATTTTACTCACATGAAATTTTATCAATTTTTACTTACTTACATTTTCAAAAATTGAAGCTTATTTACCTGTACTTTTACCATTAACACATTATTAACTTAATTTTTTTATCCAATTTTTGATGGAAAACTCTATAGCAAGTAAATCAAGTAAAATTGGGTGAAAGTACATATGAGTATATTGTAATTTTTCAATATTTATGTGAATATAACAACAACATAGATTCAAAACAAGGAGATAATACTAATATATCTTTTTAGTCCCCATTGAAATTCATGGACATCAATTCATATAAATATGAAAAAAATTATACTTTTCTCTTTTGTGATTTTATTTGAATTCATTTATTTCACTTGTTATGGAATATTCTATTAAAATTTGGATAGAAAATAATTTAAGTAAGTAAAATATTAACATTAGAAAGTACATATGGATAAAATTTAATTTTGAAAATATAGATTAATTAAATGAAAATTGATGAAATTACAAATGAATAAAGTAGAATTTTTTGTTTAAAAATTACTATTTATATGATAAAAATATGTAACACCTCTAGAATTTCATCTTTTCGTGAAATATGTAAAAATAAAAATAAATTAGGTAACTGAAGTGTTAAATTAGCAAGTATATGTAGGGCAAATTTTAGTGCTTAAAAATATAGATAAGTTAAATGAAAATCGACAAAATTACAAATCAATAAAATGTAAATGTTCTTTTATTTAAAAATTAGTATTTATATGATAAAAATATTTAATTCCCCTAGAATTTCATCTTTTTTAGGAAGATGTAAAGAACGTCATAAACGGGAGGTAAATGCAATTAAAAAGAATAGTTAATGAAAAAATGAAAATGTAATGACCAATTCTCTCTTTTATTGTTTTGAAGAACAAAAGAAAATGAAATAAATTTCTGAAAAATGAATTGGATATGAGTTCTCTGCACTTTAAAGAATAAAGTAAGCATTATAAACCTTAATAACAAAATTAAGAAAATAAATAACTAAAAAATTTGAAATAACTTTCTTATTCATTATTATTTATCAAATTCTGACTTATTTAATATAGCTTATCCTATTTCACTGTACAAGTAAAAAATTAATTAGTTTCAAATCTATTTTATTTTATGAGCTGGTTAAATTAACGTAAGTAAACTATAGGTTAAGCCCCCGAGTATCCGTAGGCCTGGTGACCTAAATCCAGCATAAATGAAATTAAATTATAATCCCTAGCTGAGTTGCAGAACCAAATACCATGGATTAGACTCAGCACATTAGTAGTGCTGCTTTACCTAATGTGCTTTTAATCAAACGCTTCTTTACATTCCTTGCTTTTGCTTATCGAATCTTTCGTAATCTGTCTTTTTCGCTCATAGTGTGCTTCTTTTGCGGGCCGTTCCATTCTTTTTAACCAAACTCCAACTAATCAACGGGATGGCCCTGTCATTCCACCAAATAACAGTTGGGACTGAGAAGAAATAGACTGATGTCCACAAATTTGTCAATCAATCACAAATTCAAATATAATAATAACATTATTCTTCGATACTCCCATGCGGTTTTAACAAAAAAAAATTTCATAAATCTTCCATTTTTTTAATAAAAGTTTAGTATTTATTTGGAAAATCTTGCAATTTTTTATAAAATTTTTAAAATTTTCTACTGCAACTATTACTTTTCATATTATAAGATTGATAAAATAATTATAAAATATATATGAATAACTGCATTCCATAACTATTATTATTATAGGAATGGAAGTAGATTAAGCCAAGTTGATCTTGTATAAAATTGATTGGCTTGCATCAAATGGAAAATTAGTTTGGCTTGGCCCAGCTTGTGGTATCTTGAAAATTTGTCCTAACTTAAAGTCCGTTTGATTTAGGGAAAAATGAAATTTTTAGAAATATACTTTCTTAAGAAAATATATTTATGATAAATGAATTGATTTTTCGTTATTTGGTGTATAAAGAAAAAATATTTTATAGTGTTTGGTGCATAAAGAAAAACTAATTCTACTTAAAGCAAATCAAAATTATTTACTTCAAAATGATTATAATTTTACGTATTTTTTAAAAAAGAAATTTTTTAATAAAATTTTTATCATTTTTTATTCCTAATAGTCCAATGATAATTGGTCTCCAATAATAAAATATACATTAAAAGCATTACAAAATTTTATATATAGATTCACATAATTAATTTAATTAATTATTACGAAATATTATATAATAGAGCATCGATTATGAGGAAGAAAGGAGAATATTTTAGTGAATATTGCATGAAAATATGCATTTGAACTTTAATAAATAAAAATTGATTTTATAAAAATAGAAATAAAATATCCATCATGAAAATATTTAATAAAAATAAATAAATTATGCTCGTGATTGTGATTACATAATAAGATAAGAAGGTAGAAAGCTTAGGCTATATGAATGTACTGAATAACAAGGAAAATAAATTTCATTTTTCAAAATGAAAAATTCCTTTACTAAAAAATAATATAACTTTCTAGTTGATCAGAATTTATTTTTTTGTTGACCAAAATTTTTGAATGTCCAAATAGAGAAAAGTTGAAAAATGAATTTTAAAAATTTATTTCCCCCCACCCAAACGGACCCTTAATTTATTTATATTTTTTCAAGGTTAAACTAGATTTGTTAACCTATATAGGCTTATTAATAATTAATAAATATTCTCAAAAAATACAATTAAGAGTAGATTAAGTTAAATTAAATCAAAATTTGGTGTTATCAAATATAACGCAACTAATATAGAAAATTGTTTAAGTTTGAACTAATTATGATATTTTAATTTGAATTCACCTTGATTGGAAATTATAAGGTTCAAATTTGGCTTGCCTTTCATGGCTTCTCCCAAAGAAAAATAAAATAAAAGAAAAAGAAGAAATGGTGTTTAGTGCGTGGTGATACTTTTGGAGACATAAATTCCCTTAAATTTGAATGTGCTAGGGTTTTCAATCTATTAGACTAGTTAAGGTTAAACTTTAGGGTTACAATGAATAGGATCTTGCATAAATAGGAAGCTTATAGTTTAATTTACAAATTAAATTCCTAACAGTATTTACTATGGTAAATTTTCATAAAGTAACTTTTAGCCTAAGTTTGACTACTAAAATGGCATAATTTTGCTAAATTCCTAACATAGAAGTTGCTAGCTTGAATCTTATCAAATTGGAAACACTAGTTTAGCTTCAATTAAACTCCTAGAGCTTCATATATTACTTAAAAACTATAAGTGGGTCAGCCAAGATATAAACAAAGTATCATCTTCATAACCAAAATTAACCTTTCAAATGTCTAGACTAGGTAAAACATGAAAGTTTTAGAATTGTTTATTAAATTTTCAACAATGTAAAGATCACTCAATTTAGACATCTGAAACTTAAGTTATAGTTGAAAATCTAAAATAGTGTTAAAATCTTGTATTAACAGAATAATTCAAAAACATTGAAAAATCATCATTTAATCACATGAAAAGATCGATTCCATAAAATTAATTATATATAACACACTAAAAGGTATAAATAAGAGAAAAAATATTGACATTATCTTGCACATCAATTGTATTTTAAGTTAGCACTTAGATTATCACACTATGATGCATGATCATTTATAGAAAGCATATCAATCATTTTAGTAATTTAAACTAATTATTAAAGATAAGTACCAGTGGGAATCCTATCACCTTAATGCTTATGTAAATTTTCATAAATCGAGATCATTAATGGTAAGCCTGATAGAGAGATTATATGTAATAAATTTTTAATCGATCTCATTGATTAGTTTTAATAACCAGACAAGTTGATAATTTGATCAACCTTCTTGATTGTATTAATATAATTAGTCTTCTTAATCATACCATTTGATTAGTCTTTTTAACCATGCTATCTAATTGGTCTTTTAAATATATAAACTAATAATTGGATTGGTTAATTAGTTTCCCTTGACTGTCTAACTTGATATTCTAGATTTGTATCACTTATTGCTTAATAAAGGCTTGTCATATAATAGTGCTTGAGTAACTAATAATTATTAATCTATGTTAACCTATTGAATAATGAAAAGCTCACCAAATAGTGATGTCTAAGCAACCGGTTGATGCCAATCTAACCTATTGAATAATTAGGAGCCTCCCAAATAATAGTGCCAAAGTGATTGATTATAATTAATTTAACCTATCAAATAACATAGAGCTCATTGAGTAGCAATTCTCAAGAAACCATTTGATGTTGATATAACCCATCAAATAATAGGAGCCTACCAAATAATAGTGCTTAAGTGGGTAGTGATTGCCACTATATATAAATGTGCTTGAGAAAGTTATAGTGTGTTTTACAATTTTTTTTAAAGAATGATATCTTAGTTTTTAAAAGGTTTATAAGGGTATTTTTCTCCCTTTCTCAAAATTAATTATTATTCAGGTCATTTATTATTTTTTTCTAGGATATGCTTTTAAGATAAGCAATGCTTTGTGCATATTTTATTTCCCATCACATCATTCATGATGATGTGATCTCAAAGAATGAAGAAGAATACTTATATGTAATAAAAGGTCCAATGACAAAAGTTAGGGTTAAAATAATTTAAAAAAAAAACACTTCAAGGATTGATGCAAGGAGCTAGGATACAAGAAAAGGCAAGATTAGAAGAGCTTAAGGGAGCTTGACTCATGTGCATTTCAACCTTGGTAGAATGCACATTAGTATTTGAGTACCATACTTAACTAATAGACTTGAAATTCAATTTTGTATGCTACTATTCAAATACAATATTTAAATATTGCAAGCTTTTCCATAGTATTTAAGTACTTTGATTGAATACAAGCAATTTAGATGCACTTCTAATTAGTTGTTAATTTTGTTTCTTGAAGTATAAGTTATTTTAGGCCTTATATTTGATTTATGTATTTTAGCTCATTATTTTGGATATTTATTTGAACAATATTAATAATTTAACTTATTTTAGGAAGGTTATTCCTCATTATTATAAAATTTTGGTAGATTGAAATATGAAAACTTTGTGTAAGCTTTCTTTTTCATGATTCTATTAAGAACTTTAGACTTTTCAAAAGAGATTTAACCTTTGTGGCATCGATTCTCATTAATTCAAAAATCTAGATCCTTTATGCCATGATTCTTCCTCACTTATTGCTTCTTTTTTTTCTTTATTCTGAAGTGTGGCATGATTATCCTTTTTTTCCAATTTAGTTTCTAAATTTTGGAATGATCTAATAGTAGAGATTCACATCATTTGGTATTTAAAGTAAAAGTTTTCCAATTTTCATATTGTGGTCTTCATTTCTTTGCTATTTTGTTTAATTTTTTATTTTTATTTTTAATTTAATTTTATTGCTATTTTTGTTGTTATTCAATCTCTATTTCTATTGTTGTTGCATTAATCTTATTGTTCCTTGTTAATTTTGTGTTCAAATCCAAGTTTTAATCAATTTTATTAACCAATTCTAGTTTCTATATTTTTGTTTATGCTTAATTATGTTGTTGTCCATGTTTTAATTCTATTTTGTTAGTGTGATTTTGTGTTTTTGTTTGCTTGTAGTTTAATTCTTGAATCAATTTTTATTTTTTTTACTTTTTCTATCTTAAATTTGTGTAAAATCTATGTTAATTTTACCAAATTTTTTGGAAACTTTGATTAACTTAAAAGGTGCATTAAAATTATTTAATCAAAGTTCAAAATTAAGAAGTTCAAACCTTGATTAACTTAAAAGGCGCATTAAAATTGTTTAATCAAAGTTCAAAATTAAGAAGTTTAGCTTTAGGATTTAAGTATCTTATTTGAATATTGCATAAAATAGCATAGTATTTGATGTGAATTTCAAGAATGAAAAAGAGCTTTTATATTTACTGGAGAGTCTAATGTCAAGAGTTAAGGTAAAAAGGGTCAATGAAGGATTTCAAGGCTTATTGGAAAGAGCATGGAAGCATAAAAAAGTAATAGTAGAATTACATGGAAGAATTTAGGTGTATTTCAATTTTGGCTAATTCCATTTGAGTATTCAAGTATGGTGCCCAAGTATTACGTTTAGGATTTAGTTTTGTCTTCAAATCCTCGAATACTATATTTGAAAGGTGCATTAAAATTGTTTAATCAAAGTTCAAAATTAAGAAGTTCAGCTTTAGGTATTCAAGTATCCTATACTCAAGTATCCTATTTGAATATTGCATAAAATATTATAGTATTTGATGTGAATTTCAAGAGTGAAAAGAGCTTCTATATTTACTAAAGGGTCCAATGACAAGAGTTAAGGCAAAAAGAGTCAATAAAGGATTTTAAGGCTTATTGGAAAGAGCTTGGAAGCATGAAAAAGTAATATTAGAATAGCATGGAAGAGTTTGGGTGTATTTTAGTTTTAGCTAATTCGATATGAGTATTCAAGTATAGTACTTAAGTATTAGACTTAGGATTCAGTTTTGTCTTCAAATCTCAAATACTATATTTGAGTACTTATCAATTTTTGCATAATATTCAAATATTATACTCAAGTATTAAAGGTCTTATACATGCCTAAATTATTTGTTTGTTTAGTTTCTTATTACTTAAGACATTGTTGGGCTTTGTATTAGTTTAACTTATTATCTTGTAACTTTATTTGGATAATTAATAATGTTTTAATTAGCTTTCTAGGTTGGGCCTAATTAGTCTAATTAGAGTCCCATTAGTATGGTTTATTTTTAACTTTTAGAATCTATATGAGGAGGGTTATTCTTCATTGTCACAACTTTTAGCATTTTGAAATCTAAAAACTCTTCATAAGTGTTTTCTTCTTATAGTTCTAGCAAGAACTTCAAACTTATTAATGGTGATTCAACCTTTATAGTGTTAATTATCATTTAATTAAGGATTAAAATCCTTTGCGGTGTGATTCCTTCTCACTTATTGCTTCCATTCTTCTTTATTTTGAGTCATGGCATGATTATCCTTCTTTTTGAGTTTTATTTATGAACTTTGGGATGATCTAACTTTAAGAATTCATATTATTTTGTATTAGAGCACAAAGGTTTCTCAATTTTTAGGTTATGTTTTTCTTTTCTTAGCCTTTTATTTGATGTTCTTCATTTTGAATTTTTTTGAGTTAGATTTATGTTGTGTTTGCTAAGAAATTCATCTTTAATTCTATTATTCTTGTGTTTTCTTGTTGATTTTATGTTTAAAATTCAAGTTTAGTTCATTATTGTTCATCAAATTAAGTTTCTCTATTATTTTTTTTGCAAAACTTTCATTTTAATCCATGTTTAATTTTAGTTTGTTAGTTTGATTTTATGTTTTAGCTTGTTTTTGTGTCTAATCCATGAATCCATTGTTATCCTTTGAAGTTTTGTTTCTTAATTGGTTAAAATCTATGCAAATTTATGTTTGAATTTGTTGAATTTCATTAGAATTAATTAATTTGAAAGTTTGCATTTAGACTATTTGAAAAAAAGTTCAAATTTGAAGTTCAACTACAAAATACCCAAGTACTTTACTCAAATATTATACAAAATTGCATGATACTTAAGTATAATAGTTGAGTACTTGAAAGAAAAGAACACCAATTTTATGGCACTTGAATATAGTGCTCGAATACCCTTAAACAAAATTGTTCAATATTTAAATTTAGTACATAAATAGTGCAAGGCAAAGGATACTTCAATTCATTATAATCAAGCACCTTCTTATTACTTGTAATATTCAATTGTAATTCCCTTTTTACCCTATTTTTCTTTACACCAAAATATGTTATATAATTATTTAGGGATTTAAGTCAAGAGAAAATCAATAAAAAATAAAAAGAAAGTAAATCAAAAACAAGAAAAATAAAAATAAAAAGTAAGATCAAAAAGTGAAAATCAAATATCAAAGATCAAAAGAACAAAGAAAAAAATCAATGTAAAAGAAAAAAAAGCAAAAGAAAATAAGAAGAACAAAAGAGAAATTGTTTGGACATTGTATATTCTATTTCATTTTGAACTTCTCATTTTAAATTAATTTTTATTACTTCTTTCATATTCTACAATTTCCATTACTCTATTAGTACTTGTAATCCTTAGTATTGTTTCCTTATCGTCTAATCCTTGTGTTTCCTTTTCTTGAATTCCAATTGTTATTCATTACTCATTGGATCGTTAAGCCTTTGTTAAGTGAAATTGTTTGTTACATTTGTTGAATGTTGTTAGTTTTATCACTAAATTCTTAAAAAATTACATAAAGGAAAGATAAGAGTAAAAAAAGTAAGCATGTATGAGATCATTTAAAGGTAAAAGCTTTAATTAGAATACAAACATGAGTACGAATATATCTAACTTAAGTGAGCAGTATGCTCTTGTGCAATCTTTTTTTTATCTAACCTTTTCTTGCAAGTTTATCTTTAGAAGGATATTAGGAGGTAGTGTGAATAACTATGATATATTTAGAGCCATACAAGAACAACTTGAAGGAATAAGTGTAAGACTTAGAAGAGTTGATGACAAAATAAGGTAAAGAAGAGAGAGAAGACAAAATGACAGACATAAAGAAAATGGAGGAAAAAGTAATGATAAAAAGAGTAAGAACTCAAATACATCCAATAGAAGTGAGAGAAGTAAAGGTGAAAGGAAGGATGAAAGAAGAAGAGGTGGTATAAGAGATAATAAGAGGATGATAAAAGAGATAAAGATAGATGAAGAAGGGAAAAAGTTAAGGATAAGCTTGATAATTTAGAATGACGATTTCTTCATTCCAAGGAAAAAATTTGGATGATTACCTAGAGTGGGAAAAGAAAATGGATTTAGTCTTTGATTGCTATAACTATTCAAAAGAAAAGAAGGTGAAGTTTACGATAATTGAATTTTTCAAATATTCTATTGCTTAGTAAGTTCAATTCATAATAAATATCCAAAAGAACTATGAAAGGGCTATTTGCACTTAGGAGGATTTGAAATTTATTATGAGGAAGAGATTCATTATTAGCCACTATGATAGAGATTTATGTCAAAGATTACAAAGCCTTATGTAAGACTTAAAAAGTTGAAGAATATAACAAAGAGATAAAGCTTATTATGTCTAAAGCCAATATGGAGGAAGATAAAAAAACTATAATGGCTAGATTTCTTTATGGATTGAATAGCAAAATTGTTAATGTGGTAGAATTACAACACTATAAAGATATTGAAGACATGGTTCATATGTTTATGAAAGTGTAGAGACAATTCAAGAAAAAAAACCCCTCTCAGTATAGTTCTTAATCAAGTTCCTTATGTAATCTTGGAAGAAGAAAAGTGATAAGAAGGAAGATAAGGGGGAGTAAATATAAGAAGGTTCTTCTTCCAAATTAAAAAGTGAAGACCCTAAGGGAAAAGAAAAAATTAAAGACCCTTAAAAATATTTAAACATTAGATGCTTTAAATATCTTGGGAGAGGACATATTGTTAGTAAATGTCCCAGTTAAAATGTCATAATCTTGAAAGATAAAGACAATGAATCTATAAGTGACAAAAAGTAAAAGAATCCATAACATCTTTGGAAAAGAAAATTGAAAAAAAGTAAAAAGTCCTTTTGATAGAGATGCCTTGGTGATTAAGAGAGTGTTGAATATTCAAGCTAGAGAAAAATGAGAAAAACAAAGGGAGAAATTGAATTTACCTATTTTGTGACATCATACCTCATAAATTGATATGGTTGAATGATAGAAGTGTCAAAGTAAGTGTTAGTGGCTTTCTCCATTAGAAAATACCATAATGAGATAGTCTGTGATGCTATTCCTATGCAAGCTTGCCATCTTTTATTTGATAAACATTGATAATTGGATAAAAAAGTTACATATGATTGTGTTTTCAATAAGTATCAATTTAAACATGATAATAAGAAGGTGACCTTGAAGCCTTTAACCCTATAACAAGATCATAAAGTTCAAGTGAGGATACAAAAGAAAAAAGAGGAAGAAGAAAAAGAGAAAAAATTGCAAAAAAAGTGAGAGTAAGAAAAAGAAAAGGAGTGTGATGAAAAGAAAGAGAGAAAATATAAGAAAGCGAAGTGTTTAAAACAAAAAAATGGATATTGTATTAAAGTTTCCTTAAAGATCACTTTTTTTCTCCTATGGATTCAAGATTTTTCCACTAAATAAGATCATAAAGTTAATATGGAATTCTTACTAAAAATTATTTATGAAAAATTGAAATCATCAATATAGATCATCTTTTTTACCTCCTTCTACTAGGATCAAGATGTTTTCTTAATGAAAACTCTAAGAACTCATCAAGATTTCTTAAAATCTTACTAAAAATTTATAAAATAAAGATGAAGAATGAAAATGCTTATCATTTTCTCTCTCTAACTCAAAAGCTTAAGAGATCTTCTCATTTTTCTTTCTCATTCTGCATACTTATCTTTCTTTTTTTCTCGCTTGGAGGATATAAGAAATGAGTTTGAAATGAACCTATTCATAGCAAAGCTAAAGGTTTTTATGACATTTCATCATTTCTCTTATCTTCCAAGGAGTTACAGTTTTGCTTCATCAAAGGAGACAAAATCTATATAATATTCCTTTCATCATTAATGATGTTTTGTCACATGACTAATTTCCTAAGAAAATAATGCATAATAACTTTTAATATCTATATAAAATTTTCAACCAAATCCATAATATCTAATCAATGCTCACTTGGCTTTATTCTTTACATGCCAAATTTTTATTAAAATAATGAATCCATATTATTTCCTCATCTTTTAATGAAGCCCATAATTCTTTCTCTAAAAAGTAAGCAAAATATTATTTAAAGTCTCCTAATAATTACTACTCCATGTTCACTCTTTCCTCGGTAAAATCCCAAATAATCCAACATCTTTTAAAATATGATAATATCTAAGAAAATATTCCTTTAATGATTGCTTTTACATGGCTATTTCTTTTCTTCACATGGATGACTTGACATCTTTTAAATGGTCCCTAAATTTTCCTATATGTTTCTAATCTTATTAAAATAATATGTTTTAATCTTTCTTATCTCTTCTAGAATTATCTTTTAGAAAATACTAAAGCTAGCCCATCACTTTTGGAAATATTATTAATTCCCTTCTATACTTCAATAATTGTGATCAAAAACCAAATTCCAAACACTAACATATTTCTTTCAATTACCACAACAAAATCACCTCTTGTTTTCTAATAAAATTTTTCTCTTGAAAATACTTGGAAATTAAACCAACTCCAAAATCAAATCACCCTTATTTCAACAAAAAAATAAAAATTCATAAATCTTTATAATTTTCTAAAAAATAATTTATTTTCTTAATAATTAATTTTAGAATTTATACCTCTAATATGGAAACCCTCTCTTCAATTCCTTAATCAAATCTCCATTTACTTGAAGTAATATAGGACTAGTTGAGCTTCATTAAGCAATCTTAGTGATTACTACACTCCTTCCCTTTAATAATTAAATCAAATCACATTTTTCTTTCACATAAAATATTTATGAAAATATTTTTCTTGTTAGAAGAATCATAATTTAAGGTTTTCACTATTTTGTATAGTTTCCAATCTATATCTTTCAAAATATCCTTATTATTATTTTTTTTTTCTATGAAGTGATCATCCATGTCAATTTGGTCCTATCAAATTTCCTTAATTTTAGTTACTTCAATTTTTATAGGATGCTTTTAGGTAAAAACCTTAGGCTACTCCAATATACCATTAACTTTGGATTTTATATGAAATCAAATTTTCTAAAATAAATTCTAATAAATTTTTTATTTATTAAAATTAATGGGTTCTTTCGCTAATTTCCCAATAATAAGCATTTTTTAATTAGTTTCTAGTGGTTTTGTTCTGCTAGCTTTCTATCAAATGTTACACCATAACTTTGCATGAGAAATGGAAAGTGTCTTATTAGTATCATTGCCTTCAATTTTTGCACGTCTCTCTTCCACCAACTGTTACCCAACTTTTAGTAACCTCTTTGGGAGAACCTATAAGGATATTTACTCTTCCTTTACCTCCCCAAACTTGACTTACTTAACTCCTATTGATTGAAGGACACATTATTTCACAAGGAGATATAATGTTCAAATAAGGCATTGAGAAAAATTGACTGCTAGAATGAAAAAAATTTACTTGAAAATGCTCATCATCCTTTTGTTACAAGGATTTTTCCTAAGATTACTGGTCAATAAAGTCCTATTCTTGCATCAAGTTTATTTTTTTAGCCATCTTAGGATTGACATAATCTAGCCTTAAACCTCATCTTAAAGTCCCTCTAATGGTCCACCATATGCTTAAATTATTTACTACATACATGTGAGATGTTAGGAATATTGAAGGCACTTTAAAAAAAAAAATTAAAAAACACATGAAAGAGTTATATGTGATACAACTAGAAATATAGTTTTACATATCTATAACACAAATCTTTCTAAATCAAGTATACATACTAAGACCTCTTCCTAAATGATATCCTTTAATACTAAGGGACATTCCTTCAATCTTTATAACCTATTAGTGCTTTGGAATGTGTTCCCAATCTAACATAATTATTATATATTGTTCTTTTTTATTTACTTGCTTGCCTTCTTCTCATTGAATTTGACATTTAACTTGTCACTCCTAACTCACACTTTGGTAACAACCTTCAACATTCTTAGATCCCTTTTGTTCCATTAGGTGAGAGTTACTGCCTCTTCAAAATGATCCATATTTTTTCTATTTCTAAAAATTAGTTTTAATTATGTATAATGATACAAGATAAATTTAAAGGTTAACATTACTTAATAATGAATAAAGTAGTAGATATACAATTTATCCTTATAGTAAATATTGTATGGTAAGAATGATAGATTACATAACTTCCATACAAGCAATTAAACTAAAATTACATGAAGCATTATGCTTTAAAGACTCCCTCACAATAAATGTTGTATGGTAAGCATGATAAATTATATAACTTGCATAACAAGTAATTAAACTAAAATTATATAAAGCATTATGCTTAAAAGATTCATCCACTAATTTATATAATAAAGGAGCAAACAAGAATCATTCCATTATATAATATATCCAATACCCCAAAAAGATACAATAGGAAAGACAAAAAGTTAGAATGGCAGAGTCATGACCACTAAAAAGAGCATGACCATAACTATATATCCTAAAGGTGACTAAACCTTAAAAGCATCATCAAACACAATATATAATATAATCCTAGACTTAGTGATGAATAAGGTTATCATAATGTCATTATACACATACATATACATCATAACTAAACAAATCTAAATAATCTCCTAATATCCAAAAAAAGTAATGAAAACGAGAATGGAAAACTTACTTAAAAAATAAGTATAATAACTAGAATGAGCACGAAGCTAACTTTTAGTATAACTAAGAATGTGGTAGAAGATTGGGAATTACTGGAGAAATGATGAAAGTGGAGGTTATTGCTAAAGAAGTAATTGTCAAAAAGAAAGAGTGATGTAAAATAGAGGATGAAACTAATGTTTGTATAAACAAAACATATACATGTATGTTTTTAATTTGATAATTGGTGTCTCATATAAATGACATTGGATTAATACAAAACATATTATAAAGTTAGGGGAATATTTACAAAAACACCACCACTCCATCAATTTTAATGTTTATTAAGATTCTGTTTGTTTCGTTAGAAAGTATTTTTCATAGAAAAATGTCATTTATATATAAACTAATGAAAATATGATGTAGCCATTTACATTGATAACTAAAAAAATGATACTTAAAAGATTGAAAATGGAGGAAAGCAAATTATTTTTTAAAATAGGGGAAGTTATTTTCTCCAAACTCTTTACATTTAACATTAAATAAATAAAATATTTTCCTTTATATCATCATTTTTATAACTATATTTTTTGAAAAAATATTTTTCGACAAAACAAACGGAGCCTAAGTAAGAATGTCTTTAGTTTGCCTAGCACTTCACAAAGTAATTGTCTGCCTTTTGTTTGATGTTAATTAAATAGAAAATGACATCTTAAGTTTTTCTAGAATTTTCAAACATGAAACAACATCAAAATAGACATTAGTTAAAAGTTTAACCATCATCTTAAGTTTGATAGGAATTCCAAAAATGTCATTAAATTAACATAAACATTAGTTATATTTATTAACCATTATCTTATTATTCCAAATAATTTAAAAAATGTCATTGCTTCAATATACATTTTGATTTTAGATTTAACTTATGTCTAGCATCAATTATGTGGTGGTGTTAGTTCATGTTGGAAAACAATATTTAAATGTTTTTATCCCTTTCTCTTTTTAAAAGTACAATGAATAAAAGAGTTTAGAGAATATGTTGTCCATTAGTTTTTACTCAAGGTAGTTGAACTAACTTTGAATTAAAAAAATATAGCTACTAAAACAATGTTATGATGTCTTGCAAATTTTTTGCATTATTCAAAACACTCAATTTTGAACTTCCTTATTAGAGAAAGTAATTTAGTTACAAAGGGAAATAAAAAATTGTGAAGTAATTTAGGCTCAAATAAAGGAAGATTGATGGCCCAAATAATTTTTCTTTCAAATTCTTGATGGAGCTTTAATTTAAAGATTCAAAACTTATGCCCAAATAAGTTATATTTAAATTAAATGTAATAGCCCTAAATATTCTAGCTTTATATTTTGTAGATGTTTTCATATAAAATAATTTAATAATGTAAAGTAAAAAATATTCCATTTTTATTTTTCCATTTAACTTTTCATTCTCCCTTTTTTGAAAATGACAAACCATGTAAAAAATTTTAAATTTAAACAAGCATTAGAGCTAAAAGGAAAGCTGTAACATCTTTAAGAATTTAAATTTGTATTTGCTTATATACTTATTGCTTATTAAATTAAATTAATGGGTTTTTCTTGGATAATATGATAGGAATTTCACATGAGTGAATTGAATTTAATGAAGTATGGGGAAAAAATGGATAGCAAAAACCCTATGGAAATATGAAAATTTTAGAATTGTTGAGAGTAGTAAAGGCTCATAACATATTCATTATAGGGGAGTTATACAATAGTCGACTATGGCTATATAAATTGCATTTTGGTCTAGCATAGTCAATTGTAGCCTAAGAAAGATTGCTAATGAATAAAAAACATAATTTTTCCTCTTTTCCTAAATTACTTTTTATCTTATTCTTTTAAAACTTCAATTTTCCTCCCCCCTTCCTCATTTCCTAAAAAATCCTTAACCCTTTCATTTAATCTCCTTCTTTTCCTTCTTTCATCTTCTCTTCAATCAGGTAAGAAAGCATCAAATTCTAAGCAATCTCCTTACACAATCAAGGTAAGGACATCTAAATCCTCCTTTATGTCAAGTTTTTCACCAATTTTTCTTTGAAGACTAAAAGAACCCATGAGTTAAGCTTGAAAAAAGGAAAAATGGAGCTATAACCTAAATTTGTTAAATTTGGATCATTAAGAACTATTAATCATTAACTTAAGCTTCCTAAACTCTTCTCAATACTAAGTGAGTAAGTATCCTAGCTTTAAATAGAAAATTAAAATGGTCTTGTTTTATTTAGGTTAAAATTTGGGATTTTATTTGATTATATAAAAAAGGTAATGATTTGTGTATTTGATTTGGTTTTGATGTAAAATTTGGTATAAATGTTTGTATCCTTGATATTTGTTTATGATTTAGATGGATTAGTAATATGATAAATGCATTAAAATGATGAAAACATCAAGTAAACAATGAAAAATTGTGAGAACCTAATGAAAACTAGATTGTAGTTGACTATAAGCCTTCAAGTATTCTTTAGGTGTTAATAGTGAAATATATAGTTGACTATGAGTACTGGAATTACTTTTTGAACCTTAATAATTAAATATATAATTGACTATGTTAGGAAAGATTTGCAATGTTAATTTTGAAAGGTTTTAACTTCTTTGTATTACAATAATTTTTAACAAATCACCTATCATTGGAAAAGTAATTAAGTCCACTTTCTAATGGAATTGATTTTATCTCAATATTTTATGTATATGAGAGATAACTAAAATAGTGGACAAAGGTCAAAATTTTTAAATAGTGAAAAATTGAATTTTTGTAATTAACTTGTAGAAGTCATAAGTCTTTTATATCTTAACTATTTTAAGTAAATAACTAGTTTATGGAAAGATAATTAAGTCTATTCTTAATGAAACAAGTTTCATGAATAATAAATTTGAAATCTTTGAGTTATTTATAGAATACCATACAAAGGTTGAAAGTAAGGTATAACTTAGAGCTTTCCAAGATTAAGAAAAGTTAGTATATGATAAATGGAAGTTAGTTATATAAATAATTTGTAAAATGAGGCATAACATTGTTATGACCACATGAAATTATGTTTGTATGTGCAAGTAATTAAATAATGATAAATATGTGTTATGCCATATGATATAATGTGAATGAACTTGTATTGTTATTTATTGAATGAAATGTGTTATATGACCATGCATTGAGGCATGGCATTGCTATGAAACTATAATGGCTATGGTTTTAGATGTGATATGAGAAAGAAATAAGTTATGCATTATGATATTAGAATGTGATAAAGGATAGTGTGAATGTTGAATTCCTAATTCCTAAAAATAAGTTAGGTTGACCTAATAGGTATAAGGATGGATAGTTTGTGGAGGGTAAAAGATTGACTTGGGAGTCATAAGAAAGCTTACATGTTTTTTTGTTATTCTTTAATTATTTTATGGTGTTATTATGTGATGGTTGAATATGTGGGATTTTGTACCTACAAGTAATTATTTTGCAAAAGGCCTTCTCTTTTATGAATTGAACTAATGATAGATAAAGATAAAGTAATAAATAAATGTCTAATGTGCTCTTGATTGTGAACCAATGTAGTATGTCCATTTAATTCTTATTTTCATACAAGCTATTCATTAAGGAAGCCATTTTTATCTCCAAAAAAGGTACAAAGGTGTAGTTTTTAATTAGAGTGAAGCCTAAATATTTTAATGAATATAGATATGTGTGGATGAATTTAAGTTATTATGATATAAATTAAACCACTTATATTTTACAAATTCCTAAATGTTTATTCATTGAGTTTCAAAGGAACTTACTCCTTTCTTTTCTTTATTTTTTCTTTTTGGAGCATCATTCTCTTTAGGTGCCTAGTGATCATCAAATAGGATAGAAGTGGATCCGCTTGTCAAATTTTGGCGATAAGGTAAATGTTAGGTCAATTGGATTGGTTTTGCATGTTAATTCATTAGAATATTCTATATTTAAATTATTAAATATTGCTTACACTTTGGAAGTATAGCATTTTTGTATATGAATCATTACATTAGACATGTTATAGGAAAGCCAGTAGGTTATCACTCGTAGTGACTTCCTATGCTGATCATGTACCTTAAGGTTAGGTTATGACAAAGGCATTGGATAAGAAAGCACTTTTGAATCTATATGAAGTTATTTGAGCTCCCCTAAAATCATGATTTCTCTTTAAAAAAATAAATTCCTTGCATAGAAAAAATTTTGCAATATAGCTTACTACCCCTTTCACCATTGTAAACTAAGAGGAGCTACAAATAAAAGAAAGATGAAAAATAGAAATATATGATGCAATTATTAGTGTAGAAAATAGTGATAATAGAATAACAAAGGTAAGCAATAAAGATTGCACTAGAAAAAAATGCAAGGACTAAGCCAAGAAAGACAATAACATAGTAAAGGTTAAGAAAATAAGAAAATTTTTCACAAAATGTGATAGAATTAGTAAGAAGAACATAATCTGAAAACCATGTTGAACTTGTTGGAAAAATAGAGTGGACAAGTACTCATTTTGACAATGTTAAGAAGGTTACTAATGGTGATGAAAATCAGACATGTGAGAGGAGAAAACACTTAAAGATTTTGGATTTTAGAAATAAAAAAATGGCAAAGTAAGAATTTTAAATGGAAGGAAAAGAGTAATTAAAAAATTCTTTCTGTAGAAAAACATATGAGTAAACAAGGTTTTACCATATAAGGAAGGAAAAATAAATAATACTACAAAAGCATTCATAAATGAAGTAGCATATATGTTGTAAGTATAGAAAAAAGTTAAGAAATTGTGAACATATTTATATATGAACAATATATCAATATCATAGTAGTACTAATTAGAAAAAATAGTCCCTAATCACATTAAAATGCTTAATTAGAATTCAATCACCATTACTAGCAACTAATAGAAGGTATAATAAGATATGATAGTTAGTATAAATAAGGCAAAGCATAATAAACTTTCCTAAAGATAGAGTTTCATGACTAGTTAATAAATTATAATTGCTAAAAGATTTCAAATAACATTCAATATGAACTAAAACTGCAAACACAGAAGTAATAATCACTTAACAATTTTGATAGCACATGTATAGGAAAAAAAACACTAGTAATTATTGGATAATATGCATATACAATGGTTTTAAGGCTATACAAAAGCAAACTATATAGTTCTCAATCTCAAAGCTTAAAAGACTGTAGCTAACATAGGTTAGCTCAATGACATATGTGTTGTAACACACCAAAATTAGATTATTATTGTTTTACTAAAACTAATGCAATATAGCGAGACAAAAATAGGCCATATCCTAGTGATCTTTTGAATTATCTTTTCTCAATTAACTTACTAACAATAATTACACAATTGTTTAAGTTATTTTTGCATAGAAAATAGAAGAAATAAATGTGAACAAAAATAAAATGGTAGTGAAATAGAATACAGATAGAAGTCAAATAATATGTAGAATGCAGGACGTGGAAGATAAAGTGTAAAATGAATATAGAACCAAAATTAGGGGGGTTTAACTTAAAATTGAAATAAATGTATTAAAGAAAACAAAAAACATAGAAGTAAATAGTAAGAAGAAAAATTAATATAGTGAAATAGTTAATCCAAGGATTTGATGGCTCTTAGTGTAGATTAATCATAAAAGAATTAACTATTCTACTTAACTTTTAACTTAAATTGTCTGAAACCCTTATAATAATTCATGAATCCTATATTAGATGACCATCTAAGATTTGATCAATTAAGATTAGCCAAATTAAGCAACTATTATAATCCATAAAGAAACTAGATTGAAATTGATTTATAGATATAATTCAGTTGAATTAAGAAATTAAATTAAAGACCTTTAAATTAATCCCTCAACCTTTTATCCTTATATGTAAAACCATGATTGACCAATCATAATTTATCATAAAAATGAGTAAGAATTAGAAATCACAAGATTGAACACTAATTATATCTTTAATAACCCTAAAACCTTATTTAACTTGAAACCTATGCCTCTTAAGGTTACAAAAATGGGGTCTTGCTAATTTTTAAAAGCCTAAAACATATTTTTACAAAGAATAAACTCTAAAGTTACAATAGTAAATTCTCGCATGTCTAACTTCCACCCAATGTAATGTAATGTCCTAAATTAAAATTTATGGTTTTATAAATTTGATGCCTATAGATAATTATTTATTTACTTGGCTAATATATGATTTAAATTTATTTTTTTATTTTTTCAAATTAAAGGTTTTGGAATAATGAAAATGATATTTATTATAATATTTGAAATTTATTTATTTTTATATATAGCCATTATCAATTTAAGATTAGTTTAAAATGATTAGTTTCTTACAAGTTAAAAATATTTTAGTAATTAAGGGAGTATAGAGATTTATGAAATAAATTATATTTAATAAATTATTTTTAAGAATTTTTTAAGATTGAAATAGATTTATTTTTAAATAGCCATTATTACTTCGAAGGTTATTTAAATATTTTATGAGGATTTCTTATAAGTTGGAAATAATAATTATAAGTATGAAATTTTATGAATTAATTATTAGTATTTGATAAATTCTTTTCGAGAAAAAGTATTTATTTTAGGATTTGAAATACATCTATAAATTAAGAAGGATAAAAAAAATAATTGAATTGAGATTATGCTTTTAAACAAAATTTGTTCTATGAAATTGATATATTTTTAATTTATGAATGATTAGATTATTTGTAACTTGAAATGAATGGCTCAGATTTGTTTTGGGAAGTTAAGT
The DNA here is from genome assembly GCA_020226215.1 of Sindora glabra. Classification (NCBI taxonomy): domain Eukaryota; kingdom Viridiplantae; phylum Streptophyta; class Magnoliopsida; order Fabales; family Fabaceae; genus Sindora; species Sindora glabra. Next base: position 33,648,209 of record CM035235.1, on the reverse strand, counting down.
TCATATAAGACATGAAGCATGGGATAAAAACCTAGAGTTTCATTTTTTTTCCTAAAAGTCAGTGCTTCTCTTTTCTTCTTTTTAAAAATTTTTCTGGCCCCTTTCTTTTTAGGCACCTCGAGTTCCCTCTCTCTCTTTGTATCTTTCACCGTCTGAAGGCTTTGCTTCTCTCTTTCCCCTTTATCAATGTCAAAGTTGGCTTTTAGCTGAGATGTAGTCTAGTTGCTGGTCATTGAAATATTCTCGTGTGCGCCACCTATGGTCAGTAGCGGCGAGGTCGTGATGCCGGAATCTATAGCTCGTGACAGAATTTAGAGCTGAGCATAGGTAGTACCGTGATAATCTCTGGCCATCAAGCTAATGGTGTTTTCCTTTTCTGCTCCAAAACTTGAAGCCATGAAAGAAAGCTTAGATTAAAGCTGGAGTTGTAGTAGAGCAAGATGTTGACTTCTTGCCTTTTTCCAGCCAGTAGTGGTGATTTTTAATGCTAGCGAGCTGCTAGCAACCTTTTAGGAAGCGGTAAGACATCTTAATGCAATCAACCTCTCTGATCTCTAATGTTTAGGACTTGCTTTAAAAATAATAATAATATGCAAATAAATTAAAATGAAATATAAATATACATTTATATAAGATTAGAGCTATAAATTATTAGTAAAGTATGACTAAAGTATTGCTAGAGTGATGAAGATTTTGTATATGTAATATCCCAATAGAGTAAGAAAATTTAAGAAAAAATTTTCAATAGGAAATTATCCTAATAGAAACCTGATAATGCAATTGAGTAAAATTCAACTAAATCATAAAGATAAATTTAGGATATATCTATCTAAAATTTTTGTCAAACTTATATTAGGCAATAGAATGGATTAAAATATCATAAAAATCCTAATATTAGATTTAGGAAGATTTTATAGAAATCTGATAGAAAATTAGGATCTCAAGTAATTGAAAATTTATCCAGTTAACACGAAAACCTAGAGATTGAGCTTGAATTTGAAATATATAATCCTAAATTATTTGAGTTGATTTAATTTAATATTGTTGGGCTCAAATATGACCTTTGAACTAAGAAAATTCAAGCCCACAAAAACAAGGACCAATTGTGTAGAAAACCCTAGGTAATTTAGTAAATAAGTACAAAATTAAGTGCACTTGTTAGAGAATATTTTAGGACATTTTATTTAGTTCATTTTAATTGGATTTTGGGCAAAAATCTTCTAAACTCCTAGCAAAAGTTGTGATCCCCATGTGTTACCATAATAAAGCAATTTTTGCAAAATTTTAAACAAGGAAACTTACCTTGGAAGTTTAAAGTTTTTAGTGTTATATATATAAGGTTTTAGGATAAATTCTTGCACATTTTCCTACCCACAAAGTAGGAAAAAACGTGCACTCTTCAGCTTCGTTTACAAGAGTTTTCAATTTTCTCACATAACTCAAAGGGTTTTTCAACTTGGTTCCTTAATTCTAGCAAGGTAACTTAAGGTTTTCTTCATCTTTCTTCATGTTTTCATGAATAATTCTTCTCCCAAACTTCCAAAATTTGATGTATTTCATTAGAGTTGTTCTTCTGCTATTCAAAGAGGTTTTTTGACAATTACCCCTATTCTATTGAGTTTTCTCAAAATAGATGAAGGAATTTGATGAAATTGTCATTATAAATGTAATATATGTAATAATGCTAAATGGTTGGATTGAGTTATACATATGTTATTATGATCATATTATGCTATTGAGTTAGAAATGGTTTATAAAATTTTTCTTCAAAAAATGAGCATGAAAGAATGCTAGGACTAAAGTGGTGTTGGGAAGGTTCCATAGTATATTTTTATCTCTTTTTGGAATCATGATTAGAACTTTTTTTAAATTTATATTTTTGCATTTTAAAATCATATTTAGTGTTAATATGATTTTATATGAAATTAGGAATTGTTGATAATTTTTATATGCATGAAAAACTAAGTTAGAATTGAAACATCCAAAATTACTAGTTTTAGAACCTTGTTCTGTGCAATCTTGGGTTTGGAAATTATTGAGACATCAAATGATTGAGAAAAATTATTAAATTTTGCAAAAAATTCTATTTATGATGTTATTAATCTTGTGTCAAAATTTTGTGGTAATTGAAGTTGATTTGATTATCCAAATGGTTGATTAGGTTTTATAGCTCCAGTACTATCCGAATTTGGCAGCCCTAGATCCATGCTTTTGGTGCATAGGTGAATCTATGAAATTAATTGTACAACACCTAAGCCAATCTTTATTTGATATGTTAAGAATGTGATAACAAAGTTTAGAAGAAATTGACACTTCCATTTGGTTGATGGAAAGTGGCTTGAATTGCAAGTGTACACATGTTGCCCTATTTTTGAAACTCCCATTTAGGTTTTATGTGAACAGTACTTGTGAGAATTAATTTTGTAAAATAATTAATGTTTCATGTCTAATATGATGTTGGAATTGTTGGAATAAATCTTGATAAAATTTTAAGTTGATTTGAAGGCCCCTAAGGGAACTAAACCAGATATGTACATAAGCAATTGGAGTTGCAATTGTAGAGATATTAGAATGAATTTAATTGTATAGAATAAATGATGATATTAGAATTATGTTATTAGTTGTTTATGTAATTTATATATTGTTATTAATGTGAATAAAAAAATTTGTGTGTATTAACTTCCAATACAATAATATAAGGTTATAGAAATTAAATACATAAGAATTGGAAATTTATTGGAAGGTTAATAATAATTTATCTTTGAATATATTGTGGAGATTCAATAGAATAAGAATAAGTATAAAAGTGGCTAGATTTTATGGCAAAATTGGTATTTTGCCTATACCTAATAAATTAGAAATGAGTAATTGATGTTACGATCAGTATCTTATCATTACTCACTTTGTATATTAATTGTTAGGGGGAAAATTTACATCATTCACAAAGAAAGAGAGGAGTGGTAAGGGTTGGAGGCTTAATGCCTAGGGTGGTAAAGGATAAGGTTAGACTGAAGATATAAAGAGAAATCCATATATCAACTATTGCCATTTGTTAGAAAATTTTTTTTAACTATTATATAGAAAGATTATATTAGATATGGTAAAGTTAAATTAAATCAATACTTATTTCATATTTACATTTTATATTACTTGCTATTATGTTTTGATTTATAAAGATGAGAACTCCCTAAAAAAAATGGTATAGTCACTCATTGAGTATGTTAATACTCACAAATTTTGTTATTAATATTTTATTTATAGATTTTAAGGATGGTCCATCCTAGCACAACTAATATTTGCATCAAAACCCTTGATATGCCTCCACATTCCCCATTTATAGAGTCTAGTAACAAGATAGTTCAAATTAGGAGTTTGTCTATTTTACTTTAGTATCTATACATTAAATTTATATCTTTGTAAAATTTCATAACTTTAGCATAACTCTTTTCATATATCTAAATTATATTTTGATTTTTAAAGAGCATAAGCAACAAATTTTATTTCCCATAGATATCTATTATTATCAATAGTAAAGTTAAATAGTAAGAGTCTAAAGTATTTAAAAGGCTTGTAAAGACATTTTTGTTAGTATAATTATACTAGTTAGATGTCTTTACGTTAGTCATGATACCAAAAATTGGTCATGATAGTATAATTAGGGGTTAATTCAAAAGGTTTCCATATTTTCTTTATATTATTTTAGTATTTGATTAAGTTTATGAAAATACAACTTCATGTTGTAAAATGTCATAGGGATTTCATTAAGACATAGGTGGGATGTTATATTTTAATATTTTGAATAAACTATTGGATGTGCAAAAAGGCCCTCAAACATGTAAAGGGTAATTTTGATTATTTTGGAATCAAAGTTAAAGACATTATGGCTATAGTAATGTGATTGGATTTTCCAAGATTATTAGGTATTACTTATGCAAGGTTGATTCAAAAGTTTCTAAAAGATAACATATTTTAATTCTACTAACTAGTATTATAAAATATAAAAAGTTGTTGATATTGGATGAATAGATAATGGAATAGTCTTTATTTGAAAGTCTCCATGTTATGATGTATTTTTAGTTCTTGTAATTAACTTGAGAAACTGGTATGTAGTTATATGAAATAATATAGTTTTTTTGGATTAAAAATCTGAATGTGAGGTTTAACAGTTTTACTAAAATACAATGGAAAACATAAGTAAGTGTATGGAATTACTAAATGATTTAATTTGAACACTATTATGGTATAAAGTTAGGAATATTAAGGAGTAGTTGTTTAATTTCATGAAAGTGAGAATCTAGAATAATTAAATGGCATAATTAGATTACCAATTAATATTGGAAAATATAAGAAACAAGTGAGATAAAATGCTATTATATTATGGTTAGAATTTAATGTAGTAAGCTTGGAAAGAAAATGAGTAATATCAATATCTATGGTTGTAAGATTATTTTTGTAAACTATGGATAGGAAAATTAGAGAAAGTGGAACTTGGAATTGGAATGCTTTAGAGCAACAAGATAGGTGGATTCGAGCATGCGAGTATATATCTTACCATGGATTTTTATTTTAATAAAAGATTATTTAAATATTATGAATTGTATCTTCTTATTGATAGCTTAAATTTTATATTCATGCATTCATATCTATACTCATACATAAGTTTGGCTTTATGGTATAAGTACAAATAGATGGTTGAGGGAATGGTAATTGATTAGAATGTGTAGTAGAAGCATGGTAGTGATAGTTCTATCTAATGACGAATTAGTCATCTTACAATGATGAACTTAGAAATGGTTGTAGTATGAGAGTTGAGCACTTATGTGTTTAGTATCTGTGAATTTTTCTAAGAATGACATAAGAAATAGTGAATTATGCTAAAGTAATGATAATGGAAATCATGAATGGAGTTGGAACAATGATGAGAAAGCTAGTTGAAAATTTTTTGCTAAAATAATTATGAAAGATATAAAATTAAAAAAAAATGCAAATAACCATCACCAACTATGTATTGCTTGCATTTTACCCTTTGAACTATGAAAACTCAAATTTTACCCTGTAATAAACTTACATTTTACCCTCTATCATTACCAAGTTGACGATGGTAGCACTTAGTGATAGTTATAAACCGATGCCATCACCTCAATCATAACCAATGCTAAGTGATTTTTTTTTTAAATTTAGCGAATATAGTGATAGTTTTTAACTACTGGTAAGTGAAATATTATAGTCAAGATTTTCCTAATAGATTTTGTCAACTTGTAATGATAAGGGTAAAATACAAGTTTTATATAGTTGCAGGAAGTAAAATTTGAGTTTCCATAGTTCAAAGGGATAAAATGTAACCATCCCATAGTTGGTGAGGGTTATTTGCATTTTTTTCTAAAATTTATATGAGAGCTGGATAAGAAATTCTTAGTGTTCAGTTAAGAAAAATATAGAATTAATCTAAAATTTAAAGATGGCCAAAAGCAACTACATGTATGTTTACTATAGATGGATGTGTGATGTGACAAAATATTGGAATTTGTTAGTGATTGATTATTACTATTTGATATGATTGCAAGAACTTGAATTGATCATGATAATCTAATTGTGATTAAGCCTTAAGGGTTATTTGTGAATGTGATGACTGCTCGAAATGGATGTGAATGACTAGTTAAGAATATGGAATTAAGTTGTATACAAGTGAAATTCTAATCTAAGGCTAAGTTGTGCATATTTTGAAAATCCAAGAAAATGGGTTTGCTACTACTTCTAATCTTGTACATGATTTGTCTATGATTATGACTACTTATATATATATATATATATATATATATATATATATATATATATATATATATATATATATATATATATATATATATATATATATATATAAAGGTTTACCTATAAAATAGTGGTAGATGTATGCTCATTGAGTTCGGGAACTCACTCTACTTTATTTCCAATGTTTTCAAGTTAAGAAAAGAGCCTTGGACCTTATTGCATTTATAGAGATTCAAGATCACCTTACAAGAGCATTTTGATAGTTAAATAAGGATTAGATATTGAGAATGGAATAATATTATTTTAAAATTTGATATGTTTAATCATCTACCTATGTATATATGTTGAATTGTGTAGTATGATGTATGTTATTGATTGCTATTGTATTTGGAAATATATAGGTGTTGTATTTTAGAGCGTGTGGCCTTCAGGAAGTGTTTAAAAAATAAGGGAGACTCTGTCCATTTTTCCATAAGAATCTACATTGAAAATTCAAATCCCCCTAGAATTTGAAAGCTTTTATTAGATAGAAAGAGTGAAAATTTATTAAGACTTATGGAAATTGAGTATCGGATTCCTTATTAATCACAATCAAGTTGGGTCATAACATGTAAGACCACTAAAAATGTGTAGTTTTGGTAAACCATGATCTTAGGAAGTTTTAAGTGCTGGTTTCACATCTATTGGATCTCTGTAGCTCTAGATATGACCTAAAAGTTGAAGCTGGCTTAGTTAAGACAAAAATAGGTCTTCAATTTCTCAACTAAATAATACCTTCAAAGAGTTCACACTTAGCTTTAACCAAAACATCAAAATTATAGGGCTTCTATATAAAGATCACCCTAATATGACATCTAACACCTAAGATATAGCTAAAAGCCTAAAATAGTGTAAAAATTTAGCATTAGTCAAACAAATTCAAAAACATTATAAAGATATGGCCTAAAAATTTAAGCTAGCTTAGTTGAGACAAAAATAGGCCTTCAATTTCTCAACTAAATAACACCTTCAAAGAGTTCAAACTTAGCTTTGACCAAAATATCAAAATTATAGGGCTTTCTGTACAAAGATCACCTTAATCTGACATCTAACACTTATGATATAACTAAAACCTTAAAATAGTGTAAGAATTCAGCATTAGTCCAACAAATTCAAAACATTGTAAAACCAACCCTAAATTATAGAACAAGGCTAATTCTATGAAATTAAGCAAATGTAACATACCAAGAGACATGAAATAAGAGAAAATAATATAGATCAATTTTGCACATCACTCAATTAGCTATGAGTATTTGGATAAGATCATTATAACTTCCTTTATTCACAAGTTCAAATTTTCACTTAACACTAGTTGTCCTGCCCGGTGTGCAACCTTATTCAGGGAGATCCCTTGGCACTAAATGGCTAGTTGAGTAGCTACCTTTAGCCCAATTAGGCTTAACAATCTTTGAGTAGGCCTTTAGCATGCCATTGGCACTTTACTCATTTGGATTGAAGGAACTTTTCCTTCCTACCATACTTATTTACTAACAAAAGTAATGTTTAGAAGATAATGTTGACTCATTTTGGTTAAGAAGCAACTAAGGAATGGTATCCATATGCCTTTTAAGCTCTTGAAAGCCAGTATCAACCTTATCATTTAGATAAGCCACATTATCTTTTGATTTTGTAATTTGTGCATTATCAGAGGGCTTGCTGTATAAAGATCCAACATTTGAATTTAGCTGAAGGAGTGTAAGAATAGGGACATGCTACATATAAACCTCTATTATCATTAGATCAATAGAGATATAAGTAAAGATAGGTGGATTATAAAGTATGAAAGTTGAAAAGATAAATGGTTATGATGACTTTTATTATGCTAGTTCATGATTCCATGTTAAAGGCTAAGGGAGATGGATGGGATTTGCTAGCATGTTTTCAACCTAAATGCTCCATTCATTTAGTTTATTACCTTAAGTTTTAAAGAACTTAGTAACTATATGGCACAACATGCATTAAATAAGGATTTGTGATCTTTCTATCTTGTTAAAATAAATCTTAAGTAGGTTAAGATTTGTTATGATGTATTTTTAGACCATTATGGCTAATGTAAATATATTAATTAAACATCTTTACAAGCATTTTCATTTAAAACCATGATGTAAAACTTACTATTTTTTTTGTAAATATGCAATATGCAGAGAATGCAAATTTAAAAATATTCACTAATTTTTTTAAACAACTTTTTCCAAACTTTTATTAAAAAGCAACTTTTCTAAAACAGATAATATTTAACAATTTTTTCTTTTGAAGATAATTAAGAATTCCAATAGGTCGAACCTCATATTTGAATAAGCAACATCATTAAGTGAAAATAGATAGAGATTAAGAAAAGAAAACTTCTTGGATAGAAAATAATAAAAGAAATTTATTCTAGACAAAACCACTTTTTAAACAAAATTAGAAATATCGAGGACTTTTTTTTCTTTTCTAAAAGAAACTCTAAAACTAGACAAATTATATTTCCTTTTGAAAGCAATATTAGTTTTGAAAATTAGAAACACAAAACTTAAGTGTTTCCTTTTTAAATAGACATTTTCCTTTTTTGATTTGGAAATAGTTCAAACATAACTTCACTTTGCTTCGAAAATACTCTACTTTAATATTCCTCGAGAAACTAGAAAGACATTTTATAAAAAATTCTTCTAATCGTTTTTAATTTGTAATCCAAATAATATGCATCCAATATTATACATAATTGTGCACATAAGTTAATCATATAAAGAGTTACTTATGCCATGTAATATCCCAACTGTTAGAGTTTCAAAATAATTATATAGGATATATAGAGAGTCAAAATATAATCATATAAAATAAAGTATTAAAATTGTATATTTTAAAAATAAATGAAGATGATAATCATCAATCTGAACTAACTATCAATAGTTTCCATCTCAAAATTAAAGTTATGATCAGAATGAAAGCTCTTAGAGGCCAAAGAGTATGGTGAATTATTTACTATTGCTAGTGGTGTGGCTAATAATGTTAGTAATGATGCTCCTATTAGTAATTTAAAAAATGAAGTAAGGTGTGTGGCATAATTAATCACGGACTAGTGTTCATCAGTGCCCATAATAGAGTAAAAGTTAAGCATAAATCATCCAAATATAATCTCATATGGGTGCCAGGTCTCACTATGTGTCATAGGATTTGAAGTATTTTAAAAATATAGACAAGTAGAGTAAGCAATAAGTTACTTAGTGAGATAATTATCATAAAAATATTCTAATAGGTTTTAGCCAAGAAAATCAAATATACACAAGACATATATTAAAACATTTTCTTAGTAGAAATCCTTTCCATACATTTCATATTTATTAATTATGTTTACCACACTTGTAAAAATTTAAATAAAGTATGATTTAATCACATAATTAATTATAGGCATAATATAATTATTTAATTAATAATTAAACGGTAATGAGATGTAAAAGGTTTTCTCCTTATTATTCAAACTAACCATAACCATGCATATCCCAACCTTATGCCTTCTCCCTTACCTTGTATCATTCTATATGATTTATAATTTAGGACACGAGGCTAATCTCTTATTCTCTCCACAATGATTAGATATTCATATTTTTCTGTTACATTGTCACATATGATATTTAAGTTAATAATGACTTATGGCATTCAAGCCAATAATCACTTATGGCATGCTTTATTTCCACATTAAACTCTCTCTATCCTATTTTCACATAGAGCTCTCTCCAGCTTATCACTTTTCATACAATAAGGTAAGGTCAGAATGCCATCCTTTTACTATAATCATCCTATAATTTAGAACATAATCTAACAAGAAAAAATTTACAATTACCTCATCATATTTCTAATGACCACAATAAGCATTTGTACTTTTATTTCCACATGCTAGCTTATCATATCATATGTAAGAGTTCATTAATCTACTTCATTTTCATAAGCAACATTCATAAATATTCTTGCATGCAAACTCATTAATGCATATATAATTCATAATTTAGCTCACAATAAAAACCATGCATTAATTATCAATTCAAGCTTCTAGTATCATCATGGAAAACTAAGAAGAATCATTAAATTTTTTACAACACTTTCATTTGTGTCCAAGTGCACTTTTAGCCATAAATTCCACATATTTGTACATTATAAATAAGTGCACACCTCACAATTTTTATAGCAAAATTGTGAAGCATACAACTTGGATTTTCCAAGTTTTATAGTTTCTAAACCTAAAGCATATTTGAACCTATGCTTTATACATTATTTTAACAAGTAAGAAAACTATTTTCCTTATTAATTCAACCATAATTACATGTTGTCTAGTACACATAATTCCACTTTATTTCAAAATTAAATAGTTATGCAAACAATCATAAACTTTTACTAGGTTTTAATAATCATCCTTTATCCAAAAATACCAATTTAAATAGCAAACTTTTTATCAAATTTTCTATAAATTTCCAAAATTAAATTAGACACATTACATGTTATTTTCATTCTTTTTTATGCTCAAAATATGTTACATAACTCACCAAAACAATCCCTTAATAAAATATTTTGTACGAGAAAAAATATTATTTTAAAACAAATTTTTTTATGTTATTTTCATAGCAAATACTCAAGAGTCATATGTTCTTATTTTTACTTGATTTTGTTTAGAAAACTTGATATAAATGTTTATTCATGTTCCTAAAATAGTTTAAAATGTAACAAAAACATAATTTTCCTTTTAAAATAGTAAGAAAGTCAAGAGCTTCTCTTATGCTTTCCAAGGTTATCTTTGTTTATAAAATTTGATGTGACCATCATATATTATTCATATTAGGGTGCAAAACAATGTACACTTGGTTTATCATAAAAATTAAAAATTTGCCCTAGGTTTCAAGGGAGAACTCGGGAGCTACATATGATGCTTCCAACAAAAAAGTTTGTTTCTTCTTTGAATAAAATCATGTTTTACCAACATTTGCTACTTCAAGAAATAATTAGAAAAGTAATTTTCATGAATCTCTTTCAAGAGTTCCCTTTTTTCTTTCTTTATAAATCCTTTTTTTTAAAAAAAAAAATCTTTTTGTTTCCATTTTATCATGGAAACTTTGAAAGATCCATTCATTTAAATTAAGAATGTTCATAAAATTCCAACTTTCTAACAATTCTTTCTTTCTAAAGAGAGAAGTTAAAAAATCATTTTCACAATTATTACTTTCAAAATCACTTCATGAAGTTAAAAAAATGGCCTTTTCAAGTAATTCACCATAAATTTTATGGTTTTAACACACCGTCAACCAAAACACATATATACCTTATATATAAAATTTTTTAAAAGAAAAACTAAGAATAAAATTAGTAGATCTCTATCCACTTAGTTAATTTTTCTTACTTGTCTTTCCACACATATGGATTTGTGTTTTATTTTGCCAAAAATAACACAAGGTAGTGGGAGAATTCTTATAAAAACTATGAAAAGAAATGAAACTACTAAAGTATATAAGCTTCTACCTTCACTTTGAAGAATTAGAAAGATTTATCTCTAATAAACTCTCAAGGAACTTTCAATAACACATCAAAACACTTTAAGAAATCTCAAGAACACACTAGAAAAATATGAAAGAGATGAAAGGAACTCTTGCTAGCCTTCTTTTTCTTTTTTCTTCACTCTTGGATGAGAAAAATAAATTAAAAGCTTTGCTATTTATAGTGAAGTGTAAAGTAACTTCCAAGTTTTTAATTACATCACCATAAGTAAGATTACATCATATTCATTGCTTCCTAAGCATATCACTAGATTTTGGTTTCATTTTAAGAGTAAAATCTTAGTTAACCATATCCAGTAGTCTCTTATTAAATGCATCATTATCTTAGTGGATGTCTAAGCTTAATTCCAATAATATTCTTCTTATTGAATGCATATTCATCTAATAGAAACTTCTAACTAGTTATCTAATTATCACATGCTTAAATACATTTAAATGACCTTAAATTTTCTAGCAAAAATGATAATTTGGAAACTACTTGAAAATTACTCTGATACCCAAAATCAAATCATTTCTTCCTTCTGCCATCAAGTGAAACTGTCACCTCCCTTTTATTTGTCCAAAATTTTACAATTTTAACCTCTTAGGTTTTCATAGAATGCTTTTAAGTGGAATTTTTAAACTACTTTAAAACTCTATCAATCTTACATCTTGAATAAAATCTAAAATTATTATAGCTTTTCCTATATAACTTCTAATATAATTTTAATCAACTAGAATTAATGAGTACTTCTGTTGATTACTTATTATAGACATTTTCTAATTTAATTCTCTTAATCTTTATCTATTGGGTTTTTACTGAGTTTTACAAGCTTTGATCATTAAAGAATGGTAGGATCCTAGACATCTAACAATTTTAACACTTTTATATTGGTATCAAATCTAATTGGCTTTTTGATGGACATGAGTAACCTTCAAACTTTAGGATCTGTACTTCTTCACCTTTTGTCTCCACATGTGGTTCATAGTTAGTGTTTATGTGGAAGCTTCCTTTAGATGGATTTCTTCAAACATAATTTTAGACGGTTTATTTTGTTTTTGTTTTTCCTCTTTCTCTATTCCCACTTGTTGCTTTTCTTCAATCTTTCATATATATTTTTTCATATGTTAAGAGTTTAACTTTTATTCCATCATAAGTGAGAGTTGAGAGATTATTTCCTTCTTGTATGGAATCTACTTAGATTGTCATATTTTTAGCAGAGTTCTTAAAATTTTTATGACTTATTCTTTATCGGCAATGATTTTTCCTAAAGTATGAATATCATTAACAATGGCTAAGAGCTTTTCAAATATAGGATTTATTTTTTTTTCATTTTCTTCCATTCTAAATATTTTATATTCATGTACAAGCATATTTATTCTAGTTTCTTTCACTTGATTTGTACTTTCATAGGTGACTTCAAGCTTATCTCACATAAATTTAGTTATGGTACACTTAGAGATCTTTTGAATTTACCAAGTGTTATCACACACATGATGGAATTCATGGCTTTGCATAGAGTTCTTTCTTTTTTATAGTCATCTTCCATCGAATCACTCTTAGACTTGAGTACAAGTGTCACATCATCATGCTTATTTGGTGCTTCATATCCTTCTTTGATAATTTTTCACACATTGATGTTAGTGGATTTAATGTAGATCATCATTTTAAACCACCAATAGTTATAATTTATGCCATCAAAGAATGGTATTCTAGTGCTTAAATGTCCTCCTAGTCCATATGTATGGCTAAAAAGCTTCATTTCTTATAAGATCTTTACTAACAAAATTGTTAGACTTTAAAAAATGCGAAACCAAGCTTTGATGCTAATTGATAGATCTTGTAACCCAAGATGGATGAATTAACTTTTAAAAAATTTTCTCAAACAATATTGAAAAATAAAATTTCCTTAATTTATATTATAAAATTTATAAATATGTGGCTTGATAAGCAAATATTTCTTTAAATACCTATTAAAACTATGTATATGCTTTTGTTCAAAGAAAAAATATTTCAAGTTGTATGAAAGTTATAATCCTTGGAAAAATGAAATTTGAAAGGTAAAAAGGAAGAAGAGGGAACATAGAAAATTTTATGGGTTTAATGGTCCAAAAGGAATAACTTTTGGATTTACCCATCTTTTCAATCCATAAGTATCACTTGAGGTATTTCACTAGTTGTGAATAAGTTATAACCACTTAGCCTCACAACCTTTCATTCCATTACATCAACGACATTTATTCTTCTCACAAGAACCCTTTCTAAGTCTAATCTCATGGCTTAATACAATCTATCAAGATTTTTCTAAGAAAGAATCCTCTTTTCTCTCAATCTCCAGCTCACAAGTATAAGAAATAATTTTTGAAAATCTTACTAGGAGATCTTACAACATTCACTCAATTGCAAGTGTGAGCATAAGAAACATGAAGAAAGCTTTTAGAACTTGAGAGCAATTCAATGTGTGTTTTTCTCTTAAAATTTGAAGCCTATCTATAGGAAAATTTTAATGAAGATTATTTTCTCTCCAATTTGTTTTAATTGTCCTATGGGCTAGTTTTGCTTGGATGAGTGTGTTTGTACCATAAGAGACATAGTTCAACCATTTCTTTACCTAATCTTTAACTTCTTCCAAAATAACAACTAGCTTGCTATCTCATTGAGTGAAAAATTCATGGTCTTGGTTCGATCAAAATTGGTGAATAGTAAAAGCTATATCTTTTAAGACATTCATCCATACAATTACACTAACTATAGATATTAGATTAAGCAAAATCTAATATTTTAATTTATAAAAATTTAGTGCATGCTGAAAATAATATTTAAAAGCTTTTATGCTTTTCTATCTTCAAAGTACCAATAGATAAAATAGTTTAAAGAATATGTTATCCATTGATTTTTACTTAAGGTAGCTGAACTAACTATGAATTAAAAAAATATAGCCAATAAAATGATGGTTTTATATTAAAAATTTTGGCATTATTTAAAACATTCAATTTTGAACTTCCCAATTAGAGGAAGTAATTTAGTCACATGGGGATATAAAAATTTGAAAGGCAATTTGGGGTTCAACAAAGGAAGAATGATGGTCTAAAAAATTTTCCTTTGAAATTCTTAATGTGCTTTAATTTGATAAGTCAAAATTTGTGCTAAAAAAAGTTGGATTTGAATAAAATGCAATAGGTCCAAATATTCCAACTTATATTTTGTAGATGTTCTTTTACAAAACCATATTATAATATAAAGCTGAAAATATATCACTTTTATTTTCTAATCTATTTTCTTAGCAATAGCCACTTTTTTATACATTTGCTTATAATTTTTCTAATCGCACTACAATAACAATTAGAGGTTAGAACAAGGATTTGAATGTAGTAAACTTAAGATGAGCCAAATTTTTTTTTCCATTTTCTAGAGTTAGTATGGTTGATTTAAGAATAAATTCACTTTTCTAATTATAGAACTCCTTTCAACTTTGAAATTTTAACAAAATTCATATTTTTATGAGTTAGGAAGATAAAGAGTTTTGTTTATTAACAAGCAATTTTACAAATAAAATTAATGTATGATTATGTGGAGTTTTATTTTATTTGCTAGTAAATTGACTAAGGATAAAGAGTTATAATGGCAAAATATTGCATATCATAAAGGCAAAGATAAAAATTTGGTAGTAATGTTGAAGGCACTAGGTTGATATGTTATTAGAGGGTGTTGGTTTTAGTGGTTATTAATGAGGAATGAAATGGAAAAATTAAAAATGGTGTATTTTGGGCCTTTTATTATTATTTTACATGAAAAATGGCTATAAAATACAAGTTGAAATATTTGGATTTATTTATTCTATTCAACTTATTTAGGTATAAAGTATGGTTCAATAAATTAAAACCTATAAATTGTTTCATGTAAATATTATGTTTTCACTCTTCCTTTATTTGGAACTTAATTTTGGATCACACAACTGGTGCATATAAGCATTTTTGTAATTTCACTTCATTTTCTTTTGTTAAAACAAATCTATATTAAGGGAAAAAATAGAAGATGTGATTTGAAGTGGTGTCATCTTTGATGTTAGCTAATACTTAATGATAGCTATTGGGATTATCAATTCGATCTATTCTTTCTATAAAATTAGTTTACTTAGAAAAGCACAACAATTTTCACCTTTCTAGCTACAATTAGCTTCATATTTTCATATTCTTCTTTATTTTATAATTGCAAAGTCATTTTTGATAAAGGAACATAAGAAGGTGTAGTTTTTTTTTTCTCCAAAACAAAAACAAAGTTTTTTTAGTTTATTTTTTATTTTTAAAACTTTTTTTAAATATATTTTTATTCAAATTCCAATTCTACCATTTGTGTTATGCTCAATCATGTTTCTCTATATTTTTTTCCTTAGTTTTATGAATTTTTAAGACTCATATATTAATTTTTAATTTTTTCCACTTTGAATTCTCTTATTAGTGTATCAAATATGATTATTGTTTTATATTTTTTTCCTTGGGTAGTAGGTCTAAACTTCAAGGAGAAAATATATTCGTAAAAATGCTATAAATGATAAAGGATGCCATTCACCTAAAACTCCTTTAATTTATGGGTTTTAATTATCTACACACATTTTCCTCCTCATTTGATTATATGAAAAGAAGAAAAGTGTAATATATGAAAACCTAGAGATTACTTGGATAATCAGAATATTCTTAAGGATTGAATAGTTAACAAGAGAAACATTTGTAATGGCCTTATTATTAATATGTTATAATATAATAATAGGGTATATAAATGTATTATGAACTTAGGATTTTCTTGATTAACTTTAAATCATTGTCATTTCATAGCCTTGTTAAAAACCTTAACATGTTTTAATTTTTATCTAACTCGTATTGCTAATAAGCTAAGTTGCCTAGAATTTCCTAAAATTTTTCTAAGTTTAGGCCATATTATTAGGGGGCTACACAAAATATATATTATTTGAAAAAGAAAAATATTGGTAATTACTAATTTGGTATTTTTTTTAATCTAAACATGATTTAAATTTTTGAACATTTTTAACTGGCTTTTTAAAGAGGTGGAATGTCACAAAAATGTAGAAATTTGTAATTTTGAAGTAGAATCTAAAATCTAAGTTTTGATTCTTTAGAAATTTCATTTTTCTTGATATTCTATTTGGATCCAAATAAAGGATGTTTCCTTACTTGCATTTAATGTGTTTATTGGAAATAGCAAAAGGTGATGATTTGCCACTAATGGAACGATTTTGGTTTTATGAATATGGAAGATTCAATGTGTTTAGAAATAAATTGGACATAAAATGATGATGACAAGTTTGGAAATCTTGATAGAATGTTTATAAGTTATTCATGTGGAGAGAATCAATATAGTTCATATGAAAGTGAAGTTTATATGGATTTAATTTATGCTCTAACTATGGCTGTGTTATATGAAACTATTTACTAAAAATTTTTCTTTGTATAACTCTTTTCTATAATTATTAATTCTACCATTTTATAAAATTTTTTGTAAGGAGACTAGTTTAAAAACTATAGTTAGTAGCAATGATGACATCAGCCTTTGTGTACTAACACGACCCACTTTACCTTTGTCGTGATTGACATAAAGATACCTACCAGGACTAACTTCTTGGATAGATATCCTTACAAGCCTTTAGAGTGTGCATCACATTCCCTCGAGAATGTTTAATTTATGCAATAAACATTACATGTAAATAGCTTTATATTTACTCAAATAGATATTCCAACAAATACATAGATAAATAAAGTATGAGTATTTATACAATATGAGCAAAATATAATGATGACATTATACTCTAGAACAACCTATTAGATTCTTCCTCCTCTGGATCGGATTTAGGAGGGGTGAAACTAGAACCATTACTCTTGTGACCCTCCAGAGTAATAACCCTATGCAGTGCAAATACAATAAAAGCAATAGACTTCGAATTTACTAGTTCAAAGTCTACACTATATCATAAGCCTACTTCTAACGTGCCAATCCAAATTTCAAACTAAAACACAATCTCACAGGTACCATAGGGGGTGAAGATGTAGCCACAGTAAGTATCAACATGCCTCTCCGGATCCATGCTTAGCTCCTGCAATTACAGTTTTAATAAATAGGTGAGTATAAAACATACTCAATGAGTAATAACTTGTTAAAGTATTTCAGTCCTTTCTTTAAGAGTCTTTCTTATATTTTGGGATTAATATGTTGGATTTACAATTTCATCATTTATGTAATTAGTTCCATGAGAAATAACAATACTTGGTATGTAAGTTTCACCTTGTATATCTGATCTAACCTTATCCCTCGCCACCCTATGCCCGAGGTTACTAACCTTTTCCTTCCACTACTAGCCACATCTCTCCTTCTCTGTGAAGGATTTTATGTCTCCCCCTCCAATTATTTTGCATACATAATAAATAACAGTAGGATGCGACCTATATCAACCACATTTCCATAAATTTATACAGTGGAACAAATTGAAATACCAACCTTGCCATGAGTATCTTATGCTCTTTTGCCATGAAAATTTTATGCTCTTTTGTCATGAAAATTTTATGCTCTTTTGTCTTTCTAACTTTATTACTTTCTAATTTCATAATAAGGTTCTAAATATGTACTAGAATGAGTCTCCTTAATAAAAAATCATTGTTAGCTTAGTAACACAATTTAAGGGGTAGTTTAGTTTAATATTCCTTTTTTATGCTCATATCACATCCTATATTTTCTAATGCAAAATAATAGCCTTCAACATTATAAATAACAATTAATTTGGGTGTAATAACAAGGTTCCTGGCTTGAAGTTGTTAAATTTCAAGAACTTTGCTTAATTTTCCCCTGTTTTGGGCACCATTGGAGTAGTCATGAGGGATAATTTGTTTGAAGGAACAAATGAATTTTAAAAATCATGATATTTTATATCAAGCTTTGTTACACCTTAAATGACTCATACAAATTTTTCCAGAATTTTTCTTGATTTTTTGGTACCCCTAAAAATTTTGTGGATAGAACCAATATTTCTTGAGTTCCATTTTGAACAATTTTGATGCACAATTTTATTGAGTTGGTCATGAAAATTTTACACAATCACAATAATACCTTAATTGACTACCATAAATTTTTTTAGAATTTTTTAAGACCATTTGATGCCTTAAAAATACCCAAACCTAAGACTAACATGTAGGGGTCCTATTTTGGACAGCTTTGCTTGTCTATCATGAAAGGCCATCCTAAAAATTTCTAAAATTCACTAAGTATTTCAAAGTTCATCATCACTCTATGAAGGATTATAAAACACCAAGAATCAATTTTTTTTAAGGATTATATATTTAAGATTTTCGTGGGTATTGTTTAGTAATTTCCCAACAACATTTTGGGATTTTTATCTTAACTATTTCCCTATCATTCATCAACTTTTCCTTCACCATAATTATTATACACTTTATTCATATTGACACCAATTCAAATTCTGATTACAAGAGAATTATATCATGTAAAACTTTAACCCAAATTATATTTACAACAACCATCATAATGTTGGGAATTTGGATTATCACATGCAGCGGAATTTTAATCTTTTGATCCGAATTCTACCTAGGATCCATGCAAAAAGGCATAAGTCAATGATTAGGGTTTTACCTATTGGGCACTCATGTTTCTACTGATCAAAACTTGAGAGCGGATGAATCAAACGCCGGCCGGAAGGTACAGCATCTCTACGGTATCCACACGGAGTGAACAACGACCTCTCACCCTCCACACGTCTGCTAGGATGCGTTTTTCTCTCTAAGAATTAGGATTGGATGTTTTCTGAGTGATTTAGGGTTTATATGGAAGCTTAAAACGTGATTATTAAGTGCTGCCCTCAAGTCCCCTTTTATAGAACTTAGGCAAGCCATAATCCTAGTCCTACTAGGATAATGCTTCCAAAATCCTAATCACACTTAACAACTCATCTTATCCTTATCCTAGAGATAATGGGAAGAGATAAGACTTATCTATTAATTATCTAATATTAGATAATGATATTATCTCATAATATAAATATCTTAATATTAGATAATTGCATATAGTTATCAAATATCAAAATAATATTATCTCATAATATATTTATCTAATATATGATAAGATAATTACTTGATATTACTTTAATATCAAATAATATCACATAATATATATATATATATATATATATATATATATATATATAAAATGTGAATTTATTATTCTAAATAATATATATGCACGAAAATAAGTCCAATTAATTGGATATTAATATAATTAAAGTCCAATTAATTATTGTCTTATTCCTACTCCTTTTGTGTGACCCTGTAGGTTCTTACTACGTTGACAATGACTTATTATTGAGCCATAGACAGCGAGCGGTATCTAGCAATACATCACTGCCACTCAAGTAGTAAGAATGTCTGTGATTCGACATCCACCTAATACATGATCAACGTTTTACATCATAACCCTTTTGTAATAATATCCAAATTGAACTGGAGGCATGGAATGTGTCATCCTCGTCAATGTTCAATTTATATTTCTTGATACTGAGTAGACTTAAAATAAATAATTAATATCACATATTAATTCAACTGAGCATGGCCATGCATTTCTAAGTCTCACTCAATCAAGGGGCCCAAGGATATTTCTCTTTTATACAAGAGTAACAAAATCCCATTTACATCACTCACTTCCCTCTGCATGATTTATGACACACCCAATCAATGCCCTACTTGTCACCTGATTAAAGGTGACATAGGACAATATTAAAGTGAGTAATTTCTCATGTAGGGAACCGTAGTGATTTCAGGTCAAAAGTTTATGCGTAGTTGTGATCATATGAGAATAACTTATGACACGTTTATCCATGCAATATTCTCATAGTGGGTCAGTCCAGTACATTGTTCACTAGCAATGTACTCATGTATTGACTTGATATCACATATCCATGATTCGTAATCATCAGTCACTATACATGCTAGTCTCGATGTATTATTACTATCCTTTTTCATAATAATACTTGACTAGGGGCATTTTAGGAATAGCAAAGCTATTCCAAGGATAATTATTATATTAAGTTATAAATTGCGCATAATAATAATAAAAACAAAATATAATAATTAAATTGCCTAAAATAAAATATAATACATTGTGTATAACTCTAATCATCTTATATGATTGGTTCTAGGACACACACCAACACATAAGCCATATGCACATGACAACATTACTTATACAACAATTTCAACATAACCATTGTAGAAATCTTTTAACAAATTATCATTCACCTTGTTTTCTTCACTTCTTTATTTCTCAATAGTCCTTGGAATGATGAGGAGATGACTTCATGGAATTAATTTAGATTTTAGGAGTTTGAAGAAAATAACTTTACAAAGGTTTAGAAGAAATTGAAGGGAATTATTAATTTACCTCACTAGCTTGAGTTTCATGTTGATTTACCTTAGGGTTGGTTGAATCTTCTTCCTTTTTTATTTTCCTTGAAGTCACGATTCTAAGGCTAGGAAATGGCCAGAATTTTTTTAGTCTCAATGATAGGGAATTCAATGGGGGTGGCTTGATCTTCACGACGTAGGTAGATAAAGTAAATCAAAACAAATTTAAAAGAAGGATATGAGCGCTACACTTCAAAATTTAGGAAGGGGAATTGGTAGTGATAAACTCTAATTTGGGTGGTTCAATGATCTGACAAATGCAAGTAACCAACCAATGCTATAAGGAACATGACCAACTACTTAGACCAGTTATCCAACCACGAACACAAAGAGACCAATCTACACAATAACGCACCTGGGTTGAAGCACAAATTGAGGGCTTTTATGAATTTGAATCACCAATCTTTTAAAGGAAGATTGACAAAACAAAGTTTCACAAGAGCAAAAGAAGATAAATTTCTCACACTTTGGAGGAGAAACACTCAATTTCGTATTATATTCATGAACTGCTAAATTTTGAGTTACATTGCCTCTTATTTATACTAGTCTTAGGAAAATACAAATAGTAAATGCCATAATTGGAAAAAATATAAAGCTTTGACTATTATTAAATTAAAAATAAAAATTATCCTTAGATTTTCTTTATTTGTTACATTCCCGATTAGGAAAATATTTCTTGATTTGCTGCACTCCATATTGGAAATATGTCTAAATTCATTGTATCCTATATTTGGAAATTATCTTTAGATTTGTTGCACGCCATATTAGGAGAATATGTCCATATTTACTACAATCTATATTAATAAATTATCTCCTAATTTGTAGCACTCCATATTGGAAAAATATGTCCAGATTCGTTGCACTCTAAATATCTTCAGATTTCTTGGGCTTGGATGAGCAACATTTCAGCTCTATTTGTTTTTTCTACTTGGGCTCCTTGGGCTAAAATTGCATTTACATGGGCTCCAATTGCTTCTTATATTATTTTGAGCCTTCCTATTGTCATTGGGCCTTCACTTAAAGTCAAGTCTTTCTCTACTTAAGCTTAATCATGCAAAGTGCTAGAGTGGTTCATATTATCCTCCCCCTCTTGAAAAGGAGTTATCATTGACTTTTCAAGATTTCCGTTAAAATAAGGAGAGAGATAAAAAAACATTGAAGGTAGCAGTAACTCCATACTCATTAAGCAATTCAAGCTTGTAAACATTATTATTAATTCTCTCAAGAACTTGAAAAGGTCTATCTCCTCTAAGCATGAGTTTAGATTTTCTTTTCTCAAGAAATCTCTCTTTTCTTAAATGTAACCAGGCTAAGTCTCCAAGCTTAAAAATTATTTTCTTGCTTCCTTTATTAACATGGTTCACATATTGTTGAATCATCCTTTCAATGTTATAATGTTGTGCCTTTCATGGATTTGTTTAACAAACTTAGTGTTGGTGTGTGTCCTAGAACCAATCATATAAGATGATTAGAGTTATACACAATGTATTATATTTTATTTTAGGTAATTTAATTATTATATTTTATTTTTATTATTATTATGCGCAATTTATAACTTAATATAATAATTATCCTTGGAATAGCTTTGCTATTCCTAAAATGCCCCTAGTCAAGTATTATTATGAAAATGGATAGTAATAATACATCGAGACTAGCATGTATAGTGACTGATGATTACGAATCATAGATATGTGATATCAAGTCAATACATGAGTACATTGCTAGTGAACAATGTACTGGACTAACCCACTATGAGAATATTGCATGGATAAACGTGTCATAAGTTATTCTCATATGATCACAACTACGCATAAACTTTTGACCTGAAATCACTACGGTTCCCTACATGAGGAATTACTCACTTTAATATTGTCCTATGTCACCTTTAATCAGGTGACAAGTAGGGCATTGATTGGGTGTGTCATAAATCATGCAGAGGGAAGTGAGTGATGTAAATGGGATTTTGTTACTCTTGTATAAAAGAGAAATATCCTTGGGCCCCTTGATTGAGTGAGACTTAGAAATGCATGGCCATGCTCAGTTGAATTAATATGTGATATTAATTATTTATTTTAAGTCTACTCAGTATCAAGAAATATAAATTGAACATTGACGAGGATGACACATTCCATGCCTCCAGTTCAATTTGGATATTATTACAAAAGGGTTATGATGTAAAACGTTGATCATGTATTAGGTGGATATCGAATCACAGACATTCTTACTACTTGAGTGGCAGTGATGTATTGCTAGATACCGCTCGCTATCTATGGCTCAATAATAAGTCATTGTCAACGTAGTAAGAACCTACAGGGTCACACAAAAGGAGTAGGAATAAGACAATAATTAATTGGACTTTAATTATATTAATATCCAATTAATTGGACTTATTTTCGTGCATATATATTATTTAGAATAATAAATTCACATTTTATATATATATATATATATATATATATATATATATTATGTGATATTATTTGATATTAAAGTAATATCAAGTAATTATCTTATCAGATATTAGATAAATATATTATGAGATAATATTATTTTGATATTTGATAACTATATGCAATTATCTAATATTAAGATATTTATATTATGAGATAATATCATTATCTAATATTAGATAATTAATAGATAAGTCTTATCTCTTCCCATTATCTCTAGGATAAGGATAAGATGAGTTGTTAAGTGTGATTAGGATTTTGGAAGCATTATCCTAGTAGGACTAGGATTATGGCTTGCCTAAGTTCTATAAAAAGGGACTTGAGGGCAGCACTTAATAATCACGTTTTAAGCTTCCATATAAACCCTAAATCACTCAGAAAAATCAATCCTAATTCTTAGAGAGAAAAACGCATCCTAGCAGACGCGTGGAGGGTGAGAGGTCGTTGTTCACTCCGTGTGGATATCGTAAAGATGTTGTACCTTCTGGCCGGCGTTTGATTCATCCGCTCTCAAGTTTTGATCAGTAGAAACACGAGTGCCTAATAGGTAAAACCCTAATCATTGACTTATGCTTTTTGCATGGATCCTAGGTAGAATTCGGATCAAAATTTTAAAATTCCGCTGCATGTGATAATCCGAATTCCCAACACTTAGCACATTTCTTATCATCCATATTGACTTTTTCCTTAGTCTATCCACTAGTTTGGGGATGACATATTATTGAAAATAGCAACTTTGTCCTAAGCTTGCTCCACAAGATCTTCTAAAAATAGCTTAGGAATTTTGCATTCCAATCAAATATAATAGTTCTTGGCATCTCATGCAACCTTACTTCTTCATTAAAGAATAAATTAGCAATGTTAGAAGCAACATCAACTTTATGACATGGGATAAAGTGTGCCATTTTAGAAAAACTATCCATAACAACAAAGATAGAGCCTTTTCCCCTTATAGACCTTGGCAATCCTAAAATAAAATTCATAGAAATATCTTCCCAAGGTACGTTTGGAATGGGGAGGGGAGGGTATAATCCATAGGGATTTAATTTAAATTTTGCTTTATAACATACAATGCATTTTCCCATAAATTTCTTAACATCCTTATGCATCTTAGGCGAATAAAAATGTTCATTTAGAATAACAAATATTTTTGCAATGCTAAAATGTCCTATAAATCCAGAATGTGTTTCTTTCAACAATGCCAAATACAACGGATAATTTGGGGTGCAAAATTTGTCAATGTGAAATAAGAAGCCATTATGCAAAAAAAATTTGTTCCAACTAACATCTGATTTACAATGGCTAAAGGCCTCACCAAAATTAACATCATTAGCATAAAAATATTTAATAAATTTCAAACCAAGAATCTTAACATCTAACATGGAAAGAAGAATATACCTCTGTGATAAAGCGTCATCAATAATATTTTCTTTACCTTTCTTATGTTTAATTATATAGGAAAATAATTTAATGAATTCAATCCATTTAAAATGCCTATGGGTCAACTTGCTTTGACTCCTTATATGCTTGAGAGCCTCATATTCCTGCAAAAGAGACAAAACAACACTAGGCAATATAGAAGTTAAGTCATTAGTGTTCAATATAACCTCTTTGTACATAAGTACTATAAGGTTTTCCTGAGAAAATAGAACTTGTTTAATCTCACTCTTTTTTGCCACTAGCAAACTCTTTTCTCATTTTCTCCTTTTCCTTTCAAATTTTCTTTTCTTTCTTTCTTCTCTCTTAATTGGTTCTCTTTTTTTGGCTTTTTCTTACTTTTATTTTCATTTTCTTCCTTTTGATTTTCTTTCTTACTCTCGCTTTTTCTTTTCTTTTCTCTCTTAATTTGATCTTCCAATATTTGCTTTGGTGACATAGGAAGGAGGGTAATATGTTCCCCTCAAAGTACAAAAGAATAACCATTTGAAAACTCATCATGTGTGACTCGCCTATCATACTGCCATGATCTACCTAATAAGAGATGACATACTTTCATGGATATAATATCACATACAACTTCGTCTTTATATTTGCCAATAGAAAATAAAACTTTCACTTGTTTTGTTATCTTCATTTCACCACACTCATTCAGCTACTGGAGCTTATAGAGAGGGTTACGTTTAAGTGTAGGTAGGTTCAACATGTCTACTAATTCAACACTTGCCACATTGCTGCAACTTCTACGGTCAATTATTACATTACATATCTTGTCTTGAATTAAGCAGTGTGAGTGGAATAAGTTCTCCCTTTGGTTGTTCTCTTCTTCCATTATTTGAATGTTGAGTGCTCTTTTAGCCACTAGGAGTTCTCCTTCTTCTGCACTTTCTCCATCAGTATTATATAGCTCTTCTTCCTTCTCAGTGGTTTCTTCTTTAGTCTCCCAATCACCATGGTGGTTGATGATCATGGTGCACTTGTTAGGGCACTCGCTTGAAATATGTCCTCTCCCTTGACACTTGAAGCACTTTATGCCTTGGTTTCTTGTTGGGTTAAGTTCTGCTTGGTCTTTCTTAGGTTTTGGTTTTTTAGCTTTCTTTGAATTGACCTCTATAGAATTTGAAGCAGAAGGGGTATCTTTTTTTGAATTGTTCCTCTATAAGTTAAAGGAATTTAAATTTGAGTTCTTTGTGGCACTATTTCTTTTTTTAAGTTGTTGTTCAACCTTGATGGCTTAATACACCATCTTTCAAAGTTCTACATGGTGATACATCTCTACTGCATCAGTTATGTCACGATTTAGTTTATGCAAGAAACAAGCCATTATTGCCTCTTGGTCTTCCACTATATTGGCTCTAATAATTGTAATCTCCATTTCTTTATGGTATTCATCTACACTCCTTGATCTTTATGTGAGGTGCTATAACTTATTATGAAGCTCTCTATGGTAATAGGATGGAATGAACCGCCTTCATCTCTTCCTATGTGGTAATTAGGCATTCTCCATATCACAAATTTTCTTTTTGCATATGATCCCACCAAATAAGAGCATAATCAGTAAATTCAAGAGCTACAAGTTTTACTTTTTTCCTTTCAGAATAGTTGTGGCATGAGAAAATCTATTCAATTCGCATCTCCCACTCCAAATATACCTCTAGATTATTTTTTCCTTAAAATGAAAGAACTTTAATTTTGATTTCTCCAAGGTTATCTTCTTTATTTCTATCTTTCTTGGTTCTTCTTGATTTGGCCTCCTCCTTCTTGGCTAGTAATCATTAAATTTATCCTCCTCATCTTGGCTCTCTGCATCTCCATGAGATTGTTCACCTTGCCTTTGGTTATTTTGAAGGCTCTGTTGTCTAACAATTTGATTCTCCATTTGTTCCAACCAATCATGAAGTCCTTCTAACTTTCTATCAAATAGCCTTTCAAGATAGCTCAACAATGCTTGCATTTGGATAGGGGCTAATCCTACTTGTGGAATATCATCTTGATTTCCTGACATATTAGTAAAAAAAAAAAGTAGACAGAATATTTGATCTCATAAATTCTCTCAATTAAGTATTTTTACTCTTCTCTTGATAATCTCACTAACTCTCAATTCCTCAATACCTTTTTAAGCTCTTATGTAACCTAAATCCTTATGAGTGATTCAATAATGCCCATTTCTCAGCTTCAACTAAGCACTTGAAAGTAGATGATCAAAATAAGTCATAAAAACGGATAGGGTTTATTATGCAATGGATTCAATGAAAATAGGGGAATTATTTATGCAAAATAATGTTTATCCCAATTATACAATTCTGTAAATTTGAAAATTCAAATGGTAAGGAACTGAATTATCACTTCTTTTTTTTCGTATAACTTTTTTCACAATTTTTTGTATATTTTTTAAAGTTTTTTTTATTTTTCTTCTTTTTTGTGCTTTCTTTTTTTGCTTGAATTTTTTTCTTTTTTATTTTCCAAACACTTCTTTTTTTTCTTATATTGTTGAACAAAAGAATAAAATTAAATGCCTACTGTGTCAACCAGTAATTCAGATACCAAATGATAGGGAATTCAATAAGGTTGGCCTGATTTTCATGGCGTAAGCAGATAAAATAAATCAAAACAAATTTAAAAGAAGGATATGAGTGCTGCACTTCAGAATTGAGGAAGGGAAATTGGGAGTGATAAGCTTTAATTTGGGTGGTTCAATGACCTGACAAATAAAAGTAGCCAACTAATGCTATAAGGAATGCGAACTGCTACTTAGACCACTTGTCCAACCACGAACACGAAGAGACCAATCCACACAATAATGCACCTAGGTTGAAGCATAAATTGGGGGTTTTTATGAATTTGAATCACCAATCTTATAAAGGAAGATTGACAAAGTAAAGTTTCATAAGAGTAAATGAAGATGAATTTCTCACACTTTGGAGAAGAAACACTCAATTTCGTATTGTATTCATGAACTACTAAATTTTGAGTTACATTGCCTCCTATTTATACTAGTATTAGGAAAATACAAATAGTAAATGCTATAATTGGGAAAAATATAAAGTTTTGACTATCATTAAATTAAAAATAAAAATTATCCTCAGATTTTCCTTATTTGTTACATTCCCAATTAGGAAAATATTTCTTGATTTGCTGCACTCCATATTGGAAATATATTTAGATTCATTGTATCCTATATTTGGAAATTATCTTTAGATTTGTTGTGCTCCATATTAGGAAAATATATCTACATTTGTTGCACTCCATATTAAGAAATTATATGCTAATTTGTAATGCTCCATATTGGAAAAATGTGTCTAGATTCATTGCACTCCAAATATCTTCATATTGCTTGGGCTTGGATGAATAGCACTTCAACTCTATTTGTTTCTTCTACTTGGGCTCCTTGGGCCAAAATTGCATTTACATGGGCTCTAATTGCTTCTTATATTCTTTTGAGCCTTCCTCTTGTCATTGAGCTTTCATTTAAAGTCAAGTCCTTCTCTACTTGAACTTGATTATGCAAAGTGTTGGACTAGCTCATATTACTTAAGCCTTTTTTACTCATATAAAATAACCTTAATCTAATTTCTACAAAATTCTATCAATTTCCATCAATTTCTTTTTTGATTTTGTAAAAATTATTTAAGGACAAATGGATACTCCCTTTGGCTATCCAAGTGGCCTGAAGATTAACTCATAATGACTCCTCTCACTAACAAAATTTAGTCACACTCAAGTTAAATTAGGTTATTTCCAAAAAGGACCCAAATTTTTCTACTTTCTTTCACTTTTTCCTTTGCTTCCTTTAGAAGCTAGGGCCAACCTTAGGCCACAATTTTAGGCTTACAAAATCATATGTGGGCC
This sequence comes from Sindora glabra, assembly GCA_020226215.1. Lineage (NCBI taxonomy): Eukaryota > Viridiplantae > Streptophyta > Magnoliopsida > Fabales > Fabaceae > Sindora > Sindora glabra. Next base: position 33,619,690 of record CM035235.1, on the reverse strand, counting down.
TTTAAAACTTGAACTAACCCAACCCAATAGACTAAGGGCTAAATTACTTAAAAAGATAAAAATGGTTTATTATAATTTACCCCTGAAATTTTATTTTCTTTGTAAATTTGCTCTTAAACTTTTGAAAATTTTTTGAAATCTCACTTTGGACCTTCCAAGCAAATTTTAGCTCCTAAAATTAATTTAAGGTAGTTTTAATAATTTTTAAAAATTCATCTGCTAAATTTTAGTTCTTTTCCTCACTTCTCAGCTTATAGGGCTTCTAATTTTTATTGAATCTTTCAAACAACTTCCATACACCTAATATCAAATTTTAAATTTAATTTTTATCTATTGGGTGCCTAAATTTTTTTTCCTACTGGGATTTCAAATTTTGAGTTTCCGAAAGAATTTTCTTTCTCGATGTTCCTATCCTATTTTGGGGCATTACAAACTCTCCTACCCTTCAAAAAAAATTTATCCTCGAATTTTTCTAGTACTTGGTTAAGTACAAATCTATAGGTAATTAAAGAATGGTCATTATGAGGAAACTTACCGAATAATTTAGGGTATCTTTTTTGTACTTCCTTTTCTAATTCTCAGGTTGCTTCTTGAATTCCATGGCTTTCCCATAACACCTTGACCATAGGGACTTCTTTGGATCATAGCTTCCGTGTTTGCTAATCCATAACTTGTATAAGTTGTTCCTCATTTGTCAATTTTTAATCCAATTCTATCAGGGTCTCTTTTAAAGCATGAGATTCATCTGGAACGTACTTCCTTTGCATGGATACACAGAAAATCAGGTGTATCGCCCTCATCTCTTCTAGTAATTATAATTAATAAGCTACTTTTCCAATTTGGCATTTGATCCTATATGGTCCCACATATCTTGGTGCTAGTTTCCCCCTTTTTCCAAACCTCATAACTTCTTTCATAAGGGTAACCTTTAAAAATACTTGTTCCCCTGCTTGGAATTTCAATTCCCTTCTTTTGTTATCCATATAAGATTTGCATCAATCTTGAGTTGCTCATAACTTTTCTCGAATAAATTGAACTTTGACAATAGCATCTTTAACAAGATTGGGACTAATTATTTTGGCTTCCCTCGATTTGAACCATCCAATAGGTGATTGGCATTTTTGACCATACAATGCTTCAAATGGGGCCATCTGTATACTAGTATGATAGTTATTGTTATATGTGAACTCTATTAGTGGTAAATATTTGTCCTAACTCCTTTCAAATTCTATCGTATAAGCTTTATGCATATCTTCTAACATTTAAATCGTCCTTTTTTACTGTCCATCCGTTTAAAGATGCAATGTTGTGCTAAAGTATAGTTAGGTGCCTAATGTCTCTTGAAATGATTGCCAAAATCATGAGATAAAATATGACTTGTGATCCAAAATAATTTTAAGTAGTACATCATGTAACGAAATGATTCTATCCAAGTAAAGTCGAACATATTGCGAGGCCGTCTGTGTCATCTTTACTGGCATGAAATGAGCTGACTTAGTTAGATGGTCTATGATCACCCAGATGGAATAATATTTTTTCTTGGTTCATGGTAACCCTGTCATAAAATCCATAACGATGCTTTCCCATTTCCATTCAGGAATGTAAATATATTGATAAAGACTTGCCAGGCATTAGTGTTCCACTTTCACCTGCTGACAGGTTAAGCATTTCATTATGTGTTCTCATACATCCTTTTTCATACCATCCCACCAATACAAGCTTTTCAAATCTCGATATATTTTCATTACACCAAGATACATTCTATAGGATGACTCATGAGCTCATTTCAACACTTCCTTCCTTAGAAAAACAAGTACCTATAAATGATTCTTTTTTTATTACACCTTTAGTTAATGTTAGGTTAATCTCTCTTCCCTTGAAAGCCTTATCTTTTAAGTGTTCGTATTGCGAATCCTTTTTCTGAGTTATCTTGATTTGATCTACTATTGTGGAATGCACCCTTATATAGGCTAACTTTATGTCTTCATCACATTTTGATTGATTATTCTTACCCTTTAGAGCTTTTCGACTTAAAGCATCTGTTACCACATTAGCTTTGCTAGGATGGTAGCAAATGGAGCAATCATAATCTTTTACGAATTCCATCCACTTTCTTTATCTCATATTAAGCTCCTTTTGGTCAAAAATATATTTTAAACTTTTATGATCTATGTAAATTTCGCAAGTTACCCCATATAAATAATGCCTCCATATTTTTAATGCAAACACTATAGTAGTCATTTCCAAATCATGAGTGGGGTAATTAATCTCATGTTTCTTTATTTGGTGAGATGTGTAAACTATTACTTGCTACATCAGTATGCATCCCAAGCCTATTCTGGAAGCATCATAGTATACTATATATCCCTTTGTATTATCAGGTAGTGCTAGCACTGGAGCAAAAGTTAGACATTCCTTTAATCTTTGAAAACTCCTTTCATAGTCATCATTCCACACGAACCTGACTCCTTTTTGAGTTAATTGAGTTAAGGGCGCTGCTATTTTTGAAAAGTCCTTCATGAACCTTCTATAGTATCTAACTAAATTGAGAAAACTATGAATCTTCATTACTGACAAAGGTCGTGACCATTTGAGTACTGCTTCAACCTTTTAAAGATTTGCTTGAATCCCTTCTTATGATACTACATGTCCTAGGAAGTGCACTTTCTTCATCCAAAATTCACACTTTGAGAACTTAGCATATAGCTTGTGTTCTCTTAATGTCTGTAGAGTGATTCTCAAATGGTGCGCATGCTCTTCCTTGCTCCTAGAATACACTAAAATATCATCAATAAATATTATGATAAATTTATCCAAGGAAGGCTTGAAAACACGATTCATTAGGTCCATGAATAGTACAGGAGCATTTGTCAACTCAAAGGACATTACCAAAAATTCATAGTGTCCGTAACAAGTTCAAAATGTTGTCTTTGGAATATCTTCTCTCCGTATCTTTAATTAATGATAGTCAGAGCGCAAAGAATTTTTTGAAAAGTATTGAAAGCCTTGCAATTGATCAAACAGGTCATTAATTCTTAGCAGAGGATATTTGTTCTTTATAGTAACTTTATTCAATTGTCGATAATTGATGCATAATTGCAATAATTCATCTTTTTTCTTCACGAATAATACCAACGCTCCCCAAGGTGATGTACTAGGATGTATAAAACTTTTATCGAAAAGGTCTTGCAGTTGCTCCTTCAATTCTTTTAATTCTATTAAAGCCATTCGGTAAGGCGTAAGCGATATAGGGTCCATTCTAGGGATTATTTTAATTGTGAATTCTATTTCTCAATCTAGTGGTAACCCTATTAAATCATTTGGAAAAACATCAGGGAATTCTTTTACCACGAGGACTTGTTCCAATGTTTCATTTTCTTTCTTAACTTCTTTTACTAAAGCCATCCGTACTGCATATCCTTTGTTTGCCAACTTCCAGACTTTTGTATATGACATAAAAGTCGGCATCCCTAATCTCTTTTCCCCTGGAAAGTTTGAACTACATCATCTTCTAATTGATAAGTGACTGCTTTATGATAACAGTCAACACAAGCATGATATTTTGATAACCAGTCCATTTTTAGTATTATCTCATAATCGACATTTCTAATATAACCAGTCCTATGGTAGTTAGATGGCTATCCATTATGATGTCATAATTACTAAAGCTATGGGTTACTATCATAGTTTCACCAACTAGTGTATTCACCTTTAAAGGTTCATCTAAACTATTTGCTAGTCTATAAATTTTTGTTGCTAGATTAGTAGATATAAATGAATGGGTGGCATCGGGATCAAATAATACTTTTATGGAAAATTTTTTAACTAAAATCATACCTGACACTACCGTGTTTGAATCTTGGGCTTCCTAGCGCATCATTACAAATACTCGAGCTTGGGTTCCTATTGGCTATTTCCCCATAATTCTTCTACTGGGTACCATCAATGGTCTTGCATAAATAGGATTTTAAGTAGGATGGAAATTAGGGGTCACATTACTTCCCTGTTGTTTTGACGGGCATTCAACAGCTCAATGTCCCATTTGTCTGCATCGAAAGCAAGAGTCGCAAGGTTTGATGTGACTAAGGCCACAACGGATATATCACGAAGGTCAACCAGATGATACTGAGTATGCCTGGTAGGGAGTATTGATACTAATTTCAAATCTAATTCTAGTTAGTCCTCGTTGAAATCTTCGCTGGTTGTTCTTCTTTCTGCCACTTCGCTTACTTCTTCTTAAAATACATTAAGTAGTTGCTGTTTTGCCTACATTTTTACTACCCTCTTTTCAGAATGAAGGCATTCTCCTTTCTCCTAAACTACCTTCTCTAGTTTTCCTATTCGCTACATGTATTTCAGCTTTAATAGCTTGGTTCAGTGCTTATTTGTAAGTAGTGTTATCAGAAACATCCACTCGATTGTAAAGGTAGTCTTAAAGTCCGTACATAAATTGACTAACTCTTGCCTTCTCTGTAGGCACTGGATATTCTGCATATTGTGATAACCGAGTGACCTGAGCATCATATTAAGCCACTAGAGTTAGTCCCTCAAATTTATAATTAATTCCATAAGAAACAGCAATAGTTGGTATGCCGGTTTCACCTTGTATCTTTGGTCCAAACTTATCCCCCGCCACCCTAGGCCCGAGGCCACTAACTTTTTCCTTCTACTACTAGCCATGCCTCTCATTCTCTGTGAAAGATGTTATGTCTCCCCTTTCCAATTATTTTGCATACATAATAAATAATAGTGGGATGCCACCCGCATCAACCACATTTCCATATATTTATACAGTGGAACAAATTTAAATACCGACCTTGCCATGAGTGTCTTATGATCTTTTGCCATGAAAGTTTTATGCTCTTTTTCCATTCTAGCTTTATTACTTTCCAATTTCATAATAAGGTTCCAAATATGTACTAGAACGAGTTTCCTTAATAAAAAATCATTGTTAGCTTAGTAACACAATTTAAGGGGTGGTTAAGTCTAATATTCCATTTTATGCTCATATCACATCCCATATTTTTTAATGTCAAATAATAGCCTTCAACATTATAAATAACAATTAATTTGGGTGTAATAACAAGGTTCCTAGCTTGAAGTTGTTAAATTTAAACAACACTTAATTTTCTCCTATTCTAGGCACTATTGGAGCAGTCTTGAGGGTAATTTGTATGAGGGAACCAATGAATTTTAAAAATCATGATATTTTATACCAAACTTCCTTACACTTAAATAACTTCTATAAATTTTTTCCAAAATTTTTCTTGATCACTTGGTGTCCCTAAAAATTTTATGAACAGAACTAGTATTTCTTAAGTCCCATTTTGAATAGTTTTGACTCACAATTTTGTTGAGTTAGTCATGAAAATTTTACAAAATCACAATAACACCTTAATTAACTATCATAAATTTTTTTAGAATTTTTTGAGGCCATTTGGTGCCTTAAAAATACCCAAACTCGAGACTAACATATAGGGATCCTATTTTGGAGAGCTTTGGTTGTCTATCATGGGAGGCCATCCTAAAAATTTCTAAAATTCACTAAAAATTTCAAATTTCATCATCACTCCATGAAATATTATAAAATACCAAGAGTCAATTTTTTTTAGGATTATATATTTAAGATTTTTGTGGGTATTGTTCAGTAATTTTCCAATAGCATTTTAGGATTTCTGTCTTAACTATTTCCCTATCATTCATCAACTTTTCCTTCACCATAATTAGTATACACTCTATTCATATTGACACTAATTTAAATTCTCATTACAAGAGCATTATATCATGCAAAAATTCAATCCAAATCAAATTTATAACAACCACCATAAGCCATATACACATGACAACATTACCTATACAATAACTTCAACATAACCACTATAGAAATCTTTCAACAAATTACCACTCACCTTGTTTTCTTCACTTCTTTCTTTCTTAATAGTACTTGGAATGATGAGGAGATGGCCTTATGGAATTAATTCATATTTTAGGAGTTTGAAAAAAATAACTTTACAAAGGTTTAGAAGAAATTGAAGGGAATTATTAATTTACCTCACTAGCTTGAGTTTCTTGTTAATTTACCTTAGGGTTAGTTGAATCTTCTTCCCTTTTTTTTTTTTCTTGAAGTCATGATTCTAAGGTTAGGAAATGGCCTAAATTTTTCTGGTCTCAAGCCCTTTTTACTCATAGAAAATAATCCTATTTCTACAAAATTCTATCAATTTCCACTAATTTCTTTTTTGATTTTGTAAAAATTATTTAAGGACAAATGGATACTCCTATTAGCCATCCAAGTGGCTTGAAGGTCAGCTCATGATACTCCTCTCTCTCACCAATAAAATTTAGCCACACTCAAGTTAAATTAGGCTATTTCTAAAAAGGACCCAAATTTTGCTACTTTCTTTCACTTTGGTCCTTTGTTTCCTTTGGAAGCTTGGGCCAACCTTAGGCCACGTTTTTGGGCTTAAAAAAAATTATGCATGGGCCTTCAAAACTTGGGCTAACCCAGCCTGACACACTAAGGGTTAGATTACTAAAAAAGATAAAAATGATTTATTACAATTTGGCTGCAAAATTTCATTTTCTTTGCAAATTTTCCCCTAAACTTTAGAAATTTTTTTAAAATATCACTTTTAACCTTCAAGAAAATTTCAAGTCCTAAAATTAATTTAGGGTAGTTTTAATAATTTTCAAAAATTTATTTGCTAAATTTTAGTTCTTTTCCTCACTTCTCAGCTCATCGGGCTTCTGATTTTTACGAAATCTTTCAAATGAATTTTGTACAGCTAATATTAAAATTTAAATTTAATTTTTATTTATTAGGTGCCTAAATTTTTTTTCCTATCGGGATTTCAAAATTTGAGTTTCCTAAAGATTTTCTTTCTGGATGTTCCTATCCTATTTTGGGGAATTACATGTACTTTAGTTTGAACCCCAATTAGCGATGGCATTACTAAATTCGTATGTCAATCAACACATGTGGATTGGAACTTAGTAATCTAATAGGTTATGAAGAAATGAGAATGTATTGACCTGATAGCTCCATAACATAAAATTATAATATGTGATAGGTTAGTAAGCTTACCCTATGAGCTTTGTGATTAATAGATTAGGAACCTCTAATTTAATTATTATTTAGTAAAAATATTTAAATGTTATGTTTTCAATTTATATTTATATTGAGCCTTCGTACTTATTATATTGTTATGATGTGAAAACCTGTATTTATCATTTATATTGTCTACTTAGAAACTTCTTAATTTATCTTTCATTATGGATTGATGACCAAGATTTTCTTATTGCAACTTATCTTCATTACACTTGATTTAAATTAAAATTTTAAACATTCTATGAAATGCTCATGCCTTAGATTATCCTACTTCTGTTAAGGTGTATATTATTTACTCACTAAGTCAATGAGTCACTCAAGTGTTTTCTATATTTTTTTGATAAAAGATAAGTTCGGGCCCATTATCCTCAACATTGTAGGTAGAAGAGTATCATATAAGGGTGAGTTGTACATATTGTCTATGTGAGCAAAAAGTTAAAGTTTGCTATATTGAATTAAGTGTATATATTGAACTCTTATATATACTCCACTAACTATAGATAGAATCCTACTTTTGCTGTTTCCTAGTTTATAATTAGTATGTGAGAAGATTATGTTTATAATAATAAGAATTGATGTTATGTTTATATGTTTTCCAAGTATTATAGAACGCTCATATCACCTGATTTGTACATGTTTCATTTAAGGTCATGCATGGGTGATAGCCTCTAGTTTTGGGTCATGATAACATCATTGGATATTTGGTAACGTGGTTGCACTTTTTTTCTTCTTTAGGCATCACATTGGATAGTAACTTACTATATAGTGTTTAAATCCATGTTAGACAATGATATTTTTAAAACATACCCATTAAAATATGTAGATTATTATGTCATGACTATAAAATGAAGTATATATTTATTATTTCAATAAATAAGATTTGTATGAATATTGAATTTAAAATTAATTTTTATATAATGTTACCATAGGATTAATACAAGTGAATAAATTTTGTTTTAATTTTTTAAAAAGGAACTAATATTGTTACTTATGTAAGGATATCATGGTAGTTCATTTATAAATAGTTTGAAAAATATTTAAATTTATATTATATTGCAAAATATTTTTATATAAAAAATTCATGCTTATTTATTGCATGATATTAATTTGTGTAACACTTGATCCTTTATCTAGTTATATTATATATAAAATATTATCAAATAATTATTTTTAATAATATAATTGGAATAAAATTTTGAGAAAGATAAAATATTGAATATGAAAAGTTTCAAATTAGAACTATGTATTAAAAAAATTTAAGAATTGCATTAAAATTACTAATTATTATATTCTTATTATAAAAAAGATGGTTTAATTTAAGTATAAGTACAAAAATGACCAATAAATTTCAACGAAAGAAAAGGTGATTAATAAACTTATAATAACTAATAATGGAAGAAAAATCAACTGTTAATTAAAAAAATCAATTAGGGGTCTAAAGAATATTCACTTTGTATTTCACCCTAAATTTATCTTAAAGTACACAAGATTGTACGCCACATAGGAGGCGAGGATTCCTTCTATCTCGTAGATTTATAAAAAATTTGACCTACAATATCATGAAATTTGATCATTGGCCATGATTTAAAAATTGTTATAAAAAATTTAAATAATTTTCATAATGTTATTTTTCTTATAAATTTAAGTAATTGACAATAATTTTGATAATGTTAATTTTCTTATCATTCCCTTGCTATTAGAAGAAAATAATGCAAATAGGATGAATTTGTTACAAAAATTTTGATCTAAAATATCGTGAAATTTGACCGTTGGACATGATTTAAAAATTGTTACAAAAAAATTAAATAATTTTGATAATTTTATTTTTCTTATGAATTTAAGTAATCGACAATAAATAAAAAAATTATTACCTAAAATTTGAATTGATAACAATTATAACAGTAATTTTTTTTGGATTTAAGTAATGATTATTAGATAATGATTAGACAGACATCTTAGTCATAATATTAAAATAGTTAATTTATCAAATTATAAAAGATAATAGTATTAAAATCTTATTGTGTACATTGCCTTCTATAAAAAATTTGCAATGCCCTGAAAGCGCTTTTACATGGAAGAAGTTCTTTGATTTTTAATGCGTGTTAGTATAAAATTAATAAGTTTATTAATAAAAAAAATACTGTGAACAACATTATTTATTAGTAGATTTGTGATTCTATATTTTTCTATTATTTATTATTATTTTTTTATATTTCCAGTTTGGAGTGTAATAATTTTATGCATTCATTTTCATTATAGAAAATATTATAAGTATATCGAAAATGAATTTTAAAATTGAATTCTTAATTTTTAATGTTGATTAGATTGAGCGGTACAAATTTATCCCTCTCATCCTTCTTTTAATAATAACCTTTAATTTCGTTGGTAACCTTGTTTGGATTCCATTTTTAGTCTATATAACATTGCACATTTTTTATTACCGTGAAAACGTTTATTATATTTGAATTTGAATATTATAATTTTTAAATTTCATTGATAATTTGAGATTTTGTCTCTTAGATTTTTTTTATTCAATGTTGACATTTTTGGATTTAAATTCACTGGACTAAATTTATTTTTTTACAATATAAATATTTATATTATTGTCAAGTTTTATTTTGTTTAATTATGGAAAGAATTCTTCGAGTGCAAAGTCTGAATTTATTTCAAGGATTCGATGAAGATAAAATATCAACTGTGCATCATTTTGATGGTATGCTTTTCTCATAATTCTTTATGTTCTCTAATGATTTTTCCTTTTAAAATTTTTATTTTCCTTTTCAAGAAATTGTATTTGACTTGTATTTTTTATTTTTTTGAAGGGAAAAGAAGTTTTTAGTGTATTCCTAAGTGTTCCATTAGATTTATCACGGAAGATAAAAAGATGTAGGTAAAGTGTACATAAATTAATTTATAAAAAAGTTAGATGTTCTTTTTAAAAGATTAAAAAATTATACTCACTTGAGTTAATATCTAAGAAAATTCCAGTCATTTTAGCCTTATTTTAGTTGACTAGTCAACTTATAATTTAGTGGTGCAAATTCTCCTTCGATAATTATGACATTTATAGTGAGCAGATCTCATCAAATTAAAGTTAGCACGTTTTGCTAGGGCCCAAGGGCAGAAATCTTAATTACTATTAGTTATGGGTAGGTTTGATTTTTTCGGAATTGCATGTTGACTATGGAAAAGAGGAGGAAATTGGTACGGATGGGAGCCACAGCTCGTTATTTTGGTTCGTTAGCAGTTGGTGGCTTAAAGTCAACATTTGAGCATGTAAGCTGTGGCACATCAATACAGCCAAGAAGCCATTGTCAATGTAAGGAGAAATCCATAATGTGATACACACAGTTTTTTCCATTTTCGTCTTTTTTTATTTTTTTAATAAATCTACAGGGAGCTTAAGTTCCTATAAAATTGATTGCTTTGATTATGAGATTGCCTTTTATGTATTGGGATTAAATATAATTCAATGATAAAAATACTCAATCTCTAAAGAGATGTTGGAGCTCCTTGTAGCATTACCCTTTTGTTTTAACTTTTTACTTTGAGATTTGAGACAAAGAAAATCTAACAGTCAAAACACTTAATTTCGTTGAAGGTGGAGATCTCCAAACTTTTTTTTTTTCATGTTATGTTTTATATATGTAGACACAACAAGTTCATGCAACTTTTGGTTCAAAGATTTTAGGTGTTTGAAATAGAATAAAAAATTGGTTTTGTTGTTAACTATTTAGTTGGTGTATAATAAAATTTCTTATTATTACCTTTGACAAATTCTCCTAATTTGATTCTCTCCCTCTTTTTAAGGTTTTAAATTACGTTACTTAGTAGAAACAATAAAAGAAAAATACCTTCTTCTTACCACTCATCATCAACACTTCTACTCCTATTCCTACTACCACCAATCCCATTGTTCCTATTCTTGTTATCACAAATACCATTGTTGCCACGCACCACTAACAATACTACCACTACCACTAATGTCATCACCACATCACCAACACTATTATCGATAGCCTGCCACCCCTATCATTACTATTTTCATTACCATCACCACAATCGCAACCACCATTGTTGCTTCATCATTGTCATTGCCAAGATTGCAAAAGTCACTACTACTACCTATCCCCTAATTGATGAATCAAATAATAAGAAAGGAAATCACAAAAAAATGTGATTCCATTATTTAGGTGATTAAAATAATTTTCTTTCTTACTTTTCTTATTTAATTTCAATACCTTTATATTCCTACACAATAAAAGTGAATATCACGTAATTCTCATTGAAAAGACAAAATAACAAACATAAAATTTAATTGATGATAAAGAGACAAAACAAAAAACACAAATAATTATGATTCTTGTAAGAATAGCTTTATTATAATTGATTGTTTACCCACTCTTAAATCAATCAATTTGTTAATTCCATAATTTAGTCTTTTTTAAATAAATAATTACTAATCAATTTTTTTTTACTTTTATCCATATTTTTTTAAAATTGAACTAGTAATTAATTTGGTTAGGACACTAATTCATTAATTCATTGGTTCAACCACTAATTCAAGAGTTAAACTGATTTCAAATTAAAAAAATATAAATTATATGTATACATATATAAACATTAATTTTATATATTTATAATAACTTATTTCAAGATGAAAAAAAAATATTAATATAACATAAGTTAATGATATAAATAGATAAATAATAAAACAGAAGTGATACAACAATAATTAATTTAGAAATAATTATCAAACAAAAATTCAATTGATTTGGAATTGTAAAGATATTACTCCTAAATTGTTATCAAATTGTAAAATTTTTCCTTGTTTTTTAAAAAACATATATTTTTGAGAACGAAGCAATCCATTGATCTAATTCACTAATTTTGATGGTTTGCATCAATTCCAATTGGTTCACATTAGTTCATAAGCATTTCCAATCTAATCCACTTAACCAAACTAATTCATTGGCTAGTTTAATTGGTCAATCCGATTTAATTTTTAAAACTATACTTCACCTTTTTTTTATACCTTAACATCTTAAATATTAGTCAAGATTCTTTAATCTATTTTTGAAGAACTTTTTTTATTCAAAAGCTTTACTTTTTTCCTTTTTGAATGTAGAAGGGAAGGTTCAGGGACTGAAACACTAGATAACTATCCTTGACATCATCAAGTAGTATGGAGTTGTAATCTAAAGGAGGAGAAAATAGGTAATGCATGTTAGGGTGCTTTTAAGTTAATTTAGGCTAACGATATGCTACTTTATTATAGTCTTTGTAAACATGGGACAATTTGAATTGCCAATCTCTTAAGAAAGCCTTAGTAAGGCTATCCACTATCTTAAAATTAGGATGATAAAGGAAACGACCATGTTTAATAAGGCTTGATGCTTCAATAGAATCCATCTTTAACTATATCTTCTTAAAACTAATATTTCAAGTGAAGGGTGGCAAATGAATCAATCTATGTGGATTTCAATCCATATCTACTAGTCCATATAATTTTGTTTAAAAATAGAGCAAATTTTAGGTGGTTTGATTTAGTCTTCATTTCTAGTTTGATTCATGAATTTGTAAACTTCAATTGTAAGCCTATGGATTGATTTGGCTTTGATTAGTCCTATCAAATTTCGGTCCTTAAAGATCAATCCGTATAAATTTATGATTACAACGAATCAAATTTTGAATAGTTTGAACCATTTAAGTTTGTGGATCGAAAAGGTCAAGTTTACATGTTGTGATTAGTTTGGTAACTCGCTAGCTTAATCATGGTTAATGCAAGGACTTCATAACTTAATAACAATAACCCCTCTAGGTTTAAAATTTTGTTAAAACTTATGAACCTATTGGCTAGAGCAATCATACATCACCCCACCACATGTTGTGATTCTACCATTAAGAACATAAGCACTATCATATTTACCTTTATCCAATCATGGTCTAGTGGCTTCCATTTTGGATTAAGGCTTAGGATGTTTGAAAATAACCTAACATCAATAAAAATGGGTTTATATAAATTAAAATTATTAACTTGAAAATCCATTCCCATAATATTTTTATTCAAACAAAATTTTCTTCAAAAACTAGCTTATTTTTGTGCTAGCACAACATCTAACACATAAAATCAAGCCATAAGCTCCATTAACCATCCTTACGTCTAGATAAGTATTTCCTTATATTAAGATTAAACTAATGATCCATGAGGTTAGGGAAGTTTTCTTCTTAGCAACAAGGACATATAATTAGTGGCTAAGCATCATTAACTTCAGGGCACGTTTGGTTCGTGTCATGTTATTGACGTGCCCAAGAATATTTTGCAGGGATATTACATTCCCATGTTTGGTTTAAAAGTTTAAAAAACATGCTTGGGAATGTATCATTACCGGGAATGTTTTTACCCCTAATTTTTTTCCAAAATATTCCCATGGGGGGAAGTGGGAATCTGAGATTCCCATCCTATGGGAATATTAATATTAAAATTTCAGGACAAATTTACCCTTTTTTTACTCAAAACACAACCATCCCAGCTCCAGGTTTTACTGTCCTCACTATTTTTCCTCTCTCAATCATTCTTTTGGCTTTAACTTCTGCTTTTGTTACAATTGAGGTAGGTCCTTAAACCTTGCAATATATTTCTATCTAAAATAAAAAATATTGAATATTTATACATACATATGGCACAAAGATCACGGAACCTAGCAACAAAAATAGCATAATAACATACAATGGTTCATGTTGCTTTGGCATACAACATGAATTACATATACGAAATTATTCTCAACCCAAAATAACTAGCAAAATTTTCCCTATTGCCCAAGTTTTTCAAAATATAGTATTGCGTTTCCTATAACTTGAAAACACTGATCGCAATCTACCATTTTTTTAACATTATTTTAACTCTTTATAAGTATATGTATTTCTATATTTTAGATTTTTAACTCATTTGGACCACTTATTTTTATTTTATAAATTTAAATTATATTAGTTAACTATTATTTTGCTTTATACATCCTATATTGTACTGCGTGTATTATTGTTGCAGAATGGATCCCTCAATTCAAGCAAGGAAGAAGAGAATCATTATTATATTAATTATATTATTAGAGCTTTTGAATGATTTCACTTTATTTTTTATCATGGTGATTTCTACTATTTTACTGAAGGAGTTAAGGAAAAAGAAAAGAATAATATTTAACTACCATAATAGGATGTTGGTCCGAAATGTAAACTTTGATAGGATAGTTTTTATAAATGACTTGGCATCTATTGAAAATGTTAGAATGGATAGGTTTTCTTTCCATAGATTATGTGACATGCTAAAGGTGGTTAGTAGGTTAGAGCCTACAAGGAATATGGGTGTTGAGAAAATTGTGGCAATTTTTTTGCACATCTTAGCCCATGATGTTAAGAATAGAGTTATAAAAAGATAATTTATGAGATTTAGAGAGACTATTAGCAGGCAATTTAACAATATATTGGTTGTTGTGCTAAGGTGCTACAAAGAATTACTCAAACAACTTGAATCGGTCCTTGAAAATTCTAGTGATCCTAAATGGAAATGGTTTAAGGTATTTATAAATTTATAAAAATTAATTATAGAATGGTATCTGCATTTTAAGAATGAAATGAGTTTTAATTATTTCAATCTGTAGAATTGTTTAGGAGCATTACATGGAACTCATATCAAGGTGAATGTTCCAGAGGTTGATAAGCCTAGATTTCGAAACAGAAAGGGTGAGGTAACTACTAATGTGCTAAGAATATGATCACAAGACTTGCAATTTATTTATGTCTTGGTCAGATGGGAGGGTTCAGCAGCTAATTCTAGAGTCTTAAGTGATGCAATTACTTGTCCTAATAGTCTAAAAGTTCCACAAGGTACTCAATGGGCAAGAAATCAACTGTTGATATTTTATTTTATTTCATTTTATACTTTTACTAAGTTATATAATTAATCATAACCTATTATTACTTATGTGATGCTAGATATGTGAATGGTACTGGATTCCTTACACCTTATAGATGTTAGGATCGGGAGCCATACGAGCGTAGCAGAATAAATTGATCCCAGCCAACGGATCCATGCAAAACGTTAAATTAGAATGTATGATTCAGGTTATACCTTTATATGATTCCAGATTTTGTTCGTTGATCATCTCTTCGACTTCCTTTCGGTCAAAGACTCCGAGGTATCCACACGAACTAGTAGATCACCAATGAATATCCTCACAATCACTGGTTGGAATTCGTCTCCTTAGCCTCGTAGTGCTAGCTACGTCTCTTCAAGGATTATGGTCAAGGAGAGGTGTTAGGATTTTTCTATGCTGTATAGGATGCGTGAATAATGAATTAATCTTATTATTACCTAACAAGCCTATTTAAATAGGAGCATAGAAAATCCTAACTAATTTGGGCTTTGGTCTATGTATAATTATAGGCTTATTATTGGGCCTTATAATTATAATATAGAATTTTCAAGTATTAGGTCTAAATAATTTGGTCTATTAATTTCGAATCCATTAGGCTCTAAGTGTGTGACCCTTCAAGCTCTCATTACATTGACAATAATCATTAATCATATTAATGATCATAAACAATGAGCGGTGTCTAGCAACACATCATTGTTACCTAAGTGATGAGAAAGTTGGTGATTCGACTGAATTTTATATGTGATCATCATCTATATCTTTTTGTTCTAAACATCTAGATTGAGCACGAGACATGGACCGTGTCATTTTTGTATAGTCCAATCTTGAGGTTTCTTGATCCCTAAGTAAGCTGACTAAAGCAAATGTAATTGACATCTCATGTCAATTCATTTGATGTCAATTACATTTAAGCATGGCCATGCATTTTCTCAACTTTACTTAATCAAGGGGCCCATAAATGTTACTCTTGTTATATAGGAGGGACAAATTCCATCTTGATCACACAAACCCCTCCACATGATATGTGACATATCCAATAACTACCCTTGTATTCACTCAAGTATAAGTGACAGAATAGTATCAAAATATAAAACTCACATATAGGGAACCTTGGTGATCTCAGGTCAAAGGACCATAATAATAATGATAACTAAGAATCACTCATGACACTCATATAACAATCCATGTAGTGTTCTTAGGATGGGTCTATTCAGTATACAAGTTTTCAAACTTATACTTATGTGTAAGCTTAATATCTCATATAAGTCACTACATATGCTAGTCTTAACATATCAAAGCAACCTAATCCACAATGATATATGACTAAGGACATTTAAGAATATAATTATTCTAAGGTTATTATCATAATTAAATATATTACGTAAATAATCTATATAAATATAATAATTGAAATTGCCATTAAAATAACATGATTCAAAATTACAATCATCAATATGATTGATTTTAGGACATATACACTAACAATAGAGGGCAAAGGTATCATTTAAGCAAATGGAGAGATGGAGCACAACCAACCATAGCCCAAGAGTTTTTTAATATGAAGCATTCATCCACTAGGAATGTTATAGAAATGGCTTTTGGATTATTAAAAGGGCGTTGGACAATCCTAAGAAATAAGTCATTTTATTCGGTAAAAACCCAAGGTAGAATTATATCTGCATGTTGCCTATTGCATAATCATATCAGACAAATGATGACTGTGGATCACTTGGAGGCAACCTTGCAATTCAATGAGGAGAATAATGATTGCACACATGATTTGATCACACATGTAGAGTCAAGTAAGGAGTAGATTACATGGAGAGACAGTCTTGCATAAGAAATATGGAACACTTGGAGAGGAAGTCGTATTTAGGAAAGTTTTATATTTGCTATCTTCTAAGTTTTTATATGGTTTAAATTGTATGAGCTATTATTTAATTGATTTCATTTGTTTTATAGTTCAATTTGAATATTCTAATATAATTTGTTTGCATATGGGAAATTTGGCTATATTTTTTTCAAATGTATAATTTGTTGGGCTATATTACTTTGCATTGTATATGAATTAGCTCACTAATGGAAATGGGTGAAAGCACCCAATTAAAATCAAAAGCCTACAAATACCAATGGACATATAATGAAGATTCTAAGCTAGTGGAGGCCTTGGTGGAACTTTTAACTCCAAGACATTGAAAAGTTGAAGGTTGTGGGCAATTCAAATCTAGATATCTAAAAGAATTAGAAAGAGTGCTTAGGGAGAAATGTTAGGATGTAGTCTAAGAGCTTTTCCACACATTGAATCAAGAGTCAAGCTTTTGAAAAAGCAATATGGAGCCATCACAGAGATGTTAGGTCCAAGGGCAAGTAGATTTGGATGGGATGACCAAGAAAAGAAGATCATGGTTAAGAAGGAGATCTTCAATGAGTGGGTAAAGGTAAATATATCCTATTATTTTTTATAAATATTTTGCTTCAAATGGTATTTATTTATTAATTTTTCCCTATATTTCATGTTGTGTGGCAGTCTCATCCTAATGCTACTGGATTATATAACAAGTCATTCCCATTTTTCAATAAATTGCAATGAGTATATGGTAAAGATAGAGCGAATGGTGAAGATGCTGAAGATCTTTATGATGCAATGCAAGCAATGGGGTAAGAAATACAATAGAATGTAGATAGACATCAAGAGGGTTAATCTAACATGCAACTTGAGGATCTTCATGAGTTTTGGAAAAGTGTTTATGGATCCCAACCTCTAACTCCACCATTCCCAAATACTCAAAAGTCATCCAGTGGAAAAAGTAGTACGAATAAATTAAAGAAAAGAGCTAGAAACTCTAATGATACTATTGATCATGTGACCAGTACCATAGCTTAACTATAAAGTATTTATAATGCTACAAAGAATATTATGATGGAACTTGCATCATGTTTCTAACATGAAAAATAAAGAGCTGAACGAAGGATGAGGGTGATTGATGAAATGAAATAAGTTGATGGACTTACAAACATGCAAAGGATGATGGCTGGTGAGATTATAACCAAAGATCAGCATTAAATTGATCTTTTCTTCACTTTGCTTATCGATTGGAGGAAGGAATATGTTTAGGATTTGTTGGGAAATATGCAGTGATGTTACATCATAAGACATTAATGTAGGAACTATCACTTATTTTGGACCATCATATATATTTGGCTAAATTTATAATATCCAATTTGAGATGAATGCTTATATGATGATGTGGTTTTCCACTTTCTATAATGATTGCATATGTCATACTTAGGTATATTTACAATTTTTGAATATCCTTGTGGATTACTAATTAATTTAATGTTTGGACATGTGCCTGCTTGAATGAAAACTTAAGAATACGTTAGGTCCTTGCATGTTACTATTTTGGTCAAAATAGTAACATCAACTAGGATGTTGCAATAAGCGATTTTTAGTTAGTATCGCGTTGGACGTGTGCCTACCTGAATGAAAACTCAATAATACACTAGGTCCTTGTATGTTACTATTTTGGTCAAAACAATAACATCAATAATATGCCATTTCCTTGCATGTTACTGTCTTGGTTCAAAATAGTAACATCAATCTAGGACGTTGCAACAAGTGATTTCTAGTTGGTTTCATGTTGGACGTGTGCTTGCTTGGATGAAAACTCAAGAACATATCAGGTCATTGCATGTTACTATTTTAGTCAAAATAGTAACATCAACCTAGGACGTTACAATAAGCAATTTTTAGTTAATTTCACATTGGACGTGTGCCTGCTTGGATGAAAACTCAAGAATATGTCAGGTCCTTACATGTTACTATTTTGGTCAAAATAGTAACATCAGGAATATGCCATTTCCTTGCATGTTATTGTCTTAGTTTAAAACAATAATATTAACTTAGGACGTTGCAACAAGCGATTTCTAATTGGTTTCACGTTGGACGTGTGCCTGCTTGGATGAAAACTCAAGAATATGTCAGGTCCTTGCATGTTACTATTTTGGTCAAAACAGTAATATCAAGAATACGCCATTTTCCTTGCATGTTACTATCTTGGTTCAAAACAGTAACATTAACCTAAGATGTTGCAACAAGCAATTTTTGATTAGTTTCACGTTGAACGTGTGCTTACTTGGATGAAAACTCAAGAATATGCCAGGTCCTTGCATGTTACTATTTTGGTTAAAACAGTAACATCAACCTTAACATTGCAACAAGCGATTGTTTCATTATGTCAGGTGTAAGAGAAAATCAATAAGAAATTGGAATGAAGTTTACTATACGTACATAAATCTTGCACAATTTGAGTGAAGAAAGGAGCAACCAAAGTTATGAACAATTAATTAGTGGTAAAAAATATTAATGTATTTTTTCTGTATTTAATTCTAAGTTTAGGTTTCGCTTCTCAATTATATAAATGATATAATTTAAACTAAGTTATGTGCACAATTATTATAAAAATATAGATATGAATGAACAAAATTACAATGGAAATTAGTAAAGATCCAGCTCAAATGAATAGGCCACCATTTCTATTCAGTCAATCACCTCTTCCTCCCCAGTTACTACCTTCTCTTTCAAATTTCGATGATGTATTTTTAGTATTTATAATTATTTACAAGTTTGAAATGTGGGCATCTAATAACCATTTAGATTAGTTTAGTTCAACAGATTTATATTTGATATTTTCATGAAAAAATATTTAATAAAAATATAATTATAAAAAATAATTAATATATTCTACATTAAATATAAGCAATTTAATAAAAGATAATTTTTTCCTTTTTTTAAAGGAAAGTTATATTTTTCATTACTGTGACTTTAGAGATACTTTTTTATCAAAAATTACGAGTGAATATTACATAAAATTGAATGTAAGATGTTACATGTAATTGAACGTTACATATAATTGAATTGTATCTACAATGTAAATGTTATATACATGCATGTATAAATTTAATAATCATGTCGAGCTGGAAGGTTTGAAATCCTTAAGGAAATTTATCACTAATTTTGCCTTGTATTTCCTAACGGATTCCACTGGAAATTCTTCTTCAAATTATTTGTTGTTGTATATATCTTCTATTTGTTTACAAACAAAAATTCCATAGTCTTGCTTGAAATTGTAATTAGAGGCAAATGAGTTGGTTTGGAACCTTTAACTATCAAATCTTATGAACTACTAAAGAAGTTGTTACTCACGATCCAAATTCCTGTTAGGGTGACTTTTCATATGATATGATATCAAAATGTGGCTCTGTAGTTACTTGATCTACTCCCGTACCTTTCTTATTTCTGTGAAGGATTTCATTTTTCTTTTGTTCATAGTAGTCCTTCTGTTGGAAATAAATTGACAAAATCAAGCATGGTTAATAAGGAAATCAATTAAAAAAATCATTGTACTTTTTTGATCCAAAATAGTAACATGTTTCTCCTTTTGGTATGGAAACATAATCACTAGCCAACAACACCATAAATAGACAACACGTAAGGGCATTAACAATAAAACCTTGACAAAGCGATGTGTTACTGTTTTCATATGAAACAGCAACATCAAGCATTAACAACATATCATAAAGTAACAGTACATAATAAGTGTCATGTGCCTTTTATTAGTCTGATGTGTTAGTTTTCATGTTTTAAAATAATTACCATATTTAGAACAAACAGTATAGGTGAAAAAATCAAGCATGGTTAAGCAATGGTTAGTGTTTGTAGTTTGATCAAGCATTGTTAACAAGAAAACAATATGTTTGGTTAAGCAATGGATAGTGTTTGATCATAGTGTAAGTAACACTCACTACTATTTGGGCATTGCGAAAGTATGGATCAATAAGCCCCACTTTTCTCAGCCTCGATGAGTTATAGTGAGTCCACTTGCACTCAGTGTTATCCAACACGAGAAGTGTAAAGTGATTGGGGTTGCTGTAGCCATTGATGCCTGTTGAATTCATTAGGAATAGAACAATGTCTGCATTCATTGCTTCCTCTACCTTTTGATCAAATTTGTGCACCCTCATATCCTTGTATATTTTGTGGGGGCTAACCCCATAAGACTATCAACACAACATGAACATTACTTCAGTATCAAATTATTATTTCTATATCACATTTATGGAATGTATTCAATACCTTACCCACCACAAGCTGTCAAATACAAATATATTATTTTTCCTGGATGTGCTGCTCATACTGCAAATGGTCACATGGCTATCTATAATTTGAAATTGAAGGAATGGAGATTGTCAGATAATTACTTTTCGCAATGACATGTTACTATTTCATCAACAAATAGTAACATCATCTTATATGAGCTTGAAAATGGTTAATTTTTCCATGTTACTATTATGGCTCAAAATAGTAACATTACTAAAAAGAACCAGAGAAAACATAATTTTCTAAAGTTTGAGAGATGCATACGTACATTATTTGTTATTAAGTCTACTACAAGCACTTCCAGCAACTCATCCATTATTATGAACATGTCCTACTGAGGAGACGACTAGACAATAGACCTACAAATAATAATGTGGTTAAACAAAGGATTCAGTAATGTTATTATCCACGAAATCATTAAATATCAACTTGTTACTGTTTGAGTCTAAATAGTAACATGTAGTTTTCATGTATTTGTTTGGTGTGAAACAGTAACATTAACCAAAGAACACAATAAACAGACAAACTATAGTGTCATTAGCAATGAAACTCGGATAAAAGAAGGTGTTATTGTCTTGAATAGGATACAATAACATCAAAAAACATGTTTTTTTTTAAGTGGCAAGTGTAAAACCAAACAAAAATACTGGATATGACTTATATTACTTCTCCTATTTCTTCTATTTTAATTATATTGTTCATAACATCTTGGGGGAGGTACTTTGCAGACGGCCATCCTGTAGTTTTAGATGTCTTCTTGGTATGCTTCTTTTTGGCCATTTCTAGTGTTGAATTGTCCTCCAAGAAGATCACATTATCCTCTTTGTCATTTCCAGTCTCCTCCTCAGTAGGAGTTATTTTTTGTTGTGTATGTCATTGTTTAGTGGGCCTATCACATTGGCCCGAGTATGTGTAATCCATCTCACATTTTAATTTTCTTCATTTTCTGATCATCGATCCTTCAACATGCTCAATTTTTTTTGCTATAGTTGTGATGGTTTTTGTTAGTGACTCATGCATTCAGCTGTTTATTTTGGTCTTCAGGACTGGCATTTGCAGTCTCTAATGTTTCTTTGATCATCTAAAGATTTTCTGTGTGTTTTTTATGTCATATAATTGCGTTTGGAGCTGTGTGTTCTCCTGTGTTAGCTCTGTGATTGTTTCATTCCTTTGTTTTAGTTGCGTTTGGAGCTGTGTGTTCTCTTATGTTAAGTCTGTGATTGTTTCCTTTCTTTGTTTCAGTTGTTGTTCTGCCATTTGAAATTTCTCTATGAGGAACCTCAATTCATCGATCAACTCAGTTATCTTAGAATTTGCGCTAAGTAACTAATCCCTCAACTGTTGTACCTCATTTGTATCTTGTGCTTGATATTATTTATGAGTCAGTGCAATATCTGCAAATTAATCCAGTGTTATTTTTCTTGGTTGAATTAGGTATTAGTTCATTTGTATATCGTCATCCATTTCGGATTCATCAGAGTGGGAGGGTGTGATTTATGTTTTGTTTGCTTATTGTATTCAACAAGTTGAAATTCTAGGATTGTCACGTTGTAAAGGATGTTTTTTCCTCGATTGTTGGTTGGAGTTCTCTATTAATCACCTGAAATGCAAAAGTGGTTAGTTTAATGTAATTCTTGACGTGTTTTTATTTTAATGAGAAATAGTAACATGAGGTAAAGGATTGAGTGATAGCATGCTTGTAAAATGGATAAAGGAAATGACATTTTTCAAACATTACCTAAAGGTGGCTGACTATTATTTCCTTCAATTGGCATGTGAGGTGCTTCAGGTCCCACTTTAGGCATCTTGGCACCCTCTGATTTTGATGCCCATAAAGCACATTTGTTGTCCACATATCTAGTACTATTGATAATATAATATACATATTATTTTATCAAATCTTCAATTAAAGTTGCATCTAGAGATGTTCTTAAAATTGAGATGTTACTATCTACATAAAAAATAGTAATTATTTTCTGTTGGTATCTAGGCAATAATACTACACAAAATCCCAAAGTAACATGACTAATCAATAGTCATTTATAAGAAAAATATGAAAACAACAATATGTTATTGTTTAAGAACAAAATAGTATCATATTGCTGTTTTGCATCCAGACAGTAACACAAACTGTAAACTTAAAACAAATGGACAAACGAAGTCACATTAACAACCTAACTTCCGTGAAGACGTAGAATTACTATTTACACATTAAACGGTTACATGTTACTATTTGGAATGCAAATAGTAACATCAACCAACACTGCCAGAATCGTGCAAGAAATTTAGCAAAAACTCTCAATCAAGTTAAAAGAAATGAATGAAGAGAACATCGAACAAAATGACATGAAGGGTAACAAGTTTGATAATTGTTACTTACTGGTAATAGCATGACATAGCCGGTGACATTTGGTGAGCTGTCTTTTGTGATTGAGTTCATCAATTGTTCATGTATATGTCCAAACCACCAATATTGTCCTATGTCATCTGGGTCCTCTACATATTTCAAGTAGGACCAGGCTAGCGTTTGAGCCTTATTTGGTACAAATAGGGTCACCAGCAACATCAGGGTTACTAAGCGTGAGACATCCTCAACATCAATTTTTGATGTTCCCCCCATTACCCTTTGGAGTGCATTGAATATTATTAGTTTTGTTAGGCATCCTTGGCCACGGAATCATCTGGTATCAAGATCAGATTATAGCCTCTTCCTAAGTATTGTGTCGATGAGGCGTTCTCCATCCCTTATTCCAAATATAAGCTTCACTAAGGTAGGTGTGATGCTCAGATGTTCTTCACCAATTAGGAATTTTTTATTTTTTGATGAGAAGGTGGCAATGACTACTTTTATTTCTTAATCGCTCTTTCAGTACATATTGCGATCAAACTTGCTCGTGATAATGGCTTCGATAAGTAGTCAGAAAGGGTTTTGCTCTAGCACATTCTTGTGGACGTTGTTTAGATTAAGCTCTTCTATCTGTCTTATGCACACTAATAAATTAGACCTATATTGCTCATATCTTGTACTTCTTTCTTCAGTTTCCTTGGTTTGCTTGGGTGTTTTGCAATCCTTCTGTTCGAATGAATTTACAAATCAAGGGTGATTAAGAACAAAACTGATAAATCTGAGGATAAGTTCACAAATCAAGCAAGATTAACATCAAAATCGATAAAAATTAGCATGTTACTGTTTTGTGAACAAATAGTAACATGTTATTTTCTTGTAAGGACATATATCTGTTTGATCTGAAACAATAACACTAACAAAAAGATAATATAAAGAGAGAAAATGCTGCTTTCTTCATAATAAAACTCGCATCATGTTAAGGGTGTGACTGTTTGCAGAGGAAACAGTAACATCACAATTGAGGATGATGACAAAAAATTGGTAAAAAAATAACATGTTACTATTTTTTGAACAAAACAGTAACACATTATTTTCTTGTGCTAGAATGTTTTTGTTTGTTCCAAAGGAGCAATAACAAATGAGGAACACAGTAAATGGACAAAATGCAGTTTGATCAACGATGAAATTTGTAAAAAAAGGTGTAGTCTTGCATAGGAAATAGTAACATTGATAAACGCATTACTCTTTTCATTTCTACATATATACTATACACACATATATATATGGTATATGGAATGTTTCTGTTTGTTCCAAAAGAGCAACAACCAATGAGGAACACAGTAAATGGACAAAATGCAGTTTAATCAATGATGAAATTTACAAAAAAAGGTGTTACTATCTTGTACAAGAAATAACAACATAAAAAAATGCATTACTCTTTTCGTTTATACATATATACTGTACACACACACATATATATATATATGGTATATATGGACACACAAACCATAATCTTATTTGCTATATATATATATATATATATGATCATAAGTGATTACATTGTGATTAGTGACAGTAACATCTCGATCAGTTTCAACATCTTCTAACTTCCTAGGGTTTCGTTTAAACATTGATATTATATACTATACACATATACATACACACACACACACACACATAAACACATAGATGCAGTAACATTTCCTATCAAGTTAATGCCATGAAGTATATATGAAAAAGAATGTGTAGGATACAGCAACATTTACCGTATAGCAACCCATTTTGATGTGTCGAGTTAGGAAAAGTGATTGCTTGCAACTAGCTGAGAGTTGTCGAAGGCTGGAGATATTATCTTCTGAGGAAATGATGTCAAATGAGTTCAATTTTTCAGTGGTTTTGAGGTATTTTCATTCAATTTTTTAGTTATTTGATTGTTGAGTGCTTTAGGTGGGAAGGCAAATCAACTGTGTTTGTTTCTGTCCTTTTCATCTTCCCGGGACACACTTCTAATGTGTCATTTTAGATTAGGGGATAAAAAAATCTTGAAAATGTAAAATATGAACCAAACATAGGAATATAACTTGTTTAGGAATCAAATAATATATTCCTAGGAATATCTACATTTTACC
Organism: Sindora glabra; assembly: GCA_020226215.1. Classification (NCBI taxonomy): domain Eukaryota; kingdom Viridiplantae; phylum Streptophyta; class Magnoliopsida; order Fabales; family Fabaceae; genus Sindora; species Sindora glabra. The sequence goes on along the minus strand of CM035235.1, from coordinate 33,594,012 downwards.
AAACATGGGAATACTTCATTCTTGGGAATCACATTTCTGGGAATGCACATTCCCCAGAATGTTCATATTCTTGGGGATGAAAGAACCCACGAACCAAATATGCCCTCAAGGTAATCCTACATATCATGCAAACTAGTTTCTAGTGCTTAAAATAACATGGACACCTACTATCATTAGAAAGATGGCAATGAACTTGATTGGCATTTATAAGCAACTTATCTTTTAGCAGAAGCCACAAAAAAATGATTTTACTTGCTCAAGTCCTTGCCATTTCCAAATAGACTTCCAAATGGGACTTCTAGTAGAATGAACATCTTTAAGGAAAAGCTCATAATAAAAAAATGATTCATCTTCTATTTTAGACTATTTCACAATTTCTTCTTAAGAATTTAACTCCAATTCCACTGCTCACATAACATGATGCTATACTTTATATATGTTTTTCTAAAGGTTTGAAGAATTTGATTTTATGTTTACATTGAAAAGTAAATTATCTCCATGACCATATTTACATTTTATTACTTTGGCCTAGAATGTATCCGTTTTAGTTATAAGTTTAAATCCAATCTTTATTAAGAAGGCCTTATTAATCTTCCTTAACTGCCTTATACCTAACCTATCATGATCCTTGGCATAATAAACTTCATCCTAAGCAATAAGATAAGGTTTTTCCTTATCATAAAAAGAGCAACATTTGAACTTTTGAATAATTGCTTCAATTGCATTGCAAGTTCCTAGAGGAAAAAGGTTGATCTACATGGAATTAAAAGGTATACTATTAAGAATTACTTTCAATAAATTAATTTTTCATATAAAAGCTAAAGTCTTAGAGCTTTAAGAAAAAGGAAATTACTAAACCTTTTCTACAATGTGTCAGTGTGAGTCTTTAACAAATCTCTTATGGTGAAGATCACTTCTTGTAGACTAAGGCAACCTACACCCAATAGGGGGTGAATTGGATATTTTGAAAACTTTTACAATATCTAAAATTATCTTTTGAATACTTATGATTTTAGAAAACCATGAAGGTTATTTCAATTTGAACAAATTCAAGAAAGCTTTATGAAGAAGTTTGCACTTAAGATATAACAATTCAATACACTTGGATAAAGTAACTTATTCAACTTTACATAGATAAAGAATCAAAAGACACATGCATAAATAGATTTCTATTTCAACCATTCAATCAACTAAGCATCGAAATAAGCATTATAACATAATACATTCAACAAATATCATTAATAAAAATAGGGCACAAAAATAAAAGGATTAAGGGTAAAGAGATCAAATACAAGAATTTCTAGTGGTTCCCCCTATAATATCCCTTCCAAGGTATACATCTACTTTCCAAGCTTACATTTCAATTTGCTATCCTTTAGGTTTGAATCAAGTACTTGAAGAAGCCTCTTATAATGCTTGTGCTCTTTCTTGAGCAAATTCTCCCTTTACAAGGAATACATCACCTTTTCAAAGAATTTCTCAATGATATCTCACCTTTTATAATTAGAAAGTGATATAAGATGAATACTTAAAATAAACTCTTTTCTAAAATGGATGAAATAAATGAAGATATTAAAATAGCAAATTTTCAAATAAAGAGCTTAAATCATAATTTTGATAGTAGAAGGAGTAATTAATGTTAAACAATGAATTTCATACTCTTTATATATTGTATTTAATGTTTTTTACCTTATATAAGAAGCCTAAAGTGATTTATAGTTATTTGGAATACTTAGAAATAAAAGTAGCCATTTTTTTACCATTGCTCCATAGAATTTTTGCACCAAAGGCCATCTAAAGGTTAATAGTTAACTATTGTACTTATAAAAGCCAAATGTTAGGCTAAGAAGCCTGACAGTAACTTTAAAATGTCATAACTCTCTCATTTTAAGTTTATTTTAAGCAAACAACCTATCCGTAGAAATTGATTTGAGTATATTTTCAAATAGAAATGGCTTCATGCCTCATATACTATATAGTTTTTTAGACATGATCAAAACGATGATCAAAAGTAAGAAAAAATGGCTGCAAAAAATAGATTTTTAGATTTAATTTGAAAAATTCATAACTTTTTAATATCTTAATCATTTTAAGTAAATAAACTATCCATGAAAAGCTCTTTGAATTTATTTTCATATGAAAAAAGTTTCATATTCATGTCTTGTATAAGTTTTAAAATATAGTTAAAAAAAAACAAAAGTTAAAAAAGATTGGAATGTAGAAATCTAATTTTTAAATTCAATTTGAAAATTTCATAATTCTTTTATATATTAATCATTTTAAGCAAATGACTAGTTCATGGAAAGCTCTTTAAATATCAAGTTTCACAATCAAATTATAATGTCTTTTTAAAATATTTATGATTACAATAAGATTTTAAAAGATATGTTTAAGCTCTATATTATGAAAAAAAAACATTTTATTTCACATGAAATCTTAAGCTTAAAAAGAAAAGTTACACCCAATTAAGTCTTAGGCATTTCTTGCTACTTCTAAACTTTTGAAACTTCAATCTTTAATTTCTTTATTACTTGAAGCATTTCTTTTTCGTTGAATTTTTTCCTTTCTTCCTTCTTGGGTTAAATATGATAAGATCTTCCATTAATTTATCCAATGCTTACTTTTCTTCTTCTTGGACATATCTAACATAAAGCATATAAACTTTGGAAGTCATAAAATTAGTCCAATTTAATATTTAGGCTCTATTTCGTGCAAAACATAAACTAACTTATAGCTTATTAACATAATCAATAAGTTATAAGTTAGTCTCTACAAGTACTTCTTGCACTAACTTATTAAAAAAAATAAGTTCTAATTTAATAAATTACTTGAAATAGTTTATAAGCTACTCCCTCTTCAAATCATTTTCAAATATATCCTTATTTTTATTAATTTACAACTCATAACTTTTATAATATAAATTTAAATATTTTTTTATAAAATATAATTAGCTTAATTTTAATATCATTATATCCTAATTTTAAATTATAAATATATAAAAATATATATGTAAATAAATAAATAATATTATAAAATATAATTAATTATATTTTAAGTAATTATATTTTTTATAAATAATAATAAAATAAAATTATGTAAGTAAATTAATATATAAATTTATAAAATATAATTAATTAAATATTAAATATTATATTTTTATTTTAAACTTCTTAATTGTATTAATATAATTTAATTTTTAAATAAATATAAATTATTTTAATTATATATATATTTCTATTAATATATCCTTTTACATTATTTTATAATCTTAACTAGTTCAATAACTAATTTTGTGAAATACTTTTTAAATAATCAGCTAGCTTATCAGTTACAAGTTATTAATTATCAGTTAACTTATTAATTATTAACTAGCTTATCAGCTATCAACTAACTTATTAACTTTTTGTATGAAATAGAGCTTTAAAGAAATGATATGTATGATTCATACATAGCAAATATAACAAATTAGCATAGGAACATCTATAAATATCATATCTTGTATATTGATCAATTATATGCTTAGTGATACTTGTATAAGATATAATTCTTTTAACATATAATCAAGTATTGTTATTGTAACTAAATATAGCATGTCTAATGAAGATTTTATAGAACTTTAGTATAAAGACATAAAATGTTATTGTTACACTTATTTATCATCATTAAAACTTATCATTTTGAACCTTAGGGCTAATGCTTCTTAATACTTGCCAAGGTTTGTTATAATTTTAAAACTCAAACCTTTACTAATCTCTTAAACATAATTATGGCTGACATTTTTAAAGCAACAGACTCTAGTTTTTTCCTTGCTAACTTTCTAGCTAGAAATAATACAAAACACCTCAAAATATGATTTTATAATATCAATGTAAGTATATGATATCTACAAAAAGGACATGGTCATCATCATAAAGTAAGTGTAAAATAAGAGATTTATTTCTTATAAGAGCCATGAGTTTCCATTTTTTTATTTGTACTACATAATTAATATAATGGGCTAAACGTTCAATGTGTAAAACAAATAGGTAAGGTGATTAGGAATCACCTAGTCTATGCTTATGAGTAGGATAAAACTTCTTTAAACAATAACCATTCCAAAGAATTTGCATAAAGCATATGGAGATGTAAGCTATAATAACTAAGATGAATTTATAGGAAAATTCAATGTCTCACAAGGCATATTCTCTAAAAACACCCGAACAATACAATCGCAGGCTATCTTCAAATTAACTTTAATTGTCATCATCCATTTAGAACCTTTCTTCATTCCTATCAAATGGATGATTTGAACTACTATAATATTGTCTGAATTGTATCTCCCTTGAATGAAACTACATTATTTAAGAGAAATTAAATGATTCAAATAAGGTTTCAATTAATTCACCATAATTTTTGTAACAACTTTAACAATGTTACAAAAACTAATTGGGGTGAAATTAACTTGGATGCTTGAAGCTTTTCAACTTTTAAAACTTATTATGTTACTTAGATTTTTTTATAATAATTTAAATGTCATTAAAATTTTAACCTTTTTTATGTAGTTAAATTTTATATCATAAAACTATTTTATTTATATATTTAGATATAAGCAATGTATATAAAATTTAATGTACAAGTAAGAAAATTTTTGAAGAATTTTTTATACTTAATGTAGTTATAATTTGTTACGTATTTATTATAAGCAATGTCCATACACATATGTAATTTTTGTGAATAAATTGTAAAGTTTTATGTAAAATTTAAAAGTTTTATAACTTTTATACTACTTTCATAGAAACTAACAAATTTGTTTATTGCATGCTAAATGATAACCTTTCACACTTTTATTATATGAATGAACACATAGTAAAATTTAAGCACATGTTGCTAATTCTAAATAATTAATCAATTAATTGTTAATGATCATTGGTGATTGTTAACCTCTAAGAGGCCGTTTGGTTCAAACTGGAGAAAGGGAATGGAATCAGGAAAGGGAATTAGGGGGAAAGGAAAGGAATGGCTCCTGATTACCTAATCTGTTTAGTTCAAATAGGAAAGGGAATCAAGTATTTTTAATTTACTTTATTAATAATTATTACATTAAAAATAATATATTTATAATTATTTTTAAAATAATTATTATAATTATTATCCTATTATTTTTATTTTATTTACTAATATTATAATTTTTATAATTATTTATTATTAATTATTAACATCTTATTAATATTATTTTTATTAATACTCTATTTTAACTTATTATTAATATATTAATAATAATTAATATTATTATAATAATTTTAATAATTATTATTTATTTAATTATTATTTTTAATATTTATAATTTTATTAATATTATTAATTATTAATAATTTAAAAATATTATAATATTAAAAATAATAATTATTAGAAATATTATAACATTATTAATATAATTGAACAATATTATAATATTTATTATTTATTTATTATTTAATAATATTATAATATTTTTAATTTATTAAAAATTAATATTATTAAAATAATAATTAAATAAATAATTATTATTATATACTAATAATATTATTAATATTTATTTAAAAATAAATAATATTAATTTTTAATAAATTAAAAATATTATAATATTATTAATATAATTAGATAATATTATAATAATAATAATTTATTTAATATTTAATAAAAATTATTTATTTATTAAATAAATATTAATAATATTATTAATATAAAATAATTATTATTTATTTTTTATTATTTATCATAATTATTATTTATTAATATTATTAATTTTTAATAACTTAAAAATATTATAATATTATTAACATAATTAAATAATATTATAATAATTATTTATTTAATATTTAATAAAATTATTTATTAAATAAATATTTATAATATTATTAATATATAATAATTATTTAATAATATTATTAGAGAAGATAGGGAAAGAGAATAGGATTTCCCATGGAGTGGGGGGGAATCACCATTCCCTTAAATAGGGTAATCCCATTAAGGGAAAAAAGGGAAAGGGAATGAGTTTTTTCTAAACCAAACAAAAACAAAGGGAATGAAACCCTGCAATTCCCTTTCCCCCTTCTGAATACCCCGAACCAAACGGCCCCTAATTTTATATGTAGAGTTTAGCAACCCTTACTGTTTCATTTAGACAAAAAAATCATACTATTAATTTGATGATAATAAAAATGATAAAAAGTATTTAAGTAATTTTAATGTAAAAATATTAATTTAAAATATTTAAGTTAACTCCATTCACTCTATCTCACTTTCACCATATGCTTAAAAAACACTAATTAGCTATGGAAAAATCTATTACTAAAAAAATAGTGATGGATTACAGGACATTAGTTAAAAATGCATTAGCAATTCAATTAGCAATAAAAGATTTATATTCATCACTAATTTTATAAACTCATGATGAATAATGAATGACAAATGAAATTAGGGACAACTTTGTTTGTCATTAACTTTATATTGACTAGTGGAATTTCTATTGTTAAAATTGAATTTAGTGATAGATTAATTCATTGCTAATTTTTATCTATCACTAAATTGATTAATTTTTGCGAAATTAGTGGTAACATTATTCAAAATTCCATTACTAATCTAGGATATATTTGTTAGTATATTACCTATTTTTATAGCAAGCCAAACAACTATTTAACAATCAAATTTTATAAAATAAAACTAAATGTGAATATTTTATTTATATAACATAAAAAATATTAAAATCAATGAAATTCAATATTCATATAAAAATAATCATACATAATATATATACATATAAAAATAAAACCTTAGACCTTACTAGTCTAGCTCTCAACATCTCGTTGCTAACTATCCTATGATGATCATCTTTTTCATCAATTGACAGCTCATTTTATAGTAGAGTAGCAAGTGTCATTTTTTCACCTTTCAAACAATGCTCTAAATTTATGCTCATGCTTCTTAATCGTCATCTGTTGAGAAGTAAGTCATTACTCTTAGACTATTATCCTCTCTCATACTACCTTAAGCTCCACATTATGTTACTCAATGGTGTTTTGCACCCTTTATTGTTTAAGCTACGAAAATTAACTAGCCATAGAATATGCTAGCCTAACAACCTTGTGTGCCTACAATCTCTTACCATAAATGTGGCCCCTTTTGTTTTGATCACCAACTAGCTTTATCTATAATGAGGTTTCATTGACTTTTGTAGAGCTAACCCACCATTCTTAGCTAATGTTTAAGAAGATAATACCTTTAGCATTCTGGAGTACTCACCATATAAAATTAAATTTGAAGGTTAAACATGTATCATAAACTACAACTAAATACTACTTGGGTCCTCTCTGCTCTTTTATCTACAAGCTCTAAGGTGCCCTCTTTAATTATATGAGTGTAAGTATGTAGGAACATCATCGGATCAATAGGCCTTCAGCCAAGGTTAGCCATTTGAAAATTTATGTATAGAATAAAACTTACAAATGAAATAAGTTATATCTATTTTAAAACTAAAATTAAAGGTCACCATCTTTCTCTTTTGCTCAGATATGAAGACGGAATTGTCAATGTGCAGGCTTTTTCTAGCAGTAGATATCCTATTTTTTTATGTTGACCTCTTGCTTTCTCTTAAAATCGACATCTTCAACCCATTTCTTCCTAAGGCCCATTTCAATAATTTAAGAAATAATGACTCAACCTATTTCTTCCTGAGGCCCATTTCAATCATTTAAGAAATAATGACTCAAATAAAAATTAATACTAATGCTAAAACTAAACCTAATTTCAATCTTATAACTAAGAAATACTAAATTAACTTAAACCCAATACTAATATTGTAATATCCCCAGTTCAAATTTAAACTTATATAAAGTTTGAAGCTTGTAGATAAGTATTTATTTATTTGGTTAATACTAGTTTTAAATTTATATTCCATATTAAGAAATTTTGGAATATTGAAAATGATGCTTGTAATAATATTTGAAATTTATTTATCTATTTTTATGATCATATTAATTTAAGATTAGCTTGAAATGATTATTATAAAGAATTTCCTACAAGTTGAAATATTTTAGTGACCATGGCTACAAGAATCTATAAAATAATTTATGTGTATTTGATACATTATTTTTTAGAATAGTTTTAATCATTGAGAGTATAGAGATTTATGAAATAAATTATTTTTATTTGATAAACCATTTTGGGAAATTATAGGAAATTAAAATATTTATTTTAGAATTTGCAAATTTATCAAGTTATTACAAAGATATTTATATATATTGAAGGAAGTTTGGAAATAATGAAGTTGAGATCATAAAGTTAGTTTTATGAAAATAAGTTGTTAAAATAAATTAATGACTAGGATGATATTAAATTTAAAATATAAGGATAGGATTTATTTGGAAAGGTGAGCTTACGTTGGGGTGAGAAGCATAAGAGCAAAACCCCCAGCTCCCTTTCTTAATTCTTTTTTCGGATAGCTCTTTCTCAGGTTTTGTGCATTTTTGCTTAATTTTGCTTGCTTTCCCTTCTTTTTTCCCTTCCTTTTTTATATAATTTCTGCCAGCCCCCTCTCTGTCTCCCATTCTCCAAAATTTTCATTCTTGCTACTTCTCTTTCTTCTCCACCGCACAACTCCTCTTTCTTTTCTCTTTCTCTTTTTTCTCTTTATTTTTGGCCATCTGATGCCATGACCAACTCTTCCTCCACGTTGGTTCCTTTATGGTGAGTTGTTGTTGGCTATTGTGATGAGAAAAGCTGTCAATCATGATGATGGTAGGCGGTCTCCTTTTCCCTTTAGCATGTGTTTGTTTCTTTCGCCAGTTCCATTCATAGTCGTTGTAGCTTGTTGTGGATGGGAAGCTGCAAATCGTAGCTTGGGATAACAATAGGGAAGTAATAGTTCTCCTTCATTGGCTAGTATTTTGACAAACTTTCACCGCCGATGAGCTCCAGTCACCCACCTCAAATGTAAATGAACACATTTATATCATACAGTTTTCATTTTTATGTTGATTTGGAACTTCATACAAGAAAAATCTATTTCTATTCATGTTGTGGATTTCTATAAATGCTTTTGAAAAATATAATTTTTATATGATAAGATATTAGGATAAGGTGACTAAAGCTTAATTAGAATATTATAAGGGATTTGGAACTAATTTAGGAAATTTTAGTTTTAAAAGGTTTTAAAAATATAATGATGCTTCAAAAAATTGATTTATTTTATGCCATAGGATGATAAGTCAACATGCTAGTAGTATTCCTAAAAGAGTACCTTGTAAGATCTCTGATGATTTCGAGTAATTCAAAAGACTTTGAAGTATTAAATAAGACTATGAAAAATATAATGTTATTGATATAGATTGCTAAAATATTATGAGTATAGTAAATGCAAAATATTATATCTTCATATTTTGAAAGATTCAAACTTGATTTAGAAAATGTTGTTTTATCATGTTATCTACATACTTGATAGAGCATTGATAAAATAAGGATTTTATACTTAAGGATATTAGATAAGTGTACTTAAAGTATATTCATATTATCAAATTTTAATATTTGATGATTTTTTGCTTTAAAGTGGAAAATCATTATATATGAGAATTTCTAATGTTTTAATGATGAATTTGAAAGTAAAGGATGTTATAGTTAAGGATGAATAAGTAACATCAAGTGTGTTTTCTAAAGTTGGATTTATAATATTTTCATATGTGTGACCTTGATTACAAATTGCCATACATCAACACATTTTAGTTTCATGAGAAAATATTAGAAAGGATTATAAAATGCAGTAAAGGAAATTAGAATATTTTGATTTGACCTTGGAATAATGGTTTATAAATAAAAGTGAGTAAATTCAATGCATTTATAAGTTATCCTTATAATTTGTGAATAGGAAAAAAGGTGAAATGAGGAATGTAGTTACCTTAAAGCTCCCAAGAGTGAACAAGCATGATCATGTGAGTATATATCTCACACCAAAATCTTATTTAGATAAAATATAATTTAATGTTGTGAAATATGTTTTTCTTATTGTTAGTATCGTTTTTATATTCCTATATAAATATATTTATATTCAAGCATGTAATTTCAATTTTGTGGTATATTAAAGGAATATTATTATATCAAAGTGCATAGCGGAAGTATAATAATGTTGTTTCTAGCCATTAAGGATAATGATGTATTATGATTATATAGGAAAACATAACAATATTGTTATAAACTCAAGCATGTGCTACTATGTGCTTGGTATTGTTTAGTGATGAAATTATGACTTTGTATTGAAATATCATAAATAATTGTGATGTGGAGTTAAGCTTTCTTGTGTTTACTATTCGTGGATCATGCTAGTAGTGGCATTGGAAATAATGAGTGATGATGGATGATATGAAAGTTGGATGGAGAATTCCTAACAAATAATTATGAAGGATATAAAATTAATGTAAGAGTCAAATGGAAAATTCCTAACATATAGTTGAAAAAATATAAAATTTGGTTTGAAACCAAAAAGTGGCTAAAAGCATCTACATGTGTTCTTATGATAAATGGATGTGTGATGTGATGAAATATTAGAATTTGTCCATATTTGATTATCATTTTTTGATCTGATTGTAATTAAGCCTTAAGGGTTGTTTATGAATGTGATAACCACTCAAAATGGTTAGTGATGGTATTGGTTGAGTTTATTATATTTTGTGATGCGAGATATGGATTCTAAGTTGTATGTAAATGAAATTCCAATTAAAGGTTGAGTTGATTATATTTCAGTAATCCAAAAAATAGGTTTGTTAATATTTTTTAACTTAGTACATAACTAATTTGCTATAAATTGACCTCTCAGAAGATGATGGTAGATATATATTCACTGGGTTCTTGTAATTCACTTCATTTTACTTCAATATTTTTAGGTTAAGATAGTTGATTTAAGCTACACCATTTACTTGAAAACTCAAAGATTGCCTAAATTGAAAGATTTGATAGTTGGAATTTCTCTTTGAATTAGGATCAGAATTTAAGATAGAAATGATAATGATTCAACAATTGATGTGTTGAATCATTTATAGGTGTATTCAAATTAAGATTGTATGGTATTGTGTATGTTGAACACGCAATCATATCTAAGAATATACATGTTCTGTGATTTATGACAAGTGACCCTCGAAAAGTGTTTAGAAATAGGGAAAACTTTGTCTTTTTTTTGCAAGAATTTATAACGTGATTTGAGTTCCTCTGGAAATAGGGAGATTTTCATTAGGTAGAACTAGAGAAATTAGTGGTAAGGCTAGTGCATACCGAGTATCGAGATTCATATTAGTTATGATTGGGTTTAGGTCGAGACAAATATTAGAAATTAAAATTACTATTAATTTAATAACTTAACTAAAAATTAATTCTAATTTTCTAACTTAACTAAAATTTATTTTTAATTTTCTAACTTCACAAACACTAAGTTAACTAAAATGTAATACTAATACTAAAAACTAAAACTAATATAAATTTTATAACTTAACTAAAAAATTAATAATAATTTTCTAACTTAACTAAGAACAATTTTTAATTATCTAACTTAACAAATATTAAGTTAATAAAACCTAGCACTAATACTAAAAATAAAAACTAATTCACTTTTCTAACTTAAAGAATGTTAACTTAACTAAAACCTAATAGTAATACTAGAACTAAAACTAATTTCAATTTTCTAACTTAATTGAAAACTAATATGTACTCTTACTAAAACTAAAGCTAATTTTAATTTTTTAACTTAACTAAAATTTTCAATTTTCTAATTTTCTAGCTTCACAAATATTAACTTATCCAAAATTGAGATATAATAATTATACATGAAGTAGATAGTTTAATATAAAAATATTAAATATTCTCTCCTAAACTAAGTAATACCATTCCTATAAAAAAATTCATGAAAATTTATGAAAGGAGGATTGGACATTATAGTAACATTACATTCAACATTGAAATACCAAGATAAAAACTATCTTCAACAAAAACAATCTTTAGTAGAAACACAAAAATCTTAAACAAAAATACACAAACAATCTTCAATAAAAATATCAAATACAATGTTGAAATTAAGGTAAAAATCATACAAATAAACTAACAAGAAGATAATTAATCCTAAATTATATAAATTAAGATCAAAATAACTAGGAAATCTGACAAATCAATAATCTTAAACCTTAAAATTATCAAAAAAATGGAAAAGTACCAAAATGCTAGCCATTTATGAAAAATTATCAATTAAAATAAATAGCAACTAATGGCAAAGTGGACTGTAGTGAAAGAGCATAGAAGTGCCAAAAATGCATTGGTAATGCAGGGAAGATAGAAGGACAAGATGATAGGAAAAGAAGAACGATAGGTGGATGGCATTAGGGTTTAATATAAGATCTATATTACTAATGAAATTAGAGATAGATTAGTCCATTGCTAACTTATTTTAATGAAATAGTGTGTTCAAAATTACAAGAAATTTTAAGCACCCATCACTAATTTTCAAAAAATTCATTATATTATCAAACAAAATTTCAAAATTTCATGTACAACACCATCACTAAATTTGTCAATAATTTAATTTTTTTTATTTTGTTGCTAAGTCTATCAATAAAAATTTATTGATGGATTTAATAATGAAACATTTTTTTAAAAAAATTTTTGAAAAAGAAATTTAACAAATCATTGAAAGAATTAGCAATGAATGAAATATCTGTCACTAATTTTATTACTAATTCCAAAATATGTCATCAATTATTTTTAGGGGCATGTATACCTAGTATTGATTATAATTCTATTGTTAATTTCTATCAATAAATATAGATTTTCTTATAGCAATAAATGCATTCATCAAATCAATGAATCGTTGGTGGTGGCAAATTGAGATAGTACCTTTTATTATTTTATTGTTTATAAATTAGTAGTATAACTTTTTCATTCAATTCAAGAAAGGGAAGCTATCGTAAATATTGGAATCGTATAACTTAATTATTTTTATGGAAGAACATTTCAATATAATTAATATGATAGAATATATTGGGCAAGAAGCAATACTACATAGATGCAAATAGACATAAACTAAAAAGTAAAATTGATATGTTATGGAGCGATGACATTTTTAAAATTATGAGTAGTTTTGAGACATTAATTTTTATAAATGAGTGACATTTTCATTCCACTGAAAATTTTAGATGATAGTTTCTAAAGTCACTAACCTTTAAAGGAATGACAACTAAAACTTAAGATGTTAGTTTGCTAAAAAAAAAACACTAATTAGTTATGAAAAAATCTATTACTGATGAGCAAAAGCTCATCACAAATTAAAAAAAATAAATAAAGAGATGCAAGTAAATAGTGCATTGGTAATTTAATTAATGATAGATTTATGTATCTATCACTAATTTATGTTGCTTCTTTCATCACTAATTTAATGAGCTAAAGACAAAGTGAACAGTGGATGAATTTAGCAATGCATTTGTCCTTTGCTAACTTTATATTTAATGACAAATTTTTCATCCTTAAATTGTGATTTAGTGACAAATATTTCTATCTATCATTGATTTAAGCCCATTGTTACATCCATTGCTAAATTTTGATTTAGCATCATAATTTTTTGTTGATAAATTAGATCCATCACTAAATTGGGCAATTCTTATGAAACTAATAATGTTGCTTTCAAATTTTCATTGCTAATCTAGGATATATTTATTAATATATGGCCTATTTTCATCACAATTCAAATAACAAACACCTTGCAATAATCAAATTTCATAAATCTTAAAGCTTATCAACAATCAAATATTTGAATCAAATTTCATAAAAACAAATTTGAATGTGGATATTTTATTTATATAATATAAAAATAAAATCAATAAAATTCAATATATGAAAACCATGTCCAATATTTATCCATATAAAAACAAAAACCTTAGGCAGTTAGCTTTTCACATCTTAATGATAATCTTTCTTATAGTGCTTGCTATCCTAGTCAACTAGTGGTGGTAATCTCTAACCTTTCAAATAATGTGTTAATGTTGTGGTCGTGTTCCTTGATTATCAATTGTTGAGATGTAAGTTACTGCTTCTAGGCTATCATCCTCTCTTAGCCATAATCCATGTCAAGATACCATTTTGACATAGACAAAAGTGACCTTGTTTCTTTTTTGTATTGTTAATTTATTGGAGAGAATATGAGAGTATTGATAGTAAGAAAGAGCAAGTATTTCTACTAGGGTTTATTTATAATGGCCTTAAGAATATCTATATGGAAGTCAAAGCATGGAAATTTGATCTCTATCTTATTAAACCCAAGATATCATTAATATCAAGGGAAGAAGAATTCATCAAACTTCAGAAACCAATGAACCATTTTAAGGATACCATACAAAATTTTTTTATCATTGTTCATTTTCTCCATTATATGAGAATTTTTTTTGAAATATTAGCTAGGTCTTTGTAAGATCATTCGTTTAAGGTTTTTAAGTAACACCTTTGTTATATCCTTAATGGGTCCACAAATAGATGTAGCAACTAACTTATAACCAAATATAATTAAATATAACAGTGGAAATTTAATAGAAATGTTAAAATAATAAAAATTAGTATAAATTAACTAATATAAACACTTTGTTAATTGTTAACCAATACTTTCGAGTTGCCCTCCAGATATAACCCAAATCCTACTATTAACTAGGTTTACATTTTAAGGATAGGGTAATGGGTATCCCAGATAAATGGCAAGGTGCTCTACAATTTGCTATGTGTGGTCTTAAGGAGCTGGTTAGGAAGGGTCCTTCAGAACAAGTTAATTATTATAATACAAATGAAATTAATTAAATTTAATCTATAAATGAAACAACTTATTATTATAATACAAATTAAGTTATAACTATACGAGTAGCTAATTTTCTAATTTAATTAAAAATTAATTCAATCTCCTAACTTAATTAAAAATAATTCATTTTTCTAACTAAACAATTAAGTTAACTAAGAAGTAAATTTAATTTCCTAAATTAACAAATATTAAGTTAACTAAAACCTAGCACCAATGCTAAAACTAAAACTAAAATTAAGTTCAATTGTATTCCCTAATTAAAAACTAATTCAATAAGCTAACTTAAAAAATTAAGCTAAAAATTAACAAATCATACAAATTAAGCTTTAATTTAACAAATTAAGTTAGAAATCAACAAATTAAACTAAAAACCATATAAATCAATAAACTAGAATATCCCTAAATCCTAAACCATACAAATTAGACAAGTAAGCCATTTTTCACAAATTTTTTAGAAAGAACACAATACACAATTAGGATATTAACAAATTACTATTTGAAACAATATAGATGAAAAAAACTAAAATGCCTCTAAACCTTGAGTCATACAAATGAAACTAATTATAGTACTAACACTAAAATAAAACTAATTTTAATTTTCTAACTTCCCTAAGAATTAATTTTAATTCCTTAACTTAATAAATACTAACTTATCTAAAAACTAATTCTAATACTAGCACTAAAACTTGAACTAATTTTAGTTTTCAAAATTCCCTATGAATTTCCATTTACATATTAATTTCTTTTTATATTTCTAATAAAATTTCACCATAAATTGCAAGTAGTATCTACTAAACCATAATTATATATAGTCATATGTCATTAAAATTAATTAGTTACAATCTGTAGAATAAAAAAGAAAACAAAGTGAGAAGAAGTTCTACATTATTCAAAATGGACTTCATACATGAATATGTATCATTTCTATTTTTTTTATTTATCAATGTTCTTTGATTTAAAAAAATTTATAAAGATATTTTTATTTTATAAGTCATAATTATATTATTAAAATTCACAATTTCAATATTTCAATTTTTTTCATAACATTACATAAGATTTGAGATTAAGCTCAAGTTTAAAAAAATACAGATCAAGCCTATAATACATTAAAAAGTAACACTACTGTAGAATTACAATTCTAAGTTAGTGGATATATATTAATCAAAGGATAAACTAACATTTATATCAATGCAATAACATTTTTAAATTATTAAGATTAACAAAATAACAATTATTCAAAACAACCAATGTTTATTTTAACATAATGATATTTCTTGAAATTCATGGGAAACTTAAGATGATGGTTAAGTTAATAACTAACATCATTTTAGTCACGATCCTCATGTTTGAAAATAAAGGTGACTTTAAGATATCAATTCTTTGTGTAGTTGATGTCAAAAGTGAATGTGAATGATTATCTTTGAAAGGATAAAATAACTTATGATGCTAGTTTGTTAAAAAAAATTAATGATTCAATGGTATTTTTGTAAATATGTTCTTAACTTTATATGTCTATTTCATATTAGTTTAATGTTGTTTAATCAAGATATCAATTGTTAAATTGAAAATTGACATATAAATGTTTTGTTTGCTAACTTTCTTTTTGTTTTTTATTTCGCATCACTCTTGCTTTTCAAAATTGACTTCTTTGGCAATCATCTTGCCATGAAAATTTCTTTGATGAGTCCTGAACCTCTACTACATTCTTTCCTACACTTAAAGTTAGCTTTATGCTGATCCTAGTCATAAAAAAAATTAAACACATTTTTCTTTCTCATATTCATTATATATTTTAATATTAAGTGACTAAATTTAGCTATTTGGTTAGAATGTATATGTATGAGTATGGTGACATTGTGACAGCCTCGTTCATAACTAAGTTTAGGATTATATTATATACTATGTTTAGTAATGCTTTTAAGGTTTAGATGCAAGTTATATGGTCATGATATACTTTATTTGATGGTGATGTCTCTACTATTTTTTCTTGCTCCCTTTGCCATTATATGATATTATATCTTTTTAGGGCTTTAAATTCATTATATATTTTAATTATTCCAATTTGTTCCATGGTTATTTAAATTAATAGAGGAGTCTATAAAGCATAATGACATGTAAACTTATTTTAATTACTTATCATGTAAATTATATGTTTTACCATGCAATATAGTGTAGCATTTATTGTGAGGACCAATCGTATATTCACTACTTTGTTCATCATTAAGTAATGTCAATCTATAAATTTTCTCACATATCATTGTATATGATTGACATTGGTTTCCTTGTAAAATCTAGAATATAGATCATTTTGGAAAGGTAATTGCCCTTACCTAAAGAAATATAAAGGACCCCACAATTTTGAAAGCTATTATTGTAGCATATCTAGGGGTGAGCAAAATGCTCTTAACTAATATAAATTAGCTGAACCATTTACAAATTGGTCAATTTATATTGGTTAAAAATTACAAACAATTAAAATCAGAGGAAAGTTTTGTTTTATTATAATTAGTTACATGTGTAAAATATACCATTCAAATATAAGCGTAATTAATGGAAATAACTTTATTTAGTTTCGAGCTATATGGTGCATTAGGACTGGCCACAGTTCGATCATGGTCGGTTACTAGCTTATTAGTTAACCGATTGGTAATGTTTATTTTTCTAATAACACTACCCGTTGCTAACTGACTCATTGCCTAGAACTAACTGAAACCAATTTAGGTGAATCCAATCAGTTTTAGGCAGTTGAGTTCAATAACTGAACTAATAAATCAGTAAAGGTGAGGTGGCATTAGAAGTGGGGACCTCATTCCAAAAAAATGATATTCCAAATCTAGATTCATAGTCTATGACTTGAACTCTACTAAGTCTGTCACAGCCACCCACTCAAATTCTGCCACCTGTATAGGAACAGTCTATACCATAAGATAAGCAATAAACAAGTAGACCACTACTAGACCTTTCTTTTGCATACTGAAACTCCCTTCTTATGTTTTTCGGTGCCAAAAGCAGCATATGTGCCGGCCTTCTATCCCCTTTTTATCAAAATTCATTCATAGGACCCACCGTATGACTACTAAAGAGGATAAGCTCGTGAGGGGAACAGTGGTGTGATTGCGAGTGGGAATTGATTGGTGCGGTTGTGGTAGGAAACATTGTTGGTGTAATACCCAAATCGCATGGTGTTAATTGATAGTAGAGGCTCAGGGCTCGAGGAAGCAATATTCCTCAATATGTGAAGAAGTCTATGATAAAAAGGCAAGGCTCCCTAATTTTACTCCACAGACCCTAGAATAGGTGGTTTAAGCTTGGTTGGTTCAGTCTTTTTTGGACAACAAACCTTAATTCCCGTAACCGCCCATAACATTAAATTCAACTTTAATTTGATTCTGTTCTCGACCGTCTGATCCCTTAAACCACTGCTGATTGCCCTATTTCAAATTTTTTCGATCAATTTTGGTCAGTTCATCCGGAAATGGACACCCCTATAGTGCATATAGAGAAAGTTGAATATTTAAACCTTTTCTTTTATTATTTGATGGAAGTGTCCTTTCTTTTTGTAATTTCCTTTCTCAAAGACTCAAACCCTAACTCCACTAGACTCTAAATTTGCCTAACACCATTAATCTCAATCATTTTACTCCAAATTACGAATATTTTCCTAACCTACATTCCTTTAGAACAAGTTCTAGAGAAAGTGAAAATAGAATAATATAAAAAAAATAGCCAGATAAAATTCCCCTCTCTTTCTCCTAAGGAATCAATAAAGAAATGAAAAGAAGAATTTGGCAAAAGATAGGAACTTAACTCGAAGGTTGGTGCATGCTTATACATGATAAAGATGTTGTATTTCTCTATCTTTTATCTGCACCTTCCTTTTCACACTAAAGCCATGGTTTTTAAAGTAAGAGATAACATTTAATAGAAAAAATCTTGTTATTGTTGCACCAATAATTTTTTGATATTATAAGCTAAAATTTTGCATTTACATAGAGATTTCTAAGGATTTACTATTATTTTATGGAGAAACTTGAATGGAATTTGCAATAAAATTTCCAATTGGCTTCAAGAAACTTCCTTGCTTTATTACTTTTGAAAAGTGAAATTCTAAAATTCTTTAACCATTTTAAACCACTCTTAACTATTTATAACTAAATAATTTAGTTAAAAATGATATGAAGTGTAGTTTTAGATAACTATGATAGATTTATGAGGGCAATTAGTTGAAAATGGTTAGGCAATTTGTGAACTAAACCTAACTGAACTTGAATGTTATAAAATCCTAAGTGTGTCTAGGGATGAGAAATTATATATTAGGTTTAATAAGAAATGGAAGCTTGAAGGAGAAAATGGATCAACATATACCAATTATGTTAGAGGAGCAATATGATTTAAGTATTAATAACTTATGCTTATTAAAAGAAAGCACCTATGGGATTAAAGGATAACATTTAGGATGAGGTCTTCATATGTACACATGATTTGAATAGCTTTGTATTGTAGATATGAAAAATTATATTTTTAAGATACTTACATATAACTTATTTTCCATATGTGTTTTTTGTTCTTACAGAGTTCTTTCCATATTTCAAACACCTTATAAATTTGTAGAAAATTAGTATCACATGTTAACCTTGTAAAGGGACTTCAAAACAATGTTAAGGTGAGAATACATTAATTTTGAGACTGCAACAAATTATAAACTTGACTCGGTGATGGAATTACATCAACTAAGAATTATAAGAGAAGTTCCATGAACAGTATGTGGATAAGCATTTCAAGGTAAAATTTTTACATTTTCTTTTGTCTAATTCATCTTAATGTTATTTATGTATGAAACTTCCATTTAACTTGAGTTAAATCTAATTGTAAGTTATTTGTTTATTGCTACAAAACACTTTCACTCAACAGGCCTTTTAAGCTAAGTTTGAATTGGTAAGGAAAAATGACATCTTAATTTTAGCTTTAGGATTTAAGGAGCATTCTTACTGTGTTCAGGGTGTCAAGTATGGCATTAGCTTGAGAGAGTTCTTTGTCTCATCAAGGTGTCATCATGTGTGACATTTATAAGCTAATGTGGATGACTTCAAAGTGAGGATCATCTATAATGTGGCATAAAAACTCAAGTTAGATTGAGGGGCAAAGCATTGGCAAATGGAAGAAGAGCAACACTTGTAGGTGCAATAACTTGTGTAGTAACATGTGCAAAATTAATTCTAATAGCAAAGAAACTTTACACTTTGATAGAGTAGATAAGCTATTAGTAAACTACATAGTTAATTTCATAATATCTTTCTAACTGGTGTTTAGGTCCATTACTCACCTAAATGAGCCAAGTCTTACGAGTAATGTCCAACTAATCAAAAAGTGTCATCCTCTTCTACAATTGGCTTAAATGATATGCCAACAACTATAGCACTAGCTCTTATGGTAGTAGACCTTCTAAAGACTATATTCAACGTAAATATCACCCTTAACTTTTATATTTTTTTCATACATGTCTATGCATGAATTAGGTTTCCTATAGTAGAGGTTCACATTTTACAAGGTGAAGTATGATGCATTCTGATAGTAGTGGAACCATATTTACAAAAAGTTATGAATGAGTAACTTTTGATTGCTATAAACTTCACTATCGACTATTATCAGATGATCAAGTTTGGTTAGTAAGCCTTGGTCCACAAGGATAAGGTGCCAATACTAAATGTTGTAATTTAGATAGTGGAATAAATCCATAGAGCTTTTATTGCATGGGTGATAACCCTCCTTTAATTCCCAATAGAGGTATTATCTTGTATTCTCCCTTTCCTACTACAAGCTTTTTATATATTTTGAAGTTATATTAGTATTATTATTACTATAACAAATTAACACTTGTGCCACGATTAAAATCATGGCACAAGATCAAAATTTCTGTGGCTATACTATTTAGTGATGGAAATACTAATTGAATGATCTCGTGGCACAAGTAAATGTGGCAAGAAAATTACCATGGGAAAAAAAGTCCTATTATATAAATAATTTTTTTTACCACGAGTTCACTTATGACTAATAGATTCTTCTAGCTATGAGTACAAATGTGGCAAAAAAGGCACATCCGTGGCTAGTAACTCATATTACCACGAATAAAATTATGAATAAAATAAAATAAAATAATTATAAAAACTAATGTAATTAGCTAAAATAATTTATATATATATAAATTAAATCAATTATCTAACTAATTCAATTAAATGTTATCCTATCATTTTATTTGTACATCTGTTAAAATTTGTTAATGCTTTTTACCTATATCTAATTAAGATAAATCCTTGAAATTCTATTTGTCTAGAAATTACAAATTACATTTATCAAAAATCAAACCTAAATCTTCAAGCTAATAAATGTTATGCCTTATCATTGCACTAGTTTATTTTTTTAGTATTATAATACAATATATTTTATATAAAATTTTAATTGACCGATTGACTTCAAAAATAAAACTACACTTATGTGATATTAATTATATAATAATAAAATATTACATAAATACATATAATAAAAATACACTAATAGTAAAAAAATTTATAATTTTATTTTAAAAATTAATTTTTTATAAACTAAATTTCCATTTGTTTCATTACTAATTCTACTTATATCAAATTTATCATTTACAAATATCTTATATCAAATTTATCTCTCACAAATAATTAATTAGTTAATTTTATCTTTTTATTAACATTTTTCATTAATTATTATTAATTGAGTTCTTATAAAATAAAAGTATGTGAGAAATGAAATTAATATATTATTAATTATTATTAATTGAGTTCTTATATGTGAGAAATGAAATTAATATAATTGGAATTAATAAAGGATGAAAATGAAAATTTAGAGTATTTTATATATATCACTCTCTTAAATATAATTTGCTTAATTTTTTTTAATATAATAATTTTATTATTATTAAATTATACATAATTTTATATAACTATTATTTTTATTTTTTTAATAAAAGTTTTGTTAATATTACAGTGATGAATGTAAAATTTATTATTACATATTTCTATAATAAAACGTGTTATAACTTATCTCATAAATTATACTATTTATATATAATATAATAATTTCAGTATTTTCATAATATATATATCTTCTTCATTAACACATTTTTTAAGAATAATGTGATGCGATAAAAAATAATTTTTTATAATATTTTATACCTTGAACGATTCTTTTGTTTAATTGATATTTTAAAAATTGGACTAAATAATGAATTAAAAAAATTGTTATATATGTATGTATTATATATATGTATATGTAAATCCTATTAATTTTTAATTTTAGTATGTACAGAATTTAAATTCATTGAATAATTATATAATACAATCTTTAATATATTATAATATTTATTTTGTTAATGTATATTAATTTTATTATATAAATTTAATTAATGGAAATTTAAATAATTATTTATTATTTATGAAAAATAGTTACATTCTAATAAATATTAAATTTGATATATATGTAAATAAAAATGTTTAGGAACTTAACAATTGAATTCTTTTTTATATATTTTAAGGTATGAGATTTAACTTTTATTTCAATTATTTCAAGAAAAATAATAAAAGTATATAACTATATAATTTATGGGTAGTTCTATCTTTTTATATATATTTTATGAATCAACTAATTCAAAATGTTAAGTTTTATAATTTTTTTATTTTGATTGATGAGATTAATCAGTTGATCAATTGATGAATTAATTATTTGTTAAATATCTATAATATATAATTATTTATATTTTTTATTGTTTACCATATTGCATTTATTACAAATAATGTTTTTTATATGTATAGTTACAAAAAATGATATATTTGACTATGATTTTATTCATAAAATTAATTCATGATATAAGTAATATTTTGTTATAGATAAATTTTTCTGACTTATATAATAGAGTAAGTGATACTTTGTCACAAGAAATACATACTTGTAATTTAATTTATAGCACAAGTAATACTTTGTTATAGGAAATATATTCTCATAACTTAATTTATGGCACAAGTAATACGTTGCTACGAGTAAAGTTTTTCTATAGCATAAGTGATACTTTGCCATGAAAAATATGTTCCCGTAGCTTAGTTTTGTGGCGCAAGTGATATTTTACTACAGATAAAGTTTTTTTGTAGTACAAGTGATACTTTACCATGGAGATTATGTTCCTATATTTTTGTTCATGGTACAAGTAATATTTTACCATACGTAAAGTTTTCCTATGACATAAATTTTTAATTTTTTGGACATTTGTTTAAATTTTTTGTTCTTGTTAGAAATGGTAAAATTGCCATGATTTTTGAATTTTCATAGCATAATTTGTGGCACAAGTGTTAATTTGTTATGGTGTATATGAGATTACTAACTAATATCATTTGTCTTTCAACAATCTTTGAATCACTCCTAGAAGGCATTATCGGTGTTCCTTGATAGTTCTAAGGAAAAAATTACTTAGGCTATACTCTTAATAGAGGTGGAAATGGTGAGATTATATAATTTAATGTGCATTGACAAGGCCTTTATCCAGTAGCTCCTAAGGTTTAAAGAGCTTGATGTTATTTGCATCTATCTTTAGATTATGTAAGTTTGTGCTATCTTTTTTGAACAAACATAAATTAATTGAACTACTATCTAAATATAAGTTTAGTCTATGTTGATCATTCGATAGGTAATTTTATGACTTGTGCTTATTAATGAATCATACATTTGGATTCCTAGATCCATCAACTCAACAAGGCAACTTAGAAAAACTACATATTAATAGAGAAATACTATATCATACATATTCATTCATCTTCTATGGCATTTAGTCATATTATCTACCATATACTTATATGAAACATGTACCATCATTTTCTAAAAATTTAATGAATACTCATCATATTTGTACAAATTAGATTAAACATACTTTTCTAAAGAGTGTTAATTTCACATATTGAGTAATAGATATCAAGATAGTATGTAGCACAATACCCATCTATGATCGAGGTATTGTATATAATCTTTTATAGTTTCAAAAATTTATTAAAAAAATTATTCTTTATAATTGCTATCATTTGGATTCTCAGTACCATAAAATTACCCTTTAACATTGATTGTTTTTCATTTTCAACATTGGTTATGAAATGACATATATACGAGTATCATTATATGTCAAACATTAACTTTTACCAATTTGAAAGGTCTACTTACCTTTGGTTTCACACCTTGTTCATAAGTTGTGGATAAAGTTTCTTCAAAGAAAATTTTCAACTTCGATCCCATGTTTCTCAATAAAGGATCCATCCACTAGATAAATCTACTCTTTAGCAACACCATGGCAAGCATCTAATGACAACCACAATACAATGGCATAACTAAACTATCAAATTTTCTTTAAGAAAAAAAAATCACAATTGAAGCATAAGTGAGACTTGCTCCTCTTAAATCGATGCGAAGTAGTATTTTTTTCTTAGGTTCACATGGTATCACTTTTAAAATGTACTTTAATCTTATAGCCTCATTTGTTGCAAATTGCTTATCAACTTAATATAGATCTAGGAATCCATATGTAATATTCTTCGATAGCAATGTGTCATAGCAACACATATAGAAGGATTGACATAAGATAGATTAACATAAGATAAACTTATATTCAAATAGTAATTTCAGTAATTTGTGTTTAGTCAAAAAAGATAACACATACTTACATGATTTAAAATTAGATATAAATCACATTGAGCTCCTTGAACTTTAGTAGTTATTTGATGGAATCTTTTTTATAAAAATCAAATTTGGAGGTCATTAAAACACAAATAAGGATGGTTAGTTGTATTAGATAATAATACTAAACTAACTTAAAAAAATATATAAAAAATTATGATTAAAGGAATACATAATGATACCTCCATAGGATATTGAATGGAGGCATTGGGCCATGTGATAAAGGTGTTGTGGGCTTCTTCCACTATTTAAACCATATCATTTGGTACTAGCATTTAACTTTATGAACTAAAGGCTTGTCCACCACCACCTTAACTTGATTGTATGGTAATCGTCGATGGTGTAGCTAATAGCTTACTAAAATTTACCCTTCCATAACCTTTTACAGAGGTGGTTTCACCATCATTAAAAAACATTGAGCTCTAATTTATGCAATGTGGATAGGAAACTCAATTCATCCGTAGACATATATGAAAATTTTTAAAGGTTAAAGGTGACATTTATCTTAGGCATGGTTATCAAAAGGTCTTCTACTTTAGGGTATGACACTATAAGTGCTATCATGTCCTCAATGCTAGCTGTGGGAGAGGTTAGCACCTTCTAGATCAAAAGCTTACTTAATTGGTTAAGCACTGGTCATAAGAACTAGCTCATCCATAGGAGTAATGGACCTATAGGTTGATTAGATAGACATTATGAAACTTAAATGTGTATTATACTAGCCAACTATCTACTTGTATAAAGAGCACAGTAGCTTAATGTATAATTGAAACTACTACTATAGATACAATTGTGTATGCAAATGTTACTCTTTCATCTATTGCATCCTGACATCCTAATTTGTATTGAATTTTTCTGCCATATCTTCAACAACCTTCACTTTTAAAAGTGCAAAATCAATGCTCAAATGTCCTACTAAGTGGTGCTTTAATGGGCTAAATACTTTTTTATGGCTAACACTTCATGAAAAGCTAAACATAATTGAAATGCTTTTTAGTTCCTAAAGCTATATTTAGATGTCATTTTTTCCTCATAAGTGTTATCTTTTAATCCTAGAGGGACTTTCTTATGATGAGGAATAGCTATGGATACTTTGGACCAAATAACCACTCTAACATAACTGGTATCTTTATTGACATTTTCTCCATTTGGTTATCATTTCTCATTAAACTTAAACATGTAATTTCTCACCCTTAGACTATGTTATAGTAATACCCTTCAAGATTATAGGACCCTTTGTGTTTCTTTTGGTAGGGGTAGTTATCTCTCAACGATCCATATTCTAAATTTAGCAAAAAGCCTTGTGTCAATCATGTATATGTAATAAAGTTATAAGTTGATATTATTTAATGATAAACAAAATTACAGATATAAGATTGAACCTCATAATAAATGATATACTAATTGCAAGGTAAAACACATAACTTGTATGACAAGCAACTAAACTAAGATTACATCAATCATCATAAACTCTTTCACTAATTTACATCACTATGGAGTAAATTGAAATCATTGAAATATATGATAAACTTAATGCCCTAAAAAGATACAATAGTATACAATTATAAAGGCAACAAGCAAAAATGGCAAAGACATTACCACTAAATAGGGCATACCATAACTATATATCTTAAGTGTGACTAAACCCTAAAAGCATCAGTAAACACAACATATAATATAATCTTAAACTTAGTGATGAACAAAGCTATCATAGTATCACCATATAAATACATATACATCATAACTAAGCAAGGCCAAATATAATCACTTAATATTAAAAAATATAATGAAAATAAGAGAGGAAAATGTACCTAAAAATTTTATTAATAACTAGAATAATCATAAAGTTAACTCTAAGTGTAGAAGAGATATGGTAGAGTTTATGACTTATTGGAGAAATTTTGATAGTGGAGATGATGTCGGGGAAGTGAATTTTAAAAAGCTAAAGTAATAAGAAACAAAGAAGGAAATGAAAGTTATATAGATAAAAAAATTACACATTAGTTGCTTAATTAATGACTAATATCTTAAATAAATGATATAAGATTGATGGAAAATAGACATATAAGGTTAAGATGATATTTACAAGAATACTATGGAATAAAAATACCATCAAGCAATTAATTTCAACATTGGTTGGTTAAATAGTTTATGTCTTAAGCTCTTAAGCCCTTTCAAAAATAATGGTTCACATTCACCTTCAATGTTGGTTATACATAGAATTGATGTTTTAATATCATTTCTATTTTCAAACATTTTGACCATGACAAAAAGACATCAATTTTTAATTTAACCATGTCTTAGGTTTTTATGTAAATTTCAATAGTGGCACCAGATAAGTATAGTCCTTTTTTTTTTACAATTATCTTCTTATTTATCCCAATAATTCCAAAAATATCACTATTTTTATATAAGCATTAGTTTATTTTATTAAAACCTTTGTCGACCAACCTAGAATTGTAATTTTGTAATAGTGACCATCGATTCTTTTAAGTTCATAGAGGTGCTAATTTCCCATAAACCACTATATATGTAATATACAAGATATTATCTATATTATTTTTTCTTATTTCATGCCTCTTAAAGTGTTACATATTCTTAATTTAGTGAAATTAGTTATATTTTTTTATTAGGTTATGAATTCACAATGTTAATGAATTATTCAATTAATATTGAACTTTAACACCATTTTCTATTTCTAACTATAAATTAAGTTTTCAAGGTCTTTATGCTATTAGAAAGTTAAAAGGAAGCTTTAAAAATCTCATATTTTAGTTAAAGCCCAATTGGGATGTTTGAAAGGTCAATTTTAATCATGAAAATAAGGCTTTATTTTTGTCCCACTGAGCTTGCCATGGTTTTGGGGCCATAAATGGAGTTTTAGAAGTCTAATTGAGGTGAAACTAGTGTTTAAAGTTAGATAAGACCCATTCTAACAACTTTCATATTTGGGATTTAGCAAAACTACATTGTTTTGTTAGTTAAACTTTGCTAGAAGCTAAATTACAAAAATTTACTACAATAAATACTATTAGTAATTTAATTTATAAATTAGGCAATGGATTTCCAATTTAAGTAAAGCTCCATTCTTTATAACCTTAGGAGAAATGTTTACTTAGCCTTTTAGGTTTTCTATCTTAGAAATTTAGATATAACTAGGTTGTATGCCTTCAAAAGCATTCATTCTATCTTAATCAACGAACATTCTTTTTCTAATTTTTCTCTTGCAAGCACCATAAGTAGTTGATTCTTCTTGTTAGTTCAAGGGATTAACACTTCAATCTTAGTTTGGATTTTAAGACTTTGATTTAATTTAACTTACTTTTTATTTTCTATCTCTTATTTCTTTGTTTTACTCTTATTTTATGATTATTTTAGGTAATTAGCTAATTTGGATTGTTAGTTAATTACTCTTGATAATTTGTAGCTATATGATTGATTACAATTAATTCTAGGTTAGTTATTTTCAATCATAATTAGTAGCAATTAGATGTTTAATTTTTGTATGTAAGATTATAATCACCTAAGAGATTTAGAGGACAAATTGGTAGTTTCTCAAGTATAGATTTGTTAATTTAGTTTTAGTTGTTCATGAATTGATTGCTTATGCTAGTTGATTAAGGATTAGCATCAATATTTAGTTAATTAGTATTAGGTGATTAATTTGAATATTAATTAAGAATTACTATAGAGCATCAAGATAATCTATAGTTGAGAAGTTGAACCAAGAATAACCTTGTTGATATTAATGATAAACTTGTTATTAGAATGTGAATTTCCTTAAACTGAGCTTTTATATTCTATTTTACTCTATTTTAATTCTATTTCACTGTGTGTTTGAATTTGCTTTTGAAAATCCTTTGTTTTTTTTACAATTTTATTTAGCCAATTGACTTCTATTCCTATAGGTATGACTTAGAATTGCCTTTTACTGCATTTTTTAGCAAGTATGCTATTTAATTCCACGGTGAAATGATATGCATCAATATGGTAGCTTGTATAAGAATAATTAAAATGACATATCTACTAGTTGCTATAATACTTGCCACCCTGAAAACACTTGGATGGATAAGGCTTATTGCTTTGTTAGGGAAGACAAATAAGTAAAATTGGTAAGTAATCATTGCTACTAAAATGACTTTTTCTTTCAGATAATTTTCAACCTGGAGTTCTAACATAGGCTTAATTTGTTTATTGTTCTGAGATATAGAAACACCAATAACACCATATGGATAACAAGATAAAGAAGTTAATTGTTTGCTTTTACTTTGGCTTCAAGGCTTATGGTATTTATAAGGATTGCAAAACCAAAATCTTAGCTAATCTGACATAGACATCTCATAATGATTATGTACTCTTCAATAATATTTTTGAAGAACAAAGAATAGACATTTATAGGTACTAGAATTAAAGGAATTAACATCATAAGTGCTTTGTAACTTTTTAGTAAAAAGGATGACTTCATCATAGAAAGCATAAAAAATAGGCAAGCTGCTAATTCTCTTTAGGTCCTAAAGTGAAACTAATACTTCCTTTACAGATGTAAGAAGACTTCAAACTTGCGTGAAGCTTGAAGAATAAAAGAATGACAATAAGAAATGAATAAGGAGGTAAATAAAGCATTATACATTCTAGCCTTGACAAGGATGTCTTTATTGTGACTCAAAATGTCTTTAAGTCATTCTTAATAACCATTAATGTAGAGAAATTCATCAAACAACAAGATCAGATTCTATTAAATAGCTTCATTTTTGCAATTGTGGTTAAATTTTAAAAGAATGCTTTCATAAGAATCATTCTCTAAATGAAGATAGCATTAAAGATTGATTACTTTTAAGTGAAAAGATCATGTTGGATTTAGAGTACAAAAGTCACAAAAAGATGAAGTACTCTAGTAAGTGACACTCGACATAGGCACAAGATTTATGAAGCAAGTACCATAAGTACTAGTGACTAGCTGATAAATAGACAATGTCATTGCTACTTCCATAGAATCATATAGATAAGTTAAGATTATCATACACAACTTCTTGAAGTGTGTGAAAGTACCTTTGAAACAAACCATTTTTAAATTGATAAGAACACTTTAAAAGATATGATGATGAAACTAAAATAATTTTTCAAAATTTTTAATAAAAATAATAATAATAATAATAAAAGAAAATAAAAATAAAACAATAATAAAAAAATAAATATATAAAAATAAAAATAAAGAAAATTAAAAATATGTAATATATAAAAATAATAAAAATAAAAAATAAAAAGATAGTAAAATTAAAGGAAAAAATATACACATGTTAGGATAAAAATAAACATAGAAGAACATAGAAGAACAAAGAAAATAATAATAATATTTAAAAAATAAAAAAATGAAACACATAGAAATAAAAAAACTAAATAACAATGATATTAAGAATTAAAAATCTAATAAATAATTAAAAGAGAAAAATATAAAAATGATTAAAAAAAAGAAAAATGTCATTAATAGATTAACATCTAAATTAACAAAAAAAAATACAAGAACAACA
The DNA here is from genome assembly GCA_020226215.1 of Sindora glabra. Classification (NCBI taxonomy): domain Eukaryota; kingdom Viridiplantae; phylum Streptophyta; class Magnoliopsida; order Fabales; family Fabaceae; genus Sindora; species Sindora glabra. The sequence goes on along the minus strand of CM035235.1, from coordinate 33,563,922 downwards.
TTTAAATGTGAACAAAAATAAAAAAATTGTATTACAAAAACTAAAAAATAATAAAAATAGAATAAAAAATTAAAAATAAATAAAAATAATGAAGGGATTCATACCTCATAAGATATTAGGATTATCCTAAAAATGGAAGAATGTTATCAATAAACTAATAGCAATCAAGGTTGTTGAATATTTTCTTCAAAAACATTGAGTAATTCATCAAACACATGTGCAATTCCTTAAGCATACAATAGTTGTGTCCAAGTATCATGATAATTTTTTTTTTGAAGATTCCTTTCCTAAGTTTGCTAAAAAAATACAAAAATTAAATCAAACAAATTACAAGAAGAGTTCAAGAATAATAAAAAATAAATATATTAGCAAGAAAGAACAAAAAAGTAAACAAAGGTGCATTATTAAATTAGTTTGATTAAATGAATTTTAGCTAATAAAGCAAGTATACTAGTATAGGACTTGAAGATCTAATATTATGCAATGGCTAAAGGAGGGAGAAAGGTTAAAGTAAAATAAAATGGAAGAATTACAAAGCAAAATTATAAATTATGCCAATGATACTAATCTCACGATGAAAATATCAAAGCTTTTTTTAATATTCATCTACAAATGCAATGCATACATTAAATCAAGAAAAGCATAAGATGAATAGAGAAAAAGATATAAACAGAAATTAGATACCTCAATTGTAATACTTTTATAATGTGAAAAAAAATAAAGGGTGGTATTCTATTTATAATTATGATGATAAGATGTTAAGGTTTCAAAGAAACTTTAATTCAAGATTGTAAGCTTTATCTCAACACTTTGGTGAAAATTATTTTTAAATTCAAGAAGAAAGAAGATGAAAAAAAATATTAAAGCAAAAAGAATTTGATTCAATCTTAACTATTATTGCAAACATACAAAATATAAAAAAAATAAATCAAGATAAATAAAGAAGAAAGCATAGCATGCACTAGAAGATATATATTAGAAATAAGTTTCGCATCATACATCACATGCACAAACAAAAGAAGATTAAATGGATTTCAATTATTTTATCAGATGAAGAAGGCTTCCATATGGATCATGCATGGACTGTTTGAAATTATAAATTAGGTTATTGTATTAGGTTATAATTGATCATAATTTGCCTATAAGTTTATATTTCAAGTATTCTATTAATTTCTTTAGTTTTTAACCTTCATATCTTTAGTTTTCCTTTCCTTTTCCTTAGTCCTATTATAACCTTGAATGAAGTTCATTTGATTTCTATTGTATATATGATTTTGAGTAGTGGAGATAAGATTATAAGAGCTTATGGTTGTACATTTTTCATGAATGAATTTGAGTGAATAGCCTACAATAAACACTTGAGAGTTGGAGAATTGATATATTTAGTAAGTATTTATCTATTTGGTCGAATGTTTTTTAATGAAGTTGTTATATTAATTAATGTTCAAGTTGTTAAGACTAATTGATTCATGATGTATTATGTTTCTTAAGAGTTTGATTGTCTCCTCACTCTTGGTCTTGCACTCTTGAAATCATTAAATTAGTTTTTGGTTTAACTTTTATCTTTAAATAAATTATGTTTTACTCGAGGATATGCACATGTTAAGTGTGGGAGAAATTGATATACATAATATTTTATATTAATTTTTTCCAATATTTGTGTCTTCTCTTAAAGTGTCATTGTTCTTATTTTAATGGTTTAGTCTTGTTTTGGAATATATAATGAGTTTTGGATTAAATGGAAAATAATGAATAATTTTGAGAATTTGACACTATTTTAGGTTTTACTTATAACTTAAGTTTTGGATATCAAAATTGGGTGATCATTACTTTATTGGAATGACAAGAGGAAGCTTTAAAACTTTTATATTTTGACCAAAGCCTAATTTAGACATTTGGAAGGGAAAAAATGGTCATGAAGCTGATGCTTTGTTTTTATCCTAACTGAATCAATCTCAATTTGTAGGATATAAATAGATCTCTAAAGGTCCAATTCAGGTTAAAATAGTGTCCAAAGTTAGTTAAGACCTTAACAATTTTCAAGTTTTGAATTTAGTGAAACTACATATTTTGGTGGTTAAACTTGCGTTGTATGTAAAATTATGGAAATTACTGCAATAAAACATTATTAATGGTTTAATTTGTAAGTTAGGTAAGACCCCATTCTTTGTAACCTTTAGAGATATATTTACTTGACCTATTAGGTTTTTTAGCTTTAGAAATTAGATTTAAAATAGTGTGCCTCCAAAGAGTAAGAACGCACATCCTAGGTAGCTTTCTCTTTTTCTCCAAGTTTCATTTACATTCTATCATGAATGGCTAAGCTTTCTTCTTCTAGTTCAAAAGATTTATTACATTCTTTCTAATTGATTTTGAAGACTTTATTCTTTTTCTCTTATGCCTAATTAATTATCTCTAGTCATCTGTTTCTTTTAATAATGATTACATAGATAGTCTTTCAAAAATATTTTGTTAGATGATTATCTATGTGATACAACTTTGATGTGTATCATTTCATCCCAAAAATTAATATTAAACCTACTTTAACATATAGATAGGGTGAGTCCAAGTCAAACCCAAGGGAATAAAAGCCAATCATGAAAATAGAATGTAAAAATTAAGGTTTTTCTAGAGGAATTTAAATGAACAATAAAAATAAAATCAAACTAGAGTAAAATAGAATATAAAAGCTTAGTTAAAGGGATTTCATATTCTAAATATAGATTTATCATTGATATCAACAAGATTACTCCTAATTTAACTATTTGTCTATGGAATTACTTGGATGCCCTCTAGTAAACCTAATTAAAATTGTAAACTAATCACCTAATACTAATTAACTCAAGATTAATGTCAATCCCTAATTAAATAGTAAAAACAATCAATTCATGAATAACCAAGACTAAATTAACAATCCTACATATAAGAAATTACTGATTTATTCTTTGATACTTCTACATGATTATAATCTTACATGTGAAAATTAAACACCTAATCACTATTGATTATGACAAAAAAAACCATCCTCTATGAAAGAATTAACTACAATCAATCATATAGCTATGTATTATAAAGAGTAATCAATTAATAGGCTTAATTAGCTAATCACCCTAAAACAATCACAAAATAAGAGTAGAATAAAGAAGTAAGAGATAAATGAATCGAGAATAATATAAATTAATTTAGAGTCTGGAAATCAAACTAAGATTGAAGTACTTAAACCATTGAACTAATGAAGAAGAATCAACCACTTATGGTGGAATGCAAAAAAAAAAAAAAAACTATAGAGAGTAAGGTTTGCTATCTAGAGTGAGTTGGGTTTGTCTTTGGAGGCACAAAACCTTAAATATAATTTCCTTTTCTACAAAGCCTAATGGGATAAGTAAATATGCCTTCTAAGGTTAAAAAGAATAAGGTGTTGCTAATTTTAGAAACCCATAGCTTAATTTACAATTTAATCTACTAATAATGTTTTATTGTAGTAATTTTCATAGGTTAGCTTCTAACCTATGTTAGACCATCAAAATGATGTGGTTTGACTAAATCCTAAATATAAAAGTTTTCATTTTAAGTCTTAGGCAACTTTGAGCACTAGTTTCACCTTAATTGGACCTTTAAAGCTCCAAATAAAGCCTAAAATCTAAAATTGGTTTAGCTTATATAAAAATAGTGCATCAACTTCAAAACCACTTTTAACCTTCCAAATGTTTGAATTGGGTTTTAGCTAAAACATGAAAGTTTTAAAACTTTCTCTTAACTTTCTAATAATATAAAGATCACCCAATTTTAACATACAAAACTCAAGTTATAGTCAAAGGCTTAAAATAGTATAAAAATCCAATATTATCTAGACAATCCAAAAACATTAGAATACCATCATCCAATCACTTAACAAGGTCAATTTAATAAAATTATGCATATATAACATAATAAGAGGTATAACATAGGTGTAAATAATATAGAAAATACTTTTCACATTAAATTCTACCTCACTTGGCTTTTGCATGACCTTAGGCAAATATAACTTTATTCAAAACTAAAAACAAAAGACTTATTTTCCAAAGACTTTAAAATCAAAAAATTCAAAAGTAAGAAATAATCAAAGCCATCAAAATTAATTAACATAGCAAGTGTATTAAAAAAAATAAATTAAGTTGGTAGACTCTCATATAATTTACTCTCTAACTTTTAAGTGTTTAGGGTAGCTTTTTTACTTAAGTTCATTCTATGTGAATAATCAATCATAAGTTTGCCTATTATCTCATCTTTACTACTCAAATCACATGCACATGACAAATAAAAAAGAGTTCATTCAAGGTTGTAATGAGGATAGGAAAAAGGGAAGGAAAAATTGAAAATATGAAGGTTAAAAACTAAAGAAATCAATAGAGCACTTAAAATATAAATATATGGGAAAATTATGAACACTTATAACTTAACCAAAACAACCCAACTTTTTAATTCAAATACTCATTAGCTTCTTTCTTTTTCCTTTCTTTCCTAATTCTTTTTTCCTTATTATTCTTTTTCCACTTTTCCACTTTCTTTTTTTTTCATTTTATCATTCTTTTTTATTTTTTATTCTTTTTTTTCTTTTAACCAAACTTCGAACTTAAAGTTGATGATTTTCACAACATACACACACCCCTCCCACACTTATTTAAGAATCCATCTCACAAAGATTCAAATATTTTACTAATTCCTATAGTTAGGTAAAGACATTTGTTTTATATTAAAAAAATATGCTTATAGACAAATATAAGGCAATTATGCTCAAAGAGGGCTCAACAAAGATAAAATTTTAATGTTAGCTATTTGATAAAAACTTAAACAAAGAATGCATTTATTATATTCATGCATACATGTACAAATGTAATCTCAAAAAGTATTAAAGCAAATTCTAGAAAAATAAATCATGAAAGAACATTACACATAAGCAAGGAAAGAAAATAGCATAAATACTCAATATAAGGCTTAAAATCTCATAAGGTTATGCAACCAAATTTAATTTACCAATTCAAAATCAATCAATATATTTATCAATTTTAAGAAGTAAAAGAATTTGTTAAATCATGTTATGAACTTATCAAACTTCAATAACTTCCTAATCATGAAAAATGCAAAGTCTCCTTGAATGAAAAGCAAATAAAATGATTCAAAAAGACTTAAAAATAAGTAAAACACACACCTTTTTTTAAAAACTTAAAACAATCAAAGGAAATGTGAAAACTTAAAAGAAATCCTAGAATTCTCACCCTTACACTTAAAATTTACATTGTCCTCAATATAAAGTATATCAACATCAAGAATGATAATGGACAATTAAAATAAAAATAAAAAGGGAAAGAGAAAGAAAATTTGAAAATTCTTGAATTTCCTTTTAATAAGTGCTTTTCTTTTACATCTTTGGCAAGACATGGCTATAAGAAGAATCAAGCTTCAATTTAGGCATTATCTTAAATGGTTCCAATGAAACACATTTCAAGTGGTCATATGGTGGTTCCATTTCTAAAACTAGACTAAGCATCAAATGTTTCCTAAGTTCTAACCTTAGATAATTCTTTCTTTATAATTCAAAATCATCTTGCACTATGAAATTAACCTAATCAATAGAAAAAGTAGAGTGAACTTCAAGAAGAACCTTTCATAACCTTGAAAATAATGAGTTTTTTTTATCGCTCCATTATGCACATCAATTTCTTCTTTTTCTTGTTCTTCTCTATCAACCTATTTTTGTAATATATTAACTTCCACCTTGATAAGAGTCTCCAACTAACTACCATCAAAACCAATCAAAATTAAATATTTATTATTTGATCAAAAGTTACAGTATAAGGGAAAAAAACCAATTTAAACCCTAAGCAATCTATTTATGCCCTTTCATGTTAATTTTTTTACTATGACTATGGAATTATCTAAGCTTTATATGTAATAAAAATAGAGGAACTAAATGCAAGTAGTTGTGAAAATTAAGATTGTATTGTTAAGATAATTAGACAAATAGTATGTATGCAGAATGTAGGAAATAAAATAAAATTGAACTAAGGTGATTTTGATTAAAATTAAACAAAATGCAAGATTGAAAATATAATATAGAATTATCACAAAAAATAATAAAGAAATACAATTGATCTAAGAAAATTAGGAATTCTTTGTTAAATTAATCACAAATCAAAACATATTTGACAATTTCAATTAATTTCTCATCCTAGAATCATTTGGAACCCCAACAATGATTTATGAATTCTACACTAGTTTACCATCTAGGATTGATTAATTAAAATTAGCAAAATTCAGTAACCTTTATAATCCATAAAGCTAGATCTAAATCAATTTGTATATGGAACTCAATTAAATTGAAGGATTAAACCAGAAACCTCTAATTTAGTCATTCAATCCTTTATTCTCACATGAAGAATGATGATTAGCTAACCAAAATTCAACATAAAACTAGATGGAAATCATAGATCATATAAATGAATACAGATTATAACAAATCTACATCCAATCCATGCAATTCTAGAAAATTAGAGAAGAGAATTAAAGAAAAAGGAAAATCAATTAGAAAAAATTAATATTATAAATAAGGATCTCATAATCTAAACCTAGTTGAGCCTCAAAATCCTTGGATCAATCTAAATTTTGGCCTTCTATTGATGAAAAGAAGAAACTTGGAGAAGAAAAGAAAGTGATCTAAAATTATGTGTTCTTGCATTTGGATGCATAAAGCCTTAAATCTAGTTTCTACCTAATAAGCCAAGTTAATATACCTTCTAGAGTTACAAAAAATAAGACCTTGTTAATTTCAAAAACACATAGTCTAATTTATGGTTTAATCTACTAATAATATTTTATTATAGTAATTTTTGTCACTCAACTTCTAACCCATGTTTAATCATCAAAATGATGTAATTTCATTAAACCCTAGATATAAAAGTTATTGGGCTAGGTCTTAGCAATTTTAGGCATTATTTTTACCTTGATTGGACCTTTAGAGCTTTAGATATGAACTAAAAATCATGATTGGTTTAGTTTGGATAGAAAAAGAGTATTAATTTCACAACCATTTTTTACCTTCCAAGCATCTAAACTAGTTTTTATCCAAAACATGAAAGTTTTAGAGCTTCCTCTAAGCTTTTCAATAATATAAAGATTACCAAATTTTGACATCCAAAACTCAAGTTAAGGGAAAAAAATTGAAACAATGTAAAAATCTAGCATTAACCAAACAATTTCAAAAATATTGGAAAATTAACACCCAATCATATAATAAGGCCAATTCCATAATATTAAACATATGTAACACACTAAAAGACATAAAATAGGAGGAAATAATATAAATAAAATCTTACACATGACTAACATTGCTTCTTCTTCTTCCTCTTTCTTAGTAGTTTCAAGGCTATTAGGAAAAGGAGGAAAAATTAAAAAAATGGCAAAAAGTGCATATTGTACCTTAATACTAAAATCTCTAGTCTCTTTTTCTTCTAGTTGTTCACTTGTTAGGTAATAAGTGAAAAACATTGGATTGTGTATTGAATTTTCAATTTACTTATTATAATTGTAACCTGTCCCATTTGATGCTTTATATTCTTTATAGAATCACTACTTTCCTCTTAGAATTGGTTTAAGTTGGTTTTAGTTTCTTATTGGAATTGATTTAAGTTAGCTCTAATTTCCTACTTAAATTGTATAGTACTTGCAGTCAAACTCTTAACAGGGTATTTTAGTGATAAATATGATTTAGGAGCATAAGGTTGATATTGACTATGACCTACTTCATTGTCATAGTTGAAAATTGAATGATCTTAGTAGCTAGGATTATAAGAATAAGAATATAGAGAATAGTAATGCTAGGGTGCACTTGGAAATCTTTCCATACAAATTTGAGTTTATTGAAGTTGCATTACATTTAATTAATGAACAAGAAAAGTTAACTTATAAAATTGTTGCTTAATTCCAAATGAAGTGTTTCATTAAATCTACTACAAAGTTATATTTCTTTAATTGTAACCTCTTAATTTATAAAATTTCCTTACACTTTTAGGATTAAAATTCAAGTTAAAATCATGGGAGGAAACATTCATATATCAAGAGGAAAAGAATTGAATGAAAATAAAAATAAAAATTATAATTAATTTAAAAAATGCTAAAAAATTAAAAAATAGTATCGAATGATTTTTTTTAGTTGAAAAATAGTAGCATTAATAGCAAAGCCTTTGAATTTACCTAGAATGCTAAAAACCTCGGAATGGAAAGTTTCATTTCAAATTTCATAGCAACTTTTTTTACCAAACACTACTGACAACCTAAAAAGAATAAAAAAAATGAACAAAAAAGGTGAAAAATAATTCAAATTGACTAATCTATTCCCTAGCAATGACACCAAAATTTTGATATGCATCACATCAAAAATTAATATTGACATATTTTAACACATAAACAAGGTAAGTCTAAGTCAAAATCAAGAAAATAGAAGTCAATTAGTGAAAATAAAATGTAAAAATATTAGGTTTTCTAAAGCATTTAAATGAACAATAAAAATAAAATCAAAATGTAGTAAAATAGAATATAAAAGCCTATTTCAAGGGATTTCACACTCTAAATACATATTTATCATTGACATCAACAAGATTACCCACACACCTTATAGTAACCCTAATTAAAATTATAAATTAATCACCTAATACTAATTAAGTTAAAATTGATGTTAATTCTTAATCAACTAGTAAAAGCAATCAATTCATGAATAATTAGAAGAAATTAACAATACTACATTCAAGAAATTATTGATTTATCCTTTGATTCTCCAAGATGATTATAATCTTACACAAGAAAATTAAACACTTAATTACTAGTAATTATGATTAAAAATAATAAAAAATAACTAACCTACATGTGAGAATTAATTGCAATCAATCATATAGTGGCCGATTATGAAGAGTAAACAACTAACAAACCTAATTAGTTAATCACACTAAAATAAATCATAAAACAAAAGTAGAATATGGAAGCAAGAGATAAATTAATAAAAAATAATATAAATTAAATCAAAGTCTTAAAATCATATCAAGGTTAGAATGCTTAAATCCTTGAACTAATATAGAAGAATCAGCCACTTATGATGCAATATAAGGAAAACTAGAGAGAATAGTATTTGCTATCTAAAGTAAGTTGTGTTTGTCTTTAAGGGCACAAAACCCTTATATTTGATTTCCTTTCCTACAAAACTAAGTAGGCTAAGTCAATATGCCTTATAAGGCTACAAAGAATAAGGGTTTTGCTAATTTTAGAAGTCTGTAGCCAAATTTACAATTTAATCTATTAATAGTGTTTTGCTATAGTAATTTTCTTAAGTTAGCTTCCAACCTATGTTTAACTATAAAAATAATGTAGTTTCAGTAAACTACAAAATGAAAGTTGTTGGGTCAGGTTTTATACAAATTTAGGCACTGGTTTTACCTTAATTGGACCTCTAAAGCTTATTATAAAGCCTAGAAATCAAGACTAGTTTAGCATAAAAATAGAGCATCAACTTTATGACCACTTTTGACTTTTCAAATGTCTAAACTGGGTTTCAACTAAAATATGAAAGTTGTGGAGCTTTCTTTAATATTTTCAATGATATAAAGATCACCTAATTTCAACATCCAGAGCTCAAGTTAAAGTAAAAATTTTGAATCAGTGTAAACATTCAACATTAACTAAATAATTTAAAAAAAATGGAAAACCATCACCTAATCACATAACAAGCCAATTCCATAAGCATGTATAACACACTAAAAGGCATAAAATAGGAGGAAATAATATAAATAATATTTTAAACATCATTCGTTATAGTGGTTACCTAGGTTATTTCCACTTTTGTAAATTAATTCAATTAGCTGTTGTATGGTAAATGAAATAAAAGATAAGCTTTACAATTTGTGTTCTTGTAAGGTTATTTATTCTATTTTAGATAAATTTTACTTATCTTTACTCTATTTTGATTTTAATTAGCTTTAATTAGGTATTGATAAGGGCTATGTTTAATTAATTAGCATCAATTTCTTGATTCTAATCATATTAAAAATGGAATTTAAGAATAACTATAGGCTCTTAAGTTATTTTCACCAACTGAATGATAGATTAAGTATTATCTATATTTTGTGGTTGACTATAAACAAATAGATTGATATAAAATCCTTTAAACTAGAATTCTTCTTGTTATGAGTAGACTTTATTTTTATTTCCTATTTCTAATTCATATGATTGTTATTTTTTTGCTATTTAGTTCTACTTTTCCTACATTAAAAAATTCCTTTTTATTTCATAATGAAATTGGAAGTAAATTAATGTTAAATTTTCATGGGCTCGATCCGATTCACCCTTACTACTATTTTATGAATTTAAAATAATTTTGATGTGCTACAATATGCATCAGTGACTTAAAGGATAATAAGAGCACTTGCAATTTTGTATACTCAAATAACTACAATACTAAATCTAACTCTAGTTTTAATAAGTTCATCATTATAGAAATCACCTCTACTTGTACTTATAGTAAGGGCAAAATCAAAAGTAGCTAACATTTTCAATAATATTTTAGCTCAACTTGCTCTATTTGAAAATTCTAAATCAATAACATAGATGCAATCAATGGAGGATTAGTAAGGCTAATAATGTCTTTTTTGTTTCAAAGGCTTTAACATCTAAATTAAAGGGACATTCTTCAAAAGATTGAATTCTTTACTCTTCTAGGTCCTTAAATCCAACTGCAATGCCTATCGTGATGACAAATGCAACTTCTTTAGAGGAGTAAGTATCAATTATAATAAATATGCTTGAAATATTATCGAAATGCATCCAACAAAAGAGAATCTTTCAAAGACAAATAGATGTTTAACATCTTACAAAAGATTAGTGACTTTTCAAATCATATGATGATTTAAGTGACATATCTGAAGATGAGTTATGCTAAAGAGATTAAGATGAATCTGTGAAAGAATAAAATGGCTTCAAGAATAAGTAGTCTTATCCAAATGGTCTTATTCTTGCTAGTTGGTTAAACGAACTCTTCAAAAAAGCTATCAAGAACTAAGAAGGAGAAGGGATGTAGACATTTTATTCCTATGTTAAGCCTTACAATCGAAGGATTGATTTGCTGAAAATGCCTCAAAAGTGTCAAGTGCCCAAGTTCCAACAACTTAATGGTAAAAGAAATCTTAGGTAGTATATTGCTTACTTTATAAATATTTGTAACAATATTGGAATAGGTGGAGACCCTATGGTAAAGCATTTTTTTCACTTCTTTAATGGATTAGTCTTTGATTGATACATTAATTTGGTGCCTAGACTAATTGATAGTTAGAAGTAACTTGTGCATGAGTTCTTGGGTAATATATCAACTAGCTATGTTCTAACAACTTGATGGTAAAGGAAATCCTATGTAGTATATCACTTACTTTATAAAGATTTATAATAATGCCAGAATAGATGGAGACCTTATGGTAAAGCCTTTTGTTCGCTCCTTTAATGGAATAACCTTTGATTGATACATTGATTTGGTGCTTAGACTAATTGATAGTTAGAAGTAACTTGTGCATGAGTTCCTAAATTGATATTGTAGCAATTGTCGCATTATTAATATGTTTAAGCTTACAAGGACTTGACAATCAAAAGATAAGCCAGTCATTAATTATATTTAATGGTAGATAAATCTATGTCTTAATTGCAAAAATTAACATTTAGAATCTTTTACCATTAAAATATATATAAGGGATAGAATGAAACCTAAACTACATTCATCAAGCTATCGAGCCTTAAACATTCAAAGAATCGACTATGAAAACCAATGATATGGAGATCAACATTGTGATTAATATAAAACAAATGTTGTCAATCTTATGTATGGTTAAAAAATGATATGAATTTCACATGACCAATAAGCCATCATCTTAGAAGTATGAAACCATAGAATATATAGTTGTGTTTGCTTCACTAACTAAGCTAACTATCAAGTCAAATAGGAAAAATAGCAAAATCATTGGTGCTTTTGATAAAGGAAAGAAGATCCCATTAAAGGAAAGACTAAACAAAGAATTTCCATTTCAAAATCTTGATGTTTCCTTAATGCTATAATGCTTATTTGTAATTAACTTGATTGAGTTGTCGAAGATGAAATCACTAGTGAGGCAAGTTAAGTGGATGATCTAAATTTTGGAAGTACCATTAACTAATTAGTCACCCAACTAAAAGGTACTTTGTATTAAAAAACAAGATCATAGAATTTGCTAAAGAAGGAAAAATTAATTTTAATGATAACAATGCAACTTGTAACATGACCATGATAGCCTTATTTTCACCAAGCATTGATCCTCTTCCTTAAATGATTCAATTCATTAAACTTAAGTTAACAATGTTTAAAAAATTGGATAATGATTTTAAAGATTATTACAACCTCTCATATCACTAGTATAATGATAGGTTAAATCAAGTCAACAACATTCCAAACATCCTTTAATCGCATGAAGTTAAGCTATATATTACTTTTAATTTGCAAAAGTTAAAATTTAGACATCCTTCTAATTATGTAAGGATAAACTACAAGTAACTATTCATATGAGTTAAAACTATGACAACAAATCAAAATCAACAAAGTTTTGAAATCCTCCTAATCACACAAAGCAAAAATACTTATTGCTCTTAGTTTATATATGTTAAAATTATGACAATGAATCAAATCAATGAAGTTCTAAAACCTTTTTAATCATATTAGGATAAAGTGCATGATATTCCTTGCTAATAAGAGTATAAACTATATTTAAATTTAAAAAAAAATTCATGTAATACTTCTAGTTTATAAAAGTATGAACTATGTATGACTAAATCAAATTCAAAGTATATGTACTACTCTTATCTTGCACAAGTATAATGTCATGACCTAATCCAATTATGACCGGTGTGGATCTTGATATCCAATTTCCACAAGCCTTAATACTATTTACTCTAATTTACCTAACAAAAATTTTTATATTTCTAAGAGGACTAGAAATTTGCTTTAGATTTTGTAGAAAAAGGGATAAAGTCTCCCCTATTTTTAGACATTTCTCAATGGTCATATGCCCTATAATATAAAACTTATTTATATTCTTAAATATGACAACATCATATACTTACATTGTGCTACACAATTACAACATATATGTAGATACACGATTCACCACATCATATATGAATCATTATAATCTATAACTTATTTTTTATCCTAATCTAATTGTTAAAATTATTTAACAAGGCAGTCCTAATTCTCCATAGATGCAATAAGTTCAAATACATTTATTCCAGCCCGAAAACATTTAAAATAAAATGAAATAAGTTACAAAGGCTCAGTAAGTGTATATTTACCACTACCTTGCAGGAAATTAGCTATATATATAATAGTTACAAACTAATCATGTTTTAATTAGAAACTAATAACAATTCTAATTCCTTGGATCTGTGAATTACATAAAATAAAGTCTTTGATTGAGTGTGTATCTGCACACAACTAGATTCCATATTTTTCATCACTGCTTATAGTAAACTCAATTATTTACTGGTATACATTATTCTTGTAATCTCACACACCACCCATTCTGAGTAATTAACACATTCATATGCATCCATTAAGGCTCAAACACAAATGAATTATGACAATCACACCAAATCTTTATAATCATATCAAATAGTAATATTCAATCATAGATAAATTGAGACATCACACATCACATTAGATAATCATTTACAGTAAAGATACATGTAGCCGTCTTTTTTTATTTGTAAGTCAATTTGATACCTTTCACAATTGTTTGTTCGGAATTTTCCATTCGGCTTTCATATCATTAACCCTGTCACATTTTGCAATTTACAATGTCATTTGTAGCATGATTCATAATATGGAATATCCACTGAAGCTCAATTCTACATGTCACCAATTCCATGCAATTTCAAAAAGATATTTTTTTTGTCTTTATGGGGTGATATCAAAGCACATTACAATATATATAGGAACATTGCCATGCTTTCTTGCATGGCTGCATCTATTATTCATATCATATTATAGAGTACACCACTTTTTTTACCAGACAGTTAACAATGTAAATTTATCAACCATAATGTAACCTACATCATTCACTATTGTAATCTTATTATAATCAATTGACAAACGATACTGACATCACCATACCATCTTAACATGGTAACTCCACATTTATTCAAACAGATAACTATTACTTTATCATAAGCATTAATACCATATCATTTACATAGCTACATGAATGGTTTAATGTTAATTCATACCTTATAGATATGCCTTTAAGGATGCACATGTGGATGTCTAAGGAATTCGAGCTACTTATAAGAAGTTGTATACACATCATATAAGCTAAGTATCATTAAAATATTTGTTTAAGGAAAATATATACTCACCTTCTCAAATTCACCTATTTCATTTACTTTGAAGCATTCAAGTTTAACTTTCTCTTATCTTCTTATTCATAATTTATAAGAATAATTTGTAAATAAATAACATTCCTTATTTTTATTACAGCTATTTTAATTTCAATCTTATATCATGGTTTACTAACAATCTAGATCATTAATTGCTTTATTTTTCTAATATTATTTCATAAAATCGAGATATGTTATTATATGGTAATATGAAATCAAACTTGTATAGGTGAAAGTATTAGAGTTCAAAGCTTTATAAAAGCCCATTTGATGTTTCCTAATCATTCTGAACTATTTATCCTTTATTTTCAAATTTATATTGAAAAACATTAAAAATTCTTATATAGGACAATTTTCCAATCCAAAGTATAAAATAGTCAAAATACTAGATTCTAATAATATTAATATACTTTAAATGAACTAGTCCAATACTCTTAAGTGTAAAATCTTTGTTTTATTAGTGCTACTTTGAAAATCCAAAATAAGGTGACAAAGTGGAAATTTTTTTAAATCAAGTTCAAATCCTTAATATATTGAGATATAATACTTCAAAAACACTTTAATCATATTGCTTCAACATTCTATATCATAAAAAATCATATCTTTCAAAACCATCGATGTATATTTAAATTTACTCATAACCTAGTTTTTTAGAATATGTAATCACTACTTATAATATTATAGTATAATACTATATAATGGTTCTGTTCATGTGATTAAAAAACTTTATAGTGTAAAATATACACAAATTGATACATTTTTATAAGTATCTTCATGTACTCAAAATACCTGTAAATGGTTTTCTTTCTAGATCATATGGTTCTTTCAAAATAATAGAATTTAATGCTCCATATATATTTTAATTATCTTATTTTAGTGTTTTATAACATAAAAACTATATTTTTTGTTTACACCATTTTTTATATCAAAAACACATATAAATAAATTTTCTTTTCAGATTATTCAACATAGCAAAAATCAAGAAAATCTTGAAGTATACAAGGTCTCACCACTATCTAAAGAATCCACTGGTAGCTCACTAGTGGTGGAATCAAACCCAATTGTTAGTGGAATAGAGATTCCAATATGGTTTATAGCAGTGAGGATATATTCCAGCTCTATGTCATAGTTAGAAGGAGGTCGAAAGAGGCTTGTAGGGAGCTCCGAAAGCATACAATGGTTAAAGAAAGCTAAGCCGGTGCTCATAACTTCACCAACTTTGACAACTTCTTTCGCTCAACGGAATACTTTTATGTGCGAGGAGTTCTACGAGATAGCAAAGGCCACTTGTTCGACTAATGATGCTAGCAGGAAAGGAAAATGGCATTAACCTAACTTGTAACAACTCTCAAGTAAAAGTGGTGACATAGAGGAAGAGAAGGAGAAGAAGAAAGAGTTATCCAAGAAAAGAAAAAAATTGAGAGGGTAAAGATAAAATGAGAGAAGGAAGTTAATTGTTTATAAAAGTGGAAGTATCGACATTAAAAAATGAAGAAAGGAAAGGAAAATGTTTAGTGAGCTAAGGGTTATTATCCCATGCTCCTCACAAAAAGTAAGCTTATTTCTTTTATGAAATCTTTTTCTTCACTTCTAA
Source organism: Sindora glabra (assembly GCA_020226215.1). Classification (NCBI taxonomy): domain Eukaryota; kingdom Viridiplantae; phylum Streptophyta; class Magnoliopsida; order Fabales; family Fabaceae; genus Sindora; species Sindora glabra. Next base: position 33,547,859 of record CM035235.1, on the reverse strand, counting down.
TATTAACCAATCTTGGCCATTAATTTATTTCAAGACTCATTTCCATAAATCTAATTTTATTTAAAATTTTAATTTAATTATTTTCATCTTTTCCCTAATATTTTTATACACATTTGTAATAATTGATAAGAGTCATAAAATAGATATGTGAATATTCAAAAATAATTTATCAAATATAAATAAATTATCCTATAAATCCTTGCACCCCTGTTCATTAAAGTTATTTTCAACTTACAAGAAATTTCTTGTAAAAACTATTTTAAACTAATCTTAAATCATTAATAGCTATAAAAAATATATTTATTTCAAATATTATCATCAGTAAAAGAAAATAAAAGATAAATATTAACCAAATAAATAAAATAAACATTCACATGCATTGAAATTAATAAAGCTTCAATTATTAACTCAGAGTATTACATATAAATTGTGAATAGATAAATAAAAAAAATGTTTTACTCTCGACCTATATAAGTATAAACTATGAACATCCAAATCAAATGAAAATAAAATTAAACTACATCTGACTTGATTCCATTTTTAGGTACATAAGCAACTTAGCAAATTACTAAGTACAATCACATAAATAAATAAATATAAATGTCTATATATAACTGCAACCAAAAGATGAAATTATAAATAAAATTTAGGAATATAAGTTTGAAAAAAGATTATATGCTAAATATATAATAAACGAGGATAAAGTTCAATCATCCATTGCACCTTTCCTAATTTCCAAAGTTCAATTTTTAGAAGTTATTTCATTGTTTACAAAGCCTTTAGCTTTTCATCATTCATAATTAAAGAAGATTTGATCTTTCTTCTACTCATTTACAAGTATATCGTTCAAGGAATATTATTTATCTTCATTAATGATAGTCTCCTTAAGATGGATAAGTTTCTCTTCAAGTATAGTCATGTGCTAGTTGATCTCACACTTCTTTGCCTTATTTGCATTAGCTTAGCACTTGAAGCATTCTTTACCTTGTTGGCTCTAGTTAAACTCTTCTTACTTAATGTTATATGTTTATCTTGATTTTCCAATGTCATATATTATTTTAAGGAAGGTTGAGAATGGAGACACCCAATCACACTTTTAATGTAATGATTAACACTTGCCTTGTAAGAATGTTTATCTTCAAAGGAGACTTAGGAAAGAGTTGCCAAGCTATAATTCACAAAATAAGTTGCACTCTAATGGCACATAATGGAAAATGTACTTCTTTTTAAGGAAAACTGAATCTTCAAGAGTTTAACAAAAGGGCACATTTTTCTCTTAAAAGTGGTTTTGAAAGACAATATCATTATTTGTAATTATTGAATCTGCACCTTTTAAACATATTTCAATATGGCATTTGGAGAATTAGAAATAGGCATCATCCTAGACAATTCAATAGGTTAAGGTATAAAAGGCTTCTTCTATATGCCTTCCTCATAGTGAGATTTCAAATGTCTCTAACAAAGTTTAAAATCATTATTATTGGAGGAACACTTGCAATCTCAATCTCATATTAAAGGTAAATTTGATTGTGTTTACTTAGTATTATTGGCAATTTCTTCTAAAACTTCATGTACTCGGATAGATGGATCAATATTGATTCTTTTTTATTTCGATGGAATAGTAAGAAGTATATCTGCAATCCTTAACTTTTTGGCTCTTCAATGTTTCAATATTGTCCTTTTCAAGTTTGGTTAAGAAAATACCTTTTCCATTTTGTAACCAATCAATAAACTAATCTCTAGTAGAAAAATCCTTTTTTAGTCAAGTAAAAGGTATTAACACTTGAGAACATGTACCAAGCCTTATGCAAAATGTCAGTATTTAAACATTACTTCCATAATAATCTCACTAATAAGATATGACAAGTTGCTAGGTATATCTTGACAAAATCCCAATTATCAGATAAATTTGTGAGGACTATATAGTTTAATCATGAAGGTCTTATCGAAATGGAAGCTCAAAAAATTGGAATAAAGATTAATGAAATATTTCTCCTAGGAATAAGATGACCTTCCATCATTAGACAATGTTGAAACATGATCCTTACATAGCATCGATGTCAAAACACCATATGTGTCAAAATAATATCTTTAGCTTCTTGCTAAAGAATGGATTTAGTCATTATCTCTCTGAAAAACCTTCACCATGATATTCTCACATTTAACATTGAAATAAAAAGAGTGAGTGTTAAAATAAATAGCTAACCAGTAATAAATATAGTGAATTAGGATCCTTATGTATTCTTTTAAGTTTGTAAAATTGTTGATTTCTTATAAACCACTATATATACTAGCAAGTACAAGAATTGCTAAAGAGACACATCTACTAGTTGCTATAATACTCACCACTTTGAAAACACTTAAATGAATAAGGCATGCTCCTTTACTTGGAAAGATAAACTAACAAAGCTAATAAGTAATCATCATTGCTAAAATGACTTCTTCCTTTAGATGTTTTTCAACTTGAAGTTTTAATATAGGCTTGATCTTTTTATTGCTTTGAAGTGTGGTAACACCAATAATACTAAATTGATAATGAGATGAAGCTAATTGCTTGCTTTTACTCTCTTAGAGGTTTATGACATTTATGTGGACCATGAAACTAGAGTCTCACTTAATATGACATAAACATTTCATAGTGATCATCTACTCTTTCGTAATATTTACGAAAAACAAGGAATATATACTTGCAACTACCAGAAATAAAAGAATTAACTTCATAAGTTTTTTGCAAGTCTTTAGTAGAAAGGATGACTTCATCATATAAAGCACTAGAAATAAGCAAGCCACCAATTCTCTTCATGTAAAAAAAAACCATTTGCTAAAAGATTTTAGAACATACACAGAGCTTAAAGAATAGATGAGTGACAATTTTATGTGAATAGAGATACAAACAGAGCATTGTAGACTTTAGCCTTGACAAGAATGTCTTTGTTACAACTTAAAATGTTTTCAAGCCATTCCCAATAACCATTGATGTTGAGAGATTCACTAACTAACTTCTTTTTTGCAAATGTGATTGAATGATAAAGGAAAGCTTTCATAAAGACCCATCTTTGAATAAAGAGAGGATCAAATAAGGTCTTCCTATAAATGAGAAGATCATGTCAAATTAAGAATGCAAATGTTATAAAAAGATGAAGTATTCTAATGAGTGAGACTTGACATTAGCATAAAATCCATGGAACAATGACAATGAGGACTAGTGACTGGTTAGTAAATTGGCAACATTGTCCTTTCTTCCATAGGATCATGTGAATGAAATAGGATTGTTAATGTAAGCAAGTATATTTAAAATAAGTCATCTTTGAATTAATAAGAAAGCTTAAAAAATGTGATGATGAAACTTAAGAAGTCTTTCAAAATTTTTGAAACAAAAATAAAAAAATAATTTCTTGATAATGATGATAAAATAAAAAATAAAACAATAATAACAAAATTAAATAAATAAAAAAATAAAAAAATATAATAATATAGAAAATAAAATATATATAAAAATAATAAAATTAAATAATAAAGAAAGAAATAAAAAGATAATAACAAAACATAAAAAAAAACACATAAAGGGATAAAAAAATATCACAGAAGAACAAACTAAATAATAATAATATTAAGAATTAAATTTTTTTATAAAGAATTAAAAAAATAAAATAAAAATATATAATAATAATAACAACAACAAGAATAACAACAAAGAAAATGATGCTAACAAATTAACTTTTAACTTGATAAAAAAAATAAAAAGAAAGGGAATAATATAAAAGCAACATTTGAATGTGAACAAAAATTTAAAAGAAAATTTGTATGGAAAAAACTTTAAAAAATAATAAAAACATTAATAAATATTTTTTAAAAAATAATGGAAAACAAAGAAGGGATTTAGTTAAGTACATCACAAGGCAGTACAATCATTCCAAAAATTGAAAAATGTTATAAGCAAATTACTAGCAATCAAGATTGTTGAATATTTTCTTCAAACACCTTAGGCAATTTATCAAACACATGATGCACAATTCTTCAAGTATATACTAGTTGTGTCCGAGTCTAGCCATAAAATTTCTTGAAGTTGCTTCACTCAAGTTTAGTAAAAAAAAACATAAATTAAATCAAGCAAATTGCAAGAAAGTTGAAGAATAAAAAAGAATATATATATTAATAGGAAAGGACAGAGAGGTAAATAAAATTACATTATTAAATTGGTTCAATTAAATGAATTTGAACTAACAGAACAAGCATGCTAGTATAAGTGTTAAAGACCTAATATTATACAATGGCCAAAAGAGATAGAGAAAAGCAGAAAGATTTAAGCAAAATAAATTAGAAGAATTTTCACAAAAAATATAAAAACTACAAAGTAAAATTTAAATCATACCAATAATACTAATCTCACAGTGAAGATATTGAAGCTTATTTTTGTATTCATCTACAAAAATAATGCAAAGATTAAATCGAGAAAGTCAACATGAATAGAGAAAAAAGATACCTTAGTTGCAAGGTTTCTATAATGTTAAAAAAAAAAAGAAAGAGAAAGGGTGGTTCTTTATTTATAATCATGATGATAAGGTTTTAAAGTTTCAAACAAATCCTAAGTCAAGATTGTAAGCTTTATTGTAACTCTTTGGTGAATAATATTTTTAAATTCAATAAGAAAGCGGATGAAAAAAAGTTGTACACAAAGTTTGACTTAATCTTAACTATCATTACAAACCAAGCTTTCAGGGGGAATTTGTAAACAAGTGAAATTAGTCTATTTAATAACCACCTTATAAATTATAACCAATCAAGAAAAGGTTATCTATTAAGGTTTAAAATATCACATGAAAAATATGCTAGTGTAAAAAAACATATTGAACTACTAATTAAATTATGCCACATTTGTACGATGACATAGATGAAATAATTAAATAAAGTTTATGTATCAATGATGTTGTTGACAAATAAAAAGTTACCACCTATCATGATGTATCATCTTAACCCATGCAGAAAATAATACAACGTTGAAGTACTTAACCTCTTACAAGGTGAAGTTCCCTATGACATTATTCTAAATTAGAAGGCAATAAATAGAAAAGAAAATGAGATGCGTATCTTTAGGCATCATTAACAACTCTGTAAATAAAGAGCTCATTTCTACCATTGATAATAACAAGTCATTTGAAGAAAAGAAGTAATACTTTGAAACTCTTTTAAAACTTTATTGATAAAAATCAAAGCATTTGAAGTCTAACTTTAATTAAAAATATTTATTTCGGGGTGAAGACTTCAACAACATTCGAAGTTTTCAAATCTTTTCAAGCATGAAACCTTTATGAAGATTCAACCTTTAATTAAAGATCAAGCTTCTTCATAACCCTCCTTAAATTTGATATTCAATTGTTGATTAGGGGATCAAACTTTTTCATAACTCTCATTTGAAATTAAGGTTCAACTTTTAATTTAAGAACAAATTTCATCAAAGCCCACTATTGAAGACAAAACTTATCATTTGATCTAAGATCAAACTTTTTAAAAGCTTCAATCAGAATTCATTAAAAGGAAAAATTAAAGGATTATATGTATTTTTTTAAAGAACTATAATTAAATTAAAGATTATACTCATATCTTTAAAAAATTAATAAAATTCATTTATTATGCAATTTTGTCACCTCATAAATTCTTTATTGAGAAATTTTATGTGTACAAATGCATTTTTAAAAGTAAAGTTACCTTATAATATTTCATGAGAAAAATTGAAGAATGGATAGTTACAATTTTGAAAGCTATTTTTTTAATTGATTACTAGTTATTAAATTCTAAATATTTAATTTTCTCGTTAAAAGTTATAATTTTTCATTTTAACCTCTAAGATGCATTCTTATTACACTTGAAAGAGCTTTAAACTAATCTATCTTGGCAAATGAAAAGTTGTATGCCAATTTCCATAAAAAATCAATAAACATATTAAAAATGTTCACCAATTTTTAGGAAAATCATATTGATCACATCATAAACTTTAACTAATATGTCAATTATTTTTTTCTATTAGAAATTTTTGAATGCGAAGATAAATTAAATGGCAAAGTTTGATGAAATTGGAATTTTTTGAATTCAAGGAATACAAAATTAAACTATTAGTTTAGGCATTTCTTTAAAAAAATTAAAAAATTATTTACATTATGTCTAGTTAGATGGAAATATAATGGGAAAGAAAATGAGCAAAAATTTTATTTGATATGTACAATAAAATTACTATCCCTTCAAATAATGGAATCTCTATTTCATGCCTCTGTCCTTCACATTTTTCACATATTTCAATATTACCATTGATTAATAAAAAAATAATATAGTTTTTGAAAATTTCTCCATTAAAATATTTTTATAATTATATTAATAATAATATGATTTTAGATTTGATATTTTGTATTCTTAATAAAAATATTTAATATAAAAAATTTAGTAAATTATAATTTTAATGCTTTTATTATTGGAAAATTTGTGTTAGTTATAATGTTATTGATAAAATTTAAATTATGACAATTATTATTATTGATCATGTCATATACTTTAATAGTATTATAATATCAAATTATTTAAAATTATATTTTGTGATAAGGTATTATAATTATTAACTACAATTTCTCCTTTCTATTCTTAACATTATTTTGTTGTAAGAAATATAAAATGAAATAGAACATGCATTCTATTTCTTATTATACCAAATATAATTATAGAATAATCATTTTTTACATTCTTATTCTTATTCCCATTCTATTTTATTTCATTACATCATATCAAATGCAATATTTAAAGTACCATTAAGGTTTATAGTTTAAGGTATATTTATATTTATACAAATGGAAAAAAGGGAGTTTTTAGTTCCCTAACTTTCAATAAAGTTTCAATATTGTCCTTTAAGTTTTTTCCTTTTTGGGCAAATTTATCCTTTAACTTTCAAAAAATGCACATTGTTATTTAGTTAGTTAACACCATTAAGTTTTTTAAAGGAGGGGGTTTCATGGCATCCAATTTAACCAATTATATGACGTCCAACCTAGCATCACATGGTGAACATAAGTCATATTTTTATATTCTTTTGAAAAAAAACACATTTTTGGTCTCATAGCTTTTACTAAAGTTTTAATCTTATTATTTAAATTCTATTTGAATCAAATTTACCCTTAAGTTTACAAAAAACCTAATCACTTTCATCATAATATAAGGATAAAATTTCATTATAATGTGATGACTCTCATTGCAAATACTAGACAAATCCAAATAATAATTTGAATTTTAAAGAAAAATTACATTTATATTTTTCAATTATCCTACTCATTAAGATAATTGTTAAGGATTCATAACAATTATATGATATCGCATGAATACTTTTTAAAGAAGCTATATTTATTCAGATTCATTGATGCTAATGGATTGACTATATGTCCCTTACTTCACTTTATGTTTCAATTTAAAAAACAATGGGTTCAATGACTATCACTACAAGAAAATTGTGATTTAGCAAGAAAAATTAGCAATGAACTACTATTCCCTTGTTAATTTATGTTATTTGTGAAGGATTAGTGACGAATTTGTTAGGAAACTTTTAAAAATACCAAATTCAATTTTTTCATTTATTTTACAAAGAATTTAGCTATAAATTTGTCTCATATTAAAATTAGTAAGGGCCACTTCCCTCACTAAATGCCTTATAAATTAATAGCAAGAATGGATTATTTTCATGAATTATCTTGCTGGGGTTTTTGGCCCATTAACTAAGGATAAGCTAAGCCTTTGGGTCTCACTATTTTTTAGCAAAGGACTTATGTCAAACACCTAAAATTAGAAGGAGGGTGTCTAAGAAGGTTTCAATGTTTCAATGGGAGATTGCACCATGTGAGGGAGATTTTACCAACGAAGCAGTGGTAAAAGATTACTGGTAACAACTATTGGAGCTTGAAAAGGCCAAAATGTCATTACTCTATAATTTTTCCAAGGTTTGTTGCTTTGATTTTTGCCTTTACAAATATAGGTGTTCTAAACAATTTTATATTTTCTTATTTGTTTTTTGCTTAATTTTTATTTGACCAAAGGATTTTCTAAAAAAAATGAAGTAGTTTAAGTAATGGTCATTGATTGATGAAATTTGGTTCTTTTGTTCTTAGTTGGTTAAGCATTGTTTGATATCACTCTTATTTTCATCTTTGTGTTTAGACATTTTCAATTTTATTATATGTGTTTTTTTGGGTTCATATGTTTGCTAAATTAGTACCTAAACTCCATGTTTTTTTTTAATTTTCATTTTTTAAGTTGCATTTTGGTAAGTATAATATTGCTAAGTTACTTTCATTCAACTAATAAAGCATTATGTAGATAGACTCTAGTTCAAGTTCTTTTCACCCAAAATTATAATGATCTAATTTTGAAAATAACATTATATTTTATATTGTTGGATGAATTTTAGAAAAGACAAAGGAGAAAATAACGTGCTTCTAATATAAATGAAAGGCTCCAAGTGCACAGGCCTTTGTCTTTGTCTCATAACGAACATCTAGCTACTTCATATACAAAGAAAGGTAACCAATTTGCCATGTTTATTTTAGTGTCTCTGACTTTGAATTCATTTTTTTGATCTATTAGATGCTCTATTGCCTAGACACAACTTTGTTTACTTTGATAAACCACTATAATTTCATTTATTAAATGACACTGATTATATCCTTTTCCTGCTTTTAGACATTTTACTCATAATTTACAAAGTTACTGATAAATTTTATAATTTAATCAAATGCAAATTTCATACATGTAGCTCATTCTACAAAGTAATCATTAGTAAAAAATTTGGCTCTAATGACTCATGTTACTACTGATGAAGAAAAAGGATGCTAAATTTCTTTGGTATGTTTTAAGTCACATTATAAGATAATGGAATATAAAACATTTATTGTATTATTTATTCTTTTATGGTAAAATTTTTGATATATCTATTGTATCCAAATAGTGTCAATCTGTTGTTTAAGCAAGCTCATAGGTTCATTAAGGAGTAAAATAAGATTTCTATGTTTTCTACTTTATGTGCATAGGTTTCACTTTAATGCTAGGATTAAATCATAGAGTCCTCATCATAATGGTATAATTGCTGCTCATTTCTTTTTCTTTCTTAGTTTACTTTGTCCTTGCTTGTTCACTGATATTGAAACTTTTGTGTTTTCGGTTGTTTGGATTTTTTATTAATTAGGTTTGGATTCGCAAAACATGCTTTGTAATTAATATAGGATCTAGAATTTTAAGTTGCTTCCATAAAAGTGGATGCTTTTTATAGCATTTTCAAAAAGAAGGTAAAAGCAATTTTTTACTAATAATATTTATAAGTTACTTGACGTGATTACAATTCTATTGATTAAACGATAATGGGAATTTCTTTTTTCTATTTGTATTTATTAATATGGTAATGTGGTACACTTAAAGAGTTTCCTTAAAAGAATATTTTATACTTCTTGGTGGCTTTATAAGGGATTGCTTCCATATTTAGTGAAATTTTGAGAATTAATGAAAATAAATATCAAACGAAGCTATGTTACTAGAGCACGTAATTATGGAAATTGATATAAGAATCTAAAGGTTTTATTTGATTTTGTAGCTTATGATCCACTTTTCATGTCAAGATTTTTGCACAAGCTTCAATTCAATCATGCTTGGTTCTAATTCTTAAGATAATTTATAATAATAAGTTTTTTAAGGCCTTTAAGCATGGAATGCTAAGAAAATTGAACTATATGCTAAACAAGTCCTTGTGTAATTACTTTGAATGTTATGGCCCTTCATGCACTTTTGATAATTAAATAATATACTATAAATTTGGTAAAGAAATGAAGATGTTTTATTTCATTGTTTAAGCAAGTTACACATATTATTGAAAGTTAAGTTCCTTATAAGTGTAAGAGAAATTTGAATTAGAGGTGTTAAGGAAGGAGGGAAATGAAATATCTTTAACAACATCTTAAACTCTAAATGCCATAATCTTTTGGGTTTTTCTTGTCATTTGGTATGATAAAGCTTATAAAATGAACTTGAGTTAGCAAATGAATTTGTGTCTATTGCAACCATAAGATGCCACAAGTAACCAATGTAGAGGATTTTGGTGGAATATAGTGAATGGCTTTAAGAAAGATAGTGTCATTTCTTTATTTTTCTTTCACTTTTTGCTTTATGAAGACTTCATTATTTATTAAAAAAATTATGGTGTATAACTATAATTGCTCAGTACCTTGACATTAGTAGAGCTAGCTAAGCAAGAATTCTAGGACAATCAAGTTAGTATATTAATTTGCTTCTAATATACATGTACTATAGAATTGTTGTATGGTGCTTCCCAGTATATATAGATAGCACTTCTAAAATTTTATTAGAATAGAAAGTCTAAACCTTTTGAAGCTATGTTTCACAAACTTAATATGAATACAAATGGTTAGATGATTTTTTTAATCAACTATAAGGTCTTGAATTACATTGCTTCTACCATAAGTTTCTTGTTAACAATAACACAAAGTAAGGCACCATAAGGTATGCTATTCTCCTTTTTCTTAATTGATATCTTATATTAACATAATATGTTTGTAGGAAAATGTTTGATTCTTAAATTACTATTATTTAGAGATGCTATATTTGATGCATCACATTGTCTTCTTTGAAAAAATTGTTGTTAAGGAAGTTAAGTTAGAGGATTCAAACGATTAAGAAGAACTATCTCCTATTGGAAAATATGCCTTCTTTGTTTTTTTACCACAAGTTAAGTTCATTGTTTAAGAATTGTAATGAGGTAGACTTCATATAGGAACCTAGCATAGAAAGGAACTTTTCCATATCATAGGAAACTAACTTTTTTAGGATGGTTTAAATAGAATTTTGTATGAACTTTAATTCAAAGTACATGATGTTACTTTAGTTGTATAAAATGCTTAATTAATATGTGTATATATGAAATTATTATCCAATAAAAGCTTTATTATTTTAGCTTAACTATTTTGTATTCTTGTTGCCAAAGAGTGTAGGGTAGTTTTCTTTTTTTTTTGGTAGTTTCTATTATGAAAGGCAAAGTTTATTGTAAAATAGGGGAAATAAATGGTAAAATCGAACTATTAAAATTGATACAATCAATTAGCAAAAGGCTTTATAAGTGACATATCCCTCATTATCTTCTATGATAGACATATTCCCCTATTAATTCCTCATAAACAAATGTCTAAATTCACTTTTTTTCATTTAATTCCATATTAGTAAGGGAAAAAAATCCCTCACTAAAAAATAATTAGTTAGGAGCCTTTTAGCTAAGGATTAGCAAGGGAACTTGTTTATACTAATTTATTTTTAGTAAGGGATTTTTGCTATTTAGCAAAGGAAATGTCTATTTCTAATCTTGATTTTCTTGTAGTGTATGACAATACAAAGAATGAAGTTTATAATGATGATATTGTCATTGGTATAGATAAAAAAATCATCGATATATGCCTTTGCCGATGACAATATAATTAAGCTTATATTTTCGTTAATAAGTAATACCTATAAACTTATATAGACCTATACTAATTATGTGTGTTTTCAGAGTATCTACCTTTGCTTGTATATATGTGATGTGATAGCACCCTTATCTTGATGATAGTTTGTTGTCGTTATAGAAGTTATTGACATGGCACACCTTATGTCACAAGTTACCAGTTATAACAGTCTGATAAGCAAACATGCTTGATTTAAGATGATACTTGGTGAAAAAAATCAGGCATGTTGTAATGTATTTATGACTAAAATTTAGGATTAATCTGACTAGTGTATGATTTTTCTTGATTTTTTCCAAGTTTGGGCCTATCTTGATAATTTTGGTACTGTTTAGAAATTCAAAGGAGTTCAAGAAACCTGTATATGTGATCCTCACATTTTATCTTCATGTTAGTGTATTTTCATGCAAATAGGACACTTAGAGCTTTAAGAAAAGGGCTTATGATAATTCAGAAAAATATGTCAACTCTTATCAAGAGAGCTTTTTCTGAAAATGCTCTTTAAGAAAGTGGAGTGTTAGAAAGGATGTGAGGCACTTAGACATTAAATTAAGGACTCGAGTGTGTTAACTCATAGCCATCCCTTACACACTTAAAACATGGAATTAGGCATACATCAAACAAACAAAGTGTTCATCTCTCTATTCAATTATCCCTTTCAGCCTATTTTACTCAGAAGCTTTATGTATGGGGCAATCTTATGGTTCGATATTCGTAAGTGCTTTGATAATATTTGATTGTGGCTTATGGACTTGTGAGTTCTACTATCTTTACCAAGCATGCCACATAGGGTTTTAGTGGAAAAGTTATCATGTTCACTAAAAATGATAACTATGCACCATATAATTTTGATTAGAGAGCTACCAACCTGTGAAACCTTATAATAATGAAACATGTCATTAATGTAAACAATTTTTTTTAGATTTCAAAAAATAAGATAGCTTATACCAATTAATTTTTCATTTTCTTAATGAAATAATTTGTATAATTATTTATTAATTTTATAATTTTAAATGATATTAATAATAAGCATTATCTCTACATTTTTTATAATCATTAAAAATTTAAAAATGTCATTATATTATGATATTGAAATAGATTAAAAAATAACTATATATAATAAAATATTAAATGATATACAATAATAAATCATATGGTGCCCATATATAAAAATGTAATATGTAAATAAAAAAATTAAATACATAAAAATCTAAAGATCACCTAAATCTGCATAGTAATAATCATCTTAAGCATCGTCTTGCTAAGGTTGGGGTTTAGTTATAGATAATTGCAAAGTGAATTTAGTAAGCAATGATAAAGGAGGGATGGGCCTTAAGGCAAAATGAGTAGCAAGTGATGGAAGAATATGCACCCTAAATTGAAGTAGCACTTATTTTATTAGCCACTAGAGTTGTTGCTTGGTGTGTTATAGCCTCTGTTATTGATAATCCATTTGCTATTGACCTTGAATAATGTATTTCTACACCTCCTTAAGCTATAGTGCATCCTACTATTACTGTGGATGATAAGATGCCATTAATGAGTTACTATCATGCATGTCATAGGTAATCATTCGAAGCGCATGACCAACCCACTTTGTATGCCCTTAACAAGTGCCAACACCTCTTTATCAATGGTAGGCTCATCGATTAGTGTTAGGCTTAGTGTTTAGTCGCTAAATTAGCACTAAAATACAACTATAGTTAAGTGGCTTGCTTCCACATTCAAATCTTTATATTTTATTTTAAAGATAAAACAATAGCTTGAGTAAAAGTTATTATAAGTAATTAAAATTAGAAAATAAGGATCAACATACTTACATAATTGGTCTGGGCATCTAGATGCACCTACTCGCTAATGTTGGGTGAAGTTCTTTATCAATAATTGTAATGCACCTATCTGCTTATTTCTCTAGGCTAGTTTAAAAAAAAAAAGACAATACTAGTTAAAATTATTGATTGTATTATATTTAATGAATGTTTGCTTAGCATACCATATTGTATTAGTGTGCTATAATGAACTTTAATCCACATAGATCATTGTACTTCTTTTATGTATTTCTTTTGGACCTCTCTTGTAAATTCAAGCTAAAACATAAAAGATATTATAATAACTAATACTAAACTTGAAATTTAAAATTATGACCTATCTTAATTAATTCATTCTTAACATGTACTCTTGAGCATCAAACATCATACAACACTTCTCCTAATGATTTACTAGCATATCAGTCAGGATTGCCCATATTGCATTAGCAAGGTTGTGAGTGATGTCATCCTTCCTATGCTTTAAGAAATGCATATGTAACTTAGTCTTCCAATATTTGTATTGATTAGCTAAAATGCATTGCATATTGGTATAAAAGTGGTGTAGCTTCTTCTACGAAACATCTACAAACTTAAAATATTGTTACATTGAAAGACATGCAACAATCAAATATAAGCCAAAGGGATGATAATATCAAGTCATAAATTAATAAAGAAAATAAGTTAATACTTACATAGTTTTCTTGAACAATAGGCACCCTTTGCACCTTAAATATTATTACCCAAGACTTGTGAAATGAATCATAATGCATCATTTCCTCTACTCTTATTGGTCATGGAAAGAGCTGGTAGTTCTCCTCTATCAATAATCAAGTACTCCTATCAAAATGCAAGGGTAATGGTTTATTGTTGTTCTTTTGAACTAATCTCTAAAGGCCACATCTTATATAGCTTTAAAAAATATTTACTATGTTAATAAAATATGTGCATAAGAAAAAAATTAGAAGAGTAATGTAGTATAAGTAATTTTATTTCACTCCACCAAACTACATGTGCTTTTCAAGAAGTCTTTGACTCAATCTACTTCATTGGTCCATGATCATGTCATTATAAACTGCCCTGTGAGGGGGGAAGGTTTCCTCTCAATCTTACAATTAAATTATTTGTTATTTTAGAACCTATAGCTCATCGAAAGAAAGTGATGATAACTAATGTATGTTATTTTTCCTTTTAAGCCGCATTGATGGAGTATTTTCATTACATGTTAGGTATACTTTGCACCCTTGTCCACTTCACCTTGATAAACTACTTTATGCAAGAAAATTATTAATATTCCATAACAATATCACTTGCATCTTAAAGAAATTATTGTTAGTAGCATCGTAAGTTTTAACTCTTACCTTTCATAACTACTTTAACATTTCTACCATTAGTCTTAGGAAGATATCTATATCTTTTACTAGAGATTGTGGTCCAAGGATTAATAAAGTTAACATAAAGAAAGACTCTTTCATACAAAGCCATAATGACAAATTATAAGTTATCATCACTATGAGTCACATGTTGTAAGACAAACTCATATCTCTAATATGATTGAATTTATTCACACTTTGACTATTTAAGCAATGTTCAATTCCATAAAAAATCAAGATAGCTTATGTTAAAATCTTGACAAGCTTTTTTATTAACAAAATGTTGCATAACCCTATCCTTTATAATCTATATGATAACATTTCATATCCTTCATCACATGTCTCAATCCATACAATCATTTCAACTTAGGGGATAATGAAAAATGCTTTAGCATTTTATAAGGCACATTTTTTCCTTCGTGTTTTTTTCAATCCAATAACTTTTCCCACATATTCAAGAGTTCTCCTTTTCAATATGCTCTTTCTAAAAAAGTACATAGTCATGCTTGTAAATGTGGATGACTCATACCTTGATCTTAATTTGTTGAGCTATTTCTTTACATAATAACTATTCTCTATGAGAAGTGCTTCTTTCACTAACTTTACAAAAAGAATTGAATAACTTATTAGTCCACTTATATAGCACTTCACATGCATATGCTTGATTAAAAAGTTAAATAATGAAAAGTTTGTTCAACTAAAATACAATTCTATTTCAATTTTAATGAATAATTCATTAAAGCTTTGACCATAAGATGTGTTCCCCATCTCCTTCCCCTAAGGAATTCCTATCCCTATTTCTATCATTCTTAATTATTTAATCATTCATATGAGGGTCAATGAAATTATGTATAATGTCAACATCTTGTCTACATTGTTAAGAAGTGCCTACCATATAGCATTGATAGGTTAATACATCCTTTTCACCATGATGAACCTAATTTCCATAAAATGGATCAATTTTGTTGTTTATTATGTGTGCTTCTAGGGTTTCTAATCATTGAAAGAACATATTTCTAAACCTATTACACAAACATCTTAGCAACCCTGTTGATGTGCAGTACTTTTTGTATATTATTTCCTTTAACTCTATCCCTCTTAGTGTTTTACATATGTTTAATTTTATAAAATTATCCTTGTTATGTAATTTTGGGTTGGTTTTACAATAACTTGAAATTATTCTATTAACATTGGATTTTTACACTATTTTAGCTTTTTAGCTATATCTTAGGTTTCAAATATTAGACTTAGCTAATCTTTGTATTGTTGGAAAGCTTAAAGAAAAATTTAATAGCTTTTATGTTTTGTTTAAAGCCCAATTCAAAAGTCTAAAAGATATAATTTTGCTAAGAAATTGAAGCTTTATTTTTGTCTTAACTTAGCTAGTTTTAGTTTTTAGGCCATATTTAGAGCTCTAGAGTCCAATCAAGATGAAATTAGAGCTTATAGTTTCCGAAGACTCAATCCTAAAATTTTTATGTTTAGATTTCAATGGAACTACATAGTTTTAATAGTCTTACATTAGGTAAAAGTTAGACCTATGAAATTTCACTATTGTAGCTCTTGTAATATATTATTTTGTAAAATAGGTTCTGAGCTTCTAAAATTAGCAAAACGTTATTTTTTTATAACCTTAGGAGACATATAATTCAAGTCCATTAGGTTTTAAAGGTTAGCAAGTTAGATTTAAGGTTTGCTCCAAAGGAAAGAACATTTTTCTCTTGCACAATTTAACAAAGATGGCTTTTTTCTCTTTTTCAAGTTTTTTCTTCTTCAACCATGGAAGACTAAATTTCTAGTTGATTTTAAGGCTTATTTCTATCTAGATTATAAGATCCTAAGTTGTAATATTAACTTCTTCTCATTAATTTTCCTCTTTTTCTCATTCTATATACTAATTGCTTGGAATTGCATGAGTTGGAGGTTGATTTGATATAATTTGTGTTCAATCTTGTGATTTCTTATGTTTATCTATCTTTATGTTGAAGTATGATTGGTTAATCATGATTTTTTACATGAGAAAAAAGAGTTGAGAGATTAAATCAGATATTTTTTAGTTTAATCCTTCGATTTAGCTGAATTCTATTTTCAAATTAATTTCGATCTAGCTTTATGAATTATAATAATTACTTAATTCTATTAATCTTAATTGATTAAATCTTATATGGTCATTTATCATAGGATTCATAAATTATTATAGAGGTTTTGAATAATTTTAAGGTTAAAAAATTAATTAGAATGGTCAAATATTTCATTATCTATGTTTAATTTATACTAAGAACTTTCAAATACTTAGATAAACTATTTTGCGATATTAATTTCTTTCTTTCTATTTTACTTCTATATTTTATTTTTGTTTAGTATATTTTTCTTAATTTTGAATTAAAACTCCCAATTTGGTTCTGTGTTCATTTTATTTTGCATTCTATTAGAATTTTATCTACATTTCTATTTCACTTCCATTTGCATTTCTTCCTTCTATTTTTAGTATATAAAAAGCTTAAACAATTTGATAATCATAGTTAGTAATTCATTGAGAAAGTATATATAAAGTAGATCACTAGGAGTTTGACCTAGTTTGTCACCTTTTACTGTAAAACTTTATCAAACTTGTAATATTTAATTTTGGTGTGTTATGACACATATCACTTATCAAACCCATATAGTTTTTAGCTTTTTCAACAAATACTATAACACCATTCCAATACTCACCCTACAATAAATTAACACTTGTGCCACGAATTATACCATGAAAATTCAAAAATCATGGCAATTTTATCTCTTGCCATGGAAATTAAAAAATTTTGTGACATAATAAAACTCTACCCTTGCAAAATATCACTTGTTCCACGAATTAAGCAATAAGAATATAATCTTTATAACAAAGTATCACTTGCGCTATGCAAAAACTTTACCCATAGCAAATATCATTTATGCCATAAAACGAAGTTATGAGATCACATTCCTCATGGTAAAGTATTACTTATGCTATAGAAAAACTTTACTAATGGTAAAATATTACTTGTGTCACAAACTAAGCTATAAAAGCACATTCCTTGTGTTAATTCATAAAAAAAATGTTAAAATTCCTAATGGGTCTATTGGTAATCTTAAGAAGAATATGACTAACTATAATACCAAAATTTAAAAGTTGAAATCCCATGATTGTCATGTTATTATGTAGTGATTATTATCATTTTTAGTAAAATCATTTTTGTTAAAGGAATTATCATGTCCAATTATTGAGTTATACAATTTCTTCAATCAAATTTGTGCTAGAACTTTGCAAGTTAAAGAAGATATTGTTATCATTCTATTTAAACTTGACAGGATATATCCTCCAGTATTCTTTGGCAAAATGGTGCACTTAATGATGCATTTGCTTGAGGAAGTATTGCTAAAAAGGTTTGTTCATTTTTGGTGGATGTACTTATATGAAAGATACATCAAGAAGTTGGAAGACTATGTTAGGAACCATGCTCAATAAAAAAGTTCTATCATAGAAGGATAAGTTGTAGATAAAGTGTTAACATATTGTTCCATGTATCTGTAAGGGGTAGAACCTAGATTCAATTAGCCTAACCAAAACTATGATGTAGTAAAAAGTTAGAGTAGAAAGGTAATTATTGGTGTTCAGATCTCAATGTCAACCCATTGAGAAAAAAACATTATTCACTTTGACATGAGAGATCAAGATGTTGCCATATGTTACCTTTTAAACAATAGAGATAAATCTAAAAGCATTTAGAGTAAGTCTCTTAAATTATCCACCCTTTCTTTCAAGTAATTCTATTTTATTGAATAATTTGTATTGTGAAGTGAAAATGGAAAGAATTAGAAGCAAATGGTGGTAAAAAAATTGATCAACTATAGAATACTAGGTTTCCCTTATGGTTTTACTCTAATGTAATTACATCTCATTTTTGCATCCATAATAATTATATTTGCTTTTCCCTAATTATTTTTAATTTTACTATTATAGGAAATAAATTTCATATATGTACCACTTACACAAGAATAATTCCCCAAAAGCAACATACAAGCTAATGTCGTTAGCTCTGGATCCAAGTTTCACAATTGTGTCATGCTCAACATGTGTAGTAAATGGAGTACAGTTTGTAATTATTTCTTAGGATGCTAAGCATAAGACACAAAATAATGGGATTTTCATCCCTAAGACTAAAGACAACACACTTTGCAATATATTAGAAGATATCATAGAGTTAACTTATTTAAATAATTATAGTGTGATTTTATTCAAATATAAATGGTATGACACTAACTCAAGAAAGAAGAAAATTATCCTTGACAAGAAGACACTTTATTTTACATTATGTTGTCATAACTATTTTAATTACAAGTCTTTAATAATGCTTACCATTCAAATTACTTGATAGCTATGCCTGGTGTCATCACATGCTATCATATAGGAAACAATGGAAGACATCCACCACTTTGCTCTACTCATATTCCCTCATAATACCAATCAAGTAAAATTTATTATAATGTATTATTCATTTCAACATTTATTTCCTATAAATTTATGGTACTAATATTATGTTATATATGAAAGGTACTCCATAAAAATGTGAGGCCCAAGGAGCTCCATGAATGTGCATGAAGGAAATTCAAAATAAGGTTCTAAATCATTACTAGTAGCTTTAATAAGGAAGATGGTACATGCATGGCATGCAATGGGTGAAAACTTTAGTCACTTTGCTCATAACATCGGTGTGTTAGTGAGAGAGCACTGTGAGCCTTTCCATAAAAGTTGGAATAAGGTTCCTTAAAAGTACAAGGCACGTGTCATCTAGGAAGTTCATGTAAGTATTATTCAATAAGTGATTTTTATTATTTTATATTTGACATTGAAATTATTTGACATATTAATTGCATACATATTACATATCTTCCAATCTAGTCCCATTTTGAGTTTGTAGACCTATCAATAGGGGAGTTAGAGATTACAATATGAGCTATCATGTGAACTATAGCAAATAGGTACCTAGATCACAAGTTAAACCTCAACACAAGGGTAACTTAGAGGATCTTAACTTGTAGCATGTAAGGCAGGCAGTCCATGGAACATCCCAGTCAAGCATTAGAAGAAATATTGTGACTACTTTCACAGTTAGGAGTATAGAGTAAGTATAAAGTTATAAATAAATGTTATTATTTTAAAATTTCAATTATATTTGACTCTTGTTATTGTAAATGTTTTGTTTTATTTTCAATTTTCAAGGATTATCCAAGAGAAATAAGATAATAAGGTAAAAAAGATGTACAACAATTATCATGGATCAAAGATTATTACAGCACACTGATAGAACAAGGTATGTTAAATGTTGTATTAATGATATTCCTAAAGCCTCCAACATCTCACTAATATTATGTACTTTGTTATTTTTTTTTTAGTAAAATTGATATAGAAAAATAAGGACATAGGTGAGATATAATTGGTGATAGAGAATTTTAGGGATCATTATACATAATAGTTGGGGAAGTGTGTGCATCAAGCTACCATAGATGCTTTTATAAGTAATTTTATTCTTATTTCCTAATTATAGGAGTTTTAGGAAGAACTTTTTTCTCATTTTGTCTGATTTTTGTTTAAATACATAAAGGTGAAGATGACAAAGCTAGCCATTTAACGGGTGTAGTCTAATGCATTATCCATTAGCACACCATCAACTCTAGTGTGAATTAACAAGCCTTCCATTATCGAAGAGGTGCTCCACACTTGTCCAAGGCACAAGAAAGTAGTTGGTCATGTGCTATCCTAGACATTATATGCTAACCATGGTTAAGATCATATATCCTCCAAAGCCACAATAGGATATAAGATTAGTTACCAAGATGTAGCAATAGCTTGCCTAAAGTCAATAAATCATTCAAGCCCAATAGGAGTAGCTCACTTTTCATTAGCAAATGTATGAGTAATAAGGGAATTATAAGGCTGTAGTATCTTAGATTCTTCACTTCCAGCATGGGATCTATGTGCCTTTGCCTTCTACACTGGCTTGTCCATAGTTACACATGACTACGCTACTTACACCTAATTGATTCACTTCGACAATGCCCTAGGCCCAATTGCAACCTTAGCTATAGTCTCCTCCCCAGTCTTAGCCTTGTTGTGACTTAAATGATATAATAAGGACACTGATGATTATTTTGCTCTATAGATTTTTTTAATTATACATATATTTTTTATTGTATATACACTTTATGGTATTTTTTATAAATATTATGATGATATTTATTATGTATCATTCACAATTTTACTTTATATGTTTTTCATCTATTCATTTTATTATTATATTTACTAAAATAAAAATTTTGATTTAATATTACTTGTAAAAAAATTGGAGGTCATGTCTCATTTATTACATAATGTCACTATTTAAAATAATTAGAAATAATTATACATAAAATTTAAATAAGATTATTAAAAAATACATTGACAACATTGTTATCGATGTAGGCATTCTTTAAAAAATAAAAAAAAATAAATCCCCTTATATTAATGACATTGTCTCTATCTAGGTGTTATTTACAAAATTAAAAAAAATTAAATCACTGGATACAATTAAATAATGTCATTGGTATAGGATTGGAACTATACCAATGACAAGCCATAAATATAGGTTCTTGTCAAATGACCTTTGTTAGAAAATATACCTACAACATTATCGTCAGTATAGTTCCAATCTATTGTGAAGATATAATTTATTGTCAATGTAGGATCTAATAGGCACAACTCTATGCCGATGACACTTATACCCATGACAAAAGTCATTATTATAGCATTTTTTACTTTTTTCTTTTTAATTTTCTAGTGTTAACAAACTTAAGGCAATAAATCTTGATCAACTTTTGTAATTTTAAGATAAAAATAATAATAAATATGAGTTTTTACAAGCATTGTATCTATCTTTCGAAAATTGTCATGTATAAACTTTAAAATGTTTCTTTTTTCATCTAACAAATAATATTTGTTAATTGTCATCTTCTTGTAATTTTTAATTTTTTGAAATTATAAAATCAATTTTTGTAACAAATCAATAATCACTTCAAGTTCTTGGAGAATTGATTTTTATCTATTTCGTTAATGCTATGAAGAGTAAAAAGTTGGGTATCTTGCCGTTGAATTTTATTTATTTTTAATATTAAAATAAATAAATGAAATTAAAAATAGAAATATCAATACATTAAATATAATACCATGAAAAATCTCAACTTTTTAAGAAGTCAAATATTTCATAATATTACCCTATCTATTAATCAAGAACAAAAATACAAAATATAATGAATAAAATTATGGGAAGCTTGGCCCAACCTTTTAAAAGTATTTCATCATTATATTTTTTTTTAATTTTAAATCAAATAAATTAAAATTAAAAATATAAATTCTAATACATTAAATAGTTTATTTAATAATAGAAACACAATACTTCTTAAGAAATGAAGTGGCCGGTATCACTTCTTAAGATTTCCTCTTTATCTTTTTTTGGTACTTCGACTCTGTTCTTGTCAATACAGTGTTGATTCCAAAAAGATGGTCCCAAGAAATGCATCGTGAAATAACAAAAGGACGGCAAGCATGGATAGAAGCAACCACAATTAATATTCTTCAGTGTGAAATCTTGCTGTAAGCCGCAATACTTTGCATACGACAAAACAACCCCACATGCAAGGGAGTCCGCCCTTCTTTCTTTTTTGATGCCAACAACATATCATGTTGATTGAAAATTTTGGATTTTTTTATTTTTGTTTTTTCTTTCATATTAAAAATAAATAAAAATTTATTCAAGCAATAAGGACAAAAATATCTTTTTTATATATAATATAATTCGCAAAAAAATATGTATGGACTTCCTCCATTCTTTTTTTAAAAATTGTTTAATATAAATATACAAAAATTAAAAAAATAAATAACATCAATTTTGAAAATTATAATTTACTAATATATTCTTCATTAAAATTGAATTTATCAGTAAAATTGTTGAATATTTATTAAGTTAACATAGGTAATATTTGAAAATAAATAATAAATACAATTTTAATTTTTTCATAAATAAATAAGTAGAATTTTTTTAAAGTCACGGTTAAAAAGGAATAGGAATCGAAGGAATAACTTTTCCAATATAATTAAAAAATGATAAATAAAAAGAAATGGTGAAAAATAAAGATCTCCATCCATCTTTAATGGTGCAATATTACTGTTGCTCTAAAGATTTCACTCCTTTTATATTTTAAATTTAAATTCAAAATTTTATATATTTATTATGTATTAAATGGATTATCATTTTTATAATTCTTAAAAAAAATTAAAAAAAAAAACTATTCATACAGGGCTTGGTTAACCACACATTCTACGCACAGCCTCTGGCCGAATCCTTTCCATATGAGACACTCGAATATAGGATGGGCATTCTCTCCTTTTTTTTTTTTTTTTAGTGAGGTAATTTTTGAAAAAAAAAATAAATATAAAATTTTACTTCATTTAAAATTGTGAATAATGAAATGCAAAATGAAAAATGAAAAATGAAGGAAAAGAAGATGATTCATATCCTCCCGTATAGTATATATGGAAGGAACCAAATTTTTCCATCACATATCACTCGCTGATTCCAATCCTTAGTTTAGGGATGAAAAATGATAACTCATCAAAATTCCAAGGTAGCTGCTCTTTTTCTGCTGCTAAATTTCCTTCTCTTCTCATATGTTGCATCTCATAATCTCCCATGTCCTCCAAAACCTACCAGCTCCCCTCCGGCGGCTCCAAAGAAGCCAGCCAAGTGCCCGAAAGACACGCTGAAGTTCGGCGTTTGTGGAAGCTGGTTGGGGCTGGTTTCTGAGGTTATTGGTACTAAACCAAGTGAGAAGTGTTGTACCCTTGTGAAAGGCGTTGCTGATCTTGAAGCTGCCTTGTGTTTGTGCACTGCTATTAAGGCCAATATTTTGGGCATTGTAAAGCTCAAAGTTCCTGTGGCTGTTTCTTTGCTTCTTAGTGCTTGTGGAAAGAAGGTTCCTGATGGGTTTGTTTGTACTTAGAAATCGTCTTCGTATGTTTTTTTAGGGTTTTCCGTAGTTGTACTTGAGTTTATATCTAAATAAAATGAATTCATTCTATCCAAACAGAGGGGACATGAATTCAAATTGTACTTTTTTTTTTTTAATGCAGACTTCAAAGTTTTATATTTCAATCAGTAACCGCAATGTTGTACACAAAATTAATATTATGAATTGTATCGCAATTATATTTATAAAATTCTACAATTTCACTTTGCAAATGGTTGCATTTTTATATTATTTATCACAATTTAAGACGGCAGGTATAATTTAGAACCATGGCTGACGTTACAATGTCGAAAATAAGAATCTCTTGAGGTCACCTTGGCTACAAGCATTGAGCAAAATTGAACCAATTAACTGTTGTATAAAACTTACAATTATTAAAATGTCGGACGATGCCTGGATTGTCCATAAATTCTTAAACAAAGATTAATTTTAAATCGTATTTATAACTACCTTGCGCTTTCAACTATTTCAAGAAGACTGTAGGCTATTTTTCAAAAAAAATTGTTATAACACTCCAATTTAGATGAAATTTCTTTTAAAAATTTAAAAAATGTGAGGACAGTTTGATATTTTACAAAATATGATTATATGATAGGCTTCACCTCTGCAAGTCGACAGTGAGAGTTAAAATGCCCGTTAAGATCAATGCTGTGATTCCATCTATCCCCTAGCATTTTCAGCCACAAAAACTACAATGAGCCCACAATTGAGGTCATTGCAACCACCGAGCATGTGATTTATTTTCACTAATGGTTTGTTCTCTTGTTGGTGTACGTAGACTGTGATACGTGTTTTCTTTTTTTTCCTTTTTTTTTAACTGCAACTTTGTTTTGCTAAACTATAATTTTTCTTAACTGCAATATTATTTTACCATATTATTCATAGTCATAAATTATCACGATCTCTTCAACCAAATAAATCACGAGTACTAATACAAGGGTGCACGATCAATCCACACGATCTACAATTACCTCTACTCGCAGACAATACTCACTTTAGTTGCTCTTCACTCACCTTAGTTGTTCTTCCTATTCAATCCTAGCCATCATAGAATTAGGAAAGAGGCTACAATCAAATGAGGAGAATGCAATAGCCTAAGATACTCCATCAAATATGATGTATTCGGATATAGTGATCTGACTCATCACCCGAAAACACCCAGTACCTTATTTGAACTGAAGTGCTACTAGAAAAGAACAACTTTATTATCAAAAATAGGTTACTTCAATAGTTTTCTGAATTATAAGGTCTATTAATTGTTAAAATTCTAATAATCTTCCACTTGGACCACAATTCAAAAATTGTAATCACTTTAATAAATGTCAAAGTAAGTTAAGGCAATATTGCATCCATTAATTTAAATTGAGATCATATGAGTCCAACAACATAGAATATCATATGCAATGTACATCTAGACCTCATCGACCGTGAAAGAATTAATATCCAATAGAGATATTAACATAAAATAAGTATAATAAGATTTACATAATGGTAAATGTCATTATAAGTAAATCTTTATACAATGGTATTAATATTCATCTAAGATGTCAAATGAGAATCAATATTCTTAATACATTAGTGAGATAGAGTTTAAATGTTTCTATCAACAAGCCATACCTAAATATGTGCACAAATAACAATATATGGCAAAATATGAATATTTCATTCATATATATCTTGAGATAAACAATTGCATCAAAATACTCTCATCAATCTAAAACATCAAATTACATAGTCAAACCTATAATGAATACATGATCATGATATATTATAACTACTAAAGCTTTGGTTAGTGAATTCAAGAGCATACAATCCATGAAAATATGTTTAATACATGTAATATGCTCATGTGTCTTCTCTTTCACAAATTGGTACCTCACATCAAAATATTTTATATAGGTAGAGTTTTTGTTACTTCGAGAGAAGTTTATAGTGGCAGCATTATCATAGTAAATAGTTATTAGCCTTGAGATGCTATTAACAATACTTAAACTAAAAATTAGATTCACTAACCACAAAGCTTCACAAGTAGCTTCATAACACATGCATGACATACTTTGCTTCCTTAGCGGATCTTGCTGTAAAGGACTGCTTGATACTTTCCTCAACATAACTCCTCCTACCATCATAAATATGTATAAAGATATATGTCTATTTATGATCACCTAGAAAACCAAAAGAATTTGAGTTTAAGTAACTTGTAATATGTCATGACCCTTTTTTTATCGTAATCGGTATGAATCCTGTTACTAATTTTCAAAAACCTTAATAATTTTCTATGCTAACTATCTAATGGAAGTTTTCAAATTCTAGGAAAACTCAAATTTCATTTTAAAAATTTACGAAAAAAAATGAATAAAATTTCTTCTATTTTGGACACTTCCTAAGAGCTATACACTCTAAAATTTAATAATAAGCTAGAATTTTTGTAGAAATTATATTAGACACTATTATATGTTAAAATATAATTAAAAATCCAATAATAAGCTGGGAAAAAAATTATATAAAGGCCTAATAGGAATTTAAGGGCCTAAGTAGCCTAAAGATGGCTCGAATAACCTAAAAATCTAAATATTAGGCCCAAAATTAAAATAAATTATTTTAACTTATTTGGGCTAATATGGCTTAATATTTTTGGGCCCAATCTGATCCTAAAAGTCAAAATAAATGAAGCCCAAGTAGAGCCCAATCTTATAGAAGAAACTTTTAGCAATTAGGCAAATAAATGAAAAACTAAAGGCAATTTTTAGTAATTATTTCTAGGAATTTTATTTTGGTAAGTTTTAGTGAATTTTGAGAAATTATCTTCCAAAAATTAGCTAGAAAATCATGCCCCCATGTGCTAGAACTATTGCCAAAATTTTTACAAAAAATAATAATAGGAAGCTTATGATGAAAGCCTTAGAATTAGAGCATTACATAAAAGCCTTTTAGCCCATTTTGCATAAATTATTTTTTTCATTATTAGTTGAAAACCATAAGCTCTCTAGGCTTCTTTACTAGGTTTTTAAACTATTCAATAAATTCCAAGAAGTTCTCCAACTAGTTTCATTAAAGTCTTGCAAGGTAACCTAGGTTTTCCTCCATTTTCTTCAAGTTTATGAAATATTTTGTTCAAAATTTTTAAAATTTGGTTTATTTTAGTGAAGTTGCTTCTTTGAAGAATCAAGGATTTAATGTGAGTGACAACTATATCTTATTTTCTTGAATTTTCCCATGAAAAGAGAAGAATATGGAGGTATATGCTATTATAGGTGTTTGGTTAAATTATGGTGCTACATGGTCTGGATTTGGTGTTTTATAAATGTTAATATAATGGAATAATCTTGTAATTTAATGTTAATATTGATATAAGAAGATTCATTAAGTTTTCCTTTAAGAGATGAAGATAGGTTCATGTTGAAATTAGAAGCAAAACTTTCAAAGGAGGGTTAAGGAATGTTTCTACTACTCTATGGAAAGCAAGGTTTAGAAATTATTAAAATTTCAATTTTTAGTGTTTCAATATTAGAAATAATGTTAGGATAGGTGTGAAGAAAATTGAAAAATTCTAGAAAATTTTATAGTTATAAAAAGTGCATTTGAACAAGCTTTGGTTACAATAGCTTAAAACAAAACTCTGGATTCTATATGCTAAAGTTTAGTGTTTTTTCTGCCATAGTTTTAAAATAAAAATTAAATTAATTAATTTTTTTAATTATTAGCATATTAATAATCTTATATAAACATTTGGTGCCAATTAAAATTGATTTATATGTCCAGAGGTGTTCTTTTTCATAACAACTCCAAAACTATCTAGAATTGATAATTTTGAGTTTTTGGTTCTATATGATAGTACCCATGCAAAATTTTTATGAAATTATTAAATTTTCTCATTATTTAACATGTTAAGGATTTTCTGTTAAAATTTAGTAATAATAGGAAATAATTTGAATATTGAAAAGAAGTTTTTATTAAAATTGCTCTTATGTTATCCTATTTTGAAATTCCTTATTTTGGTACTATATGAATAGTACCCAGGGTGATGAAATTGTAGAAAAATTGGTGACTAATATTTGTTAAAATTTGAGATGTTTTGGAAGCCTAAAAGGCACTAAAACTTAGGAGAATTTATATTTTTTAGCATATTTAGTGTTTATTATTTCATATTGAAAATTGTTGTAAATAATTAAAAATTGTGTTGTTTGGATGATACTTATGTTATAAATTTGCTAGTTATTCAAAAGAATTGAGTGTTACCATTATTTTGAATAAAAAAATTGTTTGTATCTTTGGATATAATGACATCTAAGGATGAAATGTGAACATGTATAAAAATGACAATTTTATGATACAGTTAGTACTTTGACCACACATTATAAAATGAATAAAATGAGTCATTGATGCTACATCAATATCTTGATATTACTTACCTTGAATCTAAATTATAAGAAGTGATATGCATTCTTTATAGAGAAGAGTAAGAGTGACAAGGGTTGAAGGAATAAGGTTAGGTGGCCTTGGCCTAAAGTGGCAGGAGATAAAGCTGCACTAAAGATATAAGGAGAAATCTATGTATCAACTGTTGCCATTCTCTTAACATATTTTATAAACAAATTACATAAAAACTTTTATCATTTATTATTTTATACTATTATATTTATGCTTAATTAATTGTTGTCAAAATTCTTAAAAAAAGGAGAAAAGTAGCTATTCACTGAGTATTTAATACTCATGCTTATTGTTATTGGATTTCTATTTACAGATTCTAAACATGGATCTCATAGGAATTATTGACATCTACATTAAGACCTTTCTATCACCCTAGGGGACTTTTCAAGTTGCATTTCATTATAAATCTTGTATAATAGCAATGGGTCCTTGAATTGATTATATTATAGAACTTAGGAAGTTAATTTCTAAATCAAATCCTTTTGCAATCAATCCTATTTTACAAAACCATTCACTAGAAGATGTATTTAGTAGTTTTAAATCTATTAATATGTTAGATCCTTTTTCTTCCTTATCTATTAAGTCTAATCCTGAGGAAGATACTAAATGAAAATAAGATAGGTTTAGTTAAATGTTTTTCTTGAAGTACTTGTATACAAAGTTTTGTTTACTTCTGTATAAACACTTTGATGTATGTAAATTATATTTTAAATTTTCAAAATTGTATGTGCAACTAATTTTACTTTCTATTAATATTTATTTTCACTTTTAATAAAGTTAAGAAAGTGAGTGAGTAAAAAATATTTTAAAAGTTTATAAGGATAATTGATTAATATAATAATACTAGTCAAGTGTCTTTATGTCAATTATTATACTTAAGAATCAAGTTGTGAAAATTATTATTTAAATCAATGCTTAATATTTTACACATAATTACAAAAATGCCACTTGTGGCAAACTTTCAACATCAACTATTTATATAATCAATGTTTATTGTTTTGCCCAATTTTTAAGTTTAACGATTTACCTTCATTTTAGACACTAGGTTTCAATGACTAAAGTAATAAGTCATAATTATCTAATCGTATTTCTTTTTATTAAACAACTGACATAGAAAACTATAATTTTCTTTTTAAAAAAATGAAAAACTTTACATAAGCATTGTTACAATCAACTATTACCATTTTACAAATCGAACAACAAAATAATATCATATATCACAATAAAGTGTTATATTACAAATTTACAATTTATACTAAAAAAAATTCAAACCAATGTATTATATTACAATAAAATTATAATTTTCATTTTAGAAAGATAAAACACTTTACTCAAGCATTGTTACAATCAATGGTTACCATTTTACATGATAAACAATTAAACATTACATTACAAATTTACAACTTAAAATACAATAAAGATTAAATGAATTACAATAAAACAATATATCATCACTTTAGACATAAGTTATGTAAAAAATTAATGAGCTAAATCTATTCTTATTTTTTGATAATTGATATAAAAAAGGAATTATGATTTTACATCATCAATTTTTAATTAGAGTTGTGTTGGTTAAATTACTTGCATTTTTAAAAATGTCATTATGCCACTAGATATGTCAATCGTCCAATGTCATATTGCCATTCTATAATAGTGTAGGCTTAAAGGTGGCTATCTAAAGATGGTAACCTATATTATTCACATGCCAAGAGTTAAGGCATGACAAAGTTAGTATCAGAGTATAATCTAAAGTCTAGGTGCATGATTTAAGGGTATCTAATTGCCAAAAAAGGTTAGACATACTAGGTTCATATTAGTTTATCTAGGAGTACAAAGCATGAATAAGGATATATTGACACCCACTCCAAGACATGTAGTAGATCTCTATAATTCCTAACATTTTTATTCTGGCTATGATTATTAATCTATCTAACTCTATTATATTTTCCATAAGAGTTATGTTATCTAGAATTTCATCCTTATGTTATATGGTATGCTAAGATAAAGCAGTGTTTGAAAAAGTTTCACATGTATCTTTCCCACCATTATCACTAAAGGATGGTGGTAGAAGTGGAAAAGAAAAAGTAACAGGTAAGGCTAGAGGTTGAAGGAGAGGCTAGTTAGGTAGAGACCTCTTTATCTCCTCTAGTTGTTTAAGATTAGGTCTAAAATATGCTACTTTTAGTGAACTAATTATTAGATGAGTTGACACAGTAATGGCTTTAAAGGCAAAGAGTACAAGCACCATTACCTCCCTAAACTCTAGGAGCAGCACCAACAAATCATGAAAAATTCTTATAATAATTCTAAAAGCTTAAATATTTAGGTATTGGATAATTAATTGATCCTTCCTTAGTCATAGAATAAGTTTATAGATTATGGTAAGTTTTGGATTATCTTAAGGATATGGCAATAAGATTAGTTAGGTTTCAGCTTAATGGCTTTGGTATAGAATGTGGAAATGTCAAAGGCTGCCAAGTGGTCTTATAGTTACCTGAGAGACCTTTAAGGAAGCCTTTTTGCAGTAGTTCCTCATTGAAGGGGAAAAATATACTAAGATATAAGAATTCATTCAACTCAAGCAAAGGGATATGATAGTATCAATGTATGTTGCTCACTTTTTTTACTTATCATAGTTTATTAGTAGCCTCTTTCCTATTAAAAAGGATAAAGAACCTAGGTTTGTGGATAGGCTTAATGATATATATTTTAATCCATTCCTATTTCTAATAAAAGTAATTATGAAAGAGTTTATAATAGAGTTTTAAAGTTGGAAGTCAAAATTAATGGGTACAAGAGAGAAAGAGAAGTTTACAGTGAAACTAGGAAGAGGATTAAGTATGAAAGTGCTAGTAGAGAGTCGCATAGGTAGCCATTTTCAGCTCCTAGTGCACCTTTTTCCTACAAACATGACTTTTATTACCATGTAGGCCAAGGTTAGGTGGCCAATTTAAGAGATCTATGAGTAATTTAAGTCAAAGTGGTAGGAAAATTCTAAAAGGACTAATACCATTTATCGAACTTATGCAGTTGCTAATTCATGTGCTAATAAAAGTTGGACACCAACATCTTATTTTTTTCATGAAAAATTTTAGATATCAATTATATTTAAACTTGATGTAGGAAGTAGCCCATTAATTTTAAAAATACTGCTGCATCAACATAAATATTGGTCACAATTAATGTCTATCATCTTAAGCATTCATATAATTTCCAAAAATTCATCACGTCAAAATAGACATTGATAATAATGATAAATGACATTTATCCACCAACATTAATCAACTATTCTATAGTAATGTATGTTGGGATCTAAAGATAATAGGAATAGAGCAAATGAATATGCCAAATTATACATGGAAGAGACTAAGAAATGGCATGACAAAAAGATAGTAACTCCCTAATTTAAGAGTTAAGTAACAAAATTTATGACATAACTCATTGATGATGATTATTCCTTAGGAAGCTAAAATCACATTGGTTGAGTCCATTCAGAGCTATGGCAGTCTCATCTCATTAATGTATAGAAGTTTAAGAACATAACACCAAGAGAACTTTCAAAATGAATGAGCAAAGGTTGAAACATTACTTGGATGGAGTTATTGATTGCAAAAAATCTACAATTAATCGAGCCAACCATGTGTAAAGATTACAAGTTAAGTTAAAGACTTTAAATTAGAAATCTACTTTTTAATAATTTATTTTTGTTAAGTTCACTCTTTTATTAGTTATTTTTGGTTAGTTGTTTTGTTTTGTTTTCTTTTGTTTTGCTACTATTTTTTGTTTTAGCTTTGAATGGCAAGCAAACTTGTCTTAAATGGAATGTAATGTAATATCCCAAATTACATATTTAGTTATTTCAATATTTATGATTATCCAATTCTATTTAATATTTATTGATTAAAAATTTTAATTTTTAAATATATTTCCTTTTAAAAGATTTTGGAATATTAAAATAATATTTGTAATAATATTTGAAATACATTTTTATAGTGGTTATTGATGTGAGACTTGATCGAAATAATTTTACAAGAAACTTTTGATAAGGTAAGAATAATTATACTAATTATGAATGCCAAAAAAAAATTATGAGGTATTTATTTCCAGAATTTACTTTTGAAAATTGTGGAAGTTTAAGATATTTCTTTTTAGGAACTTTAAATTGAGATTTTATTCTAGTTTTATGCCAATGAATTTGAAAGGTGAGAAATATGGTATCACTTCTTTATGCTCAGTGTTTCAGTCAACACACCTACTGCCTCACGCACACAGTTGCTATCTTCCTTATTTTTGTCTTCTTCTTTTCCCTATGGGTCCCACACACACACACACACTCAGTTTTTCTAGCTTCTTCTTTTTTATTTCTTTTTTTTTCACTAGGGGTGTCTAAAATTCTTCAAATCGCTCTTAACCGATCGAATGAATCTAAGGTTGGTCATTTAAGAGCGGTTAATGTATTATTATCAGTTAAAAATGAGAAAAAAAATTTATAAATTTCGGATGGTCGGTTAATTGCGAGTATAAATTCTTAACTGCAATTAATCAAATTTAATTAACATTAACAAAAAATTATATTATTTTTTATTTAAAAATTTATATTTAAAATTTTATTAATTATTTTTATAATTTAATACTTAATTACCTTTTATTATAATTATATTAATAGAATTATGATATTAATATGTATTTATAAATTAATTTTAACATTTAAATCAATTTGTTGAGGCTTTTTTGAAAAAAAAAATTAAAATTTTAAACTGTTCTAAACTGAATTTAACCGATCGAAACTGAAATTTCGGTTAAAGTTAAGCAATCGAATTCGGTTGATTAAAAAAAAATATTTTTCGATTAAAATCGAACGATTTAAAAAATAATCTTAAATGTTCTTAAATCGATGGACATCCTTATTCTTGACTATTTCTTCCATTATTCTTAAAAAGAAAGAAAAAAAAACCAAATTTTCAGCAGCCTTTTGTTCCCACACACACACGGTTTTGTCTGTTTCTATCTCACTCTCTCGGGTACAGCTCAGCATTTTCAATTTTCTGGTTCTTTCTTCTCATCGGTACATGTACAGCAGTAGCACATGCATAGATATATGGTCCAGTTTTGTTCTCCTTCCTCCCGCCTTTGGCTCTGTCTTATATAGACATATATTTTGTTTTTCCCGGGGGGCAGATACAGCAGCCCCATTTTCTCTCCCTCTGTTTCTACCCGAGCTCCTGCTTCCCCTCTCTTTCTCTTTCTCCATTCTCTGCTGGCGTCCTTTCCAGCTGCCATGAACCACCGCTTGTGGCTGTCTTCATCTGCCTCTCGATCGCTCACACCTCTCTTTTGCTTTCTGCTGGCATTCATTTAGCTGTTCGCGAGTTGCTCTTCCAGTAACTTAAATAGAGTGGAGCATGGCTTCCCTTCTTTCTCGGCGACGCTGCCTTGCTCAGAGCTGCCGACTGCCAGCTGGGTGCGTGTGAGGAAGCACTGATTAGAAGAAAACAGCGCAGCAAAGGTGCCTCACATTTATCCTCCTAACTTCTGTTTGCTGGTTGCCGTTACCTGAGCTGTAGCAGGTTGCCAGAGCCATCGTCATGGGGTACTACGAAGAGTACAGAATCGTGGCTTGGTGGAGCGGCTTTTCTACACTTTGAAGCAGCTCGAGAGTTTCTTTTTCTTGCCTGTGACTGAGCTCAAATTCGGTGTGAGTGAGCTGCCGGTGGTTTCCTTCAGCAACAGTGAGTTAATCTATATCACAAGATTGAAGTATTTATGCTGATTAAATGTTTAAACCAAGAGAAAACCTAATTTCACATATTTAAGAACAACGATGAAGTATAGATATAAATATATATGTTTTTCTGTTATAAAATGATAAAATGGAATGCTTAAAAACATAAATAGAACATTTTCATTATGATAATAGATCTATGCATAGATTAAAGAAACTCACTTATATGTTTGATGTATATACAATTATCTGAGAAATGTATTTCTTATATTATGAAAGTTTGGAATGATATGGTTATAAAATAGAGTATTATCATGGCATAAGTTGATGCAAAAATCATATATATATATATATATATATATATATATATATATATATATATATAAGCTTACGTTGATTTTGTGGATTAAATTGAGAAACGTAAAAAAAAAAAAAAAGCTATTGTATGAGAAAGCTTCTAGTATTTTGATAATGAGCTTGGTAATAAAGAAAGTTCAAGATGATTAAATGGCATATTTTAGATTAACAGTTAGTAATGAGAAATATAAGAAGGTGATAAGGAATACCATTTTAATTTGAATAAGGCATTGTAAATTATGAAAAGAAAATAATTGACATTCATATAGTTATAATTTATCTTTGTAAATGGTAATAAAAGGAATAAAATGTGAAAAGAAGATTATGAATGCCTCGGAAACCTCCAGGGATGAATTGGTGTTACCAAATGAATATATATCTCACTATTTTAAATAAAAAATAATTTAGATATTGTGAATTGTATTCTTTCTGCTGATAAATTGAGATTAAATTTCTCCTATGGTTAAACATGATTAGCAAGGAATAGTTATTTGTGATATAAATATAAATGTTTGTTTATGTGAATATGATGACTTATGTTTGGAAAGCATGATTATGATAATCATGATTATTGATAGAGCTTGCATAAAGGTTAATGGATCAGAGTGCACTGTAAAAGCATAATTGTGGTTCAATATCTATGACACTTACAGGTTATGATGATAATGGTGCGTTGCTCTAAGCTTGATATTGTTCAGTGATAGATTAATGATCTTGCATTGAAAGTCTTGTAGATCATTATGATATGAGAGTTGAGCTCTCTTGTAGATATTATATATTGATTGATTGATTGATTAATCATAATAGATCATGTTATGATTGTATTATATGTTTTGTTTACTCGTAGTTATCCATCTAGGCTTGTGTTGAAATTGGTGATGTGATTAGAGTAAAACTTTAGTGAATTTACTACATCGTGAATTGAGTTTTATGAGGCATTGAAAAATTGTGAATGGTGATGAATAGTATAAAAGCCAGATAAAGAATTCTTGGTAAATAATTATAAATAATATATAATTGATATAAGAGTCAGATGAGAAATTCTTGATGAACAATTGAGAAAACCAGAGGATCGAACTTGATATTAGAGAATAGCTCTATGAATGTTTTCTGTATTTGAATATGTGATATCATGTTACTATTTGTGATTAACTTGTATTAATGATGTGATTGTGATAATCTATTTATATTCGAGTCTTAATGACTATTTATGTGTAATGCCTACCTGAAATGGATAGTGTATGATTTTGAATTTTGATAAAAAGTTGAGACTTCTATGATTGTGCTATAAGAAATAGAGTTTAAATCATGTACAGGTGAATCTCTATTTCAAGAAATGGTTTCATATATTTCAAGAATCTAGAAAATGGTTTGCTATTACTTTTTATATATATCTAAGTTAATCATCTGCAAGATAGTGGTAGTTATATGCTTACTGAATTCTCGTAACTCATTCTATTATATTTAAATGTTTCAAGTTAAGACTTGAGTTTATTACATCCATGGAGCATCAAGACCACCACATTTGAAAGATTTGACAGTTGCAAATATAAATTGTTAATTTATGTAGTGTTAATTTATTATATATGTGTAAAATTGAACCTATGTTGTCCTGTGCGTATGTGTGATTGTTATCGTAATTGCTTGTGGAAACCGATAACGGAGTCCATGCCAATCACAATTAGAACGAATCGTGACATGTAATTTTTCAATGCTATTAGTATACTACAAAGGACCACTAAAACATTAAAAATAGGGATATTTTTACTTCCTTAGTTTGATAACATTGAGGACAATGTTAAGTATTAGTTTAGGGTATGGAATTTTCAATTCTTATATTGTAGTTATTTTTCTTTTGTTATTTTTTTGCTACTTTTTTCTACTACATTTTTTTAGTTATACTATTTTTGTTATTTTATTTCATTTTTTATTTTTATTACATTTTTCATTTAAAAAAGAAAATTAAAAAATTTAATATGTTTAGAATTTTTAATGTTTCTTCTTTCAATAATCATAAGCTTGTGGTAATTTCTTGATTGGAATGTATTGCAATTTAGAAAGAATAATGGATGCTTATCTTCTTGATTGATAGATTCTTTGGTTAATATCATTTTAAGCATAAATGAAGACTCTTTATAGGTATAATGATGTGAAATGTTTGCCTATTAATGAAGAATTATAAAAGCTTTATGAAACATCATTTTTATTTTTAAGACATGCTAGAACCTTTAGGATTAACCTTTTACGTGAAATCCTAAATGTAATATTGATTTAGAGATGATTTAGGCCTTCTTTGGATTATTTGAGACTTTTAAACCAATTACATTGCTTTGCTATCATTAATAACCGCTTTTGGACCTTATTAGAAAAATGATATTTTTAGATTAACCACACTATTCAAAATTCCTTCTTGTAACCTTATTAACTTAACAACCATGAAAAAAAAATCATAAATTTGCTCTTCAAGAGAGCTTTAATGTACAAAATTTTTATTTGAAGATAATGGATATAATAAGGAAACTCCTAAAGTTATGAATAAATAAAAAGTAGCTCTTTGGAAAGAAAAAGTCAACAACTATTTTCATTTTTTTATTATTATTTATTAAAAATAAAAGAGAAAAAAATAAAAACTAATAAAATAAAATGGTCTAATCCCTAAAGAAAAAAAGAAAGAAAATAGAGTGAATCCTTATATGATTTTCATTATTTGGTCCCTTAAATTTTGATTTTTTTTTTACCTTTCTTTCATTTGTTATCTAATAATAACTTGGCTTGACATTACAAGCTTAATATGTTAGAATATTTTCACTAGACTACCATTAATTGATTACTTTGTTTTTGTGTTTAAAATAGGTTAAGTTTGACTTTTGAGTTATTATTTTTTGGTCCAATATTGTGATCATTTTTGTGGACTACAAACACTTGTGAACTAGTGTGTTTAGCAATTAAGTGTAAACATTTAACTAACTAGACTTTTAATAGCTAAGCCCAATAAGGTTTCTCACTTAATCAGGTTAGACCTCTCTAACCACTCTATAATTTGTCATTCTTTCTCACTCTTTGAAATTTATAAAACAAATATGCCTTAATTATTTGTGTTATATCCTCATTGGTTACAATTTGTAAAAAAAGCAAGGAAAATCGAACCTTTCTTATCAATTGACTCTTTATCATTATCACCAACATGGGTTGTTTCTTATTCTTTAAATTGTACTTTTATATTTTTATTTCTATGTAAGTTTTTGGCATGAATTTTTGCTTTACATGATAAAGTCCTACTAAACAAGATTGATATATTTGTTTAATGGGAGAAGATTATAAAATCCAAGCTTATTGAATGTCTAGAATACTTAACCATATATAAAAATTCATTAGTTTGTATAATTTCAATTGAGAGGCATGTTCAAATTATAAGATTAGTTGCATTGACACATAATTCAAATTTCATGATTGAATGTTGTTATATTAGAATATTGATATTTTTTACAAATGTTTCAAATGATATTTGAATTATATTTTTTTGTGAAAACCTTCGAGGAAATTACTATGAAAATTTTATGAAATGATGTTTTAGTTATTAACTTGCCTTAATTTTATTTTCTTTCTCTCTCAAGAATGAATATATTTGAGTATTAATTAGTAGTGCTATATTATGCATGCACTTTATTCACATATATTGGAGGCTAAAAGATATATGTAGAAGTTGTGGCCAAGAGCAAGGCATGTATGGATAAAGTTATTTGTTCTTTGTTTTTGTTTTAATAGAGAAAATGTAGTTTTAATTTTTCTAAATTGAAAATTAGATAGTTCCACTATTATATAATATCAAATTTAGTATACTTATTATTTTAACCTACCTAGTATATTGTCAAAATAACATTAAATCTTATGAAATGCACTTTGAAAAATATTTATGCATACAAAACTAGTAAATTTTAGAAAAAAATTATTTTATGAGAAATATTTCATGATAATAACCTATTTCATAAATAGTTGCAACTTTAATTAATTGAATAAAAAGAATTTGTTTATGTATTATGAAAAAACTTCTAATGCTACATTAGCATTAAAAACTCAATGTTACTTTTAGATAAATATTGTCAAGTGCACTATTTTTTTAACTCAACAATCTAACTTTCTCAAAAATAGCTAATTTCTTATCTAAAATAAATGATTTTCTATTAGATCAAATAGATGATTTTAAAAAATAATACAATTAGTAGCATTCATATGGGAGTAGCCTTAAGTTTTCAATGCTAATATGATAATAAAACTTTTGTGTATTACATGCAAAATTGAAATTAAGCAATATGATTGTTAAATTATTGAAATTTGATATTAAGATAACTATGCCTATACTTTTATTATATGAAAATAGCTAAGAAAATGGAGAGGTGTTAGGCTAGGAAAGTATGCAATTAAATTAATATGATATCACCACTTGTCTCATTCTTTATGAAATATAGTGTAGCCACTTGTCCCTTAGCATTCTTATCAATTAGCTCGAAAAAACTTCCATGCATCACCAAGTAATTTTATTATAATTAGGATCTCTTTTGCTCTTGGAACATGTGAGAAAAGTGGATTCTCCATTATTAAATGGTTGGCTTTAAAAGAAATAAGTAGAGTAAAATCTAAAAGTAAAAACTTCATCTAAGCCATTAAAAATTAGGGTTTTCTTCTTCATGTGTATGCATGCAACATGCAACAAAAGAAAGCACAATTCATTAATTTTAGTTCATAAAAGCTTTGATCCTAGTGGTTTTAATGTAAGAGTTGATATAAGAGAAGGAATTACAACTACAAGTTATTCATACCCACAATCTAGTAATAAGATCAAACTATATTCAGTCACTCTCTCAGAGGGCGTAATTTAGCTTCATAGGACTTTATTAAACTACAAGTTCTATCAAAGGTTATTAGTTAAGACTTAGGTTCAGAAAATGGTGTTGTTCTTTCTTTTAATCACTAACTTAAATAATTTTTATTTTGATTTACTTATATATTTAGAGTATTTGATTGTTTTTCTACTTAGTTAGCATTGCTTTTGAATTGGCTTTTAATTGCCATGCTCTCTATGTTAAATGATGTGTTATCCTCTTTTGTCCATCTTTAGGAAAAATAGAGTGACTTGTGCTTGATTGGAAATGAAAAAGTTATTTTTAATTCTTCAAATTTGATATTAAAAGTTTAGATTGTTTGCATGTGGTCAATTCTACAATTTTAGAAATTGAAGTGTTTGGAGCCAGTTCTCAAGGATGAATAGGTATGAATATTTTATGAATGAAGTTATGATATTGATGAACTCCATATAGATTAGCTAATGCTTTATATGTTTTTCATCTACATCATAGTTCACAAAGTGTAATTCTATCATACTTGTATAATGAATGGGATGGTAAAGCTTGAACCATTAAGATCAAGCTTCTTTATTTTATCTTAAGTTTTATTTTATATTAGAAGTAAGAAATATGGTTATAATTCAAAGTATGAAACATTGTTATGGATATCATAAGCTATGACTAAAAGAAGTGAATTAAGAAGTAAGACAAATTGAATTATTTTCCAAGATAAAGCATTTAAGGATTATGTTTTACATATTGCAATCTATTGATGAATAATATCAAACTTCTTAAATAATGAAGTTTTATTTATATTTGTAAATGATTTTTCATTGATTCTCTCCTATGCTTACCTTGCATTACCTCCTTTGGTATAAGAAATTATAATTAAAAAAGTATGTTAGGCATAAGTAAATGGCATGAATAATAATTAAAAATTTAATTTGTATGAAGGTTTTCATCAAATCATCTATAGTTTCCTAATCCAATTAGTTGATATTCTTAAGTTGTTGTGCATTCCCAAAACATAAGTTTATGATGGTTTAGACAAGTTAATTTCCTCATTTTGTTCTTATTGCAATTATTGTGGGATAACCTCATCAAGAACTATGTTAGCAGCTTTGAGAATGATGAAGAACTATTCTCTAGCAATTAGGTTAGAGGATCATACTCTATAAATTTTCCTATATAAAATATGCATTTGTCTATTGTAGCATTTTCACCAAAGTATGCATTTTTTATAAACTGTATTTTGCATTAAAATCCATAATGCATAAAGTATACTCAAATTGTACATTTATTGTAGCATCAAAAATTCAAATCATTTATTCCATATATGTATGCTTTATCCATATAAGTTTAAAATACCAAAGAGCCTTGTCATGATTAATCTATTCAAGTTTAATTTTTAAAATATTATTTTACATTTGATTATATCTACTTCCCATCACATTGCAATCTCATTTGAATATCAAATTCAAATTACCATATCTTAAAACATTCTTTTATTTATGAATATCTTTTCCTTTAAAATTTAGTAGTTTGCTTTCTTCAACTTCCAAATATATTCTGTCTTCATGGGTTCTCATTGTCATTTTAAAAGCTAAAAAGTTTATAAAACTCCTCTATTATATTTTATGAATATTGGTATGCCCTTTTTATGTTGTAAATGTTGAGATACTCTAGCTTACACTATCAATGTAACATTAAATGTATATACTCAAGTTACATAACATTTTATTATGTTTAAAACTTAAAGTATGCAACTTTGTTATGAATAGAATAAGCTATGACAAAAAAAATAATACACTTATTTATTGAAGCATTGAAAACTTAAAATTTTTACATTAATTTATATTTTGCATTCTGTATTTTGGAATTTAAATATTAGATTATGCATTTTACATTTTTTATTAATCTACAAATTACACTAAATTTTGTATTATATAGTCTTCATTTTATAATAGCATAAATAATAAAATGTTATCTTATTTAAAAATTATATAATGGTATAAATAATAGAATGTTATTTCTTGAACTATAAAAATCCTATATAAAGGCAACTATGCAAAAAATTTTGGTTAGAAGTTTAGAAGTTTGCTAAAAAAAATGTATACTTTTTATCAAAATTTGCTATTATAGTTGGTTATGAACTATATAAGGCCAATAAGCATAAATGCAAGATTACATTTACAAATGAAAGCAAGTTGTCTCTCATAGAAGATCATGGAATCCCTATATATTGAATTTCATTAGTTGTTTATGTTTAATTGATGGCCATAAGTGACAATAAGATGTACCTAGTTAGTAAGTACATACTAAATCATAAAATTCTTGAATGTTTGTTATATTCTTGCTAGTGGAGAAGTTTGCAACTTGAAATTTAATTTATTGTTTGATTAGATGTTATTGGCCATATTATATCCTATAGATTAGTAGAGAAAATGTATAGGATGGAGAATTTAATAAGAAAATTGATATTGTACTCAAAGATTTGTAATAAGTGAAAATTAAACTTAAATTTTTAGTTTTATTTTGAATAACTTGGGATCTGAAAATCTTAACATCAACTGTATGTACTAAAAATAGGATTACATGTTCATTCCTAGGTAGATATGCTAAAGAAATTATATCACTCATTAAGAAAGAAACATAAGTGGCTTATGTAATAATCCTACAATATTGTAGATGCAAGCTTCTCAAAGCTAATTTAGTAAATTGAAAAATCTTATCCATTTATAAATGTATCTGCTTTTACATTTTTTTTTTGTTAAAGTTATTGTCTTATCAACTACCTATTATTCAACTTTCTAGCAATAGTAGAATTTAAGAAAAGGTATTTTTTTTATAACGGATAGTACTTTTGGTTATTTAGTGCATTTATATATGATAATTTCATTCTAATCAAGTAATAATTTTAAGTCTAAATTAGGATTACATTCCAATAAAATTATTGGCTTTGACCTAGGCTTTTTGAAGATGAGCTAAATTATACTCAAAGAATAAGTCAAATGGCTTCTCAATTCTTTTATAATTTATCAAACGATTTCTTGGTGAACACTAAAAGAAAAATTATATTGGAAATTCATGGTGGTGTTAAGGTGCAATATAGATTGATTTTCATCTTCTTATGTTTCATGCTTTTGATTTTTTTAAGACTTAGTAAATTTAGAAATTGAATTAATTTCCTTATTTTGTTAGGAAGGTAGCTACATAGTTTTTGCAAAAATTCTTGATGTTGAAAAAATGCCAAGTTAGTTCTATGATGCATGCAAATATTATATAATAGAAGCCAAGAGTATTAGTAATAGTTATTTTTATGATCATTACCAAAAGAATGTATGACCTACCATTAGGAGATACCATATCTAACTTAAAATTGTAGACCAATATTATGAAGTGGTGCAATATATTTGAAAGAGTGTTGACAAGCAGAAAGAAGAATAAATGGTTGTATTAATTGATAATAAATTATTATAGTGTTTTATTTTGTTTAAATTTGCATTGAACTAATTTTTTATAGAAATATATAGATAAATGACAATGATGGACTATTTGTAGGAATGAAATTTCTACCTGAAATAAAAGTTACTAATTACAATTTGAGGGAAGCCAACTCTACATTATTTATCATGTGGATGACAAATAATAATGATATAATACAGAGTTTCATTATTGATGGGATTGAATCAAAGGTAGGTGCAATTGCCAACTCTAGGCAATTTACATATATATATATATATATTAATGTTAACAATTTAACAAGTGAATTTTGGTAATTTCTTAATAAGAAT
Source organism: Sindora glabra (assembly GCA_020226215.1). NCBI lineage: Eukaryota > Viridiplantae > Streptophyta > Magnoliopsida > Fabales > Fabaceae > Sindora > Sindora glabra. The sequence goes on along the minus strand of CM035235.1, from coordinate 33,504,930 downwards.
AGTTTAATAAAAATTATAAGAGCTAGACAATAAGTCAATGTACTCTTCTTCTTGATGAAAATGATGGACAATCCTTACATTGGTGGATTGGTAAGTGATATGATGCATTAATTTTGCTTTTGAAATAGCTATTTAACAATTATAATTGTAAAGTTTGAAACAATTTTGCTATTTTATGTTATTAGGACTTTGAACTTGAAACTAGTGAAAAGTTGGTTAATGCTTTAAGTCCAAGTCCATTAAAATATAAGAATGTTATCTTTAATGAACTTAGAGCTGATTTGCTAACCAACCAAAGAAAATGTCAAAATTAGAATGATGAATTGCTATAAGTGATGTCTTTAAGTTGTTTTCCCTATATTTAGTTGCTAAGTATTAATGTTGTAGTGAGGTTGGATTTAGTCTATTTGTCTCAATATGTTGTTGTTTTCATTATGTATCATTTTGAATTGTGATTTTTTTAATTTTCTAGCCTTTGTCTTAGAACTCAAAGTAAGTGAACTTGATAAATAGAATTCACAAATTGAACTTGCACTAACATATAGAAATGGTCAAGCTAATAACAAGTATAAGTGAATAGATGTTAAAAATTTACAAGAAGATTTATGTAACATGGAAAATATAGATTCATTGTAATTATAATAATATTCATGGGAAGATATATTACAATAATTGTCATCTTGACTAGATGCATTTTTTTATGTCACTTGCATATGCTATTTAACTTATTATAGGATATACTAAAATTAATATGAGATGTATAGAATTTTAATTTATTAAAATTTGAATACAATATTTAACTTCTTGTATCACTTGATCTTAAATGAAAAGAAAGGTCAATTCTTTTGATTATCTTGTATGAATTTAATGAAAGTAGTGTAGCTAGCAAATTTTGAAGTTGAAATTACAAATTTCAATTTTGATGTCACTTGATTTATTTCTTATTATAATTTTGCTTAATAAAATTAGTTTGTTATGATTATGCCATACTGAAATTTATTTTTTAGTAAAAAATATGAAATTTATTTAATATGATTATATAGAGCTTGATAACTTCTTAACTAATAACAAAAATGAGTAATTTTAGTCATCTTATATGAATTCATTAATAGGTGTAAAATTAGTAAATTCTAAAGTTGTTCTACATTAATGTTATGTTATTATAATTTTTAATTAATAGGAATATTAAAAAGATGACAATATTTTAGTATGATTTATGTTTTACTATTATCTTGTTGAATTTAATTTCAATATAGGATGACTAAATTTGTGAATTTTAATGAATTGTTCTTATAGGATTTTAATTGATTTCTTCCTATAATTACAATTATTATTAATTATTTTTATTTTTCATTCTATTATTATCCAAATATTTGCCTAGGAAACTAATATACATTATTTAATATTAAAGAGTGATCTTCATTATTGATTTATATATGAGAACATATTGATGCACTTTAAATATCCAAGTTTAATTTTTAAGATTTATTACTACCTTAAATTTTATTTTATAATGAATATACCTACTTTTATATACATAATTATGTATTTAGTAGGAATAAATGATCCAATTGATATCTATTGCATAAAGAATTAATCTTTTGAAAGTATTTGCAAGATAGTTTTAAATAGAATTAGGTAGTTTGATTTAGTATTGAATTAATAATTGTTGTGAACTTTAATGAATTTGTTATAGGATTTTAATTTATTTTTGCTATAATTCAACTTAATAAGATAAGTGTAATTCTATAATAAATGTAGAGTACAAAGGATGCTAAATGTAATTAATTTAAATTTTCATATACTAGCCATCATTCTTCAATTTTTATCTTATATCAAAAAGTAAAAAAAAAAGTGAAAACTATTTATCATAATTTTGTGCAGGTTGATAACTTTTATAGGAAAAGAAAGGTGAGAAATTTTAGTCATCTTATATGAATTTATTAATAGAAGTAAAGCTAGTAAATTTTAAAGTTAACTTAAATTATTGCTTTATTGTTTTAATCTTTAATAATAAGGCTATTAAAAGGATGATGACTACAATTATTGTTAGGAAAATTTTAATGAATCAAATTAATGCGAAAATTATACATACTTGTTTCGCCTCTGGATCTTAATATTGTATTCCATCATACGATTGCCAAGAATCACCACATATTAAGAACTCTTGTCTATATTCACAATAATTTCATCAAAAACCCACACCTCTGGGAAAAAAGGTTTTCTTTCTACTTTTATATTTTTGGAATGTGTTTTCTCACTCTTAAGGAGTTTTTGTTCACTTGTGGGAAAAAAATCTCTTAATGGGTGGTTATCTCTATTCACCCACCTTTTGTTACCCATCATATGAAATAACCGAATGGTAGGTAGCTATTTTCCTTTTCTCACTTTGAATTTAAATTCAAAATTAAAGTATGATGATGTGGGTCACTCATTATGGGTGTCCTCACATTCATCATCTCCCACTCACACATAATGAGATGAACCATATCATAAAACCTTCATCTCTTTTTAGATTTTCATACCCGGTGCATTATTGTGATTGCGTGGGCATGACGTCATCTTAAGTGTTTTTTACTATAAATTCTTATACAAATTCAGCACAGAACAACCTTATCTTGTATTTATTGATATTATTCCTCAAATGCCCTACATTTTCCCATATACACTTTTCATTTGCAAATCTGATCCCTCACGAGCTTTATTACAAGCTCATATTGCTATCTATATATACATAGCATCCACACTTATGATGTTATCAAAATTAACTTCATAACAAACATGTCTCAGACACTAGTATAATTGTGTATATGTTAGGAAATCTTTCTTCCGCTCGCATATCACTTTGATTTGAAACAGTTGCTTTCTTAGTATTTTATCCTTTAGACCATATATATCATGATCATAGGATGCATACTAAGGTAGTGAACACTGTATTATTTCTCTATGATATCATCAAAGTCAAAGGGTATCTATGAAAATTTTTTTTCTTTTCTAGGACTCATACAATAATGAAACAGAGATCTTTCACTTACTTCTCATTTATGGTTCTTCTGCACATGTGATATGAATCACATGCTATGATGTTTCCCTTATAGTACAAAGGCCTATGTCAATTTTATTAATAACACCGTATAGACTTTAGTTCAAGTACACAAAATACCTAACCTGAATTCTTCCACATTATTTGACTCCTTTTGACGTCAGTATGTGGAAAAATTATTGTTTGGCCACAGGTATTGTAGAAGGTGAGAGAATCCACAATTCAATCCATATTTGTATTTTGGATCTCATCTCAACTTTACCTTGTTAAGGCGACATATTTTATTTTGTGTTACTTCTTTACTAAAAACACAATATTTCTCAATGTTATGTTAGTAAACACATGTCTTATCTCTGCCCACTCTTCATAAGTGTTAAAGGTGGTTGTTTATGTGAGAGAACTAAGTTTATTAACCTGTATGACATAATGGACATTTGTATACTCATGCACATATTATAATACTTGTAATTAAATAAAAACATACTTTATTCATTTCAATTTCAAAAATGTTCAATTACATTCTACATATACTAAGAGATTTTACATGTTCAATATACATATCTCTAGATATTAATTTTGTAAAAGGATCTACTATCATCTTTTGCATAGGAATGTGTTGAATGGTGACCTTTTTTGTGCTATAGCATATTTCACAAAATGATAATTTTGTTTTAATATGCTTAGTTTTGCTATGATACTTTAGATCCTTTGTATAGGCGATAATTACCTGACTGTCACAATATATCAAGATGAAGTTTAAATTCTCACCATAAATCCCTAGATACTCTATAAATCTTTTCAGTCATATTGCCTCTTGTACTGTTATAAAACATTCCATAAATTCTACTTCCATTATCGATAATGCAATGCATGTCTACTTCTTGCTACACCATGATATGGCACCATTATTTAGAAAAAATAAGTAACCTAATGTGGACTTTCTCTCATCCAGGTTTCCTGCCTAATCCGCATCAGAATATCCAACTAAGCATAAATCGTCTCCTTGATAGCCTAGCGCGTAGTCAATGGTTCCTTTCAAATATCTTAATATCCTCTTGATAGCTTTCCAATATTTTTGTTCAGGGTTTGACTAGTATCTACTTACGAGTTCGATCACATGACAAATATTCAGTCTAGTACACATCATTACGTACATTAGACTACCAACTGCACTAGAATAAGAAACTTTTTCCATTGATTTCTTCTCAAATTCATTTTAAGGGCATATTTTTTACTCAATAATTCGCTCTTATTTATAGGGGTATCCATAGGTTTGCAATCTTTCATATTGAATTTCTTAAGGATTCTTTGAATATAATTTTCTTGAGAAAGTGAAACAAGTTTCTTAGAGCAATCTCTAAAGATTTTGACTCTAAGAATGTAATCTATTTCACCCACGTCTTTCATCTCGAAATTCGAGGATAGTCATTCCTTAATAACCATAATTGAATTCATATTATTCTCAGCCAATAGTGTATCATCCACATAAAGGGATAATATCACAAGATTACCTTCATGCCACTTAATATAAACACAATGATCTTCCTCAATCATTTGGAAGTCATATGAGGTTATAGCTCGGTGAAACTTTAAGTATCACTATCTAGATGACTGTTTGAGTCTATAAATGGACCTTTGGAGTTTACAAACTTTCTTTTCTTCCTCCTTTTGTATGAAACCTACTAGTTGTTCCATGTAGATTTCTTCATCCAGTTCTCTATTGAGAAAAGCAATTTTTACATCCATTTAATGTAATTCTAAATTTAAATTTGCTACTATGGTTAGGAGTAATCTTATTGAATTGAAATGTACAATAGGTGAGAATGTGTCCTCATAATTTATTCCTTCCTGTTGTGTATACCCCTTTGCAATTAGTCGAGCCTTATACATTTCAATTGATCCATCTGTCTTTCTTTTAATTTTAAGAACCTATTTATTCCCAATTACCTGTAGGTTAACTAGCTCCTAAACTTGGTTAGTTTTCATTGAGTCTATTTCTTCCTCCATTACTTTCTTCCAAAGTTCCTTAGCAGGGCAACTTAAAGCCTCTTGAATTATTCTTGAATCTTTTTCATCTTGAGCAATAACCATAAGAGCTGATCCTCCAATTGAAAAGAATCTTTTAGGTACACTTCCTCTTTTACTTTTTCATAGTGGGGTTTCATGTACTATATCATCTCTAAATATAGGATTCTTATTCATTCTTTCAAAGCTCTCACTTGGATCGGCAGGTATTCTTTGAGAGCTTCCACTCAAATAAAATGGATAAGATTCAATATTGTTATCCATTTAATCGTGTAACTCATAAAAAGATATAGTGCAATCAATTTCTCCTCTATTAGGAAACTCACTTTCTAAAAATGTGGTATCTCTCAATTCAAGTTTTGTTACTGTTCCATCCTTATTTTCACCACTGAAAATTTATTCCTTAGATAGTTCTGAATATATTATAAAGATGCATTTCTTCCCTCTAGGACCTAATTTTCCATATTTATGTGAAGCATTATGGACATATGCAACAAATCCCCATAGTTTGAGAATAATCAAATCAAGTTTATGCTTTGTCCATAGTTTATAAGATTTGAATGTAACAGACTTTAAAAGCACACGATTAAGTATGAAAGTGGCTATTAATATGGCATCTCCCCAATATGAAAATGGTAGATTGGCCTATGCCATCATTGACCTAACCATGTCTAGAAGAGTCCTATTTCTTCTTTCAGCTACTTCATTTTATTGTGGAGTATCAAGGATTATCAATTGTCTTATTATTCCTTTCTCTTTATAGAGCTCTTTAAATTATTCAAATAAATATTCATGTTCATAATTAGTCCTAAGCACTTTAACTTTCTTGTTTATTTAATTTTTTACTTCATTTAAATAATGCTTGAAATATTCTAATGCTTCTGACTTATGTGAAATCCAATAGATATGACCATATCGTGAGTAATCATTAATAAAAGTAATGGAGTACCAAACTCTGTATCTTGCCCTAACATTCAAAAGATAACATATATTGGAGTGAATTAATTGTAATGGAGTTTCTACCCTAGTCTTTTTCTAAATGGTTTTCTAGTTGCTTTATCAACTAGACAATGTTCACACAAGGATATTTCCAATTTTGAAAGTGGACCTAACAATCCTTCTTTTCCTAGTTTAATCATTCTATTTTGATTTATATGTCCTAGCCTAGCGTGCCAAATGTCTATATTAACATTTAAATTGGAAGTAGAAGTAGTAAAATAATTAAAAGCAACATTGTTAACAACATCTAAAATGACAAATCCATCGGAAATGAAGCCAGAACCATAAAATACATTATCTTTAAAAATGTTAATAACATTATCATGAAAATTAACTGAAAACTGAAACTAAGGAACAAATAGAAACTAAATTCCATCGAATACTAGGTGTATAAAGTACATCATGCAAGATTAAGGTTCTTCCTCCATGCAAATCCAATTTACATCTACCAATGCCTTTAACCTCAATCCTTGCATTGTTTCGAATGTAAAGCCATCTGCTTTGACTTAATAAATGACAGTATTCTATATAGGATCCTCGATCCTTACTCATGTGGTTTGTGGCACCTAAATCCAAAATCCACAAAGGATAAGATTCAATTAGAAAAATAGTATTGAAAACATATGGAAAATGTTTAAAAATAGTGTTTAATGATACCTTATTTTATTCATTTTGTTGAGTGCAATCTCAAGCAAAATAGTCCATTCTTTGGCAAGCATAACATTTGATCTTCTTGAGATCAAAGTTCCTTGCGCTATGTTTTCCTTTCTTCTTCTTGAAGGTTTTCTTACCCCTAAAATTAAGCCTAGTTTTTCTCTTCTAGAACTTTTTACCTTTCTTGGATTTAAGCTTAGAATTGGAGGGACCCGCTCCCTCTGCCATATATGCTTGCTTGGAGAACCTATAAACCCCTAAACGTTCATCCTTAAGTTCCAAATGTCTTGCCACATCATCAAATGTAACAATAATTTCATTGTAAGTGATGTTAACTTTCATATGTTTCCAACTTGCAGGAAGTAACCTAATCATTGCTTGCATTTGTTGTTCATTAGAAAGTGCATGTCCTGTAGTTTTTAGCTCATGAATCATGTTTGACATTTCATGCAAATGTTGTTTTATTGGCGTATTAGGCCAAAGTTTATAAGTGTCAAATTTGATTGTGAGTCTTCTCAGTTTGGTAGTAGAAGTACCATTAAATTTCTCTTTTAGGGCAATCCACATTGCTTAAGTAGTTGGGTAATTCTCATATTCATATATGAGGTCATCTATCATTGCACTTAAGAGTGTAATGCGAGCTATATTGTTCTTTTTCTTTCAAAAGTATATGCCTCCACATCTCTTATATGCTGAGTTGTATTCCCACTTTTAAGTTCAAACATGACATTATTCAGGATTTCTAGAGCATCTTACTCTTTTAAGATATATGATATTTTTCAATGCCAAATTTCCTAGTTATCCTTATTCAATTTGTCACCTTTGTTTAATTCAGTAATTATGTTCTTGCTGGCCATTCTACTAAATATATGAACATTTTTTATAAGTATACGATGTTATTTATTCGCATAGTTCTCGTATAGAACAATAATGACACTACTTAGTTCATGGTCAAGAATTTACATTTGTCATACCCCTATAATATGTTTGCCTAAATGCTATCATTATTTCCTATCAAGATCATTCTCATGTAAATATCATATATTGTGTCGCTCTTAAGTAAAAACATAGTATAAGAGCTCCCACTCAAATATAGGATTCAATAAGATAAATGTATATCAAATAAAGATATTTAAACATTCATCAAGTAATAAATAGATTCAATAAAAACATATCAATGTTCACAAAGTAGTCCTAACAAACTAAAAGAAATAAGTACATAAAAAATATGAAAATCATAGCTAGTGTTTCTATTCTAGCTTCCTATTCTGAATTTAGGGCTTTCATCTCTTTGAAGATATTGAATAATTTTAGTGGATTTTTAGAATGAACTAGTCCAAAGTTGTACATGTTCATAGTTTTGAGTGGACCCTTCAAATGTAATCCCTTCTCTAGAGTATTATGCCCAAAATGTCTTGCACTCTTCATATTTGGGAATTGTGACATTAGGATTGTTTTTCTCCAATTGTTTTTGAAGTAGCGGACTTCTTGTAGTATTATCTTTTCCATGCATTTTTCAAGATCAAGGTATTTGATGATTTTCAATTTATAGTCTTTGCATTGCCATAAAGTCTTTTTGATTAGTTTCCAAAAGTTGTCATTTAGAATTACATCCATTAGGATACGAATCCAAAAGTGATTAGGAAACACCTTTCCTCTATGATTGAGATCTTTTTTTAGATCTTTGACTTCAAGTAGGAAAGCTTTCATTAGGTAGTATGTGCATTTATTTCTTTTATATAATGAGTACATCATTTCTTTTAGGCCTTTTAAAGTGTCTATCCAGTCTTACTCCTTGGGTTCTTCTCTTACACTCTACATAATGTTAGTATATATGCCCTAAAACCAATCATATTGATGATTGTAATTTTGAATCATGTTATTTTAATGACAATTCTAATTATTATATTTATATATATTATCTACATAATATATTTAATTATGATAATAACCTTAGAATAATTATATTCTAAATGTCCTTAATCATATATCATTGTGGATTAGGTTGCTTTGATATGTTAAGACTAGCATGTGTAGTGATTTATATGAGATATTAAGCTTACACATGAGTACAAGTTAAAGAACTTGTATACTAGACCGACCCATCCTAAGAACACTATATGGATTGTTATATGAGTATCATGAGTGATTTTTAGTGATCATTATTATTATGGTCCTTTGACCTGAGATCACCAAGGTTCCCTACATGTGAGTTTCATATTTTGAAATTATTTTGACACTCATGCTTGAGTGAATACAAGGGTAGTTATTGGATATGTCATATATCATGCGGAGGGTTTGTGTTATCAAGATGGAATTTGTACCTCCTATATAACAGGAGTAACATCTGTAGGCCCATTGATTAAGTAAAGTTGAGAAAATGCATGGCCATGCTCAAATGAATTGACATGGGATGTCAATTACATTTGCTTCAGTCAGCTTACTTAGGGATCAAGAAACCTCGAGATTGGACTATACGAGAATGACACGGTCCATGTCTCATGTTCAATCTAGATGTTTAGGACAAAAGGATATAGATGATAATCACATATAAAGGTTCAGTTGAATCACCAACTTTCTCATCACTTGGGTAACAATGATGTGTTGCTAGACACCGCTCATTGTTTATGATCATTAATATAATTAATGATTATTGCTAATGTAATAAGAGCCTGAAGGGTCACACACTTAGAGCCTAGTGGATTTGGAATTAATGGACCAAATTGTTCAGCCCTAATACTTGGGAATTCTATGTTATAATTATAAGGCCCAACAATAAGTCTATAATTATACATAGACCAAAGCCCAAATTAGTTAAGGTTTTCTATGCTCCTATTTAAATAAGCTTGTTGGGTAATAATAAGATTCATTATTCATGCATCCCATACAGCATAGAAAAATCCTAGCACCTCTCCTTGACCATAATCCTTGAAAAGACGTAGCTAGCACTACAAGGCTAAGGAGACGAATTCCAACCAATGATCGTGAGGACATTCATTGGTGATCTACCGATTCGTGTGGATACCTTGGAGTCTTTAACTGAAAGGAAGTTGAAGAGGTGATCAACGAACAAAATCTGGAATCATATAAAGGTATAACCTAAATCCTACATTCTAATTTAATGTTTTGTATGGATCTGTTGGCTGGGATCGGTTTATTCCGCTGCGCTCGTATGGATCCCAATCCCAACACACCAACCCATATGAATCATATTCCTTTATAAATCACTGTCCTATGTCTGTTTACAAAAAATAAATGTAAAATATGGCCAAAATATAGTATTATTGCCACTTTTTAAATCAAAAAAATGTTACAAAAGCTTTAAAAATATACAAATAATATATTAATGTGTAGATCTTGAATTTAGAAAAAATTAAAATCAAATTTTGCCCTCAAATGACATAGCACACACCTGCACGTGCCTCTGCATTGTTTTTATATGAAAAAATTCTAAAAAATGGAAAAATAGCATTTTCCCACTCTTAACAATGGCGCATAAGGCCCATGCATCGCCTTGAGGGGTTTTTCCAGCCACCAAAGCTAGCCAGATGGGGAGAAAAAAATTTTTTCTTTCCAATAAGGTGTGATATGTGGCAATAAGGCATTAGGGTGGGTTCCACATGCATCTTTCAAAAGTGAGGAGATTTTTTTTTTTAGTTTCTGGCTAGACATAAAATGACGTGTCATTTTTGCCCAATGTAAAATGATATGTCATTTTAGGTTTCGATCAACAGCTCTTATGTCTCAAAATGATCTGTCATTTTTCTGAAAGCCAAAATGACCTATCATTTAGGTCATCTCTGACCTCTAGACGAGTCAACCAAGTTGACCCAACTTGGTTTGTTGACCCAGTCAAATCTATATAACTCAAAATATTATTTTGGCCATAATTTTTTATTCAGAGTTCTGTTTTAGGTGATTTAAAAGTCATTTTTCTTATAATTTCATACTCTACAATTATAGACTAATTTTATGGCCTAAAAAATTTATTTTATAGGGGACCCAATATTTCAAAGTTACGAATTTTATGGAGTCTTTAGGTATTCTTGTTATTTTCTGTTGTTCAATAGTATCTTATAGATGTTTTATGTATTCCTTTTAATACTAAAATCATCCCTTACATTACTCTTCTAGGAACAACAAAAAACTTTTACATCCAATGTCTAATTTTTATATTATAGAAGTAAAAATAGAAAACATGCTTTTTGGCTAAAAAATACTACCATTCATATACACAGTGAACAACAAGTATGTTTTGTATCTCATACAACACATGTCTTGCATTCAATTACATTAAATATATGTAGGGAATTATAAACATCAATTTAACCTAGCACTGACACCAATATTAGGAAAAATTTAATGAATCAAATTAATGCAAAAATTACACATACTTGTTTTGCCTCTAGATCTTGATGTTGTATTCCACCACACTGTTGCTAAGAATCACCATGTATGAAAAACTCTTGTCTTTATCCATGACAATTTCACCAAAAACTCATACTTTTAAGAAAGAAAGTTTTCTCTCTGCTTCTGTATTTTCTAAATGTGTTTTCTCACTCTTAAAGAGTTTGTATTCACTTGTGGAAAAAAAATCTCTTATTAGGTGGTTATCTTTATTCAGCTACCTTTTGTTATCCATCATCTGAAATAACTTATTAGTAGATAATTAATTTCCTTTTCCCATTTTGAATTTAAATTCAAAATTAAAGCATGATGATGTGGGTCACCCATTATGGGTGTCCTCACATTCATCAATTATAATTTAATGTTTTATAATGAATATACCTAATAATAATAATAATTATTATTATTATTATTATTATTATTATTATTATTATTATTATTATTATTATTATTATTATTATTATTATTATTATTATTATTATTATTAGTAATAGTAGAAATGACTGATCTAATAAATATATTTTTTTTTTAAAATTAAGGAGTTGAGATTATATATGAGGTAGCTTTTAATAAAATTAGATAGTTTAATTTAACCTTTTAATTAATAATGAAATTATACATTTCATTTTCAAACAAAATCATATCAATTTATGTGCAATAGACATAAGTAATTATAGCTTATTTTTTTGCTTAATGGATTATTGCATTAGACTAAGGATCATAGAGTTGAAATAATGCTTAGGTGATTTTAATATGTTTAATAATAGGAACCAATTATTTTGATAGGTTTAATTATTTTTGAATTTTTTAAATATAAATTTATTTATTGGTTGATAATATGTTTATTGGTTCTTTCATTAGTTATTTTTAGCTTGTATTCTTATTAAAAATGTGCAAATGCCTTAGTTTCTCTCTTTTTTTATTTATTAAAATTATAATTTTTATTTTTAGATGATAAATATTTTATACATTTTTAGCCATATTAATTGCCATTTACATTAAGCAATGATTGTTGTCAACCATTTTGCATTTGAAACATACTTCATGCATTTTAGGAAGGGATCAAAATGAATTAGTATGCATAAAAAAATGTTGAGGTTAAAAGACAAAGCATTTAATATGGGCTTCATGCTTTATCCTTAGCACAAGGATAGAAGGAGTGTTGTGTTTAGGTAGATTTTTCATAGGTAGGATATAATTATGGTAGTTTTATAAAGTAATTACATATGTAGTAAAATTTTTAGAAAAAATTATTTCATTAGTCAATAGTATAAATAAATAGTAAGCTTTATAGCATATTATACTCTATGACACAAATGCTAGAGTAGTTCTTCTTTAAACATTTTTTCTTCTAAGTTGAAAATCCTTCTAGCCATTAATTTCCTCTACAAAGTGTCCTTCTTGGTGATATTATAATGGAAATAGTTAGCCATCTTTTTGTTAAGGATATAACAACACTTAGATGTATTTCTAAGAATTGGAATGCTAGCATTTTTTGTCCCAACTTCTAGAAATGACACATTAAGCTCCACAAAATAAATAAAGGTACAATGATTGTGCAAAAGATGGTGAATACAAGTTCTAATTTTACTACACTTTTCATATCATTATTTTAAATGAATGCCACTTTGGTTAACTTTCAAATCCACCTGAAATGATTTTTTTTTATTTCTTATTCTAGTTGTTAATGTGTGCAATGGTGTTGTATGCTATAGACATAAGGTCATTAATAATAGAATAGCTATTTGTTTATGGAATCCCATAACCAAAAAGCTTATTAACTTGGAGTCACATCATCATCTTATCAATAATAACATTTCCTTTAGTTTTGATAATGTTTCCTTAAGTTATGTTGTGGTTCTACTTTACCAAAAGTAGACATAACATGGTGCTATGCAATGGACATACGAACAATAGGTGTCTACATTCTGCATGAATTCTAGTATGATAACATTGAAAAATTAACTAGATCCATGTCTGAAGGCTTTAGCCAATACACTATTTATGTGAATGGTTTCATTTGTTAGCTTGTCTTAAATTTGATGGTAGTAAGAGCTTAAGTTATAGTAACCGTTGCTCTTTTATCATATTAGTTTAAGTAGTATAGTTTAACATGTTCTACTAACTCCATCCATGAGAATTGATGCTACACACTTGATGACATATGAAAAGAAGGTTACAGTGATTTACTGTAATAAAGTTAATGCTTATAGCTATCTCATTTTAGTATGATGTCTAAATGATTTATCAAAGTCAAACCCCTTTTTGGGAAAGGGTCATCATAATTGGACCTATTTCTACTTCTTACAACTACTATTTGATTCTTAACAGTCAAATGTTGCTAGTCAAGAAGCCTAGAGTGAGTCTAAATGGTTTCAATTGATCACATTTGCTAAAGGAAGAATGTGGGATCTCTTAAGACAATAGTAGTTCAAGAATGTTTTTGTAAGAACTTTCAAGATTCCTTTCTATGAAAGCTACTATAGAAGTTTGTTGTCCTTCTTAGTTATTGTGAAGCTATTTTATAATTTGTCTTGTTGTTTTAGTTATGTTTTAGGTTTAGGATCAAAGCCTATTTCTATTTATTTTGGTTTAGACATTTGATGTATTGGTCTCTTACCTTTTATGTATCTTAGTTTGATGCCAAGGTCATGTATCTTTAATGTTTGGAATTGAATTAGTTTGCATAACATTTTTTTACTTTATTGTGACTCTAATTTTAAATTATTTATATTTCAAAATGATATACATCTTATTTATAAGCAAAATTTATTAAAAAAATGGAAGTATAATTCAACCAGTAAATTTAATTGCTAAGGACATGCTTTAGCTAATTGAATCATGTTCAAGATATCTAATGTCAACAAATATAATTCAAGTATATATGCTAATGCATTATCATTATTAAACAAAGTATAATTAAAACGAAATATTTATAGCTAATAATATTAGCTATTAACACTACCACTGAATAGATATTAGCAATTTCTTCACTTTTACCATGTATAATTCAAGTATATATTTGTATAATTAAGTTTCTTTGTATATTACTACTAAATAGATATTAGCAATGTTGTATTCAATTTTTTATGTCAATTTAAATTTTATTAGAATTGATTATATTCATAAATATGATAGGTATGAAAACTATTATCTAATTTTTAGTTGGATAGAAATGAATTCACTTTAAAGTTATTATTTCTACTTTTATTTTATTATTTTGATCATTTAAATTTTTTAATATTTATTATTTTTTTATAGATGTAATTTGTTTTATGCAATAAGCAATAGGTTTTGATATATATCTAATAAATTAAAAAGTAACTTAAGCTAGAAACATTAAAAATTGTGCATTAGCTTTTCCATTTGCATGTGCAAGCTAAAGCATAATCATGCTGGAAAGATCATGTGTGGAAGATGTAAAGTTTCAACAATAGTAAGAAAACTATAATAATCTCTTTACCATTGAACTTATAGTCCACATTACAATTATGTATTTCATATGCCTTTATAAAAAAAAATTTAGATTGAAAGTGTAGATTTTCTTTTCAAGTTTTATCCTATCTTAATGTAGTAGTCATTATATATAAATTGGCATTAGTGGGTTACCAATAAGTACTATAGTGAAGCCATAAGTTCCAAAATCACGTGACTCAAAATCATTAGTTAGTTATGTAGATTGCTTATTTTGCTTGTCTTTTTTAGTCCTAATAAATTTAAAATTGTTGTCATTTGAAAGGGATTGTTACTGGGGTCACTATAGAAAAGCCTAGCATGACTTTCATTCAAAACTAAGAGTTCTCCTTTTGGTTTTATCATCTTGTTATTGTCTCCTGAGTTATCTCACAAACCTTCTCACACTATTCCAATTGTACAAAATACATAGTCCAATGTAATAACAAAACCTTGAAAAGTTTGTAAAGTTTCATATAAAATAAAATTAAAAAGATGACTTTAGAGATAGACTTCTAGTTGCAAGTGCTTACTTCAACTACCTTATATCTTTGAGATTGGTAGTTGGCAAAAAGCTTTCCATACTTAAAAAGGATTTTAACCTTTTGCAAGTTAGCTTCCTTTGATTGTTTTTGTAGTTTCTCCACTTAAATCTTGGATGAACTAACTCCTTTTCAAGTATTTAAGATATCTTCACTTTCAAATTTTTTATTAATGAATCTAGAGTTAAGTTTATTTTTATCAAATTTAGGAACAAAAGTGTTAAAAGCCTAATCTTAAAATTGCTGTTAACTAAAGAGATGTAAAGAAAAAACATGAAACTTTTTACTAAAGAATAAAATAAAAAAAGAGAAACTAATTGGATAATCTATTGCAAAGATCTCATTGTAACAAATAAATGTTGAATTCTTGCTAAAAGTTTATGATCTTTGAGATTTGTTGTGAAATATTACAAAGTGAAACTTGATTTGGCATAATACCCATGCTAAGCAAGAGTAACATTAAACGAATTGAAAATGTATATAAATTTAAATGCTTTCTATAAAAAATGTGGATAAGTTAAGTAAACAATACTTTGCTTAACATGTATATGGAAGATAATGTTAAAAACCATATTATAAAAATAAAAAAAGATGAAAATAAGTTACACTATCAAATTGCATTACTCTAAAATGTCTTTACAAATGAACAATGCTAATCTACATCTAATAGAAAGAAAAAATATTTAAAAATATATAAATGGATAACAATGAATTAATTATCTTTTAAGGATTACATGATCGAAGAATTTTTACTTACCACCAATGCAAGTGTCTAAAAACTTCTTGGAACACAAGTAACATTAGTATCAATTTTTTTATTAATGAATCCAAAGTTGAACTTATTGGTATCAAATTCAAGAATAAAAATGTTAAAAGCCTAATCTTGAAATTGGAGTTAACTAAAGATATTTAAAGAAAAAAATATGAATTTTTTTACTAAAGAATAAAATAAAAAAGCAATTAACTAGATAATCTATTATTGAGATCTCATTGTTTAAAAAAATAGAAAAAGCAATTGACTAGATAATTTATTACTAAAAATTATTTTATTGAACATTGAATTCTTGCCAAATGTTTATGATCTTTGAAATTTGTTATGAAATATAGTAAAGAGGAATGCTCAAGTACTATTACAAAGCAATAGAGGAAGTGATGCCAAAAAGCATTTTAAGCTAAACTTATTTATAGTTACTTCACTTTTAATCCATCTCTTACTATATTAAACTAATGTTTTAGTGGACATTGTAAGATAATGCATTAGTTAAAGATTTCAAACTTTTTTCTTTCACTTATGGGCAATTAAGGTCAATATTATTTAATTATGTGATTTTTAATGATTTAAGATTTTTGCTTATTAACTTTGAGTTTGTGAATTGAAACTCATTTTTATAGTTTTTCTAGATACTAGAGTCCATTTTGAGTTACAAGCTGCCAAATAATGTTAAGATAGAAGTGGATTTCATTTTTAAAAGTTTGAAATGCATGATATTTGATTTTGACACATGAATTTGGAACAAAAAAATAAAAAATGTTGTATGCTAAAGAAATAGTAGTAAGGATTATATTTTCTTAAATTATATTTTATAAATATTTTGATAAGAATGAATTTGTAAATATTTTTACAAAAGGATTTGTTGCAAGTCTAGAAATCAAAGTATCAAAAAAATATTTGTTAATAAATGAAAAAAAGTTAGAACAATTAGAAAGATGGTACTTGTGAACAAAATGAAAGGCTCTAACTTTGTACACCAAGGCAAGTATATTGCTATTAATGAATTAATTTTTGTATATTACTTTCAAGCAATGATTAGCAAATAAGCTAATCATAAGTTAATTGCAAAATTGGTGATCAACAAAAAAGTATTCCTACCCTATTACAAGGAAGAGATAGTTGTATAAATGATAAACAAACATGTCATTATTTGTGCATAGAGGTACATATTCTTCGCCCACACTTATATAAGTAGATTTGCATATTTTCAATTTATAATGTAAAGTCAAATTTATTTGTACTTGGAGATTAATGGTTATTACTAAATGAATAGCTTTTTTAATTTTTTTAGGGATGTAGATAATAAAAAAACCAGATCATCTAATATAAAATCTAATGTCTTGAAAGGTCATATGAATAATAATTTATTCATAACTTTTATTAGTTTTATTTTTTAAAATTTTTTAATTGAATTGGATATACAATATTTCTTTATTTGTTTTAGTGTTATGTATGTGTGAAAGTCTTATGATGACAAATACTGCTCAAAAAGATGCAAGAGCTTTGAGATTAGCCATTGTACATGAAAAATATACCAATTCTTCATCTATAACTCCAAGTTCTAGTAGTAGCAATGGAACTATTTTAATCAATAAATCAAGACATGGTAAAAAAAAAAGGTGAAATCAAGTTCAATTCCAACAACTACTCCATAGGATGTAACAAATGGTAAGTTCTTGATCCAAATTGAATTAGTAGGATTATTTCATATTTGTTCATATATTTTAAATGTATAGCTTGAAAATGATAAACAAACATCCTTAACAATCTATTTTGACTAGAATTAGTTTAAGTAAGTTCTTTATCTTTAATAATCTTATAAGTTACTATATTAATTATCTTTTGTTTCCATCACAATGGATAAACTACTTTGTTTCTATTGATAAATCAATTTATATGATATTACATTCAAACAATGACTAGTAAATAAGCTAATTCTATTGTACATCATTTATTAAGTTATTAGAAAACTTAGTGATCAACCAAAAAGTACTAGTGCCTAGTTATAAGAAAGAGGTGGTTATATAGAAAATACAAATAGTAAACAAGTAATTACATTATTTGTACATGGAAGTTAGTGTTCTTTTATCTCATATATATAAGTTGAGTTACATATACTCAATTTATGATATAAAGTTGAATTTAAGGTATTGAAATGAATGATTTTTTTATTGCTTTCAAGAATGCAAATAATAAAAAAAAGCAAAATTTTGTGATATAAAATCTAATGTGCTAAAAGGTTATATGAATAGTAATTTATTACTTTTATATTTTTTGGTAAAACTTTTTAATTGAATTTGATATTTAATATTTCTATATTTATTTCAATTTTATATACCAGTGAAAGACATACTATGGTAAATGCAGCTCAAAAATTAGCTATCATACATGAAAAACATGCCAAATCATTATCTTTAACTCTAGGTTTTGATAGTGGCAATGCAATTATTTCAATCAATAAATTGACATAATGTATAAAAAGAAGTGAAATCAAGTTCAATTGCATGAACTAGTCTAAAGAATGTAATAAATATGAGTTGTTAAGAATAATATGTGTGGTATTAACATACATTCAAACAACCTAACATTTATATATCATACATTGACATGATTTGTATTTTTGTAAATTAAATACTTATCCAATGTTTTTAATCAGTGTACTTATGAAAGAATTGATAGAGATTATGAATTTGGATAAATGTAATTTGCTACCCTACAAGTACATATTTAATTAGATCCTATTTTCATATAGCATAATTTGATATGGGCTTAAATCTTTCTTTTTAAATAATAATATTGGTTGTTTCTTTTAAAAAAGTGTTAATAAGAAGAGTGCTTCATCTAAATATAATATTATGGTTAAATAGCAAAACAAGTCTACGAGTTATAAAATAATGATTATTAAAGAAAAAATAGAAAAACATTCTTTAGAAGCCAAAAAAATAGAATTGAGAGCAATTAATTGATGTCATTTGATCCATATTGCAATAGTAGAATTAATAAATATTTAATCATATATTGAATTGCATGTCTTGCAAAATTAATATAAATATTCTTTTGATGCTCTTTTAGTTATAAAAATAAAATTTGTTAAGTCTTTAAGGATAAACAATATTCTTAACAATCTTCTTTGACTAGGATTGATTCAAGTAAGTTCTTCATCTTTAATAATCTTAAAAATTACTTTATTAATTATCTTCTAATTGTATATTATAATAGAGAAACTACTATTGTTATAGGAAAATTAATGAATTGTTCACATACCATTAGTAGTACTGATATTAAAGAACATGAATTAATAGGATGTAGTATTGCATAAGTACTTTATAAGTGGGTTGTTGTGATAAAGATATTTGTAAGTGAATATTGATCATATTCACAATAAATATTTGTCATATTTAGTAGTTTTTATTAACATGTTATCATGGAAATGATGTACGCATGATGCAATATTTGAAATTAAAAATTCAAACTTTAATGAAAAAAATACATGAGTGAAATTTATAATTTTTTAAATGGACATATATAATATCTACTTTCTTATTTGTAAAAATTTTATTTTTGAAATGTATATATATATAAATAAGTGAAACTCCTTATTCTTGTGATAAAAGGAATGATGAAGTTCATTTAAAGGATAATGCTTTGTATATATTTAAATTATAATTTTGACATTATTTATTAAGAAAAAAATCTTAAAGCTTATAAATGTGCAGATGTCATACAGATATATATATTGAGAAAGGAACTAAAGTCAACAAAGAATATAAAGGCTAGATTTTATATGTAGTAATTTTTTGATTTATAAAATATCCTGTTGGTATGATAATTAACTTGAATAAATAATTAATTCATGTCATAAACCATTTGGGTATAGGTAGCAAAGATTTCAAATGCACTTATTGTGAAGCTTTAATATGGTTTGAGGAAAAAGTAAACAAAAGCTAGTAAAAAAATAACCCAAAATTCACTGTGTTGTATGCAAGGGAAAATCATGCTTTCAAAACTAATTACTTTTTTCTAAATTATCATATCAAAAGTAAGCAATTTGTGGAGAATATTTGATGTATAACATGATGTTTGCATTCATATCATTAGGTGGAAAATTTTATTCTTCAATAAATCAAGGATCTAGTCTATATGTATTCAAATTACATGGGCAATATTATTATCTAATGGGAAGTTTGCTACCTAAATTTGAATTTTATCTAAAATTTGCCTAATTGCATATTTATGACATGGACCATGAAGTATAAAGTTACTTTAGTTGTAACTTTCCAATTTAAATTATTTAAGTTATAATAATTTAATAATATCATTATTTATTTTGCAATTTTGGATTAAACTTCACTTCATTGGATCCATCTATCATACATAAGCTAGAAAAGATTATTAATGTATATAATATCTTAATGAGATCATTTAGGATGGTTAAAGAAGTGTTTAATGCCAACTAATTCAAAATTATTAGTCTAAGACTCATTAAAAAGCAATCTAAAGATGGAAGAATGTGCAATCTTCCAATTATCAATGAAGTAGTAGTTTTTATAGTAAGTGATATTGAAAACTTAAATAGAGGAAAGGATATTATCATTAAGCATAAAATTAGACTTTTGAAACAAATAGATGAACACCATCCTACCTATTTTAGCTTGCAATATCCTCTATTGTTTTCTTATAGGGAAGATGGATTTAGAAAAGATATTGAGTTAAAGCCTTGTAGTGTCAATACAAGGAAGAGAACAAAACTACTTTGCGATAATTTTTTTAGTATTGAATTCAAAATAGAAAAGATAAAGTTGACACAATTTTGGTTTCTAGAAAGTTATTGAAGCAAATCTAAGTTAATACATATATAATGATGGAATCCAAAAGATTATATTTTATATGCACTCATAAAAAAGAACTCAAATTTTATCTTTATAGAGGACTAGTTAATACTATTTTAAAAGGAGAAATAAAGGCATCTTTAAAACAAAGGCATCTTTAAGAGGAAAATGAATTATATTGCCATCTTCATTTATAGGTGGTGCTAGATATATGATGTAAAATTATCAAGATACAATAGTTATTTGCAAATGGGCTAGCTTTCCTAATTTATTCATCATATTTACATTTAACCTAAAATGATCAAAAATAGTTAAAGAAACTAACCACCATAGGCTTAAACTAGAGGATTGCCTAATAGATATAGCTTAAGTCTTTAAAGTGAAGCTTGATTACTTAGTTAATGAGTTAACATGTAAAATATTGTTTGGAAGAGTTAAAGTAAATACGTCATCTAATTGATATCATCATAGATTAATGGTTATTGTTAAATTAAATAGTTATCTAACCACTCTTATGCATTTATTTTTTATATTGCGGTTCTTTATACAATATAATTTTGAAAATGAAGATTCCCTTAAACTCATAGATTGTTATTATTCATCCAAAATATAAGTTGAGTTCCATTAATAAGATTGACTAAATTATATTAATAGAAATTCCTAATGAAAGTGATCCAATACTTTGGGATGTAGTTAAAAAACAAATAATGCATGGACCATGTGATTTAGATAACAATAAGTCTCCTTGTATAGTCAAAGGTAAATGTTCAAAACATTTTCCTAAAAATTTCAATGAAAGAACTACATTGGATGAATATGGATATCTAAAATACAAGCATAAAAAAAGTGGAAGGGTGATTAAGAATAATGGTATTGCATTAGATAATAGATTTGTTGTACCTTATAATGCTTAGCTTTTGAAAAAATATCATGCACATATAAATGTTGAATTTAGCAATTAAATGAGATCAATCAAATATTTGTTCAAGTACATAAACAAAAGCCATAATAAAGTCACATTTATTTTCTTGCAAAGGAATGGAAATGATGATTCAGATCAAAATACTGATGAAATAAAAATGTACTATGATTACATGTATGTATTTATCTATATATTTTTTATTTAAATAAGTATATGATATAACATTTAGCTATGATTAAAGAAACACCAAAATTTACTAATTTAGGATAAAGTTCTCATGGTGAACAGGTTTTTCTTTGAGGCACTTAATCAATCTGTAAGAGATATACTAAGATTTTCAAATTTAAACAACCTCCATCAACCATTTGGTGGCAAGGTAATTGTATTTGGGGGAGACTTTAGACAAATTTTGCTAGTTATTCCAAAGGTTAGTGAACAACATATTGTACTTAAAAAAATCTATTCATCATATTTATAAGATCACTTCAAAGATCTAGAATTGACAAGAAATATAAGGTTATTGTCATGTTCAAATGACAAGTCAATGGATGATATTAAATAATTTTCAAACTAGATTTTAGATCTTGGAAATGGTAATGTTAGTAGTCTAAATGGTGGAGAAGCAACAACTGAAATTCTTAAAGACTTGCTAATCAATGATATAGCAATTTACTTGCATTAATTGTAAGTAACATATACTCATCTTTATTGCAAAATCTTAATGATGTTACTTACTTAAAAGCAAAAGCTATTCTTGCACTAAAAGTTAGGGCAATCTCTTTCATATGTAGGACTTTATTTACCAAGACCAATTTTCAATCATGATCAATTATATATTACATTAATAAGGGTTTAAAGTAGAAGGAGGCTAAAGGTGCTCATTTATGATGACAAAGGTTAACCAACAAACACCACAATAAATGTGATCTTTGAGGAAGTTTTTAGAAATGTGGTTTAAAGGTGAGTATAAAATACAAGTTTGTCTTCAAAAACTAATTTAATATTTTATATCTTCTTTTACAAAATTTATTTTATATACATATTGACATTTCATTATTTTGTTTTACATGTCACGTTGAAATATTTATTGTTTAACATTTGATCAACATACATTACTTATGGAAAGATTTATATATCTAATATGTGTCAATAACTTTATTTTAATTTTATCATATATATATATATATATATATATATATATATATATATATATGTAATATTATGTATTATTTGAATTTCTTTATTAAAAAAATTATATCTTACTCATGCATGGCACAGACTTGAAACTAGTTAATATAAAAGTTTGACATATAGTATTTACTGAGAAATAATTAAACATGTCACATAGGTGGTAATTATTGAATCAATAGACATAAAATGAAACTTAATGAAGTTTCTATCTATCTTTTTTAAGAACACTAATTAATGTTAATAAATTCAAATTTAATCTTAAGTAAACAAATAAGCAATTATGTTAAGATTAAAGTGAGGCATGACACAACAAGAAAAAAGTAAACACCTACTATCAATTATACTTACTCCCTTTGTTTCTTATTATATGTCATAGTTAACTAATTTTATAAATATTAAAAAAGTAATTTAATTTATTTATTCTTAGTAGACTTTCCAATCCTTTAATGCCTTATTATAGACAAAGTCCAAGATAATTAAAAATAGAGAGAAAATTATGATGGAATAAATATATTGACATATTTCAAGAAGGATAATGAAGCATCTATTAGTAAGAAGGGTAAAATTAAAAAAAAAATATTTAATTCTTTATTAAAATTCTAAAATGACAAACAAAAAGAAACAATTTTTTTTTCAAAATGCAACAAATAACAAGAAATAAGAGGAATATTAGATTATTAACAATGACAAGATAAAGTTAAATGAAGTTACTATCTGACTTTCTTTTTTCAAAAAGATAAATATTTAAATCATATAAATTTGATCCCATGTATAAATGGATAAATGTTATACATCTATTGACTCAATTATGACCATTATTTCATACAATTGACCCAATACTTTTATTAATATAATATATATATATATATATATATATATATATATATATATATATATATCAATCTTCATGTATGGATGTAAAGGTTAGCAATATTTGCTCTATTATTTAAACAAAAAAATCATGCAACTAATTTGAAAATAATAAAAGGTATTATAATTAATTTATTATCATTATCAACTATTTCTATTAATGAGTGCATTTAGTATGAATATGAGACAGAATGAATAATTTTTTATTGAATGTAATATTTAAATTATAATTAATCAATTCTTTTTTTTTTCATTTTAGACCCTTCACAAATATAAGTTACATCAATTTTGTTCCATGTAAATTTTTAATATTAATTTCAATTATTACATATTATTTATTTGTTATTTTAGTCTTTAAGTTTCTATAATAGTTAACTTATTAATAGGAATACTAATGAAGGGATCAAGTTAAAAAATTTATTATTTGTGAGAAATAAAATTTGTACAAGACACTTGCAAGGGACAAATTTACTATAAATAGAATTAGTGAAGAATCAAAATAGGGTTTTAGTCGATAAATTTTTTTAAATTAAATCATAAAGATATTAGATTAGATTAAGATTGTATATGTATTTATATTATATTTTATTATATAATTAGTGATGCATGGGTATATTTTTATTTGTGATGTCAACTGATGAATTAAAATTTCATAGAAAATATATTACATTATTATACTAAGGAAGTAAGTAGCTATGATAGTAAGGCTTAACCTTCTATAGTTTAAAGATTAGAGACTAGAGATTCAAGTTTGATTTGATTGCTAGTAAAATTTAATTTTTGGATAGAAGAAGATCTTTGATGTTATAAATATGTTTGCTACCATCATTGCAATAATGCCATTCCAATATAGATTTCTTCAAAAGTTCATTCTATCTATGTCACTATACCAAGCCTATGCTTTGTTCTTGTTTTATTTTTTTGCATATCCTTTCATGCTTGTAATGCCTAGAGTTTTGAAACTTCTGATAACAAGCATCAAGAAAAAGCCTAGTTATCTATCAAGGTTAGTCAATATTAATTTTTTTTAATTTTTTTTTTGTGTACATAGAAACTAAGGAGTCCAAAGCCTTAATTTTGGCATTAATGATTTATTCGAGGGCAAAAAGACAATAGAGGACATGCTTCTTATTATATTTAGTAAAAACTATAATTTATTCTTCATTCTACAAAGTAAAACACAAGATTATAGGTTTAAAAATAAACAAGAGGTAATAAACTATTTAATTCAATAATTCACAACATGGTTTTATTTTCTAAACTACAACCGTAATATTATAGTTGCATTAAATTTTGCAATTGTAATTTTAGTTATAAGGCTATTGTGCACAGTCACTTTTTCTCATAATTGTAGTTATTGTAATAAAATTGCAATTTATAAAACTAAGATTCTTACTATAGCATTGCAATCTTACTTAGAAACTTTCTTATTTCTTTTTAGGTTACAAGAAAAAGGGTTTTGAGCAATCCTCATAGAATATTTAGGAAAATAATGGTAGATTATTTCACCTGGACCACCCCATGCTAGGACCACATCGTTCTCAACATAGCTTCCCTTAACCTTCTTAATTGAAAAAACTTGGTGAAAGTAATGATAAATTATTTGACATGGAATATTCAATGCTAATACCACATCCTTCTCAACACAACTCCCCTAACCTCCTAAATTGAAGAAAATCAATGGAAGACATGCTCGATTATTTCACAAGGACTATTTAGAACCAAGAATACTTCCTTTGCAAAAATCATCCTTAATACAACTAATCAATTTATCTTGTAAGTCTAAATGACTTGAATGTAGACCGTTAATATGAACAAAATTTACATATTAAGATTAATTTATTTTAGGCAAATTTTTACTCTCCATGAAATTTACTCTCCTTCTCACTTGATACATTAAAAAAACTTACTTTATTAATATATTAAAAAATTTATTTTAATAAAAGATATTATTGAAGGATCCTTATATGATAATATATAAAAGATATCTTGATCATTAAATAAAAAGTAAATATAATATTTAGTCTCTCAATTATAAAAATAATAACTATTATATCCTTCAAATTTTATAACTAACATTTTTGGTCCTTTATTTTTTATTTTTGTTATAATTATTTGTCCCTTTATTCACTCACAATACCAAAAAAAATGGTTATTTATAACTAGCACTATTTCACAACATTTTGTTGCAATTATTCATATTTGCACATGCTTTAGTTCATCCTTTTCTAACATACTTTACAAGCAATAACACATCATAAGCTGACGCCATACATGTCCATTTTCATTTATTTTCCTTCACCTATCCTAAATTAGACACTACTACAGAAATATGTTTATATCACAATTATTTTAGAAAAATCACATTAACTTAGAAATTAATGTATATCTAGGTGGCATTGCATATAAAATCATTGCACAAATTTTTTAACTAATAAGGAGAAAGGTTATAATTAATGTCAATGTATTTTCTATTAAAGCAATTTAATTTTTTACATGAAAAACTAATATGGAAAAATGTTACAATATTAATTTTTTTAGAAAAAATTGACATCTTTTCTTTTAATTTTTTTACATAACTGTTTGTTTTTAGTAAAAAAAATGTAAGTGTAATACTTACATAATATTTTTTTAAACATTGGTTTTTCACCTCCCTTTGAACAATAAAAATGGAATAAATTCAATACCCACCATTTAATATTACAACTTCATCAAAAAAGAAAATAGTAACAATAATAATAAGAAAAAAATTATAAAATCTTACCAAAAAAAGTTAAGCTTTTTAGTATTAGCCAAACCCAATTGTGCAATAAAAAAAACTTAAGAAATCAAATTATATTACCTATAGGAAGAATTACAAAAAGTACAAAATCTTAGAAATTAAGAACATAAATCCTTGTATCAATTGAAATTTTATGAGTATAAAAAACTATATAGCCTTAGAGATTACTTGAAATTAAGTTCCTTATAACAAAAACCAAATGAATCAGGTCTTACCTTTCAAAATCTAAATTATCACTGAAATTCATACTCAGAAAGATATAGTCACATAAGGATCTCACAACCAACATCAGAGTTATAAAACTGTACTAATATTTCTTAAAAGAGTAAAGGAAATACATTTTAATAGTAAAAAAACTTAAAAGATCCAAAGAGAATAATAGACCTAATAATCTAATGAAAATTCTAATAGGATTAATAGAGGATCTGATGATCTAACAAGTTGAAATTTTAGTTTCATGTGGTCTATCTAACAAAGACATGTATATAGGGTTTAAAACCTTTGAAAAAGATCATAACTTTGTGCTTAATTATCCATTTAAGGCTTTTTTTCATTTCATGTAATTTTTAGAGACATAGTCAATGGCAAATTACCCCTTTCAAAATTACAAAATAGCCATTTTGATAGACTATTTTCAGTTTTTGTCCATCTCATTGTTGTTTGACCAATTTTGGATCCCATTACAACATTTTACTAAACACATAATAGGCATCGAAAAGTTTAATACAACTTCAAAAGTTATAAATGAAATAAAATCTAAAAAATAGAAAATAAATAAAAATATCTTAAAAACTTATGCAAAAATTCAAAGAAAAAGAAAATGTAGAGACTAAAGAATAGAAGTAAAAATGATCAAACATTGGAGAACTAGTGTGTAGGAAATGGCATTACAAGAGATCAAAGAAATGAAAGAAAAAATAGAAATTAGGAAATAGCATGCAAAGTTTTCTAATAAATATGACTATCCTATTCATCAAGTTTTACATGTCATAATGTACATTGTGAAAAATAATAAATACAATGCATACTTGATGAAGGAATAATGGTGGCATTGGAAGTGATAGTATTAGGAATAACAATGGTAATGGAAGCAAAAAGATCAATAAAGAGTATAGTATGCTTAGGGTTCAAACCTATAAGAGTTGCTACGTGAGAAGGATAGTGAGGGAGAAAGAGAAATATTGAATTAACTTAAAATAAGTTAGACTATAGAATTTGGTTCCTTTATAAGAACTAAAATGTAATACAAAATCATAAAACTTTAAGCATCAGTTTTTATAATGAAATTAAAATCTAAAGTTTCATGAGAGTAAACATGTAGTAATTTTAAATTGATGTCTTATCATTCCTTATATTTACAAAAAAAGCTACCACATTGTTATAATGTTGGTGCTCTTTTCAACTGACATGGTTAAAGTGACATCATTTCAACTTTTTGTAAAAGGATGGCCATTTTAAGCTTATCCCTAAATCTAGTTCATCGAGTAGAAATCATTTATGGGTAATTTGAAAATAAATAAATAATATGTAAATATACATAATTGAAAATAAAGTAAATCAAGGAGACAGTCCTATTCACTTAGATGAATATGATGTGTTAATCAATCATGTACACTTAGTTTCATTATATGCAAAGCCTTAAGTGTCGTAGCTATATATGTCATAAATTTGAATATATAAGGAATCAAATCATCATAAGAAATTTAATCCCAATATAATTGAAAACAATTTAATCAATAAATCTTATCTTGGGCTTGTATTTTTAGGGTAAATACACTTTTAAGACCTACTTTAGCCAGAATTCCAACCTTTAGAGGAAAGTCCTAATCGTATATCTAACATAAGAAAATAAAACTCTACTAAAAAAAATACGAATTTGAATCTTGCTCTAATGTGAATTATTTAACCACATAAATAATAACAACATGTTTCACATTTTTAGCAAATAAAATAATAAGTTATTAATATCCCTTTTTAGACTAACATTATCCAATGTAACAAAGAGAGAAACTCAAACATTGTTTAAAAAAATTAAATTTAAAAAGAATCATTAATAGATAACAATTATAGTACTCATTAACAGAATCATACATTAAATTTAACAAATTTTCATTTCAAGGTATAAAAAAAGGCACAATTATTTCCCTAGGTTAATTAAATTCAACAAATACAATGTAAACAAATAAGTAATTATCCATGTGTTAATATAATATGATCATTATTTAATAGGGTTAGTTGACTTAGTTTAGTATTTGTCCTTTAAATTTAATTGGATAAATTTAAATAGATCATAATAATGATGATGGATACAAATAATTAAAGGGAAAGGACTTAAATTCTCACTCCCAAGTTTTCATTCTTTATAAGTAAAAGGTTATAT
The DNA here is from genome assembly GCA_020226215.1 of Sindora glabra. Taxonomy (NCBI): domain Eukaryota; kingdom Viridiplantae; phylum Streptophyta; class Magnoliopsida; order Fabales; family Fabaceae; genus Sindora; species Sindora glabra. The sequence goes on along the minus strand of CM035235.1, from coordinate 33,476,061 downwards.
TTGCCAAAAGCTTGATTGAAAACATTAATGGAAACACATATTGCATCATAAGCAAGCAAACCAAGCTCAAGATTTTTAGTCCAAACCACCTTACCTTTATTAAGTCTTATTGATAACAACGGACATATCCATTAGGAAATAGACTATTGAAAGCTAGAACCCTATAACCTTAATAAGTGTAAGCATGCCGTTAAAAATGCATATTGCCATGATAAGACTTGTTATTGACACCACCATAAACATTGTTTTCTAAACAAGTCTCAACATGTTGATATTAAACTGAATTTACTGATGCTCCCTAGGTATTCCCTTGTTATTTTTTTCCTTTTCTAATAAAATCAAATTTCATTAATATGGAAAGTGGGCAATATTGTAGAAAAAACAACATTCTTAATTATAAGTGGCACTTAAGTTAGACTACATAATCCACCTTTAATGACACAAGTACCCAATTTGCTATCTTATGAGCTACACAATTACATGATCTTGGACACAAAACTATAGAGATAAAGAATACAGTATTCAATAAATCATAAACTGACTCAAAATAGTTCTTCCCCTTAATGAGAAAACTACTTTGTCCAAAAGAGTATCCATTGCTATTTTAAAATCATTTTCTATTTTAATTTAACAATGATGAAAATTACAAGCCACCAGTATTCCTTTATGGATAGCTAAAAGTTTAACATTTAACATAAATGAGCTCTCAAAATTTTCATACCACATGCTTAAACTTGCACTTTCACAATTCTTAGCCATAGCCATTATAGATGATTTACGTTGAATCCAAGTTATGTCTACATTAATTTTAATAGTTTTATAAACTAGGAAGCTTCTAATACACCCTTGGATAGGCTTAACCCAACCTAAGCCCAATGGCATTATACCTTTTCCCTAGCTAACTTGATTTTTTTCATCTTTGACTCTATTTTTCTTAGATCAAGCATCATCTAATACTTTCTCTTCCCATACCTAGTGAAGAATAATTATAGCAAATACTACCACCTTATACCTCTTTTCTATATTTAGATTTGGCAGATTCAATTATCTCCAATTATAACCAAGGTTAATGCCTCCATGACCAATGGAGATTATAGCATTATGATGTCAAAGTCTTAAAACCTAAGCCAAATCATGCAAATGATTTTGCACTTCTCCATTAAGTGGACTTCCGTCCCTAGTTCAAGTAAGTATAAAAGGTATAATAGCAATACAACATTCATCAGTTAGCTAAGGTGAACTTTCATAGGTAATACCCCATTTCCATATCTCCAAAATGTTAACTATAACCTAGAATGTATGTTAAGGTTCCACAACTAATTCCATATTATTTTCTGATATTGGTATGAATGGCAAGAGATTAAGGATTTATAAATTGACTTAGGAGTAAGAATCTTTGAATTATTCATTGTTTAGATTAATTTATCCCCTGAATGTTGCTTAACTACTAATCTCATTATGATATTAGATAAATCTTCAAGAAATAATCCTTTAACAATTACCTCATCCCATTGATTCTAACCTTTAATTAAGAAACTTGAGACTTTTGCATGCTCCACTAATTCGACCCTCTTCTTTAATGAAGGAATAAAATCATGTAAATCAAGTATCCATAAATCTTTTACAAAAATATAGTTCATTAATAATTTCCTACTAAAAAATCAAATTTACTTAGAATTAATTCCTTTTGACCAATTATTTCTTTCTAAGCCTAAGATCCTTCCATTCTTGGTATTTCCATTAATGGCATCCTTCCCCAATATTTCATCCTAATGAATTAAACTTAAAAATTCTAAAAATAAGTTAGAATCCTCTAAAATAATTTTACTAATAATGAATCATTTATATTTTGGAATAACTTAAAACCCAAATTCCCCTGATCCTTAGGTTTACATATTGAAATCCATGCTTTAGGACAAAGAAGTTCTTTTTATCTACTAGAACTTGCCACTAAAATCTTTTACAAATCCTATCCAACCTCTCACAAATATTAAGAGGAACTTTCGATGTTGATAGAATATAAATAAGAAGTTGTTGGATAACCAAAGAAACCATTACTATCCTTCATATCTATGATAAAGTATTCTTGTTCCACCTCAAAAATCTTAAGTACATTCTTAATAAGATAAAAACAAAAGAATTCTTAGGTACTTTGCATTTCTTTATAACTATAACATCCCTAAGAAATGCATTAACTCTTCTCTACTTCGATTAGACATATTCTTAGAAAAAAGCACCTAATTTACCATTAATTACCTACTATCTAGACTAGCCTTTGCATTTCCTTATAATTTCCTAAATATAAGTCACCTCATCCATACAAGCTCTTGAAAAAATAATTAAATCATCCCCATAAAACATTAGGTGATTAATCCTAAGACCTCTTGTAGATATTTTTCACACTTGAGATCTTCTTCTAAATTTCTACTTAAACTATTAATCTTGATAATACTTTAGAACATAATATGAATAAATATGGAAACATGAGATCTTTTTGTCTTAATCTATTCTTAGGCTCAAAGCTTCTAAATGGACTTCCATTGAAAAGAACTTAAAAAGAAATAGTAGTAATACATTGCTTATCCATTATACGAACATGCTACTGAAACCAAACAGCACCAAAAATTTTAAAATAAAATTCCATTACACTTTATCATAGGCTTTCTTCATATCTAATTTCAAACTAATTAAACCTCTTCTTCCTTTTTGATTAGGAAAATGGTAAACTACTTCTTAAGCCAACAATCTATTCTCACTATCTATCTTTTCAAGACGAATATTGATTAAACTAGAAAATTAGTCTATTTAATAATGACCTTATTCTATTTGCCAAAATCTTTGAGATAAACTTGTACATTAAATTACATAAGTTGATAGGACAAAAGTCTCCAAAGATATTTGCTCCATTCACCACAGGAATTAGAACTATTAATGTTTTATTTAACTTCTTCAAGAAGCACCCTAATCTAAAATAATTTTGGTTTGTATGAACCATTTAGTCACTAACAATTTGCAAGCTTTCTTATAAAATAATGCATTTATACCATCCAAACCAAGTGCTTTCATGTCAAGTGTCTCTTTTAGTGTTTCTTATATCTCTTTTATTGTAGGAATAGACTTATATTCTCCTTTTCAATGATAACCGTCTAAATTAGCCTTTGCAAATCATCCAAGAATTGTACATTGCTAAAGCTAAAAATATCTTTAAAGCCTCTAACAAAATACTATTCCAATTCCTACCTTTTATCTATCTAATAACCTAATTACAACTTCACCTCCATTATATTATTTCTTCAACTTTGAACCACAGTAGATAATTAATACTATTTTGTATTTCTCTCACCATCATATATCCACTTCTTCCTAGATTTTTGAAACTATAGTTTAGCTTATCTTCTTAATAGTTCATTTAACTAGTCCTTTTGTATACTTTCATACTTTATGTTTTCTTTATATGGATCACTCTCTTTGATTTTAACAAAGGCCCCTTCTAACTACTTTTTAATAAAGTGTGACAATACCCTAATGCTCCCTCTACCAAACTAGAAATGCTCTTTCGATAATATTAATTTTATAAGTCAAGTTAAAAGCTGTTTAACTATTTACCTTTTCTTTCCAAGCTTTCTTTATTATTTCTAAGCATGTGTTGTCCCTAAACTAAGCTAAGATGAATTTGAATGGTTTGAATCTCCTATCTTTATCAAAATGTATATTTAAGCATATGAGGGAGTGAAATAAAGCTGTTATGGTAGGTGCACCACTACTGCCTTTAGGAAGAGTGTTTTCTAATCACCATTACATATAACCCTATCCAATTATTCCTTTATTGCTTGATCCTTAATTTTTTCATCATCCCAATTGTAGGTTCCTCCTTTAAAATTTAAGTCTGTCTTTACCATTTCATAAACAAAAGTAGTAAAAGCAATCTCATTAGTATTTCCTACCTTACAACCTTTTTTTTATCTTGGATGAACAAAAAAGCATTAAAGTCTTCTAAAATCATGCAAAGCGCTTTCATTTCATTTTGCATATTGTGCAACCTTTCCTATAATTTATGTCATTCATTATAATATGGCAAACCATAAATGCAAGTCATAAACCATTTAGCATTTGCTCTTTCATTAGTTAAAACACAATAAATAATCCTTTTATCAAAATAAACAACTTTTAAGTTCATTCTTTATATCTATAACAACGACAAACATCCTTTATATCTATCCCCTGAAACAAAAGTACAATCTAACATACCAATTATGCACAACATATACTGTATACATTGAAATGAAGCTTGTCTAAAAAAAAACACAATATGGTTGTTGTTTCTTAACTATGATCATAAGAGCCTTAACTATTGAGGCTTAGTTAATTACTTAATAATTCTATGATATGCATTTTATAGCTTTTATGGGACATAGGTAAGCCTACCTCCTCAATCGTTGTTGACCCTACATCTTTCCTCACTTTATTCTTCCATTTGAAAACTTGTACTAGTCACCTTAATATTTCTTTTCAAGAATTTTCAAATCCTACTTTCAAAAAAGAAACCAACTTCCTTATTATGCTCCTACTAAACCTTATCCTTATGATCACATTCCTTTCTATATCTTTTATTCTTGATTACTTCTGCGCTACTTTCCTAATGCATTTTAATTAGATCCATCTTTGAAAACCTAACATTTTCCTTAGTATTCCCATTTCTTTCATTCTAATACATAATCATTCCTCATGGCGTCTTCTCTTTAGATATCATATTCCTTTTCCTTCCACTATTTTGCTTCTTTTTAAAACTTGTTTTCAACAAAAGAGGTATTAGTCACAAATATACTATAAACATTGCTACAAACTCCTTATTCACCTTATAATTATCATAATTGACTATTTTAGGATTTTTAATACTTTCTATCCTCTTATAGCTACCTTCACCAATTGATGTTGGTGCCATTAAATCTTCTTGATCCTCTATGGTTCCACTCTCCTACTTTACCTTATTTATGGATATAAGCAATGATAGTGAACACTAATTATTGATTTTTAGATTCATTTGTTGAAATTCTATTTTCTCAATAGTATTTTTCTTAGTTAAATCTTTTAAATCCTTCTTTAAGGGACCACATATCCATGGACTATATCTTTTGTATTTGTCCCCCTTTCCTAGTTCATTCAAGACTTCTTACATTCCCTCTAATCATGTCCTGGCAATCCATATTTGTAGCATATACTTTGTATTTTCTCAAATTTGAAAATAACCTATATTTTTTTGTTTATCCTCCCTTCTTAACTAGAATCCTAAAGGCAAAAAGTTTAAGTAAGTTTAACAAGATCCTCATTCTATGAAAGATCATATTAGACTACCATTAATCATTGGGATTTCTATCTTGTCCACCTTCCTAATTTTAAAACTCATTATTTCTACACTTTTCTGGTCTATAAAGTTCATAGAAAGATTATGTATTTGGAGCCATACGAGCATCTATTCAGAGTTGATATCTTGGATACTTAAAGATGAATTCTATCCTTAAAGATTAGTACCTGTCCTAGAATGTTTCATGATGCTTAATCCAATACAATTATTCTCTATTCTTTTGTTTGAAAAGTGAATATGTAGGTGTTAAATCCCCCATTTACAATTAGCAATTCATTTGCCAATCCTAACTCTTATGTATCATTTCTTTTACCACACCTTTATTCAGAAGTTTAAAACACGAATTTTCCAATGAGCATGCACCTTAATGTGATTAGATCTTTATTTAGTAGTAATTCTATGACTTCATCCCCTTTATCATCTTACTAATCTTTCTTTTTTTCTAAATTCCATTATATGTTTAGAAATACCCTAAATTTGCCCCTTCACAATAGTTACTAATCAAGCAATTGGTGTTCATATAGAAAAACCAATAATGTGCATTTTTTATTTTATCATAATTGACATAAGAATTTCCTATAAGCTCTCTTAATTAGAGAAAGGATCGTATTTATCAAGATTTCAACTCTTGATTCTTAGTAATTAGATGTTATGATTTTACATTAGGTATTCCTTCCTTTGCTATAAATTCTAGTTTTGGCCACCTCTATGCAGCCAATGTTTGAACCATCTAATATACAGGTTGGATAATTATCTACCCAATAATGAATAAAATTATAGGATTGATGACAATTAAAACACTTAGATTATATAGTATACACCTCAGTCTAAATTAATGTTAAGAATGGTTTTATTTGAACTACTTCTTTTATATTTCTATGTTAATTTTAATACGAAGCTAGAGTTGGTGATTAGCAAAGACAAAGTGAGAACAATTTTGCTATAAAGATTAAGCAATAAACATGGTGTAAGAAATTAAACAAAAATATGTTTTTGAACTTGATAGGTTCAAACTAGTGCACTTTAATAAAGACATCAACCAATTCAAGTAGCTAGAAATAGTCATTAAATCACCAATAATAAGATTGCCTAGAGTTTCATATCTAAATGCAAAATAGCTAAAACATCTACATAATTAAAAATAATAATAACAATTATTATGAATAACCCTATTGTGTATGCCTTTTTCATCATTATCATCTTTTATGGAACTAGCTTCATTGTGACCTATGTTGAAAACATTTACTATTAAGAGAAAAATATAGTCAACTTTTAATTTTTATAATTAAAGATTTGTTATCTCATATCTTTAAAATATTTTAAGAATAAAACGGTTATTGTGTAAAGATGAAAAATTTGTTTTAGGTTTAAATAATTTAGTAAAATAGTGCACATGATATGTTTCAAATTTTTTTAAATATGACTAGTCAAATTGTCTACCACTATTTCAAATAAATATTTAATTATATTATTAAATTTCTAGTGAAATATCAATTTTTGTACAAGCTCTCTTTAGAAGGCATTGTGAAAAGTCCATATAATATTTTGAATTTCTCCATTATGCTTGAGAGGACTCTAAATTCTCATCATTCCACTACATCAATAACACCATATTGCTAAAACATAACAAAGAAAAAGCATTAAAAAAATGTCAAATACATTTGTTAAATTGTAGCATATGTGCCACACACTCTAACAAGCAATTATGATTGTCCACCTCCTTGTGTATATTGTCTGGCAATTATCCTAGTCACACTCATCAAAGAAATTAAGGCAAATTACAAACAACTTCTTGAAGTATGGCTTTGTAACAAATAATCCCCTTAAACTTTTAAATCTTTTAAATAACCCCCCAAACTTTTCTAAAATATAAAAATGTTAGATTTGGAGTAAACAGAATAATTTAGCAGTAGTTATATAATCACTAAAAATGTAGCTATCATGCTATATTTTTAAGATTTTTTCACTTATCGAAAGTTTGCAATATTTGATGCATTTCTAAAAATCTTTATACTTCTTGGCAATTTTAACATGATGTTAAGTGCTCCATCATGGTAGCAGCAACTGTATTTATACTTCCCAACAGTTTAAAGCACGTTAAGTGCTCCATGATGCAATTAATTGTTTACAACTACCATTAAATGATAACATAACTGCTTCTAAGTTTTTTATGATAACATTAGTTTGGAACCACTAATAAGTATTATAAAGCCGCCACTAAATTATTTCATCTATTTTAACTACAAGCCTAACATTTTCATGTTCTAAAAAAGTTTAAGGGGGTTATTTGAAAATTTTAAAAATTTAGGAGGGTTATTTGATATAAGGCGATATTTCAAGAGGGTATGTGTAATTTGCCTAAGAAATTATATGCACTTTGATTTATATTTTGCATAAAATTTTAATTTTAAACTTTTAAATTATAAATAGTTGATTAAAAATTCATTAAATTTACGAGGAATAACATTTTGAGTTATTTTATATAGATATTTTCAATTTCAATATATATATTCTTTCAAAAATAATTTAGAAAGAAAATATAATTTACCCCTTTAAACTTTGATTGAGTATTAAAATAATGCATGAATTTTAAAATCTTACACTATATCCTCTAAATTTTAACTAAGTGACAAAAATGGTACATAAAATTTAAAATCTTACACTTTACTCTCCTAAACTTTTAAAATATACGAAATCATTAGCTTTAAATTAAATCTAAACTACTAGTGGCCTAACTATTTTGGCATTATATAAAGTGAGTTATCTAGAAATCATGAAAATGTTGTGACAAACATTAAAACTTAAAGAGTATATAATGTTAAAATTTGATCCGCTTATATTTAATGGAAATTTCTTGTTGGAAGGTCTTTGAAATTCATATTTGCAAAAATTTGATAAACTCTATTTAATCTATAGATTTAAAAACTAAACTATTTGACCAACATATTTAAAAAATATTATAGAAATTTTTGTTTAAATTGTTCCAATAAATTATTGCTTAAAAGGTTAGTATATGAATAATAGTTTTCCTCTAATAAAGGCACAATGAAATTGAAGTCTAATGTTTGATTTATTTTACATATTTTTAAAAACTTGAGCAAACTTGCATAATCAACATAAATTATGCACTTAAAGAAAACCTTAAACAAATTTTAGAAGTTATTTCTAATTATAATTTATTGGCTCCTCTTTGATTTTTTTGGAAAATTTGTCATTAAATTCAATTTTTTTCTTTTGTCTAAACCAAATAATGACTTGACATAGTGAAGAAAAAAAGATTTAATAGATGTAACTATTAGACTTAATCCAAAATTAATGATTTTTTTTAAAGTTTAGGGAGTAAAGTGTAAGGTTTAAAAGTTTATGTACCAATTTTGTTACTCAATAAAATTTAAAGAGAGTAAAGTAAAAGATTTTAAAGTTCATATACTATTTTTTTTTGCTCAATCAACGTTCAGAGGGTTATATTGTATTTTGTCTTAATTTAAAATTACTTTTACATCCATCCCTCGGAACAACTAAAAAGTCAAGGACCAAATTGTAAATAACTGATATATGAAGAACCAAACAGCAAATGAGTTCCAAACCCCAACACAGACACTCAAAACCTATCGCCGCCTCCAACTTCAGCTCCTCTCTCACAATAGTAGGAGAGCCATGGCCATCTAACTCTCTCTCTCTCACCTTAAGCTCGACCCACGTCCCTTGCGACGCGAAATTGTAATCTTCAACAGTGAAATCGCAGACCCTTTATATAGAAGGTTCAATCTTTAAGCATCAACTCTCTGAAATCCTGTTTTTGTCATCAAAGATATGATTGATGAATGAAAATGCTTAACAAGAGAAGGAGAAGGAAAACATGATTGCATCTCTAAAGTTTCTCGCATTTTTTTGAATTTTTTTAAAGATTTCTTTACCAGGTTACTCTCTCAATGATTCATTCATTTCGAAAATGATAGATGTGTAGGTTCTATTCATCTCTGTTATGCTGCTCAAGAAACTATAAATCATGCACAGCTCTCAATGAAATAATCCTATAATTGTAGCCTTTGTCTACTAGACGTGGATGTTATAAGGCTGTCCAAAAATGGAATGTGGCTGATTTCTCGTTTATTTGTAGGCGCACAGGTTGAATTAAATATAGATTTATCTAAGTAGCTTGTGTTCTATGTTGTTGGCCTTATGTCCTGTGTTTTTTTTTCCTTTCTGACTAGTGTTTGATGAAGTCAATTTGTTTGAGAGTCTTGAAGTCTCTGTTTTATGTTTAATAGTTAGACTAAGCCTAGTTCATAGCTATTTTTCTACAGTTTCGGAAAACATGGTTTCCGTAAATATGGCCTAGTTTTCTACCTGATTTCTGTTTTCTTTGTTTTGTATTGTATTGGTTATTTATCAATATCTGTTGTGTTTTCATTGCGAAACCTGCCTATGTCAGTATCTTGCGGAGAAGAATATTAGAGTATATGATATTTGGACATGGTTTTATACCAAAAATATCTTAGGACCCTCCACAGAAATATCGTATTCTGTTTCTAAACTCTTACAAATTCATTAGCCAAGTCTTACGAACTTTGTGGGAGTTTTTCAGTGTGTCTGAGTGTCTAAAAACCTTAATGAAATTTGAAGTATAGGAGTTTGTGTGCAACAGAAATATCAATATTCTGTTTGTACTTTGTAGACTCTATTTTATGCTTTTAGTAGTTAATATCTTTTTGTTTGCAACTTTCCATGATTATAATCCCTTTTTGACACAAACTAGTTAGAAATTTGATTCTTATTGAGATATACGTATCTGATTTGATGTGCATTATCATGTATGGTAGTTATTTTTTGTGGTTTATGACTCAGTTATGTGGAGTCTCATAATTTCATTTTAATTAAATAAATTGATTTTGATCTTTGATAACTTTAGTATCATATGAAAATGTTTCAGGGGTGAAGAATTGCATTGGTTAAGAAACCATTAGTCTCAAGATTTTGATTCCATGAGTCACTATTTTTTGTGAGCACAGACATGAGGTTTACCACGCTTTCCAGATTGATTCGTTGTCCCACTCGACCTGATATATATGGGCTTTTGCAGTCTCGTGCTTTCCAGCCTGATTTTGTTCCCAGAGATCCTAAGTCCAAACCAAGAAGATATAAAATTCCTCAATTTTATGATCCATATGGTCCTAGACCTCCACCCTCAGAAAAAGTTGCTCAGCTTGCTGAGCGGATTGCAGCACTGCCCGATGAACAGCGCCGTCAAATCATGCCTGCTTTGGCAGAAAGAATGAGGCTTCCAAAATTGCAGCCAATTTCAGTAGAAGGAATGGACATGGGTGCCCAAGGTGGCACTGCTGCACCAAAGGTCGAAGAGAAGAAGGCTGAAAAAACCGCATTTGATGTGAAGTTGGAGAAATTCGATGCTGCAGCAAAAATCAAGGTGATTAAGGAGGTCAGAGCATTTACTAATCTAGGATTGAAAGAGGCAAAAGATCTTGTTGAAAAGGTACCTGCTGTGCTTAAACAAGGTGTCACAAAAGAGGAGGCAAATGAAATCATAGAGAAAATAAAAGCTGCTGGAGGAGTTGCAGTCATGGAGTAAAAATTTGGAGTTAATATTGTTCATTTTGATTCTAATGTTTTCCGGTTTTTGCCTTTAGCAGTACACCATATTTACGTTGAATGAGTGATTATATGAAACATCTAATTGCATAAACGAGATTTTGACAATCTAGTTAACCGATAATTAGTTGTTCAACCATCTATTGTAATCATTTTGTATGGAATTACTGTTGTCATTTTCGCCTGTTGCTTTAGTTTGACGACTTCGATTTCTTCAGCTAATTTTTGGGTTCTGATTGTTGTTACATTCGAGTAGTGAAGATGATTTGTAAATTTGGCACAAGAGGATGCGAGAGTACGAGCATAGATTTCCATTTTTGGCAATTTACTTTGCATAAATATAATTAGGAGTGATAATTTTTGACATGACATGATAAAACTTGATTTGTTTATTTGAATTCGAGTTGATACATCAATTTATTTAAGAATTTTTATTAAATTTTTAATAATTTTATTTAAGAAATAAATAATATTTTAATCATAAATAAATATATATAATAAAAATATAAAATTAATAATTTAAAATATTTTTATAAAAAATAATAAATAATTAAATTTAATAAATAATTTTATAATATATATTTTATTATTTAAAATTATTAAATAAATTAAACAAATAATTCATGAATTGATACAAATAATACGATTAATAAATAGATCAATTCAAATGACACACATCCCTATATATAACATTGTGAGTTCAAGTCTAAGATACTAAAAAAGGGAATAATCTTTAAATAATATTGGATGTTAATGTACTGTTAAGAGTGCCAGTAAGGGGAGACACGAGTTGGGTTCCATTTTGTGAATTCTTTCATGTCTTTTCAACCAAGTGATGTAGATAGTTCGGGCGAGAGCGGACAAGAAGGCCAAGTGTGACCTGAGTTGCTATCAATTAGCCTCTGTTCTGTTTTTCAGAAAGGTTCAAGCATCCTCGGAAATTCTACTTTCAGGTTAGTTTGCTGGTGATGAAATCAATTGCTCAAAGCAATATGCATGATCTGATTTCATTCTATTTAACATTGTCATGCAAATGTTTTTTCTGGAAGACAATGATGAATATAACTGTTGGAATAAGATTCAGTGCGATGGAGTTTCGAAGTTGAAACTGAGAAAATGATGGATTCTTTCATTTTGTTATGGCAGCTACTTGAGATAATTTAATTCAATGAATGCAGAGTTTACTCAATTATGGGCAAATCGCCTTTAAGTTGCGACTTCCACGAGGAAGCAGCTATTCTTTCTTGTTCAGTGTACAGAAGTGTTATATGGGAATTAGAAGGAGAAATGCTTCCTACACACTTGATCTGAGCATAATTCTCTCACTTGGCTCAGCAATGGATTCTTCTTTCAATTTAAGGAGAAAGAAAATCTCCTGATCTGTGTACCTCAGTTTTTGTGTACTTATCACTTCAATATAAAAATTAAAATCAGTATGTCTTTTAATTTCCTCAGAAAATTGAGTGTAGATTTAGAAAAAAAAAAATAGATACAAAAATCATTTTTGTATTGAAATAGTAGGTTCAAGTCAAGAACGTCCTAAAAGAGATTGTGTTTTTTCTATTCAAAAGAATGAATTTAATAAAATAAGAAATTAAGAAGATTTAGATCTCAAAAAATATTTATGCCTACCATCCTCAAATTGAGAATTTTTTTTTATTTTTTTAGGGAATTGAGGAGATTACTCTTTTAAGTAGATTTATAATTTTTTATATTTATTATTTATTAAAAAAATGAAAAAGAAGAAATAAAACCAAAAAAAAGCTCGAATTTGGGCATTGGACTTAAGCCTGCCAAGGCTTAGCAAAGCCATGTGATGGTTATATATAAAGATTGGGATAGGTTTCGTGTCCTCTTTTGTGGTGTGCACAAAGAAAGCAAATTTTGCTTTGACATTTTAAGGTTGGCTTTAAGTCTTGGTGTTTTCATGTCTTGAGTTTTGTGTATTATTATTTTTTTGGAGGAAGAATTGAAGTAGCACAAATTGCTTCTTGGACATGTGGTGGCGATTAGTAGCTAAAGAAGAAGGGTTGCATGGAATTTGTTCAAACTATACTAGAAGATTTATAATCATATTTGTTCGGATTTACACTAAATTTAGATGTGTTATTTTTTATGATTTAGGTAATGTAATAGATAATTTTTTGCTAGTTTCTCTTCATCTCTGCTAGTTGATTTTTACAATAATTAATGATTATGTTGAAAATTTCACTTATTTTGGTGAAGAGTTTTTATATTAGTTATTTTTTATAATTTTTAGAAAGATATTATATCTATTATATTTATTAGTGAATTTTTTTACTAGATTAGGTCCTGTAATTTTTACTCTCACAATGAGGAATTTTTCATGTTAAAAATTATTAGTTTTTTAATTTATTTTTTTCATATTATTTTTTGGTGATTTGTTTTAGTATATATGTGAGAAAAGTTAATCCAAATGAGCTATTTAATTTCTTCTGTGTGTTACTTTGATCTCCTTTTTTACCCCAACAAATGGTATCAAAGCTTAAGCTTTAGCGTATTCTACTTGTGTGAACATGGAAGCTAATAAAAGTAGAATGATTTTTTTGAATGGTGAGAATTATGCTCTTTAGAAGAGGAAGATGGAAGATTTACTTTATGTAAAAGATTTCTATTTGCCTATATTTGTTATTGAAAAACATAAAAATAAATCAAATTTAGAATATGATTTGTTGCATAGGTAGGTTTGTAGGTATATCAAGCAATGGGTAAAAGAAAATTTGTGGAATCATATTGAAAAGGAGACATGTACTTGTATATTATGGATTAAACTTAAAAAGTTATACACCTCAAAGATTGAGAATAATAAAATATTCTTAATAAAACAAACGATAACATAAAATATTAAGATGAAACTTCAATAATTGATCACTTGAATAAATATCAAAGAATTTTTAATCAGCTTTCTACAATAAGTATCAAATTTGAAGATAAAGTTTAGGGTTTAATGCTTCTTAATTCTTTACTAGATTTATGGGAGGCATTCAAAATGTCTATATTTTATTCTACCCTAAAAATGCATAATGACTATGGAAATTGCTAAAAATGGTGTCTTAAATGAAATTTTAAGAAAGAAATCATAGGGTACTTCTTCATAAACAAATGTTATGGTTGTTGAGTCTCAAGGGAGAAGTAAAAGTTAAGGTACAAGGAATAGAGATCATAATAAAAGCAAATTTAGGAAAAGATTTGAAAATATTGAGTGTCATTATTACAACAAAAAAGAGCATATCAAAAAATAATGTTGGAAGTTGAAAAAAGACATTAAAAACAAAAGTAATATAGAAAAAAAGAAATGTAAAAAAGATAAAAGTGACAAAGATAGGATTGATACAACTATTGATCAATTTCTTTTAGTTCATAAAGATAATATCATCAACCCTGTAGAAAATGAAACTAATTAGGTAATTAGTAGTGGTGCTTCCACCCATAGTACATGTAGAAGTGATATTTTTTTCATCTTACAAGTTTGATGATTTTGGAAATGTAAGGTTGGTTCGTGAAGCTGTAGTAAAATCTGTTAGTTTTGAAGATGTCATTCTAAAAATGTCCAATGAAACCAAATTGACCTTCAAATATGTAAAACATATTCCAAACATTCAGTTGAACCTACTCTTTGCAGGTAAACTTTATGATGAAGGCTATAATAATTTCTTCTCACATGACTAATGGAAATTTACCAAGGGTTATATGATTGTGGCTAAAGGTTCACAATATTCTACACTTTTCTTGACTTAAGAAAAAATTGTCAAAGATGTTGTTAATTCTGTAAAGTCAAATAATGAGATTGAGTTATAGCATAAGAGGCTGTGTCATATAAGTGAAAAAGGAATTGTTGTTTTAGCAAAAAGAAATGCATTATATGGAATGTAGAGTTCACATTTTCAAAAGTGTGATTATTGTCTAGCTAAAAAATAGAACAAAGTAACCTTTAAAAGTCATTCACCTTATAGAAAAATAAAGACACTTGATTTGGTGGATTCTAATATGTGTGCCTTATAAGTGCAAAGACATTTAATGGTTATCTTTATTTTATTACTTCTATTGATAATCATTTAAGAAAGATATGGGTATATACATTAAAGAACAAAGACCAAGTACTTAGGATATTCAAACAATTTCATGCCTTAATTAACAAAAAAAAGAAAGAAGTTGAAATGCATATGCACTGGTAGTAGAGATGAATATTTAGGACCTTGTAATGCTTATTCCAAAGAAGAAGGTATTAGGCATTAAAAAATACTACCAAAAACTCCTTAGTTGATTGACTTAGTTGAAAGGACGAATAGAACATTAGTTAAGAAAGTTAAATGTTCGCTTTCATATATTGGACTACCAACTACCAAAAACTTTTTAGGCTGAAGCTTTGAATACAGTTGTGCATGTTTTGAATACTCACCATATGTTTCTTTGTGGTTTGAAGTGCTAAAAAAGGTTTAGTCAAGTAAGAATATTTCTTATAATTATTTACAAGTTTTTAGATGTATAGCATTTGTGCATATTCCTAAAGATGAGAGATCCATGCCTAATATAAAGATAAAGCAATGCATATTTCTACGTTGTAGTGAAAATGAATTTGGCTATAAATTTTATAATTTTGTTGAAAAGAAATTAATTAGAAGTAAAGATACTGTGTTTGTGGAATACCAAACATTAAAAGATATTAATAAGGAAGAAGAAGTGGTGCCTTAGCACAATAAACTAGCACCTAACTTGGATATAGTTTATCTAAAAGAGGAATAAGATAGAGTTGAAGCTCAAAATTTTGAGCATGATATAGTTGATGCAAATGACCTTACATAAAATGACAATGTATATGATGAATAACTAACACTAGAAGCTTCAATTGTAGTACTAAAAAAAATTTCTAAATTCAGATAACCTTCTACAAGGCATATTAAAGATGAGTTCATTCTTTTAACTAATGGACAAAAGTCAAAATGTTATAATAAGACCATGGAAGATGAACATAAAAATGAATGAATTGAAGTTATATAAGATGAAATGAAATCTTTGTAAGAAAATATATTTATGAGCTAGTAAAATTATCAAAAGGTATGAAAGTTTTGAAAAACAAATGAGTATATAAAATAAAGAATGAAAAACACAATTTTAATCCTCAATATAAAAACATGATTGGTTATGAAAGGATTCAGTTAAAGAAAAAGAGTTAATTTTGGTGAAATTTTTTCTATCTAATGCTTAGTTTAGTAGCTAGTTTTCATTTAGAAATTAAGCAGATGGATGTGAAGACAACTTTTCTTCATGGTGATTTAGAAAAAAATACTTACATGGAGCAACCAAAGGGTTTTGAAGTTAAAGAAAAAGAAAATTATATATGCAGATTAAGGAAAAGTCTTTATAGGTTAAAATAAAGTCCTAGAAAATGGTGCAAGAAGGGTTGCTCGGACTTTGTTCAAATTATGCTAAAAGATTTGTAACCATATTTACTCAAATCCACATCAAATTTGGGTATATTGTTTTTAATGATTTGGATAGTGCAGTAGATAATTTTTTACAAGTTTTTCTTCTCTTTACTAGCTAATTTTTACAATAATTGGTAATAATCATTGTATGAATTTTGTTGAGAATTCCACCTGTTTTGATAAAGAATTTTTATATTGGTCATTCCTTAGAATTTCTAAGAAGATATTGTATCTATTATTTTATTAGTAAATTTTTTTACTTAATTAGGTCCTATGATTTTTATTTTCACATTGAAAGGTTTTCTACATTAAAAATTATTGGCCTTTTAATTTAATTTTTCTTCTATTATTTTTTAGTGATTTATTTTATTATACATGTAGGAAAAGTTAATTTTAGTAAATTATTTAATTTTTGCTACATGTTACTATGTTCCTATTTTTTTTTCCCAATAATACGTGCCAAACAAAGAGATGGGAGAAACGATGGTGTAAGATTTAGATAGGTTTAAGCTCATCTAGATTTTTAAATATTGCCATAATAATATCAACTGGTAGAGATTTTTATGTTTATTATAAAGTAGTTAAATCATTAAAACCATTTTCAGGATTCAAAGGAAGATAAAATTTTTAAATAATATTATATGTCACTTGAATTAAAAGTTAGCAAAAACCAAATTGCAACTCAAATGCTACTACTTCAATGCCAACCCTATCATTCTCCTCCCATGATTTCTTCAATTTCTTTTTCCCTATGTTTGGTCCTTAAAGGGCAAATTAATTTTACCTTTCAATCACTAATGGCTCATTTAATTGAATAACACAAAAATGAATGGAATGAAATAGAGAGTGAAGATAAAATAAAATAAAATAAGAATTTTATAAATTTATTTTGTTTGGTACAGTTATAGACTTTTTGTTTGGAACAATTAAATAAAATAGAAATGAGTTAGAAATGGTAATTAATGATGATAATGATGATGATAATCTTATTATAAAAAAATGAATTTTTTTCAAATTTAATTTATCAAATTTTAATAATATATTCATATGATGAATGGTAAATATATTATACTTTTAATTCCTTTATCAAAATTATGATTATGAGAATATTTTAAAGTTATGCACATAATAAATTTTAATTATTTAAATTTTAGTAATTGGTAATGATCCTATATAATAGAAATAATTTTTATTTTGTGAATTATACTTATGTTTTCCATTTTTAATTCTATTATTAAAATTATAATAATTAGCAAAATATTCTATATTAAGGCTTCATTTGGTTAAGTTTATTTATAACTTATTTAGGTTACGTACTAGAATAAATACTTATATAGATTTTAATAAATGTTATAATGAGTTTATTATATTAGCTTACTACTTCTCTATAACCTAATTACAACTCATTTTTGTAGGCTTTCTCATGTAACTCACTAAAAAAGTTCTTATAAAAGCTAAAAGGAGTTTAATGAAAAAAAATATTGTTATAATAATTTTAAACAAACTTCTCTAATAAAATTTAAAACATTTTCATTAGGAGGTGAGTATTTTTCATTTGCATGATATGAGAATGTTGTAATGATATAAAAAAATTATTTTGCTCACTTTTTTATTAAAACCTTACTACTATTACCTATCTCATCACTCAGCCTCATCCACCACCATTTGCCACCCTTACTCACCGTTGTTTACCATTACCTACTATCATCCACAATTATTGATCATTACCTGCCACTATCCACTATTATTAACTATTCACTGTCACTGCCATCGCCATCGCCATCTAATATTATTAACCACTACCTATCACCACCCTCATTCATTATTATTGACTACTATCTATTGTTACCTACAATTGTTGACTACTGCATATCACCTTCCATTAATGTTGTTTACTCACTACCACTATCTATTATTGTTAATCATTATCTATCACTATCAATCTTTGTTGACCACTACCTCTTGCCCGTTGCCTATTACCATTCATTATCATTAACCACCATTGGCCACCACCCATCACAGTTAACTATTATTCGCTACCATAATCATTGATCACCAACCACTACCATTATTATCATCGCTTGCTATTAGTGATTATGTTACACTTTCTTTAAAGTATAATAATATGAAATTTATTTTAAAATTAAGATAATAAAATAGTTAGTACTATTACTTAAAATAGAATTTATATATATGAGAAAATTTTTAGTGAATAACTAAAAATAAATTATTGAAAAAATAATATTTAATATTTTAGTTAATTAGGAAATGAAAATTTAGTGAAAAATAGATAAGGAAAAATAAATGAAATAATAAAGTTTCAAGTTTTAATTTAATATAAGTGAGTATATAAATATCAAAGAGATTTAACAAATATTTTCAAAAATGCTTTTAGATACTATTCCTTATTTTTATGACACCATCATCTTTCCCTTTTTTATTTTCCAAATCACTCTGCACTTCTCACTCCTTCTCATTTTCATCCTCTTCTCAAATCAAGGCAAGCAAGCAAGCATCAATTCTCTTCAAATTCTTCAATTAATTAAGGTAAGAATATCATCTCTACAAAATTTCTTCTTTATTTAATCTCAGTTTGATGAAGATTGGATTTCTTTTAAACTTAAAAAGGAAATTAAAACTTAAACTCCATAAATCTTTGGTTTTAGGTGTGATTAGGGTAGAAGGGCATTCAATTCATCATCTAACCTCCTTTACCATACTAGGTGAGTAAATATTCTATTTTAAATTAATGAATTGGTCATTATTGATTTTTTTAGTGTGATTGCTTAAATGATATGTTAATTGATGAAATAGGTTAAATTAAATAATGAGGTTATCGTAAATGAGATGATGTGAGGGTTTGTTTATAATTGTATGAGTATGGATAAGTAATAAATGCAATTGATGGTTGTTTTTCTTGGATGAATAGTAAAATTTTTGAAGAAAATGTAGAACTTCAAGTAGTAGTCTATTATACCCTAGAATCATGTAATTTATATAGGCATAATCAACTTTAAGTTGAAAAATTGCCCTTTGAATGTTGATAGTTGATTATATAATTGATAATGGACAGCCAAGGTTACTTTTTGAACACCTGTAGTGGACTATAGGCATCTGGAATTGCCTTTGGACCCTAGTACTTAACTATATATAGTTAACTATAGACCTCAAAATTGTTCTTAGGGCTTCCATAATTGAATATATAGTCAATTATATCCAGTCTGATCCAATCTACTCCATTTTATCATGAAAACTAAAGGCCATATATGGGATGTAATGATCCTAAATATTAACATATGGTATAGTAAATTTAAGTTATTTATATGCAATTGTGACATGAAATGGGAACTTTAAGTGTTGTGTTATATGAAATGTAATAATAATATGATCATTGTGTTGTTTATAAGATGAAAAGAGTCCTAGACATAGTGTTACACTTGAATTGTGAAAAGATTGAAATTACTAATGCATTTATGAATTAAAATAAGATATGTAGCTAAGCATTGAAACCTGATATTGCTATGAGAATGTGGTGACAAAGCTTTGAGATATGACATGAGAAAGAATTGCAATGTGACTTGAGATATGAGAAATGTGATGGGGGTGATGAAGTAAATGTCAAATGCTTAATTTTTGGTAATATACTTGTGAAGGACATAAAGTTGACCTAAGATTTACAAAAATAATGTATATTTATTATTCTTAATTATTACATATTATACTTCAATATTAAAACCTAAATGTCATCGGCTATCCCCATATGATGTGATTGTGATGAGATGACCATGACTAAGCCTTTTTCACTTATTGAGATTGGATTGATTAATTCATGTCTTCCATGAAAGTTTTATAAGAAGATAGTCCAAATGATAAGTTGATATATATATGTATATGGTTATGTTTACCTATACTAGCGTATTTACTCATTGAGCTTCAAACTCACTCCTTTATATTTAATTTTGTAGATACATAGGTAAAGCCTCCATCACCACACCCTTAGAACTAGTTAGATTTGAAGCTTTTTCTTGATAGTTTTTTATAGCATAGACATTTGCTAGTTAGACATCAATTTGGACCTTATTTAGTATAAGCAAAAAGGTAGAGGAATTATTGAACTAGATCCTTCCAAGTTAGTTAAGTTAGCTTATTTACAAGTTAGAAGGATTCTAATCAATCCTCACTCTCTCATATATTGTAAACTTGCTTATTACTAATAAAATATCCTTTCTTTCCTACCATTTCTCTCTCCATTGTATGCATTTTACATAAATAATTAAGATAGTATTTAATTAATGAAATTATGCTAGTAGAAATTAGGTAATAGATTCCACATCGATCATGATCAAATTTAGATCATGACATATTACTGTTGACTATTATCTAAAACCACCATCTACCCTCATCAATCGTTGTTCACTACTATTTACCGTAAAATACTATTATAATATTATAAAATATGATTTGAAGCATATTTTTTATTTACTTAAATAATAAATATTTATCATTTACTTAAATAATAAATATTTATCATTGTTATTTTTAGTAAATTTAATAATTATAAGTGCTTTAGTAACTGTACATCCAAACAGATAAACAATTATAAATGCTTCATTTATTCTAGACAACATTTATAGTAATAGAATTTATACAAAAAAAATCCTTCTAGTACAAGTTCTTATTTAAACTCTTTATCCAAATGGAACAAAAAGGATTAAAAATTTACTCCATCTTATTATAAGAATAGTTGAGATATACAAAAATAGGATACAAAGCATAAAAAATTTCATCACTTTATGTTAATGGAATGAGAAATCTTTCTTTTGAATCCCTATTAGTTTATGGAAAAGATATTTCCTAAATAATAGGCATGTCGATAATTCAGTATTAACTAAACAATTTTTTTTAATGATTCATTTCATTCAATTCTATTTTCTAGTTAAAACAAAATAAATTTTTGGAAAGAATACAAAATATCTCATTCACCTTAGGGATAGTTGAATTTTACCTTCTTCAACTTTAGAAACTTGAAAATTATTCCCTTAAATTTTACAGAACTTAGAATTAACACCCATCATCTGCTTAATTAGCTAATTTTATCCAATTATGTAATTTTTTATGAAGTTTTTAAACAATAATCATAATATTATAGTATAATGAATTTTTTGGATATTTTTGTCACATATATTTTATATGTTATATAATTAATAGAAATTAAATTAAATTAAATTATATATAAAAATTTTTAATTAAATACTTGTAAATAAAGTGTAAAATTATAATGTTATAATTCTTATCTAAAAGTTTCATAAAAAATAACATAATTTGATAAAATTGGTTAATTAAGTAGATAATGAGTGTTAATCACAATTTTTGTAAAGTTTAAGAGAATAATTTCTAAGTTTATAAATTTGAAAAAGCAAAATCCAACTACCAATCACTCCAAAATTAAAGAGGGTATTTTACATTTTTTTTTCTTAAATTTTTTAGTCACTCTCATTTCTATTCATTCAACTCCATTCCATTAAATTAAGTATGCTTAGAAGATTTTTATTCTAGATCATGTTTTTTATAATCATCCCAGTTTTGTAAAATTTTTTTAAAAAAATCAACCTTTAAAATTTTATTCAAACAAATAATTAAAACTTTATATAAATGTCATGTGATAGAAGTAAGCACAATCTTGTAACTTTTGTCAACTATGTTGCAATAGGGCTTCATTTAAAAAGGGAAAAAAGAAAGAAAGAAAGAATGGAAGAAAATAGTGGTAACTTTTGCATAAGGATTGCCATAATAATTGTAGCAAGTACTTTGAATATACAAGTATTTTGTGCAATGAATTATTTGGTAATTTGCTCTGTTGCCCCATTGAGAGGAAGATTAGTGATATACTACAATATGATAATCAGAATTCCCTTATTATTTATTCTCAATATCAACTTCTTTCAAGATGTTAGCCAATAATGCTTGCAGTTTTGAATACAACAAAGGGCAAAAAAGAAAAAAAAAGAGGCTTTAACTACTGCTTTGTGCCATCTCTCCCCTCAATCAAAATAGAAAAAAACCAAGTTTAGAGACCTTAAACTTGCTTCTTGGCTACACTATCCTGAGGAATTTTTAAATACCCTTAATTAATATATATTCTTATTCTCACCCAATACATAATGGTTAAATACTAATTTCATTGTGCATTTGTCAATTTTATAAAATTAATACATAATAAAATTTTGATACTTCTATTTCAAGATGTTGAAAATCAAGAAAGTCAATAATTAGACCTTCTTTTTATTAAGTAGGGTAAAAATGGGTGCCATTGCAACACACAGAAACTTCTCACATTGTCATTCAAATGTACACATATATCAAATATTATTAGGAGTCATTTGGTTCAAACCGGAGAAAGAGAATGGAATTAGGAAAGGGAATTAGAAAAAAAGGAAAAGAATGGCTCTTAATTACTTAATCTGTTTGGTTCAAAATAGAAAAAGAAATTAAGTATTTTTAATTTACTTTATTAACAATTATTACACTAAAAAATAATTTACTTATAATTATTATTAAAATAATTATTATAATTATTATCTTATTATTTTTATTTTATTTAATAATATTATAATTTTTATAATAATTTAATATTAATTATTAATATCTTATTAATATTATTTTTATTATTACTCTTATTATTTCAACTATTATTAATATTATCATAATGATACTAATTATTATTATTTATTTAAATATTATTTTATTATATTATTAATTATTAATAACTTAAAAATATTATAATATTAAAAATAATAATTATTAAAAATATTATAATATTATTAATATAATTAAATAATATTATAATAATTATTATTTATTTATTATTCAAATATTATTTAATTATATTACAATTATTATTAAAAATAAAATTATTATTTATTTAATTATTATTTTTAATAATTATTATTTTATTAATATTATTAATTATTTTTATGTTATTAAATATTATATATTTAGTAATATTATTAATTTCATAATTATTTAATTTTAATTATTAATATTTTATTTTATTATTATTATTTCAATTATTACTATATTATTTATTATAATATTATTAATATAATTAAATAATATTATAATTATTATTATTTATTTATTATTCAAATATTATTTAATTATATTACAATTATTATTAAAAATAAAATTATTATTTATTTAATTATTATTTTTAATAATTATTATTTTATTAATATTATTAATTATTTTTATGTTATTAAATATTATATATTTACTAATATTATTAATTTCATAATTATTTAATTTTAATTATTAATATTTTATTTTATTATTATTATTTCAATTATTACTATATTATTTATGTATTATTTTTTGTAAGAATGATAATTATTATTTTATTATGAACATTTATTATTTTATTATTATGATTAAATTATTAATATTTTATTAATTTTATGAATTTTTATATTATTAAATACTTTATTATATTTATTATAATAATTATTATATTATTATTTATTTTTATTTAATTAATTTTGTTATTTTTATTTTTTATTAATAACTATTATTTAATATTTATTTTTATTTTTACTTATATCATTATTTTATAATAATAAATTAATATTATTATCATTATTATCATCATATTGAAGATGATAAATTCAAAACTCATAATAAGAGAATGGAAAATGAGAAAAGGGAAAATGAGAAGAATCACCATTCTCTTATTTGGGGTAATCCAATTAAAGGAAAATGAGAAAAGAGAATGAATTTTTTCTAAATCAAATACAAATAAAGAGAATGAAATCCTGCAATTCCCTTTCTCTTTTCTAATTACCCCCCAACCAAATGATCCTTTAATTTATTTAGTGGACTTCCAATTTAACATTGGATACCAAAGAATCCCCCTTTGGGAGAATTAATCTCACATCTTGTTCATAATCTGTGGTGAAAAAGGGATTAGCCCAAACTTAATTGTTCAGAATCAATTTGCCATACACACTGAAAGAAAGAAGGGCCAAAAATTTCAATGCATACCTGAAGACAGTAAGATATTATTTAAAATCTCTATGTGATGAGTTAGTAGCAAGGGACTTAGGTAGCATACTAGGTAGCATATTAAATAATTTCAAACCTCCTTGCCGTTAATTGTTCATTTCATAAGGAATTTGAATGTCGCTCTGAACATGAAGTTGAGCTGAAAATAAAAGGAAGTTCTTTTTCCATTACAGAGATCAACAGTACATTAAAGAAGAGAAAGGCCGACCTTCCACATTACTTTTGAAACCCAACCTCCTCCTGCTACGGGTTACAAAATCATCATCTTCAGCCTGATTAAAACCATTACAAACAGCCACTGGTGCATGCTGTTATAAATTCAGAATTACATCCCAGTAGAAAGTTTTGAATTCCGCAGGATTTCCATGGCTTCTCTGAACAGCTCGCACATATTCTGCGCTAGAAACTAAGATGAATTTACTGGAGAATTGATGCTTGAAGTATCTAAATAGAACCTGCAATCCATGAATCTAAACACAAAAATTGCTGTTAGATAAGTTAAGATTGAAAAGCTCCGACCATTCTAACGACATTGTTTTCCAAAAGTAGTATTCAGAGTTGTTTTTTCTCGTACTCCTGACTTGAAGAACCCTAGCTATAATGGTAAATCCTTGATAATCTTGTAGGTTAAAGTTCACTGCATCAGTCCTCTGTTGTGTTAACTTCAGTTGAATGTGTCTTGATACTCACTAACATTCTACATAACAGCAAAGCATGCAGCTTCAGCATCTGGTTTAGCATTCGATTTCTTTGCAACCATATGAACTAGAACGTTACTGTCACATACAACACTAGTATCCTTGATTTTTACTTTTTATTTTTTGGCCGAACTAGTGTCCTTGATTCAGGTCAACCGTTCTTCCATTGTAAGAGATCCAACTGGATCCACTCTATAGGATTTTAAGGTTGAATGCAGTTGGTTCTAATGCACTAAGTGATCCAAACCAGATAGCTTTAGCAAATGGGCATCATGGAGAAGAGATCTGGATTTTCTCTCATCTTTCTGTCATTTTCAGAGAAATAAAGACAATTTTCACTCTGATCAGTCTTTTTTTTTTTAAATTAGAAGCCACAATTTCATGTTAAAAACAATTATATTTATCTTCATCTGAAATTCACCATATCCTAGGAAATGCACTCAATCCCTTTTCAAAAAGAAGAGAAAGTACTCCATTTCATCTTGTGTATTACGAAAAACATAGGTGTTATCAACCACAATATTTCTGTGTCAGATTGACTTTCAATGGCAAACGATTACACAACTTCAACTTAAAAACATTGTAACTCTTAAAGGAAGGTTAAGCTCCATAAAACGTACCAAGGAAAACTTGTGTTACGAGAGGCTTGCATTGAATGGTCTTGCCTCGTTAGATCAAGGATATTATAGCGTGTTTTTGCAAAGTAAGATGCAGGTGCATTCGATGCCCAAATCAACTTGTCTGGGGCCCCCAACAAACAGATAGGAGTACGTTTGATTCTCAAAATCTGCCCCTGATTATAAACTTGTGCCAACCTTTGAGAATTCCATGACATTGCCACCATCTATTAAATCTGCCACTGTCTGCATACCTTCTGGCAATGGACCTACCGCTGGTTCCCAAAAGGGGATTCTAAGGTTGATGTGTCTTCCATCTCCAACGCACCATGAAAGATGGTTGGATATAAGGCAACTTACCTTCTGAAGACCTCTCCATCTCCAATTGGCATCAGCTCTCGGTTGAAAAAGTTAGATATGCAGAGATCAGCCAGGCTAAGGAATTGCAATTACTATAATAATAATGATTTTCAATAGGTAAATAATGAGAACAACATTTATAATTGAGTAATATATACAAATTTTTGGGCAAATATACAAATCAAAGGGGATCAAACAATTTTCGGCAAGAATCCAGTTGTTATTCTTTTTCTTATTGCTGTCAGCAATGTAACTCCTCTGTCCTTTTCCACAATTACCTGAAAATAGAAGAACAAAAAATAATCAGAAGCAAGAGCTAAAAATCATAAAGATTAAATATAATTGTGCTGGTTATAATTGGGAATCAATCCATCGAGATTGACTAAACTGCTTGTACAATAAGTAAACCAATTATAATAAGCAACCTGGTGTATGTAAGACTAATTCATGGATAGTTTATGGGTGCATTCTGGAAGTTGGAATCATGCCATTCATGGTTCAAACCGTGCGATCTGCTTTGATTCCACAGCAAAACGCTCAAATCTTTGGAAGAATTGTTTTTTCCTTCAAATTGGAGGAACTGGCCGATTCTAACAATTTACAAGTGCGAGCATAAAAAAGCCTATTACAAGGGGTTTTTTCACTTTTTTTTTTTTAATTCAAATCAGTTTTCAATAAACGACTTGTTTAGTGGGCAACTATTTAGACAGTTTTTGGTTGGTTGGACCAATTTTGGTTGATTAACTTTGGAAATCAGCCATTTCAACAATCGGTAATTAGCTGGTTGAAACAACTGATTGGTCCTTCAATCAACCATTTAAAAAACACTGAGAAGGGGAGCATTTTTGAATAAGCTGATCTAGGAAAAGATCATTTCATCCTTCCAATAATACTCTCCATCCCTTGTTGATACTGTGCTCAGACATAGAAGCAGCAGCTGGATCGGGAGCTTCACAGCACAAGGATCTATTGAAGAAAATAGGTATTGAAGAAAATAGGAAGTGAGACGTGTGAAAGCAGCAGAACTGAAGCAAATATGGTTACCACTAGTCAATTTACTAATCAAAGTTATCTATTAAGATTTCAAGGGCTTCAATTTTCTAGTAATGGTTCTTATTTATAAATTTATTAACTATAAAAATTATATTAATTTAATTTTAAAAAAATATTTAACATATAATAAATTACAATAATATATTATTTACAAAAAAATTTAATCTACTAAATAATATATAAAATCAAAACTATTAAAATATTATTAAAATAAAAGAATATGTAAATAACTCATAAAATATATTTATGTCTTTATATATTATTTTACATACAAACAACTAATTTTACTAAATATTCTCATTTAAATAATTAATGCAATCAATTAATTAAATCAGTTAACACAATCAGCTAACTATTACAGTTATGAGTTTATTGTCAAACAAAGCCAAAATCTAACTTACTTTTATCTTCACCCATCTTCTAAAAACCCAAATTTTTTTTAACATTGAAGCCCAACCACTATCTTGAAACTCTAACCTCCATTATTCTAATATTGCAATCCCAATCGTCTTAAACTTATGACTTTTTATAATCTAAGCTTACATTTTATTATACATAGCATAGAATATACTATTTTCATATTGCTTTGATTCACAATTCAAAAAATTTACTAATTGATTTGCAATACAATACATGCTTCGATGATCCATGGGGGCATCAGAAGCCACAAATTGTTTACTATTTACTCTCATTAAACTAGCAGAGAACAGTCTAAGGCTACATTTTGGCTTCGACCTATCACACTTTGGCCAAACATATGTGCCGTTGGGCCAAATATAGTTTGAAGGGAAACTAACATGATTTAATAAGACTTCAGTTTAGCAATTCGTTTCCGCAAGATTTTGCCTTTTGTTTGGTTGGGCAGAGAGAGGGAATCTTGCATTGATTGCTTGGTTGTTTTAGTTACGTTCAGATCATAGGTTGTCCAATTCCACTATTCCTTCTCTGCTTATAGCTGTTCTCTATCTAAATCCAGTAATCCTTTGGGTTCTCAAAGCAGGACTCTATGTCTTCCTCTTCTATGGGAAATCAGCATATAGACAAAAAAGCATTAATTATAAATAAATTTAAATTTTCACAGTAGAAATTATGGGTATGATTGGATGTTTCTATTCCCAAAAATTATTCTTAAAAGTTGGTTAAAAAAATGTTTTTTTATTTTCAAGAAACTGTTTTCGAATTTGGGGAAAAAAAAAAAAAAAAGAGGGTATTCAATAAAACAAATAAGAAAAATTTTCATTTAATTACAAAACTGTCATTAAAAAAAAAAGAATTAAGAAAACATCTAAAAATTGTTTTTTTTTAAGTTACACATTTAAATTTATAATTTTTTTTAAAAACAGATTATAAAAACAGTTACCAAACAAGAATTTTTTATTTTAAAAACATATAAATAGGAAACTGTTATTAAAGACAGTAAATGAACAAACCCTATACTTTTCTAACTTGGTTTCTATTCATTGCCAGATTCCAATGAAATGATGGATGTGTCAACAAGTACAAGCATTTTCAGTAAAATATGACCTATTCAACTTTAAAAAACCCGACTCAAGTGACTCCATCAAGAACATCACTCCAAGGGCCCTAAATCTACACACACAAGCCTGTCAACTTATCCTCTTGAAACAGATCTTCTTATACCTCAAATTCTGTAGAATGACATTAATCTGCTTTAAGTTGTACCCCTTCACTCCTTTGTTGTATTATAAACTTCAAATATTGTGCAAAAGTGAACTAAATCAACAACGAAATTAACTTCAAGTTAAGAGGAAAAAATAGAAGATATATATATACCTTAGCTAGCCTCAAGCTGTTTAAAGTGACACAAAGTCTATCCAGAAGCAGTTGTTGTAGATCGAAGTAATTGCTGCAGAAAGCGTGCTGCAAGACGTTGAGTGATTCCACCCACTACGCGATTCCCAAGTCTGCGTGCCTCAGGTTGTTGAAGGACCTGGTATAGGAGCAATTAGTTTAAATGTTGAATCATAAGTTTCAATTCAAGTCTACTGAAAAGATTCAATGGTTTAGGATCCAGATTTCTAAATAAAATTATTGAATCTCATTTATGTTATTTTCAAGCTCTCTTCTAAACTCAATAACTAATGCCTCAACTGTTTTAAGAATAATCATATTTCTCTATGACATGGCACTTAGTTAAAAGTTAATTATGTCATATTTATAATATATTGCAATTTGATATCATGATCTTTTCATCCATTATCCTACCAATACATACATATTTAACAAATGGTCTACAATCACATATCTGCCACTGCTTATAGCATCAATAATTGGCACTTTTTCAACTTAAACCAGAAAGGGAGCAAGCAGTGGCTCTTACCTGGAGAATAGGCAGCAAAAGAGCAGGATCAAAATCTTCAGAGGATCGCAGAAGCCCCCATATCCTGATCACTTGATCTCTAAGCTCTATCATGTTTTGCATTTCAGCATCAGACATCACAAGGGGTCCGTTTGCATTACCATTGAAAACAAGAGTTCTCATAAAGTCGGGAATAGACTTGTATGTATCAGAAATTGTGGTTAAAGTAAAAGCTTCTGTTACACGGACAGCCTCTTTGATAACTAATATCCTGAGCTCTTCTCCATCTGGACTCAATAATACCTTTAGGACAGGTTGCAAAGCCTCTTTAGCTGAGAAATCTCTGTCCTTTCTCCCCTGAACCAGCAGGTTTTCAAGTCTACCCCACCTGTACTGGACCAGATCAATGGGTATTCAAGTGGACTAGAGTGCTAACTTTAAACAATATCTTACTAGTGATGGTAGCATACCTGAACTTCTGGTCCTTAAAAAGCAATTCAATAAGAGCATCTCTTAAATACGGATTTGGATCTGTCAGGAGCCTTTTAGCAAAATATGGGTATGAAGCAGCAAGCACCTTAAAATTAGGATCAGCATAAAGTGCTAAACCTTCTAGAACCGTAAGAGACCTCAATATCAAAGCATAGTATGCTGGCACTGCAAAAAAAAAAGGGGGGGGGGAGGAGAAAGGGAACCCATCAGTCTCAATATGGAAGAGCAATAATAGGTAGCTAATATTTACAGAAATATGTAACTGCCTCAATCTACAAATATTGATGATATCTTTGAAATGGAAGATTCAAAGAATTTATTTATTTAAGTTATAAATAACAGGAGATTAACATTATCAAGGAGAGTAGCTCTAACAATTAATACATGGATCCAATACATGAATGACTTTAAAAAATAACTGTTAAAAGACATAGTAGCAAATGAGGATCAGAAACCAAAGGAAAAAGTCATGTTTATCTCACCATTAAATGGATATTGATACAAAACGTTTCCTAGACCATCCACTAGTGTCTTGAAGTTAAGTTCACTAACAGTATAATTAAGTGCATCATCAAAGAAGTCTCGGAGGGCTGGTATAATAGGAGATACATCAACGTCACGTTCCAAGAAATCAAGAGCATAATAGTCACGAGCCATAGCTTCGTAGTCCCGATTGACCAAGTGAACAACATGACCAATTATGGCAAATCTTGCTTCTTCTGGAGTTTCACTCATCATTCCAAAATCAAGAAAAGCAAGCTTACCCTCCGGTGTTGCCAAAAGATTCCCAGGATGAGGATCTGCATGAAAATATCCATACTCAAGTAGCTGTCTCAAACTGCACTGTATGCCTGTGTTCACCAGATCCAAGACTTTCAATCCTTGTTTCTCTATAGCCTCTTGCTCATTTAGTTTGACTCCATCAACCCATTCCATGGTCAATACTTTGGCACTTGTGTAATCCCAAAAAACATCCGGGACAAGGATGTCTTCCTTGTCAGCATACAATTTTTTGAATCTCCTAGCATTTTGTCCCTCCTGCAGGAACCTGTCAAAATTAACATTCAATCCCAAAAATGTATTACAAAAATTACACATAGTTAGCTACATTAGTTTAAATACAAGGAATCAACCACCTCAAGGAAATTTTGCATTTCAAAACAAACTAAGCTGCAATTATAAGACATAAGCCTTTTACCTGCACATTAGAGGTGAGTGATCAAGGACTGAGGATGGAAAGGTTGAGGGTAGATACAACTTTTCATCCTTTTTTCTAAATTTTTTTGTCCTTAAAAAATAATTAAAAAATGCTAACATCTTTATCAACAATTGTGATATATTTATAGTTTCCTGCAAATAAAATACAAATGTAATGACAGAAAACTAACCTGCACATAGTTGAGCTCTTGAAAAACTCTGCGTGCAAATTCATCAATAAGGGCAACAACATCACTACTGATTATGTCCACATATTTATTTATGAGGAAACCTAGACCTCTTATTAAATAGAAGTCCAATCCTATAGCTTCTTCAATGCCAGGGCGTTGCACCTTGACAGCAACTAGTTTCCCAGAGTACTTCAATCGAGCTTTGTACACTTGACCTAAACTAGCTGCTGCTATCGGTGATGGAGATATCATAGAAAAAATAGAATCAAGAGATAGTCCTAATTCCCTCTCAATGCATGAAAAAGCTTCTTCATCAGGAAACGTAGGCAAGCCATCCTGCCCAATAGAAAAAAGAACTCAAAATTATCAATGTAAAAATTTTCCCATGCACATATTTATAGCAGGAACCATATACTAAATTTGTTTACAAAATTTTCACTCACTTTGCGTCAATATTGTCAATGTCCGATGAATTAACAAACGGATAAATGTGCCTCATATTGGTATCATCACTTAACCAATCAAACTTATTCTACTAGCTATTGTCATTAACCCAAAAATTAATCAAATGCTTAGGACAAATGAAAACGGTCATCGAGAAGAATACATACCTGAAGTTCAGAGAGCTCTTCCAGATACTCAGGTGGGCATATGTCAGGCCTGGTGGATAATCCTTGACCTAATTTCACGAAAGTTGGCCCCAACCTTGTGAATATATTCCTCAATTCAACTGCACGAACTCTTCTATTCTTATCAAGCACTCCATTTCTTTGGTCTAAGAAAAGTTTCAACCCAAATGAACCTAGAGCAATCAAAATTTGCAAAGTCCTTCGCACCGCCTAATCAATGTATAAAATAAGTCAATTTAATCCGTAAAACAAAAACTGCCCATAAAAAATTTCAAATTTTGGATGAAATAGCAACAAAACCTTGATGGGTTGGGACCCGTATTTGGACGCAAGGAGTCGGGAGCTGTAAACAGAAGCATTGGCTGCACGAGCCATGGCTCTGGACTCAGCTTGTAGGTCATCAGCACGGTCTGCCGGAAGTGCAAGAACCTGAATTGAACCATCACGGAGAGCAGGTTCGGAACTTGGCGGCGTTACTTCGACCAGAGCAGCTCGTGGCGGTGGTTTGAGTCTAATTAAGGCGGTTCTGCCATTGAAGGACCGTCGTGGGCGACGTTTGGATATGGGAATGGAACCGCGCCTCCATAAAGGGTACGGCTGAGCCACGGCTGATGAAGAAAACCCCGCGGCTACAGGACTATTCATTGCTCCGTACGATTGCTTTCCGGGTAGTCTGGATTTCAACGGATAATAAGAACGGCCAATAGGAAAATGTGAATTGGGACCGGTCACGGAAGCCAGATCTTTCGTCTTGGTTCGGTGGAAAATCTTATAAAACAAAACGAGAAAATAAATAAAAGAAATAAAGCTAGTGGTCCATAACAACTTTGTCTTAATTAAAAAAAAAAACAATTCTCAAAATTAAAAATGTTGGATCTCACGACCCAATTTCTAAATGAACATTTTTACAAGTATTTTCAAATAAAAAATTTTATTATTTTTCAAAATATGCAATATGTAAAAGTTTCGAATTAAAAAATTTTGCAAAATTTTCTTTAACGTAATTTATATAATAACTTTTTTAAACCGATGAAGTTGAATCTTTTATAATTTTCAAAACTATGTTTGATAGAAAATATTTTAATAGTTCTTAACCACCTTAAAAATATACTTTAAAAATAAACATATGAAATTGTTTGAATATCTTTTTTTTAAAATATTATAAGAAAGATATTTAGAAATAAAACAGTTAAAGAGTTTTTTTAATTCTTGAAAATGAATCGAGTTTCCCTTTTTTTAAAAGATAGAAATTTAAATTATAAAATAAATACAATAAAATAAGAATATATTTAAAAAACTTAGAAATCAAAAGAACATTTTCTTTTTATAAAATAATTTAAATATAATATACTTTCTTTAAAATTTTAGAGATCAAATTTCTTCCTTTAAAATCAAGTAAGTATTTTATAACTCTTCATTATTTAATAAAAGTTTTCAAATTTTTAAAGTATATAAAAATATCTTTTGTACTTTAAATACCTTTGTATAAAGTTAAAAATTGTTTTCCTTTCTTCTTTTTCATTTAAAAACTATATGCCTTTTTTTTCCGAAAATCTTATCAAAATCTTGAGTGGTAATGTTCTAAGGATATGATCAAACTCTTATTAATATCAACTATAAAGCATTGCAAGTGCCACCAAATATTAGTGATCTTGATAAGTGCCATATTTGAAAAGGATGCCTATAAGTATAATGAGTAATTTATAAATTTTCTAATAGGTTTTAATTAAAAAAAATTCAAATATATACAAGATATATATCAAAATATTTCTCACCAAAAAACTCTTCCATATAATTCACATTTATAAATTTTGCTTGCTGCACTTATAACAATTCAGACATATTTTGAGCACTTATATTCAATCACATGCACAATATAATATAATCACACATTTAAAATGGTAAGAAGGTTTAAAGGTAACCTTGTTACTCTAAACCAACCTTATCACACATTTCCCAACCTTATTCCAACCATTCTACCTTCCATTCACCTTTGCATATGACTTGAAAGTTATAGGCACAAAGGCCAAATATCCACACTCTCTACAAAGGTCTCATAACACATAATTATATAATTATGTCACATTATCACATAGGCATTCAAGCTACAAAATCACATAAGTATTTATGCCATTATTAAATCATTTTAGCATAATGGGGATTATTCCTCACAATTTGTCAACTCATTAATTAACAAGAACAATGTACATAAACTTGCTACAAGTTTTGTAGTCATCAACTTAATGAATCAATTAGAGATAGCTTATGAGGAAATCCATGATACTATTATTGGATTCATGCATAGTGAAGACAACCTTTTAAGCTTCGCTTCCAACACTATTTAGCAAATATAGGGCTATAGTCTTTAGACACTTTTATTAGTGAAGACAAACTCACGTAACTATCATATTTTTATCATTATTTTCACAAATCATGAAGGTAAGGTTAAAATACCATCATTTGCCATAAACATCAATTTTAACAAGACATGATCTAGCAGAAAAGTATTTGTATTTTACCCTATCACCTTTCAAGTGACCCTTCTAAGCATTCATGTATACTAGATCATTCATCACATTCCAAATGCAAAAGTTCATCATCTTTATCTTTTATAAGCATCATTCGCAAATACTTTTTTATAAAAATTCATTAGTGTGTATATATCTTACAACATAATTCATGCACTAATTAACACATATATACTCATAAAACCATGAAGCATATTTCATCCATGCTTTCATGTGTTGATGCTAGATTTATTAAGAGTTTAACAAATCTTTTCATATAACATAATGCTCAAGCATAACTTTTATTTCATGTACTAAGATAATATGGAAACTTACAATTCTATCACTAAACTGTGGAACAATCATTATATTTTTGCAAAACATTTACATTTAAATTCAAGCATACTTTAAAGCTGTCATATCCATACATTTATGGGTTAACATTAAGAAAGAATTTACTTCTAAAAATGAAGCATTAGTGCATGATTTTTTAGCAAAACTATGACCCATTATTTTAATACCAAGCTTATTCAACCTTAAACTTTGCAAATTATTTAATCAAGTAAGAAAATTTTCTTACTTAATCAAGCATAAATACACAAAGATCAACAATATAAAAATGTACTTTTCTACTTATTCAATCATCCAATTCTCATGCATTCAAGTATGACCCTTCACTAGGTTTTAGCAAGCATCCTTACAATAAAAAATGTGAAATCTAAATGCAACTTTTTATGGAATTTTTTAGAAATTTCCAAATTTAAAATAATGACATTAAATGCCACTTTTCAACATTTTTCATACTCAAAACAAATTACACAATTTTCAAAACATTTTATCCGAAAGTACCTTTATAATTAATACTTAACTTCATAATACAAATTTTTAAATCAAACTTTTGTAAAATTTTCTAAGAATTTCAATCCTTGAAATAATGATATTAAATGTCATATTTTCATCATTTTCTTACTTAAAACATCTCATACAAATAACTAAAATATTTTTTAATAAATTATTTTATAGAAGAAAAACCTTGTTTTAAAAATAGAATTTTTTTGTTATTTACATAGCAAGAACCCATGAGCTATATGCTACATTTTCAAAGTGTTTTTGTTTAAAAAACCTTGATATGAATGCTTAGTAATGTTACTAAAGGAGTTTGGAATAGAGTGTAGCAAATTCTTTTCACAAAAATAGAGTTTTTCTTGTGAAAAACCTTATAAATCTAAAAGTTGTAAGCTTTGTTTTCAATACAACTTTATTTCAAAAATTTTGATATAAATGTTTACAAAGCCTTCCAAAAGAGTTTAAAATAAAGTATAACAAAATTTTCAAAATAAAATAGAATTTTTCTTAAGGTTCAAACAAGAAATTTAAGAGCTTAAATCTTAATTCCAAAATTTTTTTTTGGCTAAAAACTTTAATGTAACCATCGTATAATAATTCTAAAAGGGTTTTAAAAAATCATATACTTGATTTTATCATAAAAATCAAAGTTCTGCCCTTAGTTCAAACATGGAATCTGAGAGCACTATATGTTTTTCATAAAAGAAAAAAAAATTGCTTCCATTTTTGTCTAAACTTATTTTTTTAATAAGGTGACCATCTAAGATCTAAAAATAAAATAACCCTTTTCAAATCATTTTCTAAAAATATAATTTTTACTTTTTTTGTGAATACATTCTAACAAAATATTTTCTCTCCTTTCTTTTTCAAGAAAATCTTTTCAAAACTTTTTCTTTTCAATTCAAGGAAAAATCACTTTTCAAAAGATGTTTCTAACATCAAAACCTTTTAAAAATACATTATTCCTAAGAAATCTTTTTCAAAAGCTCATATTTCAAAATCAAAGATTTTTAGAACAATAAATGACTTTGAAAGCCAAACTTTTTCAAAGATTCATCAAGAATGTTTTAAAAAAAATCACAACCTTTCTAAAATACTTTTTCCTTCTTTTCCTAGAAAACTCTTTTAATGATTCAATCTTATACAAACATAATATAGTCAAGGAAACCTTTTTAGAACTCAATTTGTCCCCTTATTGTTAAACAAAAACTTTTCCATTTTGTCAAACCAAGAATGACAATTTCTCAAAACAAAATATGTTTATAACTTTAAATCTTTCCAAAACATTTTCTTTTCAATGTCTTTTTATTTCCCATTTTTAAGACGAGTTTTCAGGATTACACATTTGTACATCTTCCAAGCATAAGATTAGTCAATACTTCATTTTTTAAAAAGTTTTTTTTTAAAAGCATGTTTTGTTTCTTCTTAAGAAAAATCTTTCCATCAATCCATTGGACTTTTGTAAGGTAAATGGCTCAAAAACAATTATTTTTCTTTTTTTAAGATTTATTTATTTAAATTTTAAATGTTAACTTTCAAGAAAACATCTTTTTCAAGTTAAGAAAATATATTCACCATGAATCTTTATGGCTTCAACATACCATTATTTAAACACAACATACATCTTATATATAAGAGATCTTCTTTAAAGAAAACTAAGAAGAGAAAAAGATAGATTCCTCCTCACCTTTATTGAGCTTACTTTGATTTCTTTACACGCCATGGATTCAAGTTGCATCATCTAAGAACAATACGAAGTAAGTGAAAAGAATTCTAAAAAAATTATGAAAAAGAATTTAAAACCCAGATGTGATGATCCTTTTACCTTATCTTCAAGGATATATTAAGCTTTTCATGAAAAATTTCTAAACAAAACTCCATAACTTACAAAGACCTTTGAAAATTGTGTAGTTCTTCTTTTGTTATTTAACTTAAAATTTTCTCACACTACTCTTCCTCTCACTATAAAACTGTGTATGCTTTCTTAATTTGTGTGAGAAAAAGTGAAAAACTTACCTATTTTTGTAATCAAACTCAAAGGCCTTTACGTCATTACATCATTTCCTCATTTCACATGTGAACCATGGTTTTGCTAGATTTCTAAAGAGTAAATCTTCAAAATCCTCTCATATCCAACTATATATTTCCTCATTATTATTACTATTGCATATTGAAGAAAATCCACCAATACCTAATAATATAATCTATAATATCCAACTATAATTATGGTTCACATGGCTAATTCCTATTAAAATAATGCATATTATCTCTTTAATATCTTCCAATATGTTCAAATAAAATCTTAAAAAATAGTCCAATACTCACAAACCTTTTTTTTTTTTACTTGCAAGCTTTTTGCCTATTTCCTACTATCCTGCATGCTTAATTCCTATTAAAATAATGCATTCATATAATCTTTTTTTCTCTTTATGGTTTAATCCTTTAATTGTGAACAAATTCTCTTTCAAATCTTCCTATGTTCACAATAAGAAATTTAATATAATATTCCTTTAAACTTCTTCCTTTCACATGGATGACATGGCATCATCTAATCAGTCCCTTAATTTACCCATGTGTTTCTAAGCCAAATTAAATAATATTTGCTTTAATCCACATCATCAATTCTAATCATTACTTAGAAAATGCTAAAATTGATCCATCTTCTCAATAATTGTGATCACAAATTATAATTCAAATATTAAAATACTTCTTTTAATTATCACAAAAAATCACCTCTTATTCCTTAACAAAATTATACTTAGGAAAACACTAACTTCAAAATTAAATCATTTTCTTAATAATTATTTTGGGAAAATACCTCTAACTCCCATATTAATTCTCCAATAATTACCTTTGAAGAATCCATGATTGAAATGCCATAACTTTCTTTAAATTTCTTTAATAAAACTACCACTTACTTGAATCCATTGTGCTAGTTAAGAAATAAGAAATATTTTCTTTTTAACAAAACAATAGTAAAAATATTATACACATTTCAAGAAAAATCATAAATTTAAGCTTTTATCAAATTATCATTCATAAAAAATATTTTACATAATTGCTGGTCAACTTTTTGACTATTTGCACTATGTGATTTCAAAATCAAATATTCCTCTTTTAGTTTTGACATGAAACTGCGTATATGCTTTATATTTGCCAAAATTTCCATCTTTTCAATTGCTTAGGTTTTCATTAAATGCTTTTAGATAAAAATCTTAGGTTATTCTAAGGTACTATCAATATTAGATCTTGAATACTTCTAAAAATAGTTAAGTTTTCTAAAATAAATCCTAATGAAATTTCTATTTATTAAAATTAGTGGATACCTCCACTAATTACCCATTTAATAAATATTTTGTGATTAAATTCTAATAGTTTTATTCTATTGGGTATTATAATGGATATACATTTTAAAAATGTGATAAATTGTCTAATAATCTAATCTAATAAATAGATACATAAATTGCTTATATTACCTAAACAAACTCAGTTTACAATAATCAAGTTGTTCATTTATCAAGGAAAAGGGGTTAACTAACTAATTGATTAATTAAGGGCTCCTAATAGTATTAAAAAAAAGGTTTATATAGTATAAGGATATACTATCATATTTTAATAGATATTTCAAACATCCATCTATAATTTTGATAAAGTTGTTTTATCCTATTAATAGAGAATAAAATTAGTAACCCCTTTAGACATAATATGAGTTGATAGGATAAGAATAAAAGTTTTCTCCCTTTTTTTTACCTTTAATTTTAAATAATGACATAATAGTATAAGTAAATACTATCATATTTTAACATATGTTTGGACTTTATATACAGGATAGTATAATTTAATCCAATTAACTTATTTTACATGGTTAACACATGATAAGTTAATCTTCTTCTTTTAAACTTATTATAACATGACAGGATTAAAATAAAATTTATCATTTCTAATTTAGCATTAACTTATTATTATTATCACTTTGCCTTTATTCATAATTATTGTTTAGCATAACTTAATCTATTTTATGCTTAAAACTATTAATAATTTATCCATAACATAACTTAATTATTATTCTTAATTTAATCTTAACTTATTTAATCTTAAAAATATTAACAATTATTATTTACATATAAAATAAGTAAAATATAATAAATATGTCAATTATTATTAAAATTATAATACATTGAAAAAATTTTAAATTAACAAATACAATAAAATAATTATAAAGAGATTCTTAATTAGCTAGCGGAGACACAACTTGTGTACACATTACTAATGATAACTAAGATAAATTAAAGGGTTAAGATAAATGCAAGTATTTTCTAATAATTAATTTTATGACAAATTATCCTTACATTTATCTCAATTTTTATTAGTAGTAAGCATATAACTTGTGTACCTACTAGTTAATAAGAATTTTTCATAACTATGATATAGATTATTTTTAAAATAAGGCTAATTTTATCTAAGTAATACCATCATGCAATATACATGTTTAAAAACAAACACATGATAGTATAAATTTACACTATCAAATTACTTGAGTAGTTATTTATCAAGCAATTGATAGTATTATATATTATCATTTCATTATCCTATCCTATTCTATCATGTTTGTTTATTATATCCTATATTATACTATCATATCCTCTAAACGTGCCCTAAGTGAGAAGTTATTAATAAATGACAGATTGAAAACTAATGGTTAATCATCACTTATCACCCACCACTTACTATTGATCATCATCTACTATCACCTACCACTATTAACCACCACTTATCACTACTTACCTCTATTAACTACCATTCATTACTACTGTTGACCACTTCTTATTACCACTTATTGTTATTAACCATTAACCATTGCCATTATTATTATTGACCATTACTTATTATTATTTGCTATTGTTGACCACCATCTACCGCTAAAATGATGCACTATTATTGATT
The DNA here is from genome assembly GCA_020226215.1 of Sindora glabra. Taxonomy (NCBI): domain Eukaryota; kingdom Viridiplantae; phylum Streptophyta; class Magnoliopsida; order Fabales; family Fabaceae; genus Sindora; species Sindora glabra. The sequence goes on along the minus strand of CM035235.1, from coordinate 33,435,730 downwards.
GTTGATCATGACCTACCATTACCCACCACTATTCCTGGAAAAATATGATTTCACAAATCAAATGCCAACTAAGGCTAATTTTTTCTAAACAAATATTTTTTTAATACTATCTATGTTATATACATTTGATAACTAACAACTGATAGTATAATTTTATACTATTATCTTCTTATACAATTATATAATAAACATTGAATACTATTTTATTATCATGTTAACTTGTTTGATCATATCATCCAAATAAATTTTTTATCCTTTCATTATATTTTATTTGAGTACGCTACTATAAAATAGCTACTAACACTAAATGTTTAAAGGATTACACATCATAAAATAATCAACGTATAATTGATTATTATAGTATATGTGGTTTTAACATTAATTTGCACACTATCATAAAATAGAACAATAAAATCAATTTTTATTCTGTGAAAACTACCATCATTTATGCTTTTATAATTTTGGAAATAATATTAAATATTGTTTACTTTCTAAAACCTATCATTTAATAATCAAAATACTATATTTTTTCATTTAAATAACTAACAATGTATATCCACCTAACCTGCTTCATCCAATCCCCAGCCCCCAGTTCTTCACTCTCTTATCCCAAACCTTAACCCTTTTCTTATGTTCATTACTCCTTTTGTGTCCTCAATTCCTCATTCATTTATCTTAAACCTAAACCTTATTCTCATATTCCTCACACCCTCATCCTTTTTGTTTCCTTTGTATTTATAACAATATGTAGAAAGCTAATATCTCCTATTACTTTAAATAATCTAAATTTAAACAATTTTAAAAATAAATCAAATAACAAAAATTGTATGCAATACCATAATTAGAAATAAGTACTTCACTCAATTCTTCTTAATGCCTGTAGCTCGATATTCGAGGTTTGCACTCCTTAGAATAGCTTTTTGAATATAATAACTACAAATGCAATGAATATTCATAAAAAAATTGATGTATTATATATTTTCATATGAAAATATAGTAATTAATTGGCAAAATGTTAGAGAAGATGAAGAAGATCAAATTTCTTACTTATATAAACCTATAAAAGTTGCATCAAAATAATAAGCAATAAAATCATATTGAATCAAAATTTAGAAATTAAATTATAAGAATAAATACAAAAGAAAAACATCCTCATAATTATATTATGCACTTTTCTACTAAGTGCTAAACTGTACATATTTAATCACATGTTAACAAAGCTTTAGTTTTGCAAAATACTTAATAAGAAAAAAAATGAAAGCAAAAAGAATTATCTTAAGTTTTGAAAGAGAGCATATCTCATTAGATAGACAATTATCTTAAGGTTAGAAAAGCTTTAGGATAAAAATTTGTAAATGACATCATGCTTTACTCTTTTTATTTTCATCTCGTGCTATGCTTTAACCTTTTTATTGTCAATTCTTGCTTGTAGCCTAAGTTTCCATGTTGATATCTAAATTTAATATTAGACATTAGTCTTAAGAAAATATTATTGTCTTTAATACAATGATGTTGTTCTATTAAGAAATGTTTAACATTGATTACTATAAAAAAAACTAATGTCATAATATATGAATATCTTTTAATAAAAAAAATTTCTTTTCTTTTGGCCAACTTTTCTATAACCATTCTAAAACAATCTAGAACCTTTCCAAAATCATTCTAGATTGGCTAGTTACAACAAACATGCATATATAGACTAAGGCTAATTCAATTGTATACATTATATGCATTAAAATTTACAATTTTTAGTTTATGCTAACACACACACACACACACATACACATAAAAAAAATTTGAAAACATAACTTATATATCACACACACACATAAATCATATATATATGACAAATAATAATATTATATGTCTTAAGTTCAAATTCTATAAAGATCACCAACATGATTTTGTGAATTGATCTCTTTTTATTTTTTTTATTTGAGTTAGTTTAAGTGAATTGGTAGCATTAAAGTTCTTCTTTACAATTTTCTTATATAATTAAATAGACATAAACAATAATATATTGAATGCAAATGAAATATATGAGAAATAAGGTAATATATTATGAAAATCAATTATGCCATTTTAATTATTTCTATATTTGTATATGAACATATATAAAGAAAAAAATTATTACTTATAATGAACAACATACTTTCCATTTATAATAAATATACATGACATCCCTACAATGAACAAAAAGGAAAAATGGTTATCCTCTATTCTTAGTTCTTTCAAATTGCTTGATTACTTCATTTGCTATAAGCTATTGATTATCCCTATTTTTCAATGCGAGGACATGCTAACTACTTATTCTATGTGTTATCTTGAATTTGGTAACAAATATCCTAGTAATGCCATGCCAATTGGTAGTATTCATTGTCAAGCTATTATTTTGAAATTTGTTAAAGTTTCATGTATAAATGTAAACTATAATAGTAAAGAAATTGTCAATTACAATAAGATTATGAAGCATTAAACTCATGCCCCTATGAATTATATCGTAACATGGTTTATAAAAGCATGAGTTTTAATGTTCTATAATTTTATTATAACTTATAATTTCTACACAACATTATTTTGTATTTATATATGAAAGAAATTTGGCAACAATAGCCCTACATTGGATAATACCAATTTACAAAGCACAAATAGGACTTATTTTACCAAGTTTGAGATAACATATAAAGAAGATAACATGTCTGCAATCCCATGTTGAAACATAATGATAGTTAAAGACACATATCAAATGAAAAAAAAGTACTTCATTAGATATAAAATTAGTGGAATGAAGCACCTCATAAATGGCATTCTTTTAAATGTCCTTAAATTACTAGAATTGCATTATATTATATGTCAATCAATCTCAAAAATTAATTTTTTTATGTTTTCTATCTCCACAGTAAATGCCTTTTGATTATTACAGATTTTTTGTGATGTAAAAAAGAATATAAAAAGAAAGTTATTTTAGAACCAATTTAATATAGAACACTATATTTCCTTTGATATGCATTCTTTTTGTTAATATGTACAATCTAAATACTTAGTATAGAATTTTAAATAAAACAATATATAGATTAACAATGAGAAATAATACTATAAACAATAATAAACGTATAAACACATGAGTAAAGAGAAATAACCTCTCTACAAATTTATACAAATTAATTATTCTAAATCATCAATAAATAAAAACTACAATTTACACATGAATACATAAAAGCAACAGAAAAACCATTATGTATCAAAGTTTTCATCCTTGATGCAAATTTTAACATTGTTACTTAAATTTCTCCAATTTATATACTCCATTAAAAATGAGAAAGTATACAACAAGAGAAAATTAAAAGTTAGCATTCTCCTATTATTGACTCTCTTAATGAAATTAATAGCTTTTCCATTTACTAGTTGCTCCATTCCACTTTTACTTTATTAAAAATGAGAGAATATAAAATAGGAAAGAAATAAATGTTAAAATTCTTTCATTGTACACTCTCTTGATGAAGTAGAGTGAAAGATTAGCAATAACATTATGTATTAAGCTCACCGTACTTAAGAGTATATTGGAAAGATATCAAAAAAGTTCATATAGAAAAACAAAGTCAAAGTGAAGATTTACAGAAAAAAATAAACGCTATTTATTAAACAAAACCAATGTTATATGACTTTGTAATTTCTAATGAGACTCCTTAAATGCTTTTAAATGATGATTTTTAACTAGGACTGACATCTTATACTTTTGCAATTTTCAATAAGATTTTTGAAATGCCCTTTAGACTACAGTTATTGACTAAAATTGATGCCCTATACTTTTATAGTTTTTAATAAAGCTCTTGAAAAGCATTTTAGACTACAGTTAAGTATAAAACTAACATTCTAAGTTTTTGTTGCAAAGGTTAGATGTTAGTTGTACTCTTATCCATCATTTTAAATTTTTATATAATCTCAAAAATATCATTACATCAAAATAAATATCAATTTTGTTGTAAATCAACATCTATTGATTAAGTAAACCATCACTTCTATACTAGTGCACAGCAAGAGATAAAATTATCATGATTTTCAAATTTTTGTAACATAATTCATAGTGCAAATGATCATTTTTTGTAATGACTATTGTGTTTTTGTAAAAGATATTATTGTTAAAAGGTATTTTTGTCTAACAATGCACTTCAATTTTATTTACAAAAATTTTTCCTCTTTAATATGTAAGGTTATTTTAATTAAATTAATTATTTATTAAGCCTATTCATTCTTATATAACATGACAACAAATAAAAGATAGAATAATTTTGTGCTAAACTACATCTTATATAGTATATACCAAACATAGTATAGTATATTATCTTATTCTATAAAATACTATACTATATTATCTAGTTATCTCTATCTTTATATTATACTTTTTGGTATACTAAATGAGATATAATCATATAAACTAATTTTTTTAAATATCAAATAAGAATTTGAATATAGTATAATCACTATAACTTGTTGTATCTAAATAAATAAACTTCTAAATTTTTATAAATCTCATATTAATAAAAGTTCATGTATATTACACTAGATCCCAACCATTATTACCTCTTTATCTCACAGTTGACTTTTTTCTCTTTTCCATTGTACTACACAAGTGAAAATATCATTATTCCTTTTCTTTCCTTTATTAAATCCTAATTGTCCCTAGTGAAATAGTTGACAAAGCTAAAGAGAACAAGGAAATTTACTCTTGGTTTTTAAACTTTTGTAAGCCATAATTAGCTACTGCCTTTTGCTTACATCAAAACTATTATAGTTTTTATATTATTTGATAAAATAATAAATCATTTAATTTTATGTAATTTCACAGTTATAGAATCATTGATAGACATTAGTTACTATTATAACCAATGTCTATATTAACATGATGACACTTTTTAAACTGTATGAATATTAATGATGATGGACATTAATTATAATTAATATTTATAATGACGTGATAATATTTCTAAAACTAGTGAGAAACTTAAGTTGTCAATTTATGACATAACTGACTTCTAAAAATAGGCTTTTTCATGCCAATAGGAAAGCATAAAGACTTTAATATGTTAGTTTTTTACATAACTATCATTCAAAAGGTATTTAAAGTATCACATTGCAAAAAGTGAAAATTTCAAATGTTGGTTTTGAAATTAACTAATGTCTAAAGGTATGATAATTGTCTACTTCGTTTTAAAGGATGATGCATAAGATGTTAGTCTTGCATTAATAAATTGATGTCCATTGCTTTTCATAGTACTTATAAATTTTGCTAACACATTTTTTTTAATGTTTGGATGGAATTTGAGCATAGACTACTTTTTCTTGAAAATGCTTTGAATTTTGTAGGAGCATTGAACCTTATGCCTAGAATATGAACTAATTTAACCATAAGCTAGATTGTAAATATAATGAATAATACCAAAGTGAAAAGGAAATCTTTATAAAGTAACTAGAATTAGTGGTCCTATGCACAACTTCTATAAGTTCACTAAAAAAGATATATTTGATAGGATGAGTCCTTCTAATCCACTTATGTGTGCATTCTTTTTATATGCATTTTCAAATCACCATTCTTATAGTGTTATATCACAGGGTATAAGAAAAAACCCTTGTTACTGACTAGATACTACAAAAGCATCTAGATTCCAAAGTTTAAAAGTAATTCTAAATGGGAAAAACATGGATGTAGCTAAATGGATGTCACTTGCTTACAAGTATATGACATTGCAACCCAAAATATGGATTCTATTGTAAATATTTTCACAATAATAACATACATAAATGATACCAATTTTAGCAAGCCTATTAGCATAGTTACAAGAAAGTAGAAGAAAACTTATTGAATCCAAGAAATAGCATAATGAAAGCTATAACAATAAAAGCTAATCAATTGTAGAGTAAAACAATACAAGATAATTAATCTTTTATTTTTCCTTGTAAACTTAAATATTTCAATCTAATTATGAATAATTGATTCTTCAACAACATCACAGATAATTTCATACTTACCATTACAATACTTTACCTTAAGCTCACTCTTCATAATTCCAACTCCAATTAGAGATATATTCAATGATTATATAGTAAAACAATAGTATTAATGATTTAGAAAGGCTAAAAATTGTTTAATTTTGTAAGAAAAAGTTGCTTGAATGTTACATTAATAGGAAAGAGATAATGAATCAAGGTAACATGTGTTGCTTTAGTAGCTATGAAAAGCTATGGCCAAGTTATACATTAATTGTCTAGCTTTCTCTTTTGTTTCATTTAACTATTTTTAAAAGCATAAATTTTAAATTTAAAGTGATACAAAGTCTTTAACCTAGACTAATTTTCCCCCCGGTTATGAAATTTAGATGATTTGAAAATTTGAAGATATCTATAAGTACACCTTATATCTTTCATCCATATAAAAGTAAATTTATAGCCAAAATGGCATACAAGTAAGTTAAGCAAAATTACCAAGATGCCTTATAAGTAACTTGACATTTACCATAACATACCCTACAACTTCATTTTGATAGCCATATTTCCATTAATGTAAGTACCTTAGTATAGCTTGCTAAAAGCCTTGTGTGCAAAGGCTTCACCCATATTAAGCTTGCTTAAATCAATTGTCCACTCATCATATGTGATCGAAGTATAAAATTTTAAGTTAGATGAATAGATTGTGAAAGTAAGAATTAAAATCTATAAATAAATTGCAAAAGTAATAATTAAATTAGTAATTTAGGAAATGAGAGAAATGAGTACTTGGATATGAATTTGACTTACCAACAAACTAATACAAAAGCTACCTCTAGCATAAAAAGCATCGTAGTAACTAATACATCCATATTAAAAAAATTCAACCACTATGCATGTCACTTTGATTTTGTGATATACGTTATCACATTTGTTCAAATTCATAAACAATAAAAAGATAACAATGATAACTTAGTTATTAATGGAAAGATTAAAAGAAAGGAAAACATATGAAAAAGAAAAAGAGGCAAGAAACCTTTTTGCCTCAAAGTAATTTATTGTTATTTTTACAATGTCATACTTTCTCGCATAATATTACATGCAAGTTTTAATTAATTTAAGTGAAATTTATTAAAACTTTTTTTGAAGGTGAAATTTAAATAACATTTAAGGAAAATACTACATAAAATATGACACAGTAGCCACACATATTAGTTTAAAGGTTGGATTAGTACAATTATCCCTAAGTAATGATATTGCCTCAAATTATGTACATATAAATTTTTCAAAAGATGGCCCTATCTATTTGGTCATCCAAAAGTTACAACCTTTAGAATGTATGCCATAATATATCAAAATAGCCATCCTTGACCAACTGTAGGATGTTTAGGCTAATAACATACTCTGAATGGACAATGTACATAAGGGTGCACTTGTGAAAATTGTAAAATAGCTTATAGCAAAAGATGATGCAGATAATCTCAAACAACTATGGCACTATGATAATCATATAGTCCACATGGATCAACATCTTGGTGCTAGAGTTCTAGACCTAAAAATTTAAAACACATAAATGAGTAAGTCATAATGGTTAAGCAAGTGGTGTTAAATTATAAAATTCTACCAAATACTTAGCCATTGTGTACATATTTTAGTGTCTAAGTATGGCTTTAGTAGCTTTACTACTTTATCGTATTGTCTTAATACTAGAAGAGGAGGCATATAATATAGATAGTCAAGCAAAAATATTTACTAAGCATCTTTAACTTAACTTCTAACCCTATTGAGACTAGAATCATATCCTATAGCCATAACATGGTAACTATATGACTTCATAACACTACTTGATAAATAAGTGGCAATGGTGAGAATAATCATTGTAGGTTTATTAATATGTAACAATTCTCTATGTATACAAGAAGGTAATTTAATATAAGCCTACATTATCCATTCTTATATTAGTGTTGTTAGCCTCCTATCATTGACAACTATTGCCATAACATATATATGAATATCTCATCTTATATCTACTAGGATGCCATCATTAGTGACCACTGTGACAACATATATATATACATACATTGCATCCTTTCATCATCATTGCAAGCCTCCCATCACTAGTAACCACTATTTTCATAATACATATATATATAACCATGCATATGCACATCATAACTTTATATTGGCACTGTTAGCCTTCTATCATTAACAACTACTATCTTAAGAACATTTATATAGCATGTTTATGGCATATCATAACTCATGCCATGTTACGTAACTTGTGCATATCATGCATCAAATGTTTAAATATGCATTCACATTAAATAGAATTCATACATATGTGCTCAAGTACTTAAATATGCATGTCAATCATAATTTCAAGAAACTAGTAAGTTTTAAATATGCATCCATATCACATAAAATCACATAATTATCTTATAAATCAACCACATTTATTTATTACTCTCCTTTAGTTCGCAAGAGTTAATAATTTTTTAATAAATTTTATAGGTTTAAGGGTGCATGAGACCTCCTTGTTAAATTTTTAGCATGATTCCTTACATTGATTTGTATAATTTAACTTTATAATTCATGTATATTCATCCATCAAATAATTAAACTTTTCTTACATTCCTTATTAGATAATCTCAAAAACAAGTTCCTACTTAAGCTATTGAATATCATGAAAGAGACCAAAGGACAAAGTCCCTTCATCTCGTGAAGCTAATAAAAAAAGGATCTTACTGATTTCGAATGAATTGAATACTTTTTTCCTTCAGCCTTATTAGTTCCATGCAAAATAGCCATAATTACTCCTAATTTCCTATTTATTTTATCTAATTTTATTTTCTCTAGTTGCCATTATTAAACCAACATGCTCATTCTCTTAAGTTATTCCTATGCAATTCCATCAAGTGGAGTTTTTTTAAGGCTTTTTAAAAAGTCCCATTCAGTTTTCCATATCTTAGGTAATTAATAGGCCCACTTTGAAACCCAATTCTCCTTCTTAGGAATTGTATATTATCAGTCTAAACATTTTATCAATCTATTTTCAGTTGGACTCTTGCATACTTTATCAAATTTTTTGATTAAGCCAAAATTATCTTATATCATAGCCATTTTTTTGTCCTTATTCAAAAATTTATAGTTAATTATTTATCTAGTCTTTCCTTGTGGAATTTTGATCATAAGTAGCCTTACATGTCTACTTTCCATCACCATAAATTGTTCCTTAATCAGATTCATCATTTTAGAGTTATACCTAAATTGCCTTAATTAGGTTTAGGCAATTCTATCAAAAAAATTTCAAATTTCAGAAAAATACAACAGTGCAAAATTATGAAATTTTTATGGGTAATGAACCTAAATGTCTTCTTTCTTGGAAAATTTATGACTTGTGATTCTAACTTTGCTAGAAGGAGTTATAAATAAAATGTTGTTGACTGGGCAGTAAGCCTAACATGAAAATAAATGTTTTTCATAATTAATTTATTTAAGCCTTCTTGTGCCTCATTCTTACTAAGATTTATCTTAACTAGGTATTTTAGTTCCCTATCTATTTAAGTATGTGTGCCTATTCCTAATTTATGGTTGCAATTTCCTTGTGTATCCTCTTAAACATTTTAGTGTGTTACAATTTCTCACTTGTTGTGTTTCTTCACAGTAATGAAGAGAGATTAGAGATGATGTCTGAGAGGGATTGGAGGCAACAATAGGAAAAGATTAAAGGTAAGAAGGGAAGGTGATTGATGATGACGACGGATATCAATGTAAAGGATCAGGAATTTAGGATAAAAGAAACCTTAATTTTTTTCTTGGTAGCATTTGTGCAATGATAAGTCGAGCTTTATTTTTTCTTAACTTTTAGGGATAACAAATAAATCTTACTACTAAATAACCTTTTGTGATGAAACTAACTGGTCACTAAATTTTAGAGACATTTATAGTGTGAAGAATTTTTTATGACAACAAAATGGCCTCGTCACTAATATTATAATTTAGTGACAACAATGATATAATGTCGCTAAAACATTATCTTTAGTGACAAGAATACCTCTTGTGATTGAATTTATGTCACTAAAAGCTTTATTTCTTATATTATCTTCTATGAACTGTTAGATACAAATGTTGTAACTAGGCTTTGATAGTAGTATTTGATGCCCTATTAGTCATTCTTTATCAACAAAGCTAATTTTAGAGTTGAAATTTTTTTTCATACTTATAAACAAATACATAATCCTTTCCATAATCAATGCAAATAAGCCAACAAAGAATAAGGAAATGCATTAAAAAATTTGAAGTCTTAGTCATGAAAAATAACAAAATCTCTATACACCATTTTTAACAGTTAGGCTGCCCTTGTTTACACTTACAACATGGTTTTTGGAAAACTTATCTTTTATTTTGATAGTTGTAAAAGTCTCCAATTGTCACTTTCTCTCTCTCTCTCTCTCTCTCTCTCTCTAGCCCAAACTTCTATTGTTATTTTAAGAAATACTTATGTAAATATTATTTAACACATCATTATTAAGCACTACTATTTAAATATTATCAATTAAGAATGTGTTGGTTCATTTATCTTAGTAATCAACTACTAATTATTATGATTGAGCAATTTGACATGAAGCCATTAATATTTTTCTATCATATTTAACACTATAATAATTAATTACTAAAAAATTACCTTTTATATAAAATGACTCCAACAAAAAATATCTAATATTCTATTAAAATATCATATATTATAATTGTTAATAACATTTCATCTTTTCAACTTATAAAATAATAGTTCATGCTCTCATGATTATCAACATTTTTAATCATTCCAAGATTTTTATTACTAACAAAATATTTTTCTAACAGTCCAATTTGTGTACACAATTAATGTTTTTATTAACAATGAATTTATTAATAATTTTTATTAAAAATAGTTTTGTTACTAGGATACAATTAACATTTTTTTAATCTATTTCATTTTTATAATTAATTTTTATTTTCTAAATTTTTTATACAAGATTCAATAATTTATAGTAATAAAAAATCATACTTATTGTAATACCACAAACTAATATTTAAATTTTTTTATTTTAATTCTTTAAGGTATTTAATTTTTTATTAATTGTAATATTTAAAATTTTATAGCTTAAGTAGATTTTAAATAACTAAGTTTATTGTATATTTGTATATATGTTATTATTTAAATCCTATTTATTTTACCTTACAATAAAATTTAGGAATTTGATGTTTTCCTTCAATAATCCTAAGCTCCTAAATTTGTTAGAAAATTATAAATGGAACAATTATTGGAAGTGTATATGTGTGGCTAAGATTAAATGAGATTGGGAGTGATAAGTAGGATGATTTCTCTTTAGGATTAATGGTTAGGATTTTTTTTTTTTTGCTAAAAGATAAAGAGAGTAAAGGTAACCAACATCGACTATTCTCCTTGGCTGTTACTATAGGAGTACTCCCTTATTATAAAATATTTAGTTTAAGCCATAATTATTACCTAAAGGGTCAGCCTGTCACCACACCCCTACTAAAGTGCTAACAATCTTATGAGTCATCTACCTTTTCATTTGCAACAAATTAATGTCCTCTTATGTCAATTCTATGGCCTTTAGGATTAAGTAATGACTTGGTATCACTAGTGTTGGTATGTGTGTACTAGGAGCCAATCATAAGATAATTGTAATGATGCAAAATGTATCATGTTTCATTTTAGACAATGCAATTATTATATTTTTTTTATTTTAACATTTGCATAATTTATAACTTAATGCAATAATTATCCTTGAAATAGTTTTACTTTTTCTAAAATGTCCTTAGTCAAATATTACTGCAAAAGGGATAGCAATAGTACATTAAGACTATCATGTATGGTGACTAATGATTGTAAATCATGAATATGTAATATCAAGTCAATATAAGGGTACATTGTTAGTGAACAAATATACTAGATTGATCTATTCTGAGAATATTATATGGATTATCATGTATCATTAATTATTCTCATGTAAACATAGTGCACGTAATCCTTTGACCTGAAGTAATTATAGTTCTCTATATAAGGAGTCACACATTTTAATATTGTCTTGTGTCACCTTTAATCGAAATGTCATCTAAGGTGTTAATTGGGTGTGTTATGAATCATGTAAAGGGATGTGAGTAATGTAGATGAGATTTTGCTCATTTTGTATAGAACAAGTAACAACCTTAGGCCCCTTGATTGAGTGAGATTAAGAAACGCATAGCCATGCTTAAATGGATCAATATGTGATTTTGATCATTTATTTAAGTTATTTTACTCGGTATTAAGAAATGTGGATTGAACATTGACAAGGATGACACATTCCATGTCTCTAGTTCAATTTGAATATTATTACAAAAAAGATTATGTTGCAAAGGGTTGTTCTTACATTAGGTGGATATTAAATCATAGACATTCTTAATATTTAGGTAGTAGTAATGTATTACTAAATATCGCTCACTATTTATAATTTACTCATAGGTCATTACTAATATAATAAGAATCTATAAGGTCATACAAAAGGAGTAAGAATAAAATAAATAATTAATTGGGTTTTGTTAGACTAAAATCCTATTAATTAGGCTTGTTATTTAGTGCATATATATATTATCAAAGTAATAATATATATTATTCACGTAATATATAGAATATTATGTGATATTATTTGATATTAAAGTAATATCAGATAATTATACCATTTGATATTAGATAATTATATTATGAGATAATGTTATTATCTAACAATATTTAGTTATTAATATTAAGATAACATTAGATAACTAACGGATAAACTCTATCTCTCCTCACTCTTATCATGACTGGGATAAGGTATTATTGATTGAATGAAATTAAGAGAGAATAAGCGGTTTCCTAGTGAGACTAAGAAAATGGTGTGCCTTAGTTTTATAAAAAAGGTATAAAGGCATCACTTTGCTAATAAAAAAGAAAAATAAAAACTAGCACTAGAAAAAATGCACTAAACCTTATATCTTTGTGAGAGAGACATTTCCTAGTAAATTCATGGAGGTTGAGAAGTCATTATTTACTCCATGCAGATATTATAGAGGCACTATCACTTAACTATACTTGTAATTCGTGATTTGCACTCCAAAAGGTAATTCTAATCTTTGTAAATAATTCTCGATCTATGTCCATGTGTATTGATTCTAGGAAAGAGTCACAAATTTTTAAAAACCTGCTATGTTTAAGTATATGTAAAACCTAACAATTAGACCAACCATCTTGGTGGTAGATTAATGGTTAGGATTGGATGAGGGGAATTAGTAGCTGATATCTATTTTTTTAGGTATAGCAATTTTATGCAAGAACCATTAGATCAAAACCCATGGTTGTTTTTATTTTAAATTTCTTAAAAATTCCTTTTTTTCCCTTTTGATCCATCGATCCTTTTTCTTTTTTTTTCACCTTTCTTTATTTCCCTTTCCATTACCATTTCTCTCTCCCTTAACGACTAGTGCCATTGGAAACCATGCCCCCTTCTATTCCTTTCGTCTTTGGCTAGCTATTGTTATTAATAGCACAAGAAAGTCCCAATAATATGACTAGGGTTGCTAGGTGTTGTTTCCTAGTAAAGCAAATTAGGAATCTCTCCCTTATTAGTTTTCAATTAGAGTTCTAGCACTAATGAGCCATTGACAACATCCATGGAAGGAAGTAAGCCTTCTGAAAACATTAGGTCTTTTACTGAATAAGCTTGATCTAGAAAATTCCTAGAATATTTGATTGTTTATTCTTTGAAAGGGAGTTAAGAATATTAAAAAACAAGTGTTAAGTTTACTAAAATGATGTGATCAGAATCTATAGTGAAATTTTCTAGAAAGAAAAATAATTAATACCATCATAATTAATTATCATCTTAAATTGTTAAAGTAGATGGAAAAATAGAATTAAGGAAGGATACTTGGAAATTCTTTAAAGGAAAAAGAGTCCTAAGGTGGGTGTACATCTATCCTAAAACATCATTATATTATATTTTCTTATTTCTTTCATATTTTATATGTATATCTCATATTCATTTCAATATATGATTTTATGGATATGGCTAGATCTTTTGGTATGTTTGAACATAAAAATATAAGATTGTGATTAGCTATTATCATTTTAATTATTGAATATATATATATATATATATATATATATATATATATATATATATATTAGGATTTCTTGTGCAATAAATATTCTTTGTTTAAAATTACTATCAAATTACCTTTTAAGGTTATGCAAATAAGGTGTAGTATTATTGTTATTGTTAATTTTATGATGTATTATAGTAATGGTTACACAAATCTATGTTTGATGTTGAATAAATGGTTTGTGGCCACATGAGAAAGGCATGGTGTTAATGTTGATTTTATAACTATAAGTATGCTAAATTTATGGCATTAGAATTTGTTGTGGTTGCATTCTAGTATGACATTGATGTCATTGGCATGATAGGGAGTTATGTTAGGGGCAAGGTGCATATCGATAAATTGAATCTTAGTAAAAAGAAGAGTAAGGTATAAGGTTAGTGCAAGAGAAATAAGGATGGAAATGAAGGTAGGGTATACGGTTGGCACGAGTCATAAGATGGATGTATGAATTCTCATTTTAAATTGCTACCTATTATATTGCACATTGAAATCTAATTTGTTATTGTTATATTTTATGTAATACTATTGTTGTAATATGACCATGGTAGGGGTCATCAAAATTAAATAAACTTTGAAATGCTAATTGCGAATGATTTATGTGTGAACTAGTAAGTTTGGGAGTTTTACTCCATTGGTAATATTGAAACAATTCTTCTTTATTGCTATAAGTGTAGATTTGTGATTTTTAGATTGAAGAGATCCTTTTGAATCTGTTATTTTATATATGTGAGATTTCTTAAAACAAATATAGGCAAAACAATATAATCATTAAATTGTTAGGTAAGATAAAGTTGACAAGTATGAAAATGATAAAATTATGCGATAGTTATTCAATAAAAGCATTTGAATTGTTCTTGGTTAGTTCTTATTATATAATTCTTTCTTTTAGAGATATACGCTTCCGAGTTTACATAACTCATTATTTCCTTATTTTAAATGTTTTTAGTAATTAATTTGACTATATCAAGTTATGCTGCACATGTGCAAGTCCAAAGTATTTTTTAGGAGAACTTGATGGTTGGGATTAAAGCATGATTATAATTATGTCTAGTTAAGGTTGCTTGTTGTCTTTTATTTAGCATTATATATATATGGTATTGGAACTTATCTATTAGATCATAAGTTTGAAATTTAGGGTGAGTGACCCTCTTCAATGTCTAAAAATAGAGAAAACACTATCAATTTATTTTGAAGTTTGTGTCACATATAGTTCTTATAGGAACAATGTTGTTTTGTTGATTCAAAACCTACATATTTAGTTGTTTAGGTTTGTGGAAACTAAGGAAGGTATTCCTTGTTGATCACGAACGAGTAAGTATCGTGATATATGTCTTGACATTATTAATTAATTTCTTATATATTAAATTTTTTGTATATTTTAAGATATTGACAAAATGATTCTAATGCCTAAAAAAATTAATCATTACTATTTCTTTCATTCAAGTTCATCTAAAAAATAATTTAGTTTATGTAGTTTTAATGAAAGGCTTAATCAATTTTTTAAACAAAATATCATCAAATCAAAACTTTGATATTAAAAAAATAATTAGTTCTTTATATTTTTAAAATAAGAAAATATTTTTGCACAAACATTTCATCTTTGCAAATTATACAAAATATTTGTAATATTTATAAAATTTTTGTTTCACATATTTGTAATTTTTTATAATTTTATTTTTAACTTGTCTAGAAAGTAGGTGTTTATTTACTATTGAGATGAAAACAATTGTAAAAATTTTTATATTTCAAATATTAATTAATTTGATAGCTAAAGACTAATTTATTTTGATATATTTTAATAAAGAAATATATAATAGATAGATAAATAACTATATTAAAAATTAAAAAAATGAATATAAAAATTTGTAATCGATATTAGAAATGAAATTCGTGAAAATGTACTGTGAGATCTTTTTGGTTCACAAGTTCACTAAAATAAGAAGTTGATATGAGCTAATCTTCTTCACAAATAAAGTAGTTACAAAATAAAAGTTTTATAAACTATTTGTTGTGCATATATATTTCAAATAAAGTTCGTCTAAAAAATAATTAATATTTTTGTCTCAAAAACATTTTGTATAAAAAGCAAACCATCAATAATTGATTATTATGAAATTCAAATTAGTATACTAAAATAAATAATTAAGTATTAATACATATGATAGAAAAAAAGTCAGGACTTCAAACCGAGTCATTTAAGCATAAGCTAAGCGGGCCCACATTTATTATTTTTCTCTTCTTTTCTATCCATGTATTGTTTTATTTTAAATTCTTTTTTCAATTCTTGTATTATATAAAATATTACAATACACAAGCTGTGTTTTATTTATTTTATTGTATTTTTTTTCTTTACATCTTTCTTATTTATAGTGCAAACATCAATATTGTTGAATAATATAATATAACACAATAAATTTTTATCATAACAATATTTTGAATAAGTTAAAATTTTATTAAATTGAATAGTTAACTACAAATTCTATGTTTAACTTTTACTGGTTTACAATTAACATAATGTTTCTCTTTTGTGTTGCATTTTTTTTTATCTCGAGACACATTATTTATAATTTAGACACCAATATCTTTATGTAATATAAATATAATATAATATATTTTATTTTATTATAAAAATATTTTAAATAAGTTAAATATTTAATTAAATTAAATTACTAAATTATATATTCTATTTTTAACTCTATTACTTTATAATTCACATATTGTTACTCTCTTTTTTCATCACATTTTTTTTTGTATTTTTACTTCTATTATTTATAGTTGTACATTAATATCATTATGTATACATGATATATTTTAAAATCAAATTTATTTATTTAAAATTTTATTTTTCTTAAAATCAACTTTCAAATATTATATTTCAAATTATATATATACAATGAGGCTTTGTAACTTGGTTTCTAGACCTTTTACTTATTTTATTGTATATTTTTCTTTTCTTTAACCTGTTCAGTATTGTTACAGGAATTTGAGTTAATTACATAAGTTATTCAAATTTTTAATAAAATTATTTAAAATTTAAAATTAAATTTATTTATTTAAATGTCTCTAATATTTTCTTCATATCAATCTATCTTTTTTTTATCTACCAAAACACGCCCCCCGCCCTCTTCGACATGTCACTGTTTCCTTCTTTATTTTCCCACCGATACACCCATTCCTATTTTTCGTTTTTCTTTTTCTCATGCACCTACATTCCTTTTTTAAGTATTTTATTAATTTACTGCTTATGTCTCATTTCTTTTTTTTTTAATATGCTTCATTGCATTTTTTTATTTCAATTCCTATTATTCCGGACTTAGATATAAATGTCAATAAATATAAAATAGTATAAATATAATATAATTTATTTTATTTTTCATATGAAAATATTTTAAACAAACTAAAATTTTAATATGAAAGATATTAATTAAATATATATTCTATTTTTTAATAAAAATACCTGAATATAAAAATTAAATTTATTTATTTAAATTTTATTAATATTTTCTTAATATCAATTTTAAAATACTATATTTCAAATTAAATCACATCATCAGAGATTTTATTAAGGCTTTGTAGCTCACACTGAATATATAACATATCAAAAATTTTGTTATTTATGAATCTAATTAAATATGAACATTTTTACAACATGATAAAATAAATTATAGAGATGCAACATCGGTTGGTGTAACCCTGCCAAAGATTAAAAAAAAAAAAAAGGAATATAAAGTTTCGTTTGTTTTGATAGAAAACATCTTTTATAAAAATATAATTATAAAATATTAAAAAAATAAAAAATAATTTATACATTCAATATTAAATATAAAAATTTCGAAGAAAGATAATTTTTTTTAAAAAAATTATTTTTTTCTACTATTAATTTTTCTTAATCATAAAATATATATAATACTACTTTATTTGTATATGAGAAAATAAGATTTTTCTATTGAAAAATATCTTTTAAAAACAAAGGAAACCTCTTCCCACAAGCCTAAACCTCATATCTTTGTACCTTTTTCTTATGGTGAATTCTAAGGTGCCCCTAGTGGTACCAAACCCGGGGTGGTGTGGCAAAATACAGGCCATTGGATGAGATTACTAAGTCAATGCTAAGACTTTTGTAATCTCATCCAATAGCTTATATTTTACCACATCACCCCGGGTACCAAACCCAAGGGGCACCATAACAAGCACCTTTTCTCATATATCTGGAGTAGGGTTTTATTCCTACGCTACGCGTGTATTAATTTGTCACTATATTGGCTTGCTGAAAAGGTTGGTATTCCAATTTTGACATTACGAGAAATCCAAATCCAAATTGTGGAGAAAAAAACAAATAAAACAAGAGAAAAATCAAATAAGATGGATATATATGGTGTTGGGTCTTCGTGGGGTTCAGAATTTAGTTTCGTGGCCGCAAAAAATTTTGGAGTCGTGTACGCCATTTGGTGATGCCATGGTCATTCATCAACTACCTCTCCTTCTTACTTCAAAATTCAGGACTCAGGTCAAACTGTCCCTTCGGGAATATCCGATAAAATTGGATTGATATATCAAACTTGCAACTACCATCTATCGTCCCATCACTCTGCAACATATGCATGACCCATCTTTTTAGGGTCCTCTATCATGCCATGTACGTTATTGAATTCAAAATATATTTTCAATTCATGGCCATTATATATATATATATATATTCAATTGGACATGATTGTGAAGAAAAATATTCATATATTCTATCAATGACATTCGTCTCTACTCCTACTAATAAAAAGAAAAGTGTTTATAAATTTTAATATTTAAAAATTAAAATATATTATATTTAACGCATGTGAATTCTATAAAATTGACAATAGATTACTTTTCCACTAAAAATAAGGACAAATGTTATATATAATTGGAATATATAAATATATCTCTAATTATGAATTATGATTATAGTTATTTTTTAATTAACAAAATTACAAAGTAGCTGTAAGATTCATAGTTTGAAACATATAAATTGAAATTTTGATGCAAATCCTATTTTACAATTTCCCTTTTATGTCTTGACCACTCCCAAAGTTTAGTTCAATTTCACTAGACATTCCACATTTTTTAAAATTATACACTTCTATCCCTTGATCATTCTTCTCATATTATAAAATATAATAATTTTAACTTTTTAATTGTAGTTCCTTTTCTAATATTGTTTTTAATGATTGGAAGATAATTTTTCTATATTTTTACCTATAAATGTGTTTTTTTTTGTTGAAGAATAAAAATATAATAGGCTTATAGTTACTTCAAAGAAAAAAACAAATTTGTACATAAAAATGTAGAGAAATTATTTTGCAATCATTATGGATGATATAAGAGAAAAGATTTCTATTAAAAAGTTAATATTATTGTATTTGATAATAGTAGAAAAATAATCAGGATGTGGAAATGTATAATTTTAAAAAATGAAAAGTGCCAAGTGCAATTAGGCCAAACCTTAGGAAAGTAAATGAAATTTTCCCTAATCAAGTCAAATGTATTCTCTGGTAAGGATTTTAGATTATAATACAAGATTTCTTTAAAGTAAGGTAAAAGAGTATATATTTATAATCCCTATGAAAATCACTTGAGATTCCATTATTTTCTCTCATTGTTGATTTTTGAAAGTGAAATATATATATATATATATATATATATATATATATATATATATATATATATATATATATATATATATATCATTGGTGAAAAAATGCATTGCTAATTAAAGGAAAATTATTAAATATTTTAGATGGGTTTGTGACGAGTTTGAGGACGATTAAATACTTTGAATTCTATCTATTATTCCTTTGGTGGATTTATTTCTTATATTCATTAATGAAGTAGGCTAAAAATTGAATCATGTTAAATATCTATATCTTGATTTATCAAGGTTCGATTTCGCCAAGTTTAGGTCTTAATTTAGGTTTTGCTTAATTCTAAGTTTTGGTTTTATTGATCTTGGTTGGTTTTAGTATTGCAATTAGTTCAATTAAAAAAGTTTTGATGCAGGTCTTCTTTGAAATTTATCAATCTTAGATGGTGTTTGAGCAATAACTCTATGTGTACTTTTTGGTAATTTTGTTAAATAACTCTTCATGAAAATGATGAAGCAAATTTGATGCACACATCAAGCATTAGTGCTTCATTGAATGTTGAGTTTTGAAGACATTCCACATCTATAGAGAAGATAACTCAAATTTGGTGAACTAATTGATTTGTAATAATTAATTTGATTTAAAGCCTAAGGACTTTTAATGACAGAATTCATGTTAATATGTAGATTGTTGAGATTTTGACACAAATCTTATTTTTTATAAAATAAGATCATTTTCTATTTTTGTCTTTATCTTATTTAATTTTGACTTTTGATTACATTAAGATTGTAATCAAGTTAGATGTATCATATTATTTAATATTGTGCTTAATTTAGACATATCCTTTGATAAGGATTTTGCATTATAAATACTTATGTCATATCTAAGGTTTGTTTGAAGAGAGGTAAGAAAGTTTATATAAACCCTATGGGGGGTTACTTGAAATCTCGCAATATGCTTTTACTCTTTTATGATTATTAAGAGCAAAGAATGTATACAAAAATTAGTGAAAAATCATGCTGCCAATTATAGAAAGACTATGAGATATTTTGATCCAATATTGAAATAATTTAGAGGCTTTCCTTAATTTTGTTTATATTAACAAATAATTGCAAACACCTTAATTTTTTTAAAATAAGATCTATTTGTTATGTAGAACTAAGAGGGATTAAACAATTTACATTCTCTTTATAATTCCTTTAATGGCTTTATTTCTCATCTTCATTTGTTGAGTGAGATAAAAAGTTGAACTTGTTAAATATATATATATATATATATATATATATATATATATATATATATATTTATTGCTTATTTAATCTCAATTTTTCTTAATACACTTTTGCTTCTCCATATGCCACCTAGTGGCAGAGCTCAAAAGGGCTAATAGCAGCTTCAACCTTTAAAAATTTTAATGTCTTCACGCTTATATATAATTTTAGATTAGCCCTTTTAAAAGAACTTAAAATTTGTGTATATTCTATAAAAATTTTAACTTTTAACCCTTTCAAGTAAAATTTTTTTAGATCCATTATTATTGCCATCCATCTCAAACTCCATGACAATAGGTTAGGGGCAACTGGTGATAAAAGTGATGAAAGAAATGTGTATACAAAATCGATATGCATTTGACATTGCTAAGAAAACAATTGAAATATGGAATGCCAAGAAAACAATCATTATATCCTAGATATTAATTGTAAAAATCTTTCAATGAAAACAATCTTGTTATACTTATATCCTATTTCTTACTTTACTCTCACATCTTCATATAAAGAAGTTAGGTTTGCTATAAACTCCATGTTGGGATTGGGAGCCATACGAGCGCAGCGGAATAAACCGATCCCATCCACCGGATCTATGCAAAAACGTTAAATTGGAATAAGGGTTCGTTCAATACCTTTGTTGATGATTCTAGAACTCAGTTGTTGATCACCTCTTTAGCTTCCTTTCGGCTGAAGACTCTGAAGTATCCACACAAACCCATGAATCACCGATGAATATCCACACAAACACCGGTTGGAATTGATCTCCTTTCACCTCATAGTGCTAGCTACGCCTCTTTAGGAATTTTGGTCAAGGAGAAGTGCTAGGATTTTTCTGTGCCTTTTTAGGTGTGTGAATAATGATAATATCAACTATTATTACCCAACAAGCTTATTTAAATAGGTGCATAGAAAAACCTAACCTATTTGGACTTTATTCTATGTACAATTATAAGCTTATTATTGGGCTTTATAATTATAATATGAATTCCTAAATATTAGGCCCAAACAATTTGGTCCATTAATTCTAAATTCACTAGGCTCTAAGTGTGCGATTTTACAGGCTTTCATTACATTAGCAATGACCATTGATCATATTAATGATCATAAACAATGATCGGTGTCTAGCAACACATCATTGTTACCCAAGTAATGAGAAAGTCGGTAATTTGACTAAACCTTTACATGTGATCATCACCTATGTCTCCTTTTGTCCTATACATCTAGATTGAGCACGAGATATGGACCATGTCATTCCCGTATAGCCCAATCTTAAGGTTTCTTAATTCCTAAGTAAGCTGACTGAAATAAATGTAATCGACATCCCATGTCAACTCATCTGAGTATGGCCATGCATTTTCTTAGCTTTACTTAATCAAGGGGTCTACAGATGTTACTCCTGTTATATAGGAGAGATAAATCCCATCTTGATCACACAAACCCTTCCGCATGATATATGACATATCCAATATCTACCCTTACTTTCACTTAACCATTAGTGACATAGAATAGTATCAAAATATGAAACTCACATGTAGGGAATCTTGGTGATCTCAGGTCAAAGGACCATATTAATAATGATCACTAAGAACCACTCATGACACTCATATAACGATCCATGTAGTGTTCTTAATATGGGTCGATCCAGTATACAAGTTCTCTAACTTGTACTCATGTGTAAACTTAATATCCTATATAAGTTTTCACATATGTTAGTCTTAACATATCAAAACAACTTAATCCACAATGATATATGACTAGGGACATTTAAGAATGCAATTATTCTAAGGTTATTATCATAATTGAATATATTACGCAGACAATATATATAAATATAATAATTAAAATTGCTATTAAAATAATATAATTCAAAATTACAATCACCAATATAATTAGTTTTAGGGCATATATACTAACACTCCAATCATTCTATTACAAGATTTTAGACGATATGGGTTTATAGTTAGTTGAATAAGCACAACAATTAATCCCTCATTTACAAAGGTAATAACTATTACTCAAATTTCATAACTAGCATTAGAAATTAATTATTTTTATTTTTGTTATAATTATTCATCCTTCCTTTTATAAATAATGTTAAAATAGATGGTGAAAAGAAAGAAATTGTTGAAAAGTCAATGTGTATTTGATATTATCAAAATGAAACTTAACAATCCACTTTTTTTACCAAAAAACATATTTCATTGCCATAGAAAATGAAAATTATCAAGCATTAATGCAAAGAAGGAAAATAAAAAAATAACTAACAAAATAAAAAAATTACATATAAATACATATAAAACTAAAATAAAAAATACTACTACAAAATTATTGATACACATCAGGTGTTTAGGAGATTATACATCAAAAAATGATTCCATGTAATTGAGCATTATAGTGTACGCAATTTCAATATTAATTGGTAAGCTATCATAGAATAGAACAACAATGTTGATTTCTATTCCATAAAAATTAATGTCTTTTATGTTTATATTATCTTTAGAAATAATATTAAACAAAGTTTACATTTAAAAAATTGATGTCTAATAACTAGAATACTATATCGATTGTTTTAAATAATCAACGTCTTATATTTGCCTACATCACCCAACTAAACCTATACCCAGTTCTTCACTCCTTTCTTATCCTCTAGTCCTTAGTTCCTCACTCCTTCATCCTAAACACTAACCTCATCCCCATTTTTCTCACTTCCTCATCTTTTTTATTTCCCCTATATTCTTAACCAAATCTAGAAAGCTAACATCTTCTATTATTTTAGAGAATCCTAATTTAAACAACTTTAAAGAATAAGTCAAATAGCAAAAGATTGAAAATGATGAAATTTTGTATAAAATACCACAATTAGAAATAAATGCTTCACTAAATCTATCTTGATGTCTATTGCTTAATATGTAAAGTTTGCACTCCCTAAAAACTTTTTTGAGTACAATACTTCTAGATGAAATGAGTATTCATGAAAAATTGGTGTATTACATATTTTCATATGAATAAATGGTAGATCATATGAAAGAATATAAAAAAAAGATGAATAAGATTAAATCTCTTACCAGTGCAAAATAATAAAAGTTGCATCAAATCGATAAATAACAAAATGGGGTTAATTAGAAAATTAAAAACTAAATTTGTAAGAGTAAACATAAAAGAAGAAAAGATCCTCATATTTATATTTTGCATTTTTTCTAATGACTGTTAAACCTTTCATATTTATCGACAAGTTAACTGAACTTCGATCCTACAAAATAATTAGTAAGCAAAAACATAAAACTAAAAAAAATTATCTTAAGGTTGGAAGGAGAGAACACTTCATTAAATAGAAAATCATTTCAAAGTTGAAAGAGCATTGGGATGGAATTTGCAAATAAAGCTACGGTTCATCCTTTTTATTTTCAACTTGTGACATGCTTTATCCTTTTAATTTTCAATTTGCACCTATGGCATAATATTTCACATCGATTATTACATAATAACTAACATCTAAAGTTTATATTATGTGCCAATTTTGAACACCCACTATCATCTTTAATATAATAATGTCGTCTTATTAAAAGATGTTAAACATTGATGTACAACAAAAAAATTAATGTTGTAATAGATGAATACTTTTTTTTTAAAAAAAGATTTCTATTTTTCTCATTATAAAATTAAATAGAATAATAATAAATTGAATGTAAATGAAACAAAAATGAGAAAGAAGATAATATATTATGAACATATATTCTTAAATTTTATTTATTTCCATACCAATAATGCAATAAAAAACTTGTTATTAAAATGAACAATAGAATTTGTATTTACAATAAATATACATGGCTTGTAATTCTTTTATACTGCTTGATGGCATCTAAGGTGCTTAATTCCATCTATTTTGTATCTATTAACTATAAGGTACTTGATTACTTTGTTTACTATGAATCCTTTAAGGTTATTGTGTTTCGAGGTGAAAAAAGAAAAAGAGATGTTTCTTGCTTTATATGTATCAAAGTTTGACATAGCCCATAAAAGTTAGAACATGTTAATTTCCATATTGAAACAAAGAAAGCATTAGAAGCTTATAGAAAATAAAGAAATTAAGCACCTCAACATCAATAGCAAGATTATATGACATCAATGTTACATAATTAGAAATGTTTTGAATCTTATGATCATGACAATTATATCAAACAATAGACATGCTCATGACTATTTATTTAGGTATAAAAGATAATCGTGATTTGATGCAATACCTATGGCTATAAGAGAAAACTTTTAAGATCAAGATCAAATGAGTAGATCACAGTATCAACATTAAGAAGTAACTAGAATTTTCCCAAGTTCCGTCAATTAAAGGACTTGTGTTTGCATTTTAACTATGAACATAAAAATTTTATAAAAAAATTGGAAGCATTCTTATTTGAAGTCCTTACAAATGATTTGTAAGATTCTAGTGTCTATGTTTAAATTATGGAAACAAGTTTTTAAATAGAACTTAGATCGAAACTTTTAAAATGACTAGTTTTTGGAATCTATCAACAGAGAAGACTTTTGAGATGAAAAGTGTAAATTGTAATATTAACATTACTTAGATTATTAAAAAAATTTAGGAATCTTTTAAGGCTCCTTCCAAGGTGTGGATAAAAGTCCTTATAAGAAACCTTGAAAGTTTCTTGAACCTTTTAAATAGCTATGATAATATTGAATACGAAGATCTACAACCCTAACTTAGAAGCCTTCTTTTTTATGGAAGAAAATCTATTTTGAAAGATGATAGATTTGTTGTCAAGAAGTCCTACTTAGAAGCTGTGAAAAAATAATTAGACACTGGTTATTAATTAAAAATTGATGTAGTAAGTTTAGCCATAGTACGATTGCAATGACTTAAGAGCTAGTTAAGTACTTAATTAACATGTAAACTATTAATAAACAATCATGACAATTGAAATAGACTTACATGATAATCACTATAAGGAATCGACATTGTAGATTCTTGAACTATGACAATAATTAATTTGGGCTTATAAGACTATTACCATAAAAATCCAATGTTTTAATATGTTAATTAACTACATGTGATGAAGTTATCTTCAGTTTCACTTATTTAGACTTCTTTAATTTCATATATTTAAATATCTTCATAGATTTATTCATTTATATATATTTAGTTTCATTCATTTAAACTTCATCATAAATGGAATTCAATTAAATAACCTTAGATTACAAAAAAATGGCAATGTATTAGCTAGTCCCAAATTATGTTTACTATTTCATTAGCTTATGCCTTTTGATTATTATAGATTTCTATTATGTAAATAACTAAATATGGAAAGAAAGTTATTTTTAAATCAATTTAACTTAAAAATTTATATTTGTTTTGATATGCCTTATCTTTGTTTTTGTGTAATCAAAATGACTATAATAAAACTTCAAGTAAAAACAACATATCAATGAGAAAAGAGAAATAATTTTGCAAATTTACTAAACTTTATTGCTTTGTTCATAATGAAAGTACCTTTAAATAAAAAGAAACAATGTATTTACAAATTTATAAAATATAAATACACTAAATCATCAATAAATAAAAACTACATGTCCACAAATAACTACACAAGAACAATAAAAAAATTACTATATATATTAAAATATTCATCTTTAATGCAAACTCTAATATTGTTGCTAAAATTTCTGCATGTTGTACATTCCATTAGAAATGAGAGAGTATATAATGGAAGAAGTGGATGGAAGTGAAGTGAGAGCTCAAAGGCAATTATCATTTACAGGTTTTTCCATTTCACTTTCACTTTAGGGGAAATAAGAAAGTTTACAATGAAAGAGAAATGAACGTTATGGTTCTTTCATTGTACACTTTCTCAATGAAAATGGAGGGAGAGATTAACAATAATATTATGTATTAAACTCATCATACTCAAAAGCATGTTAAAGAGATGTCAAAAGAGTTCATATAGATAAACAAAATGAAAGCAAAGAATTATAAGGAAAAAATAGACTTTGGTTATTCAGCAAAATGATATCTTATGCTTATGCATTTTCTAACAAGACTCTTGAAATGCTTTTTTGACGATAATTGTTAAATAGGACTTACGTCTTATACTTTTGTAGTTTCCAACAAGACTCTTGAAATGCCTTTCAAACAATGGCTATTAAACAAGACCAATGTCTGATGCTTTGGCATTTTCTAATAAGACTCTTGAAATGCTTTTTAGATGACAATTTTAGTATAAAACTAACAATAAAAGTTACCACCCAAGTTTTATACATTAATTATTTCCTTGAATGTCAATTAAGTTTTTGTATAATTTTAAAAATGCTATGACATCAAAATATGCTTTTTTTTTGTTAACAAATGTTTATCAACAATTCTGAAGTAATAAAAATAAAGAAAAGAACCATAGTTGCAAGGACGTGAAGTAAGATATAAATGCAATAGTCAGGAATTAGGGGTCCAAAGACCTAATCCATTAGACATGAATCTCCTTTGAGCATACTATCAAGCATATCAATTGTTATATTAAATAAGAATCCCTGAGGAAGAGAAGTAGATTTAAGATAAAAAGCTACATTGAAACATTAATAAATAAACACCATAGCTACGAAATTAAAGAAAAACCACCAAGGTCAAGAACTATCATAAAAACTCCTTCAATGAAGCACCATAACCCAAAAACCATCCATTAGTCTATATTTATGTTTCTTCCTAATTGCTTGTGAGAATGATGTCCTGTTGACTTTGGTGACAAACCAACTAAATTTAGGGTGAAACATAATGAGAAAGAGGAGGAAATGCTAATCTATTACCCTCAAGTTGTGATTGAAAATAAGTAATTTTAGAGGCTTAGAGGAGAAACTAGATAAATAAGGTTACTAGTAGAAGCATGAAAAAGGACGGATTGAATATAAAGGAAGACAACAATAAAGGAAAAAAAAGGTTTCAAGAAAAGGAAATCAAAATAGAAAAGAAGGAATTGAGGAAATAAAAAGATAGAATTTAGGAAAATAAGGAAATGAAAGAGATCTTGAAAAGAAAAAAGAGGTGGAATTGATGGAGAAAGGAAGATGCTAAGATGAAACTTAGAGGAATCTCTCATGGTGGCTTGTAGCAATAAAGAGAGGAGGCTAAGAGAAAAACCCAATGAAAGGAAAAGCACACCTTTGCAAAATTATATTCATCTATTTTAATTTCACATAAAAATTATAGACAAATAATTATAATATAAATAAAAAATCACTAGTGCTAATTATGAAATTTTGCCATATAGTAGCAAACGTTTTTATAAATAAGAGATTAAATATTATGTTTATTTTAATTAATTTGAATAGTTAATGTAGGTTAAGATTTATTGAAATGATTATTAATTTGTACAAAATAACTTCCAATTTTATTTTAATTAATTTTTGTATAAAAATTATATGTTGATTGTGTTAAAATATGAAGATTTATATATTTGTTTCAACTAAAAATTTTTTCCCTCTTGCAACTTGTTATAAGTATATTGATCCATAAACCATGATTCTTTATTTTGAAAAGACATAATAATTCTCTTAAATTTTTCTACCAATATAGGAAAAGACCCTTTATTAACTTCTTGCCTCTAAATTTAACTCCAATGGTTAATGAAGGTGAGAATTTACTTTTCCGATTGGTAGCCAAATGCTCATATTTCCACTATTTTAATTGGTAGCTCTTATGTTGTTATGACCATATCGCTTTTATAATAAATGTGCTTTGTTTTCACTCCATTAGTGTTTCTAGTTTTTATTATTCTTTACATATCCATTATTTCACTTCATGTGTTAACGTTAATTTAGGTCGTGATTGAGATGAATTGAAGATTCAAAGTGAAGTAGAGTAGTACTAGCAACTGATCAATCATTATAATCTACCATTAGAGATATAATTTTCTCATTAGTAACTAAATTAAGTGTGATAGCATATAATTGGTCTATTGGTCTAATTAGCTATATAAATTGGGTTTTCCTTCAAGTCTAAGTATATGCAAATTCTATTGTCTGCATTTTTTGAACGTGGCTTTCATCTTCATTTAATTAAGTTTTCTTTAAGATATGTTCCTATAATGGAAAATATAGGATGAAGGAAAGGTTTTTTAGAGTAGAACTATAATCCTATAGGAATAATAAGGAATCAAGGCTTAAAAAGGAAAAGAAATTAAGGAGGTATGTATTTGAATAATTATCCTTCAACAATCCAAAATCTATATCATTAGCTTTTACAATAAAATTAGATAAATTTAAAAATGCATGTTTGGATGAGATTACTAACCAAGTGACTAATGTTGAAGATTTTCAAATTACTCGGTCTTTATTTATGAGTATTATTACTAAAGTCTTTATCAAACAGTACCATCACCAAGTTACCCTTATTGATATATTTCATAAACATCAAGTTGTAAATTCCAAACTTTTTATTGCAAAGGTAGAGGTCTAAGAATTGAAAGCTAACAATGAAAATTTCATAGAACAAATCGAGAGTATGAACATTTAAATGAGCAAATTGGGATCTAAATTGCAAAATATGGAAAAACAAAATTCTTAACTTGAATGGCAATTACAATCTCAAACAATTTGTTGTAGGAAGATAACTACTTTCTTAATGTAAAGTATTGAAAAATTTTATCTTTGTTAGGTGTTTTGGAGTATTAGTGCTTATGGATACAAGTAAAACTCAACTTGAGCTTTTTAAAAAAGAAAGAATTATTAGATTTTGCATTGGTTATGGCTAAGTTAGACACTTTTCATTAACTTGTTTTAGGCTTAACTCTTACAAAAAATACCTATAGCACTATTTAGCATTGCCTATTTTAATTCTAAAGTCCTTACATACCTTATATTTGTGGTAGTCTTGATCAGCCCCTTTTTTTTTAACTTGCCAATTACTCAAACTATAACTTTGCATTTTAAATTAGCTAGTGTACAATTTTACATTTCATATATAGTTGCAAGTATAGCATTAACATAGCCCCTCTTGAATCATGAATCTAAGAAGCATATCAATGTTTAGAGTAGCATGGGTTTGCAATAAAACATCACATAGAGTTGAAAGATGTTAATTTCATAGATTTTGAGTTAGATCAATTACCAACATAAAAATTTTTACCCATTTCAAACTTACATGAGGGAATTGGAGATTACCTAAAAGAGTTTCAAAGTTAATTAAGTTTAAAAGTGGGAAGGTATTATTACAGAAGTTAATTCATAAATACAAGCAATACAAAAGGGCAATAGCAAAGAATGAAAGATCATTTTACTTCATTAGATGGTTATTTAATACTTAGTTAAATTTATTTTTATTTTTGTTTTCTTTTTCAATGTTGTTTGGTCTACAAGTGCATTTTATGTAGACTTTGGTTGATTTTGGTTCATGTAATTTCAAGTATTTAGTTTTATCTATTTATGTTCCCATCCTTGCAATTGTTTTCTTGTGTAAAATGAAAAAATTGTTATAAATAATAGATATAAAACACCTTTGAATTCTAATGTTTTCATTTTTTTAATAGAAAATTATACACTGATTCTAGCAAAAATTAAAGATTTGTGTATTTCTCTTTTAACATAAAAGTTTTATCTATATCACCGGTGATGAATCAAAAGATAGTCAATGAGCAATTACCATTTTTTCATTAGTACAAAAAGCATATTACCCAAATGGAATTGTTGAGAGAAACGATAAGTTCAAAACTTCAACTATGAAGAGAGTTGGAATCAAAGAACTTTTGTTTAAGCATAAGTAAGATGAAGTATAGATGCAGGCATAACAAACAACATCATATCAATGTTTCCAAAATGAAAATTGGGACCATAATATTCCTAAAGTTGAAATATTAGGGCATGCAAGATCTATTTAATAAGAAATCTAAATTCTTTTCATTTTTTTTTAATTTTTTTGTCACCTTACAAAATTAGATAAATTCTTTTGTAAATTTTATTATACTTAAAAAATTATAAATCTTATTATATATAAGAATTTGTGTTTCTATCCTTGATGCAAGAAAATGATAAGAGAAAATCAAGTTCATTTTACAAAGATGAAGAGATTGGGGGAAGATGTTAGAAAGACAATATTATAAATGAATTCATGGGAGAAAATTTCAAATATAGCATAGATTGATGAAGGAATGATAAAAGTACACTTGAGGTGATGTGGGTATGTGAAAAGACCCCTACAAATGCTATAATAAAAAAAGAGGATTGATAAAAGTATAATTCATTTAGAAAAAGTTAAAGAAGACTGATTAGGGGATAATTTATTTAGAAGAAGGGCCATTGAATTATTATGAGAAATCATAAAAATGATGTTTCATTTTCATCTTAATTTTTATCCTAAACAAAAAAAAAAAAACTTAGGCAACCTTAATTAAATAAGATAAGGGTGATAAACCTCTAATTCTTAGTAAATTCCAATTAAAATAAATGACTGTGCAACATTCCAAACAAATAAACACAATAGAACCTCTTCCAAAGCCATTGCAAATTTAGATCCAAAACCTACTAAAGTGCTTATTAGATACCACTAAAAACCAAAGTTCCAAAATGTTATACAATTAGAGCTAAAGTTTTGCAATGAAAGTCCTAAAATAATAGCTTATAAATTTTTCCTAAAAGGTTGGCATTAGCTTCTAGATGCCTTTTTATGAAATAATTTTGGTTGATTCTGGCTTAACAGATAATCCAAAATTAATTATGTATTCAAATTTGAAAATTCTAAATTTTTTTCATAATTTTTGAACAGGGACAACCTTCCTGTCAAACAAGTGTCTAAAAATTTATTATTTAGTTAAGTGTTTTTAATGAAAAAGTTTTATATAATACTATTTATTTTCAAAATAAAAATTAGCAACATCTATTGTTGTTTTTTCAACACTTAACACCTTATATAAGTTCTCAAGTTAGCAAAGGTGGGGGGACACAGACCAACTTCATTCTTTTCCAACAAGTTTAATTATGTAATTAGAACTCTTGAAATAAAAAAAAAAAGTGTAGATGCAAAGGAAGAAACAATTAGCGTAAATATGAATGAAGAATGATATGCTTTTCTTTCATCTAAATATATTAAACCTCCCAATTTAAATATAATATTGTGTGCGCATATGTGTGAAGAATAAGTCATGATTATCACATTTGAAGGGTTAGAATAAAAATATAAAGGTTTTATTTTGCATAATAAATAAGTTTACTTACAACTTATTGACTTGATCAATAAGTTATAAGTTAATCTCTAAATCAATAAGTTATAAGTTAATCTCTAAAGGAATTTTGTGCACTAGTTTTAGTTTATTGAAAAAAATAAGTTCTAATGTAATAAGTTACTTTAAGTTATAAGCTACTATATTTTTAATTTTTTTAAAATCTATCCTTATTTTTTTTATTAATTTACAATTCAAGTCTTTTATAACATAAATCTAAATATCATTTTTTTATAAAATTAATTAATTTAAATGAGTATGTAATGTTATAAAATATAATAATTATTTCTATTATAAATTAAGTGATTATAATTATAAGTAATTATATTTTAAGTAATTATAATTCTATTATAAAGAATAAAATAAAAATATGTAAATAAATATATAATTCATAAAATATAATTAAATATTAGATATTATATTTTTATTTTTGAACATATTAATTATATTAATATAATTTAATTTTTAAATAAATAGAAATTATTTTAATTATATATTTATTTATCTTAATATATTTTTTATATTATTTTATAATTTAACTAGTTCAATAACTAATTTTATAAAATAATTTTTATATAATTAATTAATTTATTAATTATTAACTAATTTATAAGTTATCAATTATTTAATTCATTTTAAACCAAAAAAACATTTCTTAAATTTTAATATTCAATAGCTATGATGACATGGCATGGAAAATATTTTCAAGACTTCGCTCAGTCGGGGTGGCGTTAAACTCAACAATGACTCACTACAAAAAGTAATGCAAAATGAAAAGAGACTTTTGTTGCGCCAACTCCAATGACTAGATTTTGGGCTTTGTTCTCTTGTGAATGAGGCCCATGTCCATTTATTTTATTGTAGAATATTTTGATTAATGGGTTACCTTTCTTGGCCTAACCGTGTCATATTACAAAAATGTATGCTTTTTCCAAAACTAATAATGGGCTTCTTTGATAAATAGTTGTTTGAACAACTTTCGAATATTTTGAGTAGTTTTGATTGGTTGATTGAGAAAAAAATAATTTGTGTTTAATAATTAACTATTTGAAATAACAGTTTGGACCTTCAATCCACCATTTCAAAAATATTGGGAAGTTCAACATTTTTCAATGAGCCGATTAAGGAAAAGATCATTTTATCCCTAAACAATTTTCTTATTTTCTATTTTATCCTTTCAATAATGATTTGTTTGCCTCGCCACCTCTATTTGTGTGTTCTTCCTATTGCTATTTGTTTTATGTGTGTGGATTTTAGCGATTTTGCTATAAAAACCTAAAGGGAATGTGGTTTTTTTTATTATTATTATACCTCTTTTTAGCTTGACGCTCTGATGTGTTCAAAGTTTTTAACTTCAAAGTTGGCATAGTAGTCTTCATTTTTAATTTTTTGTATATTCAAATTATTTATTAAAATAAATGATTATATTAAAATTAAAAAATAATAAAAATTATGCAAAAAAATTCAATATATTATCATAAAACTTAAAAAATAATTACACAAGATAATTATTATAACTAAACATATATAAAATAATTATCATAACTAAATAAATATATTAATTAGAATAATAAATTATTATTAGTACAGTAAAATAGTAATATATTCATATGTATATATATTATGAATTTAGTTAACAAAATATTTGTATCTATTAAATTAATATTGAATTTTTTTTAATTTAGGTCATGTGATTTTTAATCACTCTTCTAATTGAAGGTTTTCTATATTAAAAAAATTTTGTACTTTGATTTATTTCTTATTATTTTAGTTATTATCATTAATAAAGTTATAGATAATAAATGAAATATAATTATGAATTTATTTTTCCAATTTCTTTTTAAGAAATCATTTAATTTATATGAAAAGTAAATTTCTATGAGAAGTAAATAATTAAATAACTCATAAAATATATTTATGTCATTTTACATATAAACAATTATTATAAACAACTAATTTTACTAAATATTTTTATTTAAATAACTAATGTAATTAGTTAGTTAAATCAATTAATATAATCAGTTATAACAGTTAATTTAATCAGTTAATCACTACAATTATCAGCTAATTGCTAAAATGTGTATGCCCTAACTCCAAATACAACAATGCTATTTTTATACTTTTATTTCAATTCTTACACGTTAAAGCTCTTACATATTGGCCGGAGACTCAGAATTATACGTCCCACCTTCATATAAAAGGTCTCCAAATATTTGTAAAATTAATTTAAAGCTTTTCTAGGTTTTAAAATTCTTTAAAGACAATTTCCAATCATTGCACTTGAAAACAGATTTATGTAGTTGACCTCCTTCCTATATAAACTTACAACTCACCCATAAATTAATCTTTTTTTTTTTATGATGCGTATGAAAGCTAAATCCTAAAAAAATCAATTGTAAATAAAATAGGAGATGCATCATCAAAGTGGACGTTTTTAGGCACAAGATGGGCTGATCAAGCTATTAAATAATTTGATTAAATGGCTAAGGCTGATTTTAAATATTATCCTTATATTAAATAATAATTTGTGGTTCTAGTATAGGTTAAAACCACAATTGTAAATTCTAAACTATATGCATATTTTTAATAATAGAAATGATTAGATTACTAAATGTGCAATGTAAAAATTATAAATTGAATTCTAAATAAAAAAATATAAAATCATTAAAAAATATTAAATACTACTTAAATTAAAAATTCTCATCCTAAAATCATATATTTATATCACTTTTAATAGAATAAGTCAAAACAAAACTATTAACATCATAGCTTCACAACATGTAATAAAATAACAAGGGAACAGGACAAAATTATTAATGAGTAATGGGTATTTGGTCAATTAAAGGTTGGGAGTGGAATTGGGCTGGGTTAGGTTGAGGTTAATGCACTGAATTTAGTATGAAAATTAATTAATATCACACAACTCCTTTCAGATTTTAAAACTTACAAATATCTATTATTTTAAAAAAGTAAAAATATTAACAATTCAATTTTAAAAAATAGACATGAAACTGCTCATAACTATTTCTATTGATTTTTATCATGAATTTATTTTTTTTAATGTGACAGTCTTTTAAAATAAATTATTAACAATAGAATTGGTTTTATAATGTTTTTTGTGATATAACTGAAGATAAACATTTTATATAAATTATTATTGAGACTTAACTAAATTACATTTTAGAATATAAGATATGTGTATCTTTTATTTTTTATTATACTAAAAAATAGTTAGAATAAGTAATAAGTGGCTCATCTTTATTCTTTTTTATTTTCTTTAATCAAAATTTTAATATTTTCAAATTTTAAAAACTGTAGAGGAATTTTGTAACTTTAAGAAAATTATATGATAATAGATCTTACTTTAAGGTATTTTTTAGTTCATGGAATTAAACATTTTTGGAAATTTCAATATTTTTAAAAATGTGATTCCTAAGAATTTAATTCTTGAAAATATGACATTCCTATATTTGATTCAATTAAAAATATTTGTAAGAATATTACAATATTATTTTTAATTATTTTAAATATTTTTAAAATATTATTAGAATATAAAAAATATTCTTATTAAAAATTGAGTTGTTAATGGTGACGGGTAATAGCTAATGGTAGTTATTAATAATAGGTAATAACAAATAATAGTTATAATGATAAGTGATGGTTAGTAATAATCACCTAACATAGGTGATAGTTGATTATGATTTCTAGGGATGGGTGATGGTAAATGGTGTTTATTGGTTGTGGATGGTGGCCTGTTGTTATGGATAATGGTTATTGACGATATGTAATGGTGAATAATAGTCATTAGTGATAGGTTATAACTAATAATGGTTATTAATAATGTATAGTGGTAAATATTGACCACTAGCAGTTGGTAGTGATGAGTGGTTATTATCACTAGTGAGTGGTAGCCAATAATAGATAATGGTTACTAGTAATAAGTGATAATGAATGATGGTTGATTGCAATGAGTGGTGGCCAGCAATAGTTAATAATGATATATAGTAATAAAATAGGATATTAATGATAATAAAACTTTAATAGAAGAATAGACAAAATAGTTTATTTATATCAATTAATAGACAAAATAGTCTATTTATATTAATTAAACATTCTCATGACATGAAATATTAATTACCCACTTTCTTCATAGAAATATTTTGAGGGAAGATTGAGATTAAAACAATCCTAAGAGTGTTTACATTTTCAAAAATATTTTTTTAAAAAATTTGAACTAAATATAAGAATCATACTATACACATAAAATTTCTTAGTAAAGAAATTATGTTAAACAGATAAATTTATTATTAACTTTGATGAAGTGGAGTACAATCTCTACTTTATCAAAATTAAACATTCTCATGACATGAAATTAAATATTTATACTAATTAAACATTCTTATGACATGAAATGTTAGTTACCCACCTTCTTCATAGAAATATTTTGAAGGAAGATTGAGATTAAAATAATCCCCAAAAGTGGTTATATTTTTGAAAATATTTTTTTAAAATTTAAACTAAATATGAGAATCATACTATATGCATGAAATTTCTCAATAAAGAAATTATGTTAAACAAATAAATTTATTATTAATTTTGATGAAGTGGAGTACAATCCCTTATTTCTTGAAAATCCAAGATGATCTAATTATTCTTTTCAACTTGGCTTTGATTGAGGATTTCAAGAAGCTTGATCTTAAATCAAATGCTATGTTTCAATTGAGGACTTTCAAGAAAGCTTGATCGTAGTTCGAATGGTTGAATTTGACTTCTAATAAAGGCTTTGATATAGCTCAATCTTGGCTTGAAAGTTGAATAATCGACTTTAATGGAGGGTTTAAAGAAGCTTGATCTTGATTAAAGGTTGAATCTAACTTTGGATGAGGACTTTGATGCAACTTGATCTTATCTCAAAGGTTGAATAGTTGACTTCAATGAAGGGCTTGAAGAAACTTTAGAAGACTCACAAACTTGAATGCTGAAGTTAAAATCTTCAACTTTGAATAGTTGATCTTAATGAAAGTTAGAGAGACTTTAGACATTTAATCGTTGTTGGTAGAACTTTGGGAGAGTTTCACATTTCTTTCTTTAATAACTTATTGATTAGTGATATAAATGAACTTTCTATATGTACTAATGTTGAGAGAGATCATTCACATGATTTTAATGATGTGAAATTTAATATATTTATATTAATATCTTAAATTTAAAATTTTTATTTTACTTGAGGTGAAACTTCATAAAAATAAGAAAAATAATAATAAATAAACAACTATTTTCAAGATTTCTCTTTGAATTTTATTGGATTTATTACTTAAAAAATATTTTGTGGAACCTACTTATTTTTCACGTGGAATTTTAAATTATAATAAATAATTTTGTATTGATATAGTTTATGAGGTGAAAATTAAATAGGGTAATTTTTAATTGTTTAGAAATGCCCCATCAAAACTTATTCATAAACTTAAACACAGTTTTATGTGAATGATCAAATTTTTTAAAATATATTTAAATTAATGCCAATGATTTTCTTTTAAGCGAACCAATTGTACACAATCTTTCGATTGTTGAAGAGATCACGTAAACGAAACTAAGGTTCGCATATCCTTCATTCTCTCAAATTTGTGAGCATCCAATATCGCAATAATTATCTTGGGCATGCTAATCAAGGGAAGAGATTTGCAATACTTGTGCGAAGACGGTGACGCAAAGAATTTGGATTCAAATCAAACTTCACATTAAATCAGGTACTTGTACTTTGATAGTAGTTTTTTTTAAAACAAAATCCAAAACATGTTTGAATAATACTCCTATGCAACCTGTAGTATCACACTCAATCAAAAGTGCCACCCTTTCGCGATCCCATAGTCGTTTATCATAATTTCGTGTAATTGACGACAGGTCTTATTATAGATGTATATATGAACGAGGATGAGATATTTGACTTAAACTCATATTCTTCCTTCTCATCTTTATTCTTCATTTTTTTTAATTTAAAAATATTATTCATCAAAGAATTGAGATAATATTTGAAATCACACACTTTGAGTTGGTTTGAAACTTTAACTCCTTATTACCATGATTATAAATAAAGCATTTTTCTCCTCTTTTTCTCCACATTACAAGAACATCGAGATCAGATGTTAATTCTTCAATTCTTCTCACTTTTTCGTTCTCTCTTTATGTAATCCATGCATTCTCTCTCTCTCTCTCTCTCTCTTGCTCTTTCTTTCTTTTTAGTTGCAACTCTGATATCTTCATGCTATGCGAAGCTTTTGTTGTTCTTATCAAAATTGATTCAAGATTTGCTCATCATATGAATTGGTTGTACAGTGCTTGAAGACGACCGATCTCATCTCTACCTTCAGGTGTTTGAACAATCTTCAAAACAATTCCCTGTTAGGTCTGCCATTTGTGAGCTCCATATTTATGAACCCAAGGTCAATCGCTGACCTTTTTTTAATTTTATAGTTGTATCTTCCTTTGTTGTAAATTTGCAATGCCATGCTTTGAGTTTGATTGTACGTATTGATGAAAGCATGAAAAGGTGACCAAGTTAAAACTCGTTCAGCAAATCCCATTATATTTAGGTTACAAATATTAAATTCACATTTATTCATTGAACATCTGCATTGTTAATACCCCTGTTTGGTTGTAGCGATTGCAATGCGTAACTTGCTTCTCTTTGACTTCATTATCTGCATTACTTCATGCAGTCTATTACTTCTTCTAACTTCAAGGCAATTAAGCTGTTTGGAGTGATGATGGAAAACTAGTATGATGCGACAATTGACGCTCGTACTCCAAATGGTTATTATATATGTTTGTCACAATAGTAACAAAGATAAGGTGGATCATTAGGCTTTAGTCATAGAATTTGTCTACCAAGCTTCTTATAAAACTTCATGCTGTGAAAGTTACCAAATGAAAGAATATAGAAGCGCTGAAGTCAAAGATGCGGATGAATCAACTTAGAGGCTGACAAAGTAAGCGGCAGAATGCAGTAGCGCTTCCTTTTCAGGTAAATAAATTGTTTTTCATATTATTACGGTATATGCACATGTTTATATTTGGTGATTATATGTTGATATCGAAGCAAGGTTGGGCCATGTTCATGCGTGGGTAATTTTATCACTTTATCATCTTGTCATTGACTTGAGACTCTATCCTAAGGCGCATTCAAAAGTCTTCCTTTATATTCAACATTGGTATACTGATGTAAAGCTCTTTCACCACTTCAATATGTGAATCCTAAAGCATTGCTGATTCCTTCACCAAAGACCTACTCTTGAAGATATCAATCTTCTTTGACACTTATCCACTCTCTCAATGAAATCAATCACTTCGAATGTCACATGAGTCTTTGTGGGTTTAAGAATCCTTCAACAATCTTCTTATGATAAAGTCAGTTATATTGCTACTGACTTATACAGCGCTTGTAATGTGAGCCCCTCTATCTATAGCAGTAGAACAAATATGACACATATCCCTTCTGCTATGAGTTACGAAGAACTTGCAATATGAGCACTTTCATCTATGGCATTCAAGCATATCTCTTCTGCTATTGAGCTATAGAGCGCTCATGACATGAGTGCCTCTATCTATAGTAGTGTAGAAAATACCTATTTTTTACTTTACACAAATATTGCCAAAGAGTAGATTATCATAATGAGATATTTATGTAAGATCAGGTGAAATTCTAGTTTTGCAATTCAACATTCGAGATGATGATTAGTGTCAACATAAAAAATGATTGCCAACTATCGAGATTGTCTTCCATTAACTTTCAAAAACTTACCAATCTTAACGTTCCAAGTTAGCCATGACTAAAGATGATCTGTTGTCATTTTGTCTCAATAAGATGAACTTTCATGATAGTGTCATTTGAAGATAGTTATAACCTCACATCATGTTTAGGACTTTGCATCTAACAATATTCATGATTTGACTTCTGAAGATGTTTAACACTTTGCATTTAAAAATGTTCATGATCTAACTTCTAAAGATGTTCGAGACATTGCATCTGAAGATGTTTAGGACTTCGCATTTAAAGACATTTAGGACATCGTATTTGAAAACATTCATGATCTAACCTTTGAAAACATTCAACACTTCACATCTTTAGACATTCATGATTCGACCTTTGAAGATATTTGGAATTTCACATTTAAAGATGTTCAAAACTTTGTATTTGAAGACATTCAAGACATCACATCTAAAGACGTTCTTCCAATTGAACACACTCTTAATAACATATAAGTATTTTATACTTAGGATAAATAAGAGTTCGTACATCTACTATGAATGGCAAAAAAATGGATCGTGAATTTTGTCTTGTGGGCCACAGATTTGATATTAGTTTTTACCCTATGGGGCAAGGTGCAAGGTAAAATTTTGCCCCGAAGCAATTACGTAGAGCAAAGTAATATTGCCCTGCAGTGCCCTAAAATAATAAATTATTTCTTATTTTTATATTATATTTGAAAATATATATATTATTATAAGTCCATTGTAGTAATTTTATAATTAAAAATACTTATCTTAATTATTTTTAACTAATATTTATCTTAATATTTTCTTTTAAATTTAAAATTAATTGGATAAATTATATGTGATTTTAAATTAACATTATTATATTATATTGAATATTAAATATTAGTTATGTGTATATTTAAAATTTATAAATTTTACTATTTTTTCAATTTTTAAAATTTATTTTAATTTTCTTGCGTATCACGAGGATGAGGCACCAACTTACCTTGTAATTAGAGATAGGGCAGGGATAGGGTAGAGCTCTATAGTTGCGAGGTAAGACAATATACTACTGATCTATCATTGCCTTACCCCATTGCTATCCTTACTTCCTTACACACTTCATAAGTCATCAAATATGTTTGGGGTCATACCTTTTGGCAAAGGACCAATATTCTTCCCTAAGCAAAAATGCCATCATCCATGACATCAACTTAGAGATTTTCATTCTTAAACATGCATCCATATTAGAGACATTAGTCAAAGAGAAAATGCATAACTTAGCAAACTTGTGAATGTATTGAACTTTGAATATGAAATCTTATTTGTAATTTCATATTGAGTTTTTTTTAATTGTACAAGGGCATTCTTTCTTATTTATTTTTAATAACTATACTTGGTAGCTTACTAAGTTGCCTACATACCTAATAAAGGATAAAGTAAAACATAGCTCTTTTTTTTTTAATTTGACTTGATCATCCATAGTTTATAATCGTATAGGTCAAAAGTAGTATATACACTTTAATTTTGATTTAACCATTCATAGTTTATACTCATGCAAGCCAAGAATAGCACATATATGTTGACTTTCATTTAATTGTTTATAGTTTATACTTATGGAAGCCAAAATAATACATATGTATTACATGAGACTTTTTTTAAGCCATATACAATTTATACTCATGCAAGCAAAAAGTAATACATATGCTTTAATTTTGATTTAGTTGTTCATAATTTATACTCCTACAAGCTAGGAGTATTCCATATGCTTTAATTTTGATGTAGTTGTTCACAGTTTATACTTGTGCAAGATAGGAGTATTATATAAGATTTTTTTTAGGAACTATATGTAATTTATCCTTATATGGGCCAAAAGTAATACATATACTTTGATTTTGATTTAATTGTTCATAGTTTATACTTATAAGGGCTAGGAGTATTACATATGCTTTAATTTTGATTTAGTTATTCACAATTTATACTTGTGTAGGCTAAAAGTATTACATGAGATTTATTTTTTTTAAAACCATACACAATTTATACTTATAGGGGCCAGGAGTAATACATATGCTTTAATTTTAATTTAATTGTTCACAATTTATACTTGTATAGGCTAAGAGCATTACATATGCTTCAATTTTAATTTAGTTGTTCACATTTCATATTCATATTGATCAAGAGTATTACATATGATTTAATTTTGATTTAGCAATTCATGATTTATACTATTGTGGGTGAAGAATATTGTACATGCTTTGATTTTAATTTTGATTTAGCCGTTCACAATTTATACTTGTATGAGTTAGAAGCATTACATAAGATTTTTTTTATGGAAGTTATACGTAATTTATACTTATATAGGTCAAGAGTATCATGCGCTTTATTCTCATGTAATTAAAAGGGTGATGTAGTTGCTTTCATGCATAAAAGTGCTTCAAGAATTTTTCATTGATTAAACCAATCTTCAATCCATTTTGATCGACTAACATATGCACCAATAGTGTAAATTTCTTGAATCACATATAGGCCATCCCATTTTGATAGGAATTTTTTACTAGTGCCATGAGCAGTGATAATGGGTCTTCTAATAGCTAATAACAAATCCCCAATTTGAAAAAAGTATGGCTTTACCTTTTTGTTAAATGCTTTCGAGAAACAAGCTTGAAAACATTTTAAACATTGTTATGTTTCTAGCCTTTTCATATCAAGTGCTTCTAACTCTTTCAACCTTAAATACATCATTGAAAGACTTTTTGAATTGCTATTCTCAATGACAAAATTTACCTCTTAAGTGGTAATATTGCTTTAACACTATAAATGAGTGAATATAGCATCGGTTAAGTAGTTATTCAACATGTGGTTCAATATGCCTATAATGTTACTCCAATTCTTCTATCACAATATTTTTTTTTATCTATCCATGACTTTTTTCAACAAACTATAGGGGGCTTTATTAAAAACTTAAACCAGACCATTAGTAAAGGCATTATACATTAAGAAATTATAATGCTTGAAGCTAAACTTCTCTCAAAGCTTATCCATTGCCTTGTTATAGAACTCCTTCTTATTATTAGTGGTAATGTATGTAAGTACTCTATATTGG
This sequence comes from Sindora glabra, assembly GCA_020226215.1. NCBI lineage: Eukaryota > Viridiplantae > Streptophyta > Magnoliopsida > Fabales > Fabaceae > Sindora > Sindora glabra. The sequence goes on along the minus strand of CM035235.1, from coordinate 33,392,613 downwards.
AATATGATGTTTCTGTAGGTGAAGTTTGAAATTATTTTTTTTCTTATCTTCTCTAAATGTTTCCACCTCAACCTATTTCAAGAAGTAGCTTGTTACAGCTAGAATATATGAGTGATTACTAGAAGACTTCAATATGATTGGAACAAGTGCATCAAGAGCTTATGCATTAAAATGCTATGAAGCAATTGTTAGGTGCAACGGTTTCAATGGTTGGTGAATGAAGTTTCCATGGAATTGATAAGCTTCACTTTTTTTAGCAAAGTCAATGTAATCATTTCCCATGGTGGGCTAATAGTAACCCATTCTTTTTATTCAAAAGTGCAACTTTGGTTTAGATTAATTAGTGCTATAGATTTCAGAGTGAGCTTCTTCCAAGGAATTTTTTACTTTATCTTCCATAAGACATCATAAGAACATACTTTTGAATGACCACTAATAGAGAATATTTTTGTAGTATATGAATCAAAAGGCTCAATAGTGAATTTTAATTCTATGTTGAGGATCATTTAATAACTTGTTGTGTTCGAGCAATTAATCAAAAGTTCATGCCAATCCTCCTTCTCAATTTCAAAGACAAAGACATGATGCATACTTTATTTAAAATATTTAGTCTCATTTTTAAGAGTAGGAGTGACCACCTATCTCTATCATACAAAAACTTTTACATTGGTATCCATATGCATCAATGTCAAAGCCAAATAAACTAAAACATTAGCCTATTTATTTTCTTTTTAAGGTATATAGGTTTTTCACTCTAATCAAATTATTTGAGAAATTGCATGGCATATTTGTAATAGGGTAAAAGATTAGGTTTCTTCACTTTATAAGCAGATAAAAGTTAATTAATTATCCACTTTAAATCTCCAAACACTTTTATCCTTGAAATTTTCATCTCTTAAGCCATCTTGAGTCCCATGATCAAATAATGATATTTAGCCAAATTGTTCAAGCAGCATTTGGTCAAGTTGAAGAAGCATGGTAGAATATCCCCTTTTTAACTTATAAAAACAACACTAGTATCAGCCCTTTCAATTCTTGTTACACCATCGAAGAATATTTTCCATAAATATGAAAGTTCAACAAGCTTTACATCTTGATCTAGGAGTTTATTAGATAATTCATAATCATTAGGAATAGAATGATCAACTAGGATGCTTGCTAGTTCTTGGCCTCTCATTACTTTCTGAGGAACATATATAATGTTAAATTCTTAAAGAAATAATGCCATTTAGATAATCCTCTAGACAATACAGCTTGAGACATGATATACTTTAAAGAATCAATTTAAGAGAAATTGATTTATAGTGTGAGCTTGTAAATAATATTTAAGGATTTATATTGCATACATCAAAGTTAGGCATGTCTTCTCTCTCAGGGTATAATTCAACTCAGCATCATTCAAAATCTTACTAAGATCATACAAGACATTTTCTTTTTTCTTGATAATTTTCTTGAGCAAGTAAGACTTTAAACGGATATTCTTATGCTACAATATAAAGGATGAATGGTCAACTAGGAATGGGTGGTTGCAAAACTAATGATTTAAGTAGATAAGTTTTAATGCTTGCCAGTTCATTTTGACAAGCCTTATCCCATTCAAATGGAATATGCTTGTTCATACGTTAATCGAAGGTTAACATCTTCTTGCTAGATTTGAGATAAACCTACCTATGTAAGCAAGCTTCCCTTAAAGTCCTTTTAGCTTATGGATATCTCTTGGTTCCAATATTTTCATAATAGCATTAATTTTTTATTCATCAATTTTAATCCCATGAAGTCACATAATAAAACCAAATTTTCTAGATGAGATAGCAAATGCACATTTAAAAAGATTCATCTTTAACTAGTATCAATGAAGAAGTTCAAACACCATTCTAATGTCTTTTAAGTGTTGAGACTTCTTTTTTCGATTTTACTACCAAGTTATTAATATAGCATTTGACATTTTTGTGAAACATATCATTAAAGATCTTTTCCATTACTCTTTGATATATGACTTTTGCATTTTTTAATCTAAATGACATAACTTTATACTAATATATTCCTTTTAGAGTGTGAAAAACTATGAGCTCTTAATCTATTAATGCTATAAGAATCTGATTGTAATTGGAGAATCTATTTATAAATGAAAGAGTCTTATGGCCAATAATAGCATCAATTATAACCTTAATAATTAAAAGAAGGAAATTATCTTTAAGGCATGCTTTATTCAAATCTTAAAAGTTAACATAAATGTATATCTATCTATTTTTCTTCCTTATATGAACTATGTTAGAGATCTAAGTTAGATACTTAACTTCTCAAACAAAGTCAAGATCAATTAACTTCTTAACTTCATTTTCAATTTAAGGGATGAGCTCGGGGTGAAAATGGCATTGTGATTGCTTTACTAGTTAAACACCATGCCTTACTGATAAATGATGAACTATAATTTTTGGATCTAACTCAAGCATTTCTTTGTATGATCAAGTGAAGATATCTTAGAACTCTAATAACAAACTTGTATACACTTCTTCCTCTTCTAATATAAAATTTGCATGCAAGAAAATTGGATAAAGATCATTTTCAATGCCAAGGTTAACTTCCTTTAATTCATTAATGGTAGCCCGCATACCTTTTTCCTATGACGGCGGGGTAGTTTTTTTTCTTCAATTTGAAGTTTTTCATCATTTATGTTAACTAATATTATATGATTAATTAAATCATTTTCAAATTCATCAAATGTTCCACTTGTGATCATTATTGTTTGTTTTCTTCCTTTTCATACTTCATTAGCAATGACAACTTGTTTTATATGGTGCTTTATTCATGAAAGCATGAGACTTTAATGCTTTTTCTCCCAAATAAGTGATTTATTTCTTTACTTTATATTCTTCCATTTCAAAAAAGATGAGTTATAACCTAATTTTGGAAAGACATTCTTTTTTTTAGGAAACCTTTTTAGTTCTTGGTTTTCCAAGTCTATTGAAAATTGATATTTGAAGAGATCATTTACTAAAATAGTCAAAGATAGTAAGTCGAGATGGAGTTTCATTAATATAATTTTCATTATCTTTACTAGTAATATGTTAGCTTTTCATTTTCCTTTTTGAAATGTGCAATAGACTTGGTTGCTTAAAACATAATTCAACTCTTAAGTTTTTAATAGTATAGCCTTGTTTCACCAAGTTCTTTTAAGTACCTATGAGACTCTTGTCTTCTATCATCTCTAAAGGAAGTTTTCTTGATATATTTGACTTTTAACTATCATAAACTACTTTAGCAATCAACTTATAAGCATTTGGATTGAATTATTCCTTGGTTTGCCTTGATGGCAATGTGGCATGTTTAATGATAGAGCTTTGTCTTAGTCTTAAGAATCTTTTAAGCAAAGGATTGGTTATGCAAAAAGTTTTAAGCTTTTGTAATGGAATAGTTAAATATTTTAATTCTTTTAATTAAGCATTTTCATTTCCCATGAATGTAGATTGACCTATCTTTCTTCCTGAGAGTAAGATATAACAAAGCATTGTAGTACCTTTCGTTTTCCTTTCACAATCTTTATGAAAACTTACAATTTGTTTCCTTTTATTGTTTGACATTTCATCTTCCATATTTTTCTTACCAATTTTCATAAAAAGAGAAGTTTTGAATGTGGGAGGATGCTTTTCATCTCTTGCATTATTTTTCAAGTATATATAAAGAAGTATAAGTGAAGATTCTTAAACCATATTGACCTTTATTATTTCCAATGTAAAATTAACTCTTACTGTCTCATTATGTTTATAATTTTAGAATAAAATTATGCTCTACCTAATTTTCTTAATATAGATTATTTAGAAGAAATTAAAGCAATGAGAACAATAACCAATCCATTAAACTTGAAAATTCAAAGTATCCAAATGACTTGAAAAACAATAAAAAACTAGAAATAAACTAAAATAAAGCTAAAATGACTAACAAGTTGCATTATAACTTATAACTATATCCTCTTAAAGCCTTTAATTAACATACAAATTAGTATTCTACCGATACATGACAAGTTACATAAGCCAACGTTTCTAGCTCACATATTAATAACAAAACCAAACTTACTCACATTAAGTCTTAAATATTTAATTATACCTTTAAATAAGCCATATATTATTCCAATTATTGCCAATTAATTTCTTTCTTAATAGGCCTTCCAATATTATATCTTATTTTTTTCATTTACATGAATGTCATTCTTCATACTATTCAATACTCATAATCTATTTTAACTAGTGAATTTCTAAAGAACTAGATGGTAAGGTATCAAATTTGGTAACTTATAATCATCCTATGCACTAAAAGGATTTGTGGAAACCTTAAAGTAGGTATCAACATATTCTTAATCATAGTTCATGCTTCATAACTCACTATCACGAATTAAGTATGGCTAACCTAATTTAATAGTTGAAGATTTCTAAATTGTGCACTTAAACTTTAGGTCATTTTTTATACCAATTTTGTCACAACCTAACTTTGGACACATGACCAACATAGGAAATATTTATTAAGTGATTTCTTATAAGCCTAACTTATAGATGATGTAAACTTCACTTAATGGAAATGCTGAGATTTTGTTAAAAAAATGGCAATCACTTATTAATTAGTAAAAAATACTTCTAATTTTTTTTAAAAAGTAAACATAATTTCCTCTATTTTTTAAACCTGTAACTTAGAAAATAAACATTGTGCTATATACAAGAAAATATGCATCTATTAATTCAATAGATACATGGATATATTTAACTCAATACAAATCCAACTGTCAAACTTTCTTCAAGTAATACCTCTCATATCTATAAAAGTAAAAAGGGTTTATCAATCACTCTTAAGACCTAAAAAATGTGAAAATAAAAAGGTGAGTTATAAAAACCCAGTAAATGAATAAATTATTAAAACATGCAACCTAAAAGTAAACCTTATTAAGATTATAGAATACTTTAACTTTCAAAGAATCGTGTTAAGTATTACAATTTTGTAAAACAAGAAATTAGGAAAAGCATATTCAACTTTAAAAACACTTTGAATGAGCAAAAATAATATTTCAAGTAAATCATGTCAAATAAACTAGCAAAATCCAAAGGATTTTTACATAAATAACCATACAAAAATTAAGTGTTTAGGATTCAAGAGGTGGCCTTATGTCATTTTTGTGACTTGAGGCATTTTGCTTCTAGTGATAAAATAGAGATAATAGAAGTCATATGCATATATTACACTAGGTTTCAAGAGATGGTCCTTGTGTCACTCTTATAACTCATGGTATTTTACTTTTAGTGCCAAATCAGATGTAAGTAGTACAATAAAATTTAAGAGGTGGCCTTCTTGTTACTCTTGTGACCTATGGTACTTTACTCCTAATGTCACATCAATCTTATTATATCACACATCCATTTTTATATATATCTTACCATAAGCCATGGCAACTTAATCCAAGTGTACTTAGGGTTTTCTATAGAGAGTTCTTAAGGATCCATACTAAAATTAATTGTCTCAAAATTTGAAAATACACTTCATTTTATCTTTAGCACAAGAAAATCATATGTCATTTGATGCACCATTGTAACATGATGAAAATTAGATATTACTAGTTGATAGAAAAATTTTGCAATATAGGTTAACAACTAAGTAAAACCACTGCAGATCCACTTGATATATCCTTGTATAATAATTTAATAACAAATACAATGCAATTAAAATGCAAACAAAATGTAGAAATAAAATAAAATATAAAAAAAAATAAAATAAGACATGATACAAGAATAAGAAGGCAAACTTGATGCAATTGATAGAAATAAAATACTATTAATAAGGGTGATCATCGATCGGTTAAAAGCAGTTAAGACTGCTTTTTAAACCGACCGAAATTAACCGAAAAGTCTTTTTTTTCAACTGACCAAACCCGATTGCTTAGCCTTAACCGAAATTAACCGAAATTTTGATTTCGGTTGGTTAAATTCGGTTTAGAACGGTTTAAAATTTTGAAAATTTTTTTTAAATACCTAAATAAATTGATTTAAATATTAAAATTAATTTATAAATATATATTAATATCATAATTTCATTAATGTAACTATAATAAAAAATAATTAAGTATTAAAATATAAAAATGATTAATAAAATTTTAAATATGAATTTTTAAACAAAAAAATTAATATAAATTTTGATTAATGTCGGTTAAGTTCGGTTAATTGCGGTTAACAATTTACACCCGAAATTAACCGACCACCTGAAATTTATAAATTTTTTCTTTCAATTTTAACCGATAATAATATATTAACCGCTCTTAACCGATTAACTTCGGGTTCGGTCGATCGGTTAAGAGCGATTTAGAGGATTTTAATCACCCCTAACTATTAAGAGGTTTAATTTGAAATTTTAAATAAAATGCACTATTGAAAATAAAATACAGAAATAACATAGAAGCTAGAAACTCAATATAGCAAAATAATTGATTCAAGGATTTGAGAGCTCTTATATGGATTAATCACAGATCAAATATATTTGACATTTTTAATTGATTTTTTAACCTTGAGTTATCCAAAACCCTTATGATAATTTATAAATTGTATGCTTGATAACCATCTAGAATTTGATCAATTAAGATTAGTAGAATTAAATAATCCATATAACCTGTAAAGCTAGATTGAAATTGATTTAAAAATAGAATTCAATTGAATTAAAATATTGAATCAGAAACCTGTAATGTAATATTTCAACCTTCTATTCCCGATCAACTAACCACAATTCAACATAAAAATAGATAAATATTAGATGTTACAAGGTCGAATGCAAATTATATCGAATTAATATTTAACTCATGCAATTTTAAGCAATCAACATAAAGATTTAGGGAAAAAGAAAAATTAATTAGGAAGAGTTAACATTATAACTTAGATCTCATAATCTAAATAGAAAAGGCATCAAATTATTAAATTAACCATAAATCTAGGCTTGCATGGCTAAAGAAAAGGAAACTTGGAAAAGAAAGAAAAGTTATCTAATGTTCTTTTGAAAAATTGTGTAAAAATGTTATTGCCTTTAAAGGCATAACCTTAGATCTAATTTGTTATCCTTTAGAACCTAATAAAGTAAAATCATATATCTCTTAAGGTTACAAAGAATATATCCTTGCTAATTTTAGAAGCCTAGAACCTAATTTACAAAATAATGCACTATAAGGGTTATTGTAGTAAAATCTTATATGTTTGACTTCTAGCCAATATAAAACTATCAAAACTACATAGTTTTGCTAAACTCAAAACATAAAAGTTGTAGAGCCATATCTTAGGAAGCTTTAGACACTAATTTCACCTTGATTGGATCTCTGAAACTCTAAATATGGCCTAGAAATAAAAACTAACTTAAATTGGATAGAAACAAAGCTTTAACTTTTTGACTAAATTAGACTATCTAGACATCTAAATTGGGTTTCGACCAAAATATAAAAATTATAGAATTTCCTTTAAGGTTTCCAATGATATAAAGATGAACTAAATTTATTATCCAAAGCTCAAGATATAGCTAAAAATATGAAATAGTGTAAAAATTCAATATTAATTGAATAATTTCAAATCATTGTAAAACTAAATCCAAATTACATAACATGGGCAATTCTATAAAATTAACCATATAAGGGAAATAAAATAACAAGAAATAATATAGACAAAATCTTACACATGACCATTCCTTTGCAGAAAAAAATTCCAAAATAATTTCCATATCACTTCTCAAATAATCATTTAGTTTCCTATATCACTCTTGAATTCTAAAGAATTTTATACAAACATTATAAAATCATCATTTATTTTTATAATTCTTGAAATATAAAAAATCTAATAACTAAACATTCTCATAAATGAAATAAGAATAATACTTTCAATACTTCATGAAATTAAACAATTTCGATATATATATATATATATATATATATATATATATATAATGCAGATATGAACTTGTATAATAACCTATTGTAAATGAAGTCATTATTTAAACATAAACATAAAAGTAATCCCACATTCATATATATAAAAAATATAATAACTTATCATAGAATATTCATTCACCTCAAGTGTGTAATATCATGCTTGAATTCCAAAATACCCCAAAATAACAAATTCCACTAACTCATCTTAATTTATCATCATCAAACAGAACTAAGTTTTTACTAAATTAGGTTCTAATTAAACTTAACCACCATTTATTCAACTTGACTTCTTATAACAAGAGTCTAATTTTATCTAGTTCATTTTTGCTAAGACTTAAAATATTTTACAGCTACTTAAACTCATAGGAACACTTACGTAGTTAAAGGATAAATTTGAATAAAATCTTAATTAAGAAGTACCTTCTAACTAAGTACCTAGTAGTTTATAGAAGTAGTAAGAAACAACGATGGAAGTCAATACTTGCTATTAAGCTTGTTTAATTGGAGATAGTAGAATAAAAAAAGAGGCAACAATGATTATATTAGCCTTTAACATTAGTAGCCTACAATAGCATCATAAAGGAAGCAAAATTAGGAACAAAATTAGTAAGTTAGAGATTCCACATACCTTGAGTTAGATAGGAAAGGAAAAGAAAGGAGTTTACAACATAAGATAAAGCTCAACTATAATGGTTCTTAGTGTGGATCAATCAAAAAATGGGTTTCAAAAATAGGAATAAAGAAAATGGAAAAAATAAGGCTTGAAAAACCTCAAGTTAAGGTAGTATGCATACTACCTTAACTTTTTTTATTTTGATTAAATATTTCATTTGTCATAAAAATAAAATATAGCAAGTCATATCATAAATGTCACAAGATGTTACATTTATATTGCACCGTAGTCATACTATTTTTTTCCTTAATTTTTGGTGATTTAACATTGATTTGATATAAAGTTACATAAATTCATTTAGATTAAAATCATTTAATATTGCAAATTTCATTCAAAATCTTGCCATTATATTAGAAATTTCTTAAAATATTTATTGCAAAAGTTATAGCATTACATAAATGTATAATGTTGCAAAAAATATATAAAATCATGCATTTTTTTTTCAAAACACTCACAACTCTTAACATAAATTACATAAATGTAATTTCAAAAAAAAACTTGTAAGAGATCATAACTCATACAAGTTTGCCATAAAATTATGAAAGAAAATCATAATCTAATGCAATACTTCTCATACTTCATATAGTTGCAAGACTTGTAATATAACTTGCCAATATAATGGAATATGTTACAATCATTATGTATATTTTTCATTATTAATGTCAATGTTATGTAACTCTATCATAAACTCTTACAAAAAAATTACACTTACACAATATTTCTTATAGTTCATGCAACTGTCAAACTTATGTCATAACTTACAAACATTATGACAATTCTTATATTCGTCATGTATAATTTTCATTGTCAACATCACTCTTATGAAAATTTACCATTAAATCATATAATAAAGTTATACTCTAACGCGGTAATTCTTATGTTTCATGCAACTATCGAACCAATATCACTACTTACAAATATAACGATATATAAAAAGTCATCATACAAGTCATACATAATGCTAAAAATGCATGTATATAACCTATAGGTCTACCATAAAACCATGGAATAAAATCACACTCTAACATAATACTTCTCATATTTTATACAGATATATAACTTATGTCACTACTTATAAATAAAATGGCAATCATACTATAATTTTTGCAAGGCATACATATAAACTATAACATTATGCAAATCTATCATAAAATCATAAATCAAAGTCATACTTTGACATAATACTTCCTATACTTCATGCAATTGTATATTTTATATTGTCACTTATAAACATAATGACTATTTTAGATAGTCATCATGCAAGTTATACCATACTTTTCTTAAAGCTTACTTATGATCTATAATCTTATGTGAGTTTATCTTAAAATCATGTAATAAAAGTCATAAATTAGTTTACTTCATACAAAAGTAATATAAGGTAGTATAGGAGAAAGACATAAAAATCCTTTGTTTTCAATAAAAAAAAGGATAAATTAATATGGTTAAGAATTCAAGACCAATTTCAACAACACATTTAATCTTACTAGACTATTCTAGAGTGATCCCAAATACATGAAATAGAAGGATATAACATATAACAACAATATGCTAACAATTAAAATCCATATCTTTTTATTATGGTATGTTTTAAATTATTAAAAATAGACTAAACTTACTTTTTTGAGCTTGTACTCCTTAATGATGAAGTATTATTCTCATTTTTTTTTACAATTTTGAATTATATGCTTCACACATTATGCACCTTTTTATGTTACACAGTAATTAATATTTTTATAAATTATACTTGATATTTAATTTTTTGTGTATATTTTTTATTTAGACTTCAACCATTTAAGCAGTTATGCCATACAATTTGATTTAAAGAGTCATGGATGTGCTAGTTAAGGGTGATGTGGGTGTGATATCAAACCTTTCAATTGGCATTATTGACAAAAAGGAAAAGTGTGTACAAGCTAAACTGACTTCAATATTTTTTGAATTTCAAATTAAATACTTTGGTTGTTAAATCTAAAGAATAATATTCCTTATCATAATTTCAAATTTATATCTTATAAGCACATCATACGTGCAAGCAAAATAAGACATCTTTATGATATGTCATAATAAAGATTTTATTATCATTATTATTAAGTAACAAAAAATTATATATAATTTATTATGTTATTTTAGTGTTTTTACATATTTTATGCAATTTTTTACTTCTCTTCTGATTAGTATAATTATTATTACTCATACTTTCAAAATTTAAATATAGATCTTGCCATTTCTTCTTCTTTTTTTAGGTATATAACAAAATTGTGTCTGGACGCTCACTTGTTATAGGTATAAGATTTTCAAAAAAATAAAATTTCAAGTAATCAATATAAATTGATTTATATTTATATTTTATATTATACATGAGATTATAATATAATATTCTTGACAAATAATAAATGAAAATGAACTCAATATGACAGGTGGATTATGGATGAGCTTGAAGGTTTAAGAAGATAGATTTAATTATTAGAAGTGGAGGAGACATCCAATGGAAAAAACTGAGGTGGGAAAAAGAAAGTTTGTTAACTATAAAGTTTAGTATGAAAGTAAAATTACAAGTGTGACTCTTCACCTATCATAATTGTTTGCAATAAATGAGAAACAAAAGACTCTCTTATTACTTTTTATTTAAGATTATCATTAATTTAGTAATTTATTCCTTTTTTAACAATAGATAGTAAATAATAATAAATCCCTTTAATATAAATATATAAATAAAAAATATGAAAATAGTGTGATAGGAGATATATAATTAATATTTAGTATATTTTAAACATTTTCTAGTTGAATTGATAAGATGTTCCATAATCTCAATTATGATTTAAAATTATCAATAATATCTTTATGTAATCAAGATATATATAATAAAATTTTATTACTTATTGATTTATTGTAACAAAATATTACAAAATTAATATGAATCATTCAAAATTTTGGTAAATTTTAATAGAATCAAGATTAATATTAAATTTGAATTTAAAATTTTAGAATTTGAAAAATCCATTACTATTAACTTAAATGGAATTTGGTTTAAATTTTAAATTGATAAAAATTCCATAGTCTCAATCGTTTCACAATTGTGCCAATGATTTACTTAAACAATCCAACATAATTGCAATAAAATTTAATTACTAATTAATTTATTTTGACAAAATTTTAAAATGTAATCATTTAAGTTTTTGGAACAATTAATTTCTAATTAATAGAATTGAATGTAATAATAAATCAAAATTCAAAATTTTGAAAATTCACATTTATAGCCCTAACAAAAAAATGGCTGCGTTTAGCAAACGGCAGTTTTCGGTCAAATAGCTGTTTGACCGAAAACACTAGCCTTCGCAGCGTTTCGAAAATGGCTGTTTTACATGAGTCAAACAGCCATTTTTTAGTCAAACCCGCTAAACGCCAGCGGATCCGTTGTTTGCCAAACGCAGGCAATAATTGAATGTAATCAATCTTCTTACTAAAATATTACTATTTGGTCATATTATACACCTAAAAGGTATAAAATTAGATGCTTGAAAGAATGGTTTAATTTTATATAATGTTATATGAAGTTGGAACTTACACAAGAAAAAAAAATTAAATGATCATCCATAAAAATATGAAAACCATCTTAATCAAATAACTAACGAAGAATATCTTAGAATTAATTTTGTCCTCTATTACTCTTAATGTTGTAACCATGAAAATGTTTTGCTAGCTTGTGTCATTTATTAGGAACATTGATTACACGTTTATTTTTTAAATAAATATTTAAAATTATTTTGTAGTTTAGTTATAAATTTATTATTATTTTTAGTGATTTATATTTTTAATTATTTTTATTATTAATTAGTAATAACATGATATTTGGATGGTAAATTATTAAAACTTTCCTGTTATTTCTTATTTAAGATTATGTTAATTTATCTCTTTATGACATTTTAATCAATAGCTCGTAATTAATAATAAATCAATTGTAAATAAGTGTTTTTATATACAATGAAGGCTAAGGTATTAAAAATTATTATATATATGTAATTGATATTGTGGGTTTAAAGGATTTTTTAGGTGGATTATAAAAAAATTTCACGGCTTTGATTGCTTATTAAACTTATCATTCATTTTCTTACGTAATTACAAGTTTTTAATAATTTTTGTTATCAATTTATTTATTATAAAAAAATTATTACCGAATAAAAATGCTGTCATTGAAACTTTCATTACAATTACTTTATGATAATTAATAAAATAAGTGCAATATTAATTAAAATTTAAATATTTAAGAATTCAAATTTTAATCAATTAAATATTAATTTCAATTACATTGGATTCAAATTTAAAATTTATAAATAATTTTCATAATTCAAATTATTTTTAAAATTTGTCAATGATTTACTTAAATAATCAATGTATTTTTAACAAGGTTTGTATTTTGACAAAATTTTATTGTCATATCAAGGTGTAATCATTCTTTGTTATTAATAATTTCATAATTAATAGAATTAAGTACAATGCTAAATCAAATTTTGGATTTTTAAAATTTACATAAGTACACATTAATTCAAATTACATTTAGTTCGAATTTTATATTTTTAAAAAAGCATTTAATAAATTAATAAGTATAAATGTATACAATAATTTAATGATATTCTAAAAAAGATAGTCATTCTTAAGTTTATTGATGTTGTTGTAGATTAAGTCAATTATTACAATCCATTTTAACTTTCTTAGGAATCAAGAAGTTGTTGTAGCAATTCATGCAAATGCAATTATAATATCATAACGATCAAGCAGAATTGCACACTTCTAAAGTCTTAAATATGCTAAGTTATATGGAAATTCTTAATCAAGAGCTAAAATTGAAAATTAGTGTTTTAATAATACCTTTTAAGAATACTGATCAATCCTAATGTTTATGCAATAGTGTTGGACTAACAATTATTGAATGAAGTAATCATGTACTAAAGGCTAAGGTGATTTCCAGAAGTGCTATAGGTGATATTATCTAGATTTCTAGAATGTTGTTCAATCCATCAGATACAAGTTTACTTATAAAATTTCAGAGACTTTAATTTCTAATGTTAATTTGCTCTATCATGATAATAAATAATTGCCAAAGACAATCACTTTCTCATATTCCTCTGTCTTCTAAGATCAAACGGTAATCGTGGTCAACTAAATATTACATTATCTAAAGTCAAAAATAGGAAGGGGCTAAAAATATTAATATGTGATCATAATGGTCAACGGACACACATAACAATAAATGTGATGTTTAAAGAGGTGTTTAGAAATTTGCTATAGTGACAAGCCCATAATAATTTTCACATTATGAACTTTAACAAGTATTATATATCACATATGTCATAAGGTACTTAACATTATCTTATTCTTACCTTTAAAACAAAGTAAGTGATGAGTTCATTTACATTTTATTCTTAAAATTTAGATAACATTATTATAAATTAGTTGATAAATAATCTAAATGTCAATATTATAATTATTGTAGCACATTTTTATTGAATTTTTTCCGATCAAGGTTGATAACTATTTCATCAACTTTTTTTATTATATTAAATTATGTATGATTAAAAATTTTAATCAAGTAATTAAATTAATTTATTCAATGGCTTGAATGGAGCCTCTACTAGTTTCCTTCTATATTAGAGAGTAAAAGACACAATTATTTATCATAGCATTCACAAAGTTTTTACTAGAATTTATTGATTAAGTATATATATATATATATATATATATATATATATATATATATATATATATATATATATATATATATATATATATATATATATATATATATATTATGCCAAATTGCTTTGATTTCTTTTACTCTTTATTATTTGAAAGTTTATAATATACCTTTTGTATTTAAGCAAAAATAAGATCCATATTCAAATTGGACACAGGTTTAGTATGCTTTTTAATTAAAGGCTTTCTAATTTATTGCTAGTGTAAGAGTTTTTTTATCTTAAAAGGAGAAAAATAGACACAAATTTAAAAGTAGAAAATATGTAAATCCTATAAATGTGAAGCATATTGCATCTTATGAGTTTATTTTGTTTGGTGTTTCCTTTTCAATTAGCAAAGCCACCTCAAGAGTTGAGATTTTCCTTCACATTTATATACTAACACCTGACCTCTTCTATAATCAATGTGGAATATTTTAATATATTTCTCCTTTACTAAAAAAATTATTTAAAAAATAAAATAGAATGTGTTTCCTAATTTGAAAATATAAAGTTAAAGTAAGTTTAATTTTCACTACTACAAAAATGTTAAATGATGTTAGCCATTTAAAAGGTTCAATGTTGGTTACAAACTAATTCACAAATAAGCATGGTGTATGTTTGATGATTCGACATTGGTTCTTAAACAGATGTTAAAAATCATAATGATGTTGATTTTTTTAAATAGAAAAAACTAACATATTAAATGATTGTATAATATTGAATCATTAATATAAGACATCAATTTTATAACTAATATGGAAAATAATTGGAATTAACAAGGGAAATGAGTTATGATGTTAGTTTTTAGTTTAATAACCAATGTAGTTATTTGTATCATACAATGGTCTGTAACTCACCATTGAACATAGTACAACAATTTGTTTTAAATTACCAATGTGTAATATTTAATATATAAGGTTAAATTTTGAAAATAACTAACATGCATTTTATTTCTCATAAACCCCATTATATCCAAAATAGTATTCACTCTAACCTAATTATAGATCCAATCATATTATTGTACAAGTAATATTAATATAGGCAATAGTATTCAAGCCCTTTCTTAATGTTTCTATGATAAAATATAATATTCCAATGCAAGAAAATTTAAATGGAAACAACTTTATACATTTAATTAGGTTCAAAAAATTAAATACATTAAAGTAATGAATACTATTTACATATTGCAAAAACTGACAACAATACATATAAATACTAAACAAGGAAGTTACATTATCTTCTAATGACATAGCCATTAATAGAACCTTTTGTGAAACCCATTGTGACAAAAAGGCATAAATAAGTCATAATTGATGTTGTAAATGCAATATTAATACTATATGCTATTATTGAAAAAAAATTTATTACCTAGTTTACGCTAATGAACTTTGTTTGTATTATGTATTGTTTATTAAGTCAGGGAGCACCATTCTCATCACTAAGCTAGAGGTGATTATGGTTATTAGAAAAGCCAAAATATAACATGTAAAACTTGTATCATATTAGATTATTAAAACATATAAACAAGTATTAGAAACTAATAATTTTAAAGATGGCATTAGTTATAAATACAATTTGAGTATGAGAAATATGAACCCAATTATCTTCAACTTTTCTAAACATTTTTAGGAGGATCTTTAACCAATGTCCCTTTATCATGATTAGCTCTTATGTAAAACTCTTTCACATCACCTTTATCGTTCATTGAAAGTATTCTTATATAAAAAGGAGAAGTCTATTCAATATCATTTCATATATCTTCTTTATCCCACTATTGTCTCTTGACTAGTAGAACTACATACTACTTCTTATGGAATGGGTTTATAATATAAAAAAATTATTTTATCTACGATGCCATTATGAATAGCTCCCTTTTATGACCTTATTAAAATCTATTAGCATGAATTCTAACTCATCAATCCAGATTTCATTCTTATTCTTAACCTATTTATATCAAAACATAAGCACCTTAAATATGATGCAGTGATACAATGAAGCTCCTAATTATCTTCAATGACCATATAATATAACATATTAGTGTAAATAGGTTTCCTATCTTTAGAACTACTTATATGCATATCTTAATCCACCAAAATAACTTTAATATTTTGCATAGTGCTCTTGTCATCTTGACTCTATGTATAGAAAGAATACCTATTAACATTATATCTACAATAAAAGATAGCCTCTGTGCATTAGCGATCTTGTAGTCTCAAAAACAACATCCAATCCTTAAGCTATTTGAAAATAAACTTAGCTTTAGAACTAATTGAAGGATGATCAACTGTGTTTAGCTTATAACCATTAATCATTCCTTCTATAATTTAGCTTCCTTACAAGAGTTATATACTTATCCATGTAGCTAAACTTCTTTATTACTATATAAGATATAAAGGTGGCTTCATACATATTTCATCACTTACACTCATTATTTAGGTATGCAATGTGCCCTTATCTACGATTCTTCCCTCATGATTGGACTTTGGAATTCTAATAGCCTTTGCATTTGAAAAATAGTCATTATAGAACTTGGCCAACTCCTCAATAATGTAGCCCTTGGCAATGCATTCTTTTGATTGATATTGATTTCTCAAATACCTTTTTAGCATTTCTCATATATCAGTTAAAGAGGAACATTCAACTCAAGTAAACTGACTCGCATGGCTTTACCTCTCTCACTAAATAAATAACCAGATACATCATTATGTTAAAGAAGGAAGGTGAAAAGTACATCTCAAGTTAACATAGTATAACCTAGCTTCTCTCTGCAAATCGCCTAACTTCCCAAGGTTAGCAACCTTACTATATATTATGCTAAAGAAGAAATAAAGTTTAGTAATGATGTAGCTCACATGTTTCAACAAGATTGATTGAATAGCCACTAATGATAGTTATTACATTAATGCATGACAATTATAAGACTTTAAACTAACTAGTTTTAAGTTTTTCATTAAAACAAGGCTCTTAATATTTGAAAAACATCCTTGTGACACCTTAACACTAAGCAAACACTTCTAGAAACTTGTTTTCTCCTTTCTAGATAGAATATCACAAGTTGGTGAAAGACACTTATGTTAACTCCTTCTTTTTATTGCTAATTCTCTCTAATTGGATATTTCAACCAAATCTAGCCTAGCTTTGACTTCATTCTTACAATTTTTCATTATCTTTAACAATGTTCCAAAAGGATTTTCACAAATATTTTTTTCACATGCATAAGATCAATATTATGTCTCACAATCATTTTTTTTTCAAGTATAAAAGATCAAAGAATATGGACTGCTTTTTCCATGAAGTCTCTCCACCCATAAGCTTGTAAGATTTAGTAAAAATAACATTAACATTTCTAACATATTCATAAACTTTATCTCTAGTTAAAGGCGTTGGAGCTAGCACTTCCTCCAGTGAACTAGTGAAAACCTTTCTTAGCCTATAATATTAGGGAGAATGGAGCAAAAATCTCCGATGATCGAGATACACCATCTTCTTCCCATACTTTACTTAAGAAAAATAAGAATCATTTTCACAAATAGAGCATGCTTTATACTTTTTAACATTATACCTAAACAAGTTATCATATGTTAAGAAGTCATTAATCATATAAAAAAGCATAACATGTAAAACAAAAGACTCTTGATGATATATATTAAAGATTGAGACACCTTTTTATCACATCATCTTCAAGTTTTCAATAAGCAATGTGAAGAAGATATCTATGTCATTTTTTTATTATCTATGGCTAGAAATCCATATGGATAACATGATGCACTTGTGCTATATGCACAACCAAGGAAGTAAATTGTAGATTACTAACATAACAGGCCATATGTTGTGTTTGCTGCTCATGTTATCATGAAGGTTCATTCTATGGATGCAAAGTACAAGCTTAAAGTTTCTTGGCTCACAACTAAACATAGGGAATAATGTATTAACTATATGTCATTGAGACAAATCAACTCAATGTCAAAGCTTACTATTGGAAAGTATCCAATCTGCAAGCTATTTTAAGTTCTCAGGATCCATTGATTTAATAAAATTTCATTTAAACCTTAGCATTATTGGGAAATGCTATAACACCTTAACCAAGACATCATCCTTGCTTAGTTTGTAATGTAGTGTCTCACATTTTCTATATTCCTATGAAATTCTTGACTCCATTTTGTATAATATATAATCATTAAGATAAGCATATGTCCTTTTATACTTCATATCTATAAGGCATATGATTTTCTTAGCCTTATAAGAATAATTCGATAGCTAATTCTTTTCAAGAAGCATTTCTTTCAACAATTTCAACAATGCCATGAAGCTCTTGCTACTCTAACCATTCCCTACCTTCAAGTACAATAATCTTAACATAGCAAATAACTATGTAAATTTAGTGTAACTTGGATATAAAGGCTTTTTTGCATCATTTAATAAGTTATCAAAGACATACAAGCATTCAGTGAAATTAT
This sequence comes from Sindora glabra, assembly GCA_020226215.1. Lineage (NCBI taxonomy): Eukaryota > Viridiplantae > Streptophyta > Magnoliopsida > Fabales > Fabaceae > Sindora > Sindora glabra. Next base: position 33,373,812 of record CM035235.1, on the reverse strand, counting down.
CTTCCTCATTATGCACAATATTCTCTAATCAATCATCAATCTCATATTAATGTCATTATCTTCATAGACTTCTTTGCCTCCATGGATACAAGATGAACTAGATAACTCACCTTCCTCATGCCATATCCATTGGATATATTATTAGTCAATGTTATAGAAAAATATATGTTCTTTTATCCTAGTTAGCTTAAGCATCCTAACAATGCAACAACTTACACAAGAATACTCAGTGAGCTTATTACTAATTTCCTTTTATTAGCCTATAACAAATTTAATAAAACTCTTTAACTCTCTTATCATATTCAAGGCTCATTTCAAGTAGCAAATATCCATCTACAATCTAGGACTACCCAATTTTAATCTTATGAAATGCATTAAAATATCCACACATAAAAAAAATACACTAATATGTGAACAATATGAAGCAAGCAATAAAGTTTATTACTTTCGACACCAATATTGAACTTAAATATTAACTTTTCCAAAATTACAATTTTTGGTAAATAACCATGATATCCTATGAACTAAATTAAGCAAATTTGTCAAGTATACTCCTTTATAAACATAGCACACAACTTGCTAAATATGTACAATGTATCAATTCTATGGAAAATATATGTAAATATCAACTACCATACCATTTAAAATCCTAAACAATAAAATTAATCATGTAGAGTTTAAACAAATATAGAAATTCACAATCACAATGTCAAGGTATTATTATTTAGATTTTAAAGAAAAAATAAAGCATTTGAGTGCACCTAAATAATGAGGAGAATACCTCAACAAGCTGAGGCCAAACAAAAGGTTAAACATAAGTTTGGTGATTTTTTATAAGAATTTTTCTTTAGGACATAATCAATCTTATGAAGAAGATACTCTCACTCTACATTCTATAATTTGCCAGTAAAATAAAGCTTGTATTTTATTTTAACTCTCATCTTTGTTTTTATGTGTTTAATGAAAACTAAAATGGCACCATTTCATTTTTCATGTTAGGTGTATACTAAAATTGACATCTAATTTTAATGCATTTTGTTCAAAATGTTAATAGTCAAATATAATATGTTGGTTTCATAACATTTGTTATTCTAATAGCTTTCAACATCAATTTTTATTAAAAAATTAACATGTTAACTTAAGCAAAAAATTTATCTGAAGATAATTGTAATGTTTGTTTTTAGACAAATCAATATCATTTTTCATGAAAAAAATTAACATGTTAAATTGTATAAATATAAAATACCAAGTTTTTCATATTATTTTTAAATAAAAACCAATATCTTTATAATGTCAATTTTAAGCAAAAACCAAATGAGATCTCTCCTAGATGGTTTTTTCCTCCTAAAATAATACTTACATTAAAATCTTTAAAACTTTAGATTAAAGTTGATAACTAGAAAATAACAAATAGAAAGAGAGTTATTTTTAAATATTTTAAATAGAAAGAGTGCTATTTTAATCTTCACATATAATGAAATCATTATATGTTTTGTTTATGACATATAATCTTCGTTTTTTTAAACAAAAAGTTATCTAAATGCAAAACTAAATGTAAATAATAAAGAAAGTAAATTAAAAAATCTATGATTAAAGAGACAATAAAAAATTATAAAATATATTATGTAATTTTATTTATTTAATTATTTCATCGATAAATATATAAATAATTAACTTTTCATTATATATATATCATTACATCATTACATCAAAATTGGGGGCTTATAAGTTAAGTATTACAAAGTCTTGACAATACATTTGCCACTATTACCAACTTGAAATTGTGGATCAAATTCAAGAATAACTCCCCATTCTATCTTGTTTAGTACATTTAGAAATGTTATGATTCTTGTTAAAGGATTTGCCTCCTTTGATATCTGAAGGATTATAGTTTGAAAATATTAATTTCTCGAAGGATTGTGAAATTCAACATTACTAATTCTTGTTAAAGGATTCACATTACATGGTGGAACTTGCAATATTAAATAAGGTAAGTCCTTTGGAAAAATTTGCTATATCTCTATAATGTGTTAGATTAAATGAAAGAAGAGCTATCTTTGAATTCAACTTACACTCATAAATCAAATAATGGACGCTAGAACATCATTGAGATGTTTAAAATAAAGAGTGCAAGCAAAATTTATAAGCAATATGTAAAACACTAGGTGTTTATTATGAAACCACAACTAACATCTAAAAAATGATTTTTTTTATTTAGGTTGGATGTTGATATACCTTTAGATATTGTTTAAGTCAAACATCAATGTATAAAGGATTTACAATTAAAGTGCAAGGCCTAAAATTATTTTAGACGTCAATTTTCTATATAATCAACATTATATGTTCTTGCAATTTGTAGTAACCATGTGAATGCCATATTGAGATTTAATTAGCTAGTTGTTAACATACCTTTACACATCAGTTTTCTACATAAACTAACATTGTAAGTTTTTATAGTTTCCTATAACCACATAAATAAAATAATTAGTTAGCTATAGATATACTTTTAAATTTTGATTCTAATATATAATCGATGTCTAATGTTCAACCTAACTTTCAAATATAACATTCGGTATTCCTTTTGAATTCAAATATTTAAAAATCAACATAATAAGTTAGAATCTTATATCTATATTAATTTTTATTAAATAACTAATATGATTTACATTTTTTTAAGTAGTATGTTGTAACCTCACAGCATTTGTTATAAGTAATAGAGACAATTTCTCATAATGAAATCATTGGAACTTTGGATAATGATATAATTATATAGTAAAGATAAAAAATGACAACAAGAAAAGATTAGACATATTTACAAATTCATATACGAAGGTAAAAATCAAATGAAAAATACAATTATAATATATTATTATATAAAGACAATACAAATGAGCTTGTTGTGAATCCTATTGATATCAAAGAATGGATATGATACTTCAATAAGATTCCTATCAAAAGTAAATTTTACTAAAAACATTTTATAAAAAGGTTTCAAAACACAAATCTAGTTTCAAATCTTATGGAAACACCCCACTATTCTGTGAGCTCATTGGAGACTTCGAAGAATGGATAAGGTACTTCAATAAAATTACAAGCTAGTAAGTCTTGTTATAAATCTTATTAGAATATCTTATCTATTATGTGAGAGCTTTGAGACTCCAAAAAATGGATAGTATGCTTAACAAAAACAAAAGATATTGTTGAAGACTATTTCATCAAAAATAGAGATTCAACATGCGAAGCATGAAATTTAAAGGCTTTATGGTAGAAAAACCACATTGATTATTAACTTAAAATTAATGAGTTAAGATATATTAATTTTCAAAGCATCACTTTAAACATCAATTATTTGAAAAACAAAGATGTGTTAACTTAATCATAGTTTTTTTAACTAATTATTCACCTTCCTTTAGACATTGGTTTTCTAACAATCAATATGGAAAGACTTTATGGTTTTATAGTGTCAATTTTTAATTAGAATTGACATGTTAAGTTACTCACATTTCAAAAATGCCGTTATACCATTACATATGTTAGTTTACACTTTAACCAATATAGTATTATATTTCAAAAGTAATGTTTCTTATAAAAAATTATTATAACAAAATTGTAAATAGATGTTAGTGGATAGAAGCTAACATACATTATCATCAATGTTTATTTTGACATGGTTGTATTTTTAAAATTATATGAAAACTTAAGACAATAGGTCATAATAATAACCAACATTTATTTGGATATGGAAAATTAAAATGTTAATTTTTAACTTAATTGATATCTAAATTTATGACATTTATGAGATTATAGGAAAACACAAAAAACTTAAGATGTTAATTTTCTACATAACTATCATCAAAAAGGATTCTCAAACATCTCAGGGACGTTTACATTTAGGCTTGATTGATATCTAAATATGTTGCAATTGCTAACTTACTTTAAGAAGGGAGATGTATAGGATGTTAGTCTTTTGTTAATAACTAACGTCCATTATTTTTCATCCTATCTATAAATTTTGCTCTTACTCTATTTTTGTGATTAGTGAAATTTGAGCATAACTTACCCATTCTTAGAAATACTTCAAATCTTATAGAAGCATCTCATCCATCCTTAGAGATCTTTTGCTTTCAAATATTTAAGAACATAAGATATTTGGAAATGGATAAGATGCTTTCATAAAATTCAAAACCTTCCTAAAATTAGAGCAAAGGTGAGTGAGTTATCCTCACATTCCTCCTAATACTCCAAAGTTAATAATAGAGGTTAACATTTGCAAAATCTTGTAGGGGACTTCAATATGATTAAGAGACTACTAGGTTCTAATTGAAAGAAATAAAGATTTCTTTAACACATGAGAATTTCCAATAAGAATAAGGATTTCAATACAATTGCAATGTAAATTTAGAAATGATTTTTGCTTTAAATGCCTATTAATGATTTAGTGTAGTTTTTTTTTGTAATTTATTTTATAGAACTCATATATATGCAATGATTTGACAATAAATAAAATTTCATAATATATATGAAACATTATTTGTCTTATTTCTCATATATTTTTATTTTCATAATAAATTATTCAATGATTATTAAATTCACACTAAATTTGTATATTTAACATTTGGATTACACTGTGTACCAAATAGAAGACATCACAATATAAATAAATTTCTATTTAAACTAGTTTAAAAATAACCTTCTCTTTATATTTGCAACTTGATTACAAACAATGTAGTTAAAAGATAATTTATAATGTCGATTATTTACAAAATCAATATTTAAAGATATTTCAAAATTCTCTGGTGAGATAATGTTAAACTTTAACATAATAGCTTTGAACTTAACTAATATATAACCTTATGGCATTTATAAGGTTACAGGTAAACTACAAAAACTCAAAGCATCAATTTTATACAAAACCACCATTAAAAAGCATCTTAAGAGACTAGTTAGGAAATGTTACTTCTACAAAATGGCAATTATATAACTATTAATAGATGTTAGTTATGAGAAAAATTAATGTTTATATTAATGTAGTGGCATTTTCAAATTTCATAACAAATAAAATGACATTTTCTAAAATAGTTAATATTTAGAGTTAAGTGATGATATTGTAGAAATCTTCATAGGAATTAAAGATAACATTTAAATAAAAAATTGACATTTATAGTTATGGGGTGGCATTGTTAAAATTTTCATGTGAACTTAAGATGATGATTAAATAAAAAGTTAATGTCATTTTGTCATAGCTGACATGTTTGAAAATAAAAGTGATATTAAGAAGTTAGTTTCATTTATAATTAATGATGTGAGTAAATGAGAACTATTATATTTAAAAGGGAAAACAAACTTAAAACATCTATTTTAGAATAACCTATGTTGAAATTTATTATTTGGTAGTATTTTTGTAAATATTATCTAAATTTTATAGGTCTACTTTCTTTCAATTTAATGTCATTTATTAAAGACATTATTTTCTAGTAAGAAATTAATGTGTATTATTTGTCTATATAACTTGCATTTACTCTTCTATTTCCAATCACTTTTTCTTTGGAAACTTATTTCTCCTATATCAGCCTTACCATCGAACTTTCTCTAGTGAGTCCTTAATCATCATCATGTGTCTTTTGCATTCAAAGTTTGCATTATGGTCTTTCTAGTCATAAAAAAAATTTAGATGCATTTTTATTTTTTATTTTTGTTATATTTTTGCATATTAAGTGATTAAATTCAGCTTTGTCTAGTTAGAATGTTTATGCATCCATATGATAACATTATAAAAACATTGTTCATCGTTAAGTTTATTATTATACTATATGTTATGTGTGGCGATGTTTTCAAGGTTTAGTCACAATCAAGTTATATGGTTATGGTATAGTTTGTTTGGTTGTAATGTCCTTACTATTTGTACTTGCTACATATTACCATTATATACTATTGTATCTCTTTAGGGCATTAAATTTATTACATATTTTAATAATTCTAGTTTGCTTCATAGTTATATAAATTAATAGAAGACTCTGTGATGACTAATATAATCCTAATTTAATTGCTTGTTATACAAATTATATGTTTTTCCAAGCAATTTAGTACTGCACTTATTTTGAAGACCAATCTTATATCTACTACTTTGTTCATTTTTCAATAATCTCAACTAAAACTTTATTATGTATATATAATTGATACTATTTTTTTTATAAATAAAAAATATAAATTTAAGAAGTAGTTTCCCTAACCAATAGAAACATAACCATTTGCTACTTTGTTCATTATTTAGTAATGTCAACTAAAACTTTATTACATATACATAATTGATATTGATTTTTTTTTTTATAAATCTAGGATATGGATACTTCTCAAGAGGTAATTGCCCCTACTAAAAGAAACATAAAGGGTCCCACTATCATGAAGGCCATTACCATAGCACAGACCAAGGTTGAGAGATTATTTGTAAAGTTCAATGACAAATGGTAGCCGAATGGAGAAGATGCCAATTAATTTATCAGTTTTATTAAAATGATTGTATGGTCTAAAGTATAAATAGCTATTCCTTACTAGAAGAAAGTACCTAAGAGATTGAAGGATAACATTTAAGAGGAGATCTTGGTATGTATACTTAATTTGGATAAATTTGTGCTATGTATATAAAAACTATATTTGTAACATAGTCACATATAATTTAATCTTTCACATTTTTTTAAGGTACAAATCCTTTTATATTCTAAGTGACATGTTAATAAGCAACAAAGTACTGTAGCATATAGCAACCTTATAAAAGGACTTTAAGTCAACTTTAAAGTAAGAATTCATAAATCTTGAGATCCTAACTTGACACAGTGATAGAACTACCTCAATCAAGAACTATAGGAGAAGTTTTAGAAATAATGCAAAGATAAGCATTTAAAGGTACAATTTTTACTTTCTTCCAACTAGTTCATTTCAATAACTTGTTTATATAACTTTTATACTTTTAGACTTATATATCCTTTGGTTAAAAGGTGTTAAGTAAGTCCAATTAGGAGAAATGAAAGAAAAATACATATTCACACAGGTTCTCCCAATAAAGCTTTAAAAAGCTAAAGAAGGAATTGTTGGCCAAAATGTATGTTAAAGATAAGGAGGGAGAGGACACCAATGAGACATCTTTTATTTCTTATATAAAGTTATAGAAGCAAAAGAGAGTAAATAAGTAGAAGTAGTACATGACCTCAAAGAGTCAAGCTATTACGAAGACGATTTTAGGTATTAAAATTTATATTAAGATGTATTGTTTAATTTTGAATCTTACATTTCAATCAAGTTATTTCTAATCAACTATTCTTTGTTAATTGCTACAACATGCTCTCACATAGCATACCTCCTAAGATGAGTCTCAACTAATTAGGAAGCATGATGATATGCATGTTGCAATACACCAAAATTAGAATAAAATAGTATGTTGAATGTATAATGTTGTATAATGGCACAACCAGATCATACCCCTAGTAATCCTTTTGATTTTACCTTTTCTAAATAATTTCCTCACAATATCTATAAAATAGTTAAGTTATTGATGCATTGAAAATAAAATAAACCAATCCAATAGAATCCTAATGCAATAAAATAGAATGCTATAATAGTAACAAAATTTAGCATGTTGTATGAAACAGAATGCAGAATGAAAATTATGTAGAATTGGGGGGGTTTAGTTGCATGAAATTATAGTAAAAGCAATAAACTAATCATGTAAAAAACAAAAGCAAAGTAGAATTAAAATAAAAATAAATTCAATGGAATCAAACAACCAATTCAAGGATATGATAGCCCTTAATGTGGATTAATCCTATATTACAAAACATTTGATTGCCCTAATTAAATTTTCAACTTTAGATTGCTTAGAACCTTTACAATAATCCATGAATTCTATGGTAGATTACCATCTAGAATTTGGTCAATTAAAATTAGTTGAATTAAGTGACCACTATAACCCCTAAACTAGATCAAAATTAACTTAAGGATAGAATTCAATTGATTTAGGAAACTAAATCAGATACCATTGAAATAATCCCCTAACCCTCTATCCTAATTTGTAAAACCATGATTAAGGAACCACAATTTCACATTCAAATAACAAAGAATAGAAATCACAAGATTGAGCACTAATTATACTAAATCAGCACTTAACACAAGCAATCTCAATAATTCAGCATAAACAATTAGAGAAAAAGGAAAATCAATAGGAGGTAATTAACATTACTAATTAAGATCTCATAACCCTTGAGGAGAAGAGCTTCATAATTCTTAAATCAACCAAGAGTTGTTACCCTTTCATGGCTTGAAAATAAGAAAACAAGAAAAAAAAAGAAAGAAAAGCTATACTGTTGAGTCTGTGTTTAAAGTCTTAAGTTTAATGGGTCCCTCCCCTATTTATTTAACCTAATTAAGCTAAAACCCTATTGGACTAGGATTGTATAACTCTTAGGATTATAATAATAAGGCCTTTCTAATTTTTAGAAACTGAGACCTATTTGTTACAAGTCAATTAAATCCAATAGATAAATCAGTAAATTCCCGCAAGTTTGACTTCCAACTAGATTTTGACCATGAAATCAATATAATTTGGAAAACCTGTAAACATCAAACTTGTAGGCTTGTGTCCTGTGAGAATTTAGGTACTAGTTTTAGGTTAATCGGATCACTATAACTCCAAATATGGCCTAAATACATAAATGGATTCAACTAAGATAAAGAAACAACCTTAACTTCTCAGCCATATATGACCTTCAAAATGCTTGAGCTAGGCTTGGACCAAAACACAAAAATTGCATTTTTCTCTTTTAGCTTTTTATCAATATAAAATTTGCCTTAATCTAACATTTGAGGCTTAAGATATGAATGAAAAATGAAAATAATGTCAAAATCCAACATTCATCGAATAAATTCATAATATTATAAAATTAATCGTAATTTATAAAATAAGGTCTAATCAATGAAATTAAGTAAATATAATACCTAAAAAACATAAAAATAGAGAAAAATAAAATAGTAAATATTTTTTTCATCAAATTCCCCAACACTTATCCCTTGTATGTCCTCAAGCAAGACATAATTTTATTCAAAATTAAGAAACAAAAGACTTTACTTTTCAATAACTTCAAATTCAATAATCCACAAGCAAGAATCAACTAAAAGTAGTAAGAAACATTACACATCATGAAGAAAAATATTAATAAATTTAGAATTGATTAACAAAACAATTTTATTAAAAATATATATATCAAATTGGTAGATTCTTATAAACTTCATTCTCCAACTCTTAAGTGTTTAAGGTAAAGTATTTCACTCAAGTTCATTTTATGAAATTTTCTACCATAAGCTTGTTAATAATATAATCTCCATTACTCAAATCACATGTACAACACAAATCAAAAAGACTTTATTCATGGTTGTAATGTGGTTAAGGTAAAGGTAGAAAAAGTAAGGATATGGAAGGTTAAAAACTATAGAAATTAATAAAGCACTTGAATTGACAACATGTAAGTAAATCATAAATAATTACAACTCAATACATCAAGCTAAATTCAAGCTCAAATACTCATCAACTTATTTGTTTTTTTCTCTCTTTTTTTTAATTCAATTTTTTTTAGTTTTTTATTTCTTTTTTTTATTTTCTTCTTTTTTTTATTTACTTTGATTGATTTTTTTTTCAATTAACCTTTGATGATAATTTTTCACAACATATAAACTCACACACCCCCACACTTATTCAAGATCTCATCTTATAAAAATTCAAATGCTCTATTAATCTCTAAGGTTAGGTAAAGATATTTTTTTTTCATTAGAATAATATGCTTATAGGTTAATTAACAAAGAAAAGGCAATAAAAGCTCAAAAGAGCTTGACAAAGGCAAAAACTTTAAGGTTGGCTTAATGGTTCTAGCTTAAAAGAAAGAAAGAATGCTTTATTCATGTTTGTGCATGCATGTACAAAATGTAATTTCAAAAAGATTCAAAGTAAGTTCTAGAAAAATAAATCATGGAAGAATATCACACAAGAAGAAAAGACAATATCATAGCATGAATTTTCAACAAAAGGCTCAAAATCTCACAAGGTAGGTCATGCTACCAAGTTCAATCTACTAAATCAAAATCTACCACTACATCAATCAATTTAGATAAGTAAAATCATTCATTCAATCATGTTATGAATCCTATCTAACTTCAATTGAATCGTACTTATAAAAATGCAAAATCTCTATTAATGGAAAGCAACTAAAAAGGACTTAAAATTAAATGCAAAAAATATTTTTTTTTAATTTTCTATTTTTTATTTGAAAGTATAAAATTAAAAAGTACAAAAAGCATTGAAAGAAGACATAAAACATAAAGTAAATCCTAAAAGTCTCCCCCTACACTTAAATTTTATATTGTCCTTAATGTAAAGTATATTAATATTATCAAAAATAATTATTAAGAAAGATAAAGGACATGTAAATAAAAGAGAAAGATAAGAGAAAGCAAATCTAAATCACTTGGGTTGCCTCCCAAGAAGTGCTTTTCTTTAATGTCTTTGGCTAGACATCATGCTCAAGCTCCTTAAGAGTAAATTGGGATTCCCAACTTTATTGCTTCCACCACTTGTTCTTCAAAACCTTTATAGAATGGCTTAAGCTTTTGCCTATTGACTTTGACCATTTTATTGCTCTCCAAACTCTTTATTTCAAGTACACCATAAGGAAAAATATTAGTAACAACAAATGGTCTATTCCAACGAGAATGGAGTTTACTTGACATCAATTTAAGCCTTGAATTAAGCAATAAAACTTTTTGGCCAATCTCAAAATTTTTCTTAAGAATGACTTATGATGAAATGCTTTTGTTTTCTCTTTGTAAAGCCTAGAATTCTCATAGGTTTTAAGTCTAAGCTCCTCCAATTCTTACAATTGTAGTTTCCTCTCCACTCTACATGCTTTCAAATCCATGTTGCATTTCTTTATAGCCCAAAATGCTCAATGCTCTAACTCCAACGAAAGATGACATGCTTTCCCAAAAATAATTCGATATAGAGACATCCCAATAGGAGTTTTATATGTGGTCTTATAAGCCCAAAATACATCATCCAATCTAATGCTCCAATCATTTCTATTAGGCTTCATGATTTTTTCTAAAATTGACTTCACTTCTCTATTGAAAATTTTTGCTTACTTATTTATTTAGGGATGATATGTTATGAAAACTCTATAGTAAACCATATATTTCTTCAACAAAGTCTCAAATGCTTTATTGCAAAAGTGAGTCCCTTTGTCACTAATCAAAACACGTGGAATGCCAAACCTGTTAAAGATGTGAGACTTAACAAAATCTATAACAACTTTGGAATCATTAGTTTTAGTGGCTTTAGTTTCCACCTACTTAAAAATATAATCAACAGCAAGAAGAATATAAAAAAATCTAAAAGATGAAGGAAAATGACCTATGAAATTAATGCCCCATACATAAAAAACTTCACAAAAAAGTATAGGTGATTAAGGTATCTCATATCTACAAGTTAAATTCCCTATCTTTTGACATTGTTCACAATTTTTACAAAACATGTAAGCATCATGGAACAATGTAAGCCAATAAAAATCATAATTTAACACTTTCCTTGTTATTTTCTTAGGTCTAAAATAACCTCTATAAGCATAATTATGACAAAATGCATGTATGGAATGAAACTCAGAATCATGTACACATCTCTTAATTATTTAATCAAAGTAAAATCTCTACAAATAAGGATCATCCCACACATAATACTTAGCCTTACTCTTGAACTTATCAATTTAAGTTTTCTTATCATATGTAGGCAACTCATTAGTAACCAGATAATTCACTAAATTAACATACTAAGAATCTTTACCTTGCAGTTGAAAAAGTTGCTCATTCAAAAAAGTGTCATGGATAGGAAAAGTATCTATATCTTTTGAAATTTTGCTTAAATGATCAACTATTAGGTTTTCAACATCACTCATATCTCTAATCTCATTATTAAACTTTTGCAAAAAGAAATATTCATCTAATTAAGCAGGGTTTTGCCTCAGGTTTCTTCAAAAGGAACTTCAAAACTACATGATCAAAAAAGACAGTCACCTTAGAACTAAGCAAATATGATCTAAACTTATCAAAAATAAAGATAATAACTAAAAATTCTTTTTTTATTGTAATGTAATTTACTTGGGTAGCATCCAAAGTCCTTGAAGCATAGTAAATCACATAAGGTTATTTTCCTCTTTATGCAAGAATAGTACCAATTGCATAGTTAGAAGCATCACACATTAACTTAAAAGGTAAATTCTAAAAAGGTGGCTGAATGATGGGAGTGGTAGTGAGAGCTTGTTTTAACTTATCAAAAGCCTCCTTGCAATGTTAATCAAAGTTGAAATCTATTTCTTTTTAGAGTAGCTTGGATAATAGAAAAGCCATCTTGCTGAAATCTTTAATGAATCTTTTATAGAAACCTGCATGATTAAGAAAAGAATGCACTTTCCATATACAAGAGGGTAAGGTAAAGTGGAAATCACATTAATTTTAGCAGGATTTACTCCAATGCCTTTGCTACTCACTATATGTCCTAGAACTATGCCATACTCTACCATGAAATGACATTTTTCAAAATTCAACAGAAGGTTTGTCTCAATGCATTTATCTAGCACCCTAGAAAGATTATCCAAGCATGCATCAAAGGAGGAATGATAAATAGAAAATTCATCCATGAAAATCTCAATGCAATCTTCTAAAAATTCAGAAAAATATTCACCATACACTTTTGGAATGTACTAGGTGCATTACATAGGCCAAAAAGCATCCTTTTATAAGAAAAAGTATTAAAAAGGTATGTGAATGTTAATCCTCTAGTGCAATATGGATTTAGAAATAACCATTATAGCCATCTAGGAAGCAATAATGTGATTTTCTAACTAATCTCTCTAACATTTGATCAATAAAAAGTAATGGAAAATGGTCTTTTCTTATTACTTAATTCAACTTCCTATAATCAATACATATTCTTTAACTATTTTGCACTTTAGTGGTAAGTAACTCATTGTTCTAATTTTTCACCATTGTCAATCCACTTTTTTTGGGAACAACTTGGACTGGACTCACCATTTGCTATCTGAAATTGGGTATATAATTCTAGCCTCCAAAAGTTTAGTAATATCTTTCTTTACCATATCTAAAATCAAGGGGTTGAGTTTTCTTTATGGTTATCTCACTAGTTTAGCTCTTTCTTTAAGCAAAATTCTATGCATGCAAATGGAATGGCTAATACTAAGGATATCTATAAGTGTCCACCTAATTGCTTGTTTATAATCTCTCAAAATCTGTAATAATTTTTCCTCTTAATCAGGTTGCAAGTTCTTTGCTACAATGACTGGTAATTTTCATTCTCCTTTAAAAATGTATATTTCAAATGGTCTGGGAGAGGTTTAAGCTCTAATGTTAGTGGCTAGATGATAAAGGGTATTAATCTGGTGGTGAAAGCTACTTTAGCAAAGTGAATTCCTTCTTGGATAGCAAATTTTGCACTTTTTACATGTTTGCAACTTCTGGAATAGTACTAGTTTCTCCACTTAAAAATGTAGAAATTTCTTTATATCTTGCACACTAGTTATCACCATCACAGTAGGTGCATTCATGATCATAAAAACTATCTATAAGCTTAGAAACATGGGGAAAATAAGCAAGTATGTCTTTATAGGAACTTTTAGTAAGTTAATCAAGCACATTTATTTGAAAGATAGAATATTCTTCAGCAAGCAATCTTATGGCTTCAAAGATGTTAAAGGTCACTACTATATCTCCAACTTCCATAGAAAGAGTGTCAAGATCCATATCAATTTTTGTCTTTGCTATTTTAAGAAAGGGTCTTCCTAAAATCAAGGGTGTAGGACTATTTGAAGACTCATCCTCTATTGGCAAAATGTAAAAATCTACTAGAAATATTAATTCTTTCACTTAAACTAATACATCTTTAACAACTCCAATAGGTTATGCTATACTTTTATTGGCTAATTGGATGATCACTCCTATTTGCTTTAAGAGACTAAGCTCTAGAGGAAAATACAAACATTGGCATGACATTTATGGAAGCTCCTAGGTCAATAAAAGCACGTTCAAATTTATTGTTGCCTATTACACAGGGTATGTTAAATGTCCGTGAATTTTTGCACTTCTATGGTAAGCTTGGTTAAAGAATGGCTGATACATTTTATCTTAACCTCACTTTTTCATTGCCATGAAGTTTTATTTTGTGTGTGTACAATTTTTTAAGGAATTTAGCATATTTAGGGATCTATTTGATCGCTTCTAGTAGTGGAATATTAACTTCCATCTTCCTAACAGTTTTCAGGATCTCTTTATCTCTGTTAATTTCCTAGACTATGTAATTCTATTAGGGAAAGGAAGTAATCTTGTAAAATTTTTTGGTTTTTGCACTACTTCTGGTTTATCCAATTTCTAGTTAGATTGAAGGGAGTTTTCTACAGCATCTTCAGCAACTACTGGTTGTTTTGCCTTATGTTGCTGGGTTGCTGGTTCCACTTTGTTAGGAACATAAACTTCCTTACCACTTTTTAGCATGATGACAGAAACATTGCTTTTAGGATTAGGAATTATTAGAATCTTATGATTTAAGCTCATTTATGGTGAAAGTAAGTTGACTAATTTGCATTTGTAAGTCTTGCATTATAACATTTGCCTTTTGTTGGAACTATAGATTATTGGTAGCCATTTACTTGACTAACTCTTGAAGGATAGCCGAGAGGATGAGGATGCTACTACTTACTAGTTTTGGAAGTTTTATTGCTACTAGATTAGTTTGGAAGGTTATTGAAATGGACGTATATTCTAATATGGTACAAGTCTAGTTTGCTATACTAGTGCATTGCCATATATGAAATTAGGAGAGTCCTTTCAACCAGAATTATAAAAATTTAAGTAGGAATCATATTTAGATTGTTGATGCTACTAATATAATGGCTTCTCAAGGAACACTACTATAGCATATGCTTGGTATTGGCCATCATCTTCTTATAAGGTCATACATGAATCAATAAGATGGCTAGAGTAGGCACAAATACCATAAAGTCTGGTATGTGGGGGGTCTATAATTACTGTTGTTATTTTCCCACAACCAATTGTCTTACTAAGAAAGTTAATTCATCTATCCTATACTTCATTCTCTAATGTTTTGCATAGGAAAAAAGGCTTATCTTGTGCACGCTTTTGGTAGCAAGGAGCATCCTAATGCCAAATTGTTATGAATTAGTTGCCATATTTGCAATTAAATCCCTTACTGCCATAGGAGTCTTGTCTACTAACGCACCACTACTTGCAACATCTATCATGCTCCTATCCATAGGAAAAAAGCCTTCATAAAAGTATTGAATCAAAAGGTGCTCATTTATTTGGTGATGTGGGTAACTTGCATATAATTTCTTGAACTTTTTCGAGTACTCATACAATATCTTCCTATTCATATGGCAAATGTCACATATCTCCTTCCTAATAGTAGCAGCTGTCCAACATATAATAGAACCAAGCTGTAAGTAATACAACTAATCTTTGACTGCATCAGTTAGGGAGAAAAGGAATGCTTTAAGCTTAATATGATTTTCTGAGATTCCTTGAGGCTTCATAGTTGAACATACCATGTGAAACTCCTTTAAGTGCTTATGTGGATCCTTACTTGCATAACTATGAAACCTTGGAAGCAAATGTATTAGACTAAATTTCAGCTCAAAGTTAGCATCTAATGTAAGATATTGAATGTTTAATTGTTGGTATATAATATCAGAAGTATCCAATTCCTTCAAGGTCCTATTGTTACTTGTTATTCTTTGAACTAGAAAGGGGAATAGGAATGCTAGAATTATCTATTTTTTTATGGTCAATCTTAGAGTCAAAATCAAATAATTTAGTAGGATTTCTTCTTGTCATGCACAGTACTACATAGCATTACACAAAACAGAAGAGAAAAGCATTAAAAGAACACAGAAATACCAAAATGCAAATGCACTATGACAAAATTAACCTAAACACATCTAATAAACTTATATATACATTTTTAAAAATTATAGGACCATTATAGAAAGTTTTCTATAACTATACAGAACCGAAAAATATAATAAAAATTTTTAAAAAATTAAAAAAGTAGTCAAAATAGTGGAATTTAGCTAAAAATTGGGCACCTCACTACCTGCATGGCTAGTGATTATTGATGAGAAAAATAAAATCTAACTCTTATAAAAATTTCAGCTCAATTAAAGCTAATGAAACCCAGTACAATTCTAAATGGGTATAAGTGCAAAACTATATAAAATCAAGCTTCTTAGGTTAAAAACCTCTATTTTAATGTTTGATATGTATAAGATGATAAAATATGATGAATTGAGGTAGAGATATGAAAAGAAAATAAAAAATGCAATGGAATATAAGAAAATGCAAAAAATTATAGTTACCATAAAATGCAAGAAACACAATTAATAAATGCAATTACCTATTGAAATGCTTCAAGAATTATGTGATATATTGCTAGAAATATATAGGAAAAGATAAACTTAAGAGGATCCTTGGCAAAGGCACTAAAATTTTGATATGCACGTTGAAATGCACTAAAATTAGAACAAACTAATGTATTGAATGTATAATGTTATATAGTGGCACAACTAAGGCATAACCCTGGTGATCCTTTTGATTTCACCTTTTTTAAATGATTTCTTAACAATATCTACACAATTGTTGAGTTATTAATGCATTGAAAATAAAATAAACCAATCCAATAGAATGCTAATGCAATAAAACAGAATGCTATAACAATAACAGAATTTATTATGCTGTATGAAATAAAATGCAAAATGAAAATTATGCAAAATTAGAGGGTTTGATTGCATAAAATCATAGTAAAAGCAATAAACTAATCAAGTACAAAATAGAAGCAAAGCAAAATTAAAATAGAAAGAAATTCAAAGGAATCAAAAAGTCAATTCAAGGATATAATAGCTCTTAATGTAGATTAATCCTAGATTACAAAATATTTGATTACCCCAATTAATTTTTTAACTTTGGATTGCCTAGAACCCCTATAATAATCCATAAATCTTATGCTAGATTATCATCCAAAATTTTGTCAATTAGGATTAATTGAATTAAGTGACCATTATAACCCTTAAACAAGATCGAAATTAACATAAGGATAGAATTCAGTTAATTTAGGAAGTTAAATTAAATACCACTAAAACAATCCCTTAACCTTTTATCCTAACATGTAAAACCATGATTAAGTAATCATAATTTCAAATTCAAATAACAAAAAAATAGAAATCATGAGATTAAGCATCAATTATACCAAATTAGCACTTAACACAAGTAATCTCAATAATTCAGCATAAATAATTGGAGAAAGAGGAAAAATCAATAAGAGAAAATTAACATTACTAATTAAGATTTCATAATCTTTGAAAAGAAGAGCTTCATAATCCTTTAATTAACTAAGATTTTTTAGCCTTCCATGACTTGAAAATAAGAAAAGAGAGAAAGAAAAGCTATGCTATTAAGTCTGTGTGCAAAGTCCCAAGTCTAATAAGTCTTTCCCTTACTTATTTGACCTAATTAAGCTAAAACCCTATTGACTAGGATTGTATGACTCTTAGGATTACAATAATAAGTCCTTTCTAATTTTTGGAAGCCCAAACCTATTTGTTATAAGTTAATTAAATCCAATAGATAAATCAGTCAATTCTCGTAGGTCTGACTTCTAACTAGATTTTGACTATAAAATCAATGTAATTTGGAAAACCTATAAACATCAAACTTGTAGAGCTATGTCTTGTGAGAATTTGGGTATTAGTTTTAGGTTAATTGGACCACTATAGCTCTAAATATGGCCTAAATGTACAAATAGGTTTAGTTGAGATAGAGACATGACCTTAATTTCTCAGTCACATATGACCTTCAAAATGTTAGAACTAGGCTTAGACCAAACATAAAAGTTGTAGTTCTTTCTTTTGGCTTTCCAAGGATATGAAGTTTGCCTCAATCTAACATGCAAAACCTAAGATGTGACTAAAAAATAGAAATAATATTAAAATTTAGTATTTACCAAATAAATTCATAATATTGCCAAATTAACCACAATTTATAAAACAAAGTCTAATCAATGAAATTAAGCAAATATAACACCTAAGGTACATAAAAATAGGAAAAAATAAAATAGTAAATATTTTTCTCATCATATGATATCCTAATCATAGCTCTAGGAACTAAATAACATCTTAGCATTTTAGTCATGTTCTGGCTACCAAATGTGGTGTTAGTAGTAATAAGGCATTTGGCCTAAAAAAGCACCATCTAATAGGACAATTGATGGTTAATTTGGTATAAATAGAAGTAAAGGTCATTGGTGAAGTGACATAGAAACTTAATGCAGAAATTAAGGCAAAGCTACCATAGGTGATTGCAAAATACTTGCAGGAGTAGTAGAAAGGCAACATCCTTTGCATCTTATAGAAATAATAAGCTAGCTAACATACCATAGCTTCGAGTTTTACAACATTTTTCAAACTAGCCTCATGATCTATTGCTCCATGACCATTACCTTATCGCTTAGGTAGACTTTTAATCAATGATATATATTAACCACTTCAATAATTAACAGGGAGGATGTGTCAACACCTAAAGTGCTAGCCACCATGATAGAAGAAATACTAAAAAACCATACCCAATATAAATATTGCACTTAACCCTAAAACTTTTTTATATATGTCTATGCATGAATTGGGTTTCTTATTGTATGGATTTATATTATATAGGATAGAGCTTGATGCACTTTGATGGCGATGGAGCCACCTTAATGAAAGGTTATAAATGGGTGAATTTTAGTGAGCCATCAACTGTACCATTGACTATTATCTGATAATCAAGTTAATGTAGTGGTCAACAAGCCCTTGATATGCAAGGTTAAGGTGTCAATGCCAAATAATATGATCCAAATAATGGATGAAGCCCATTAAACTTTCATTGCATGGTTAATGGCCTTCATTCAATATCAATAGAGGTATTGACATGTATCACCCCTATCAATAATGTTTTTATATATTTCTCAAAGTTAATTTTAGTATCATTGTGTGAGACTACTAACCATCATTATTTGATTTCAATAACCTCATGATTATGCTTAAAAAAAAGCTACAACCTCCTAATCATGCTTCAAAAGAGTTACAACAATGCCATGATAGGTCTTGGGGTGATGATTCTTAAGTTATGCTCTTGATTGGGATGGACACGATGGGATTGAAAATTTCAATTTTATATTGAAAAGCTTCCAATAAGCAACTGCTAAGTTCAAGAAGCTTGATGTGACTTGCATCTAGCTCTAAATCAAGTAAGTTTATGCCATCTTTTTTAACAAAATACAAATTAATTGAACTATTATTTAAATATAAGATTAGCACATGTCAATTCTTTTATAAAAGTTGCTTTAACATGTTACCATTAATGAATGTTATATATTAACTTTGATTATTAGGTCCATATCAACTCAATGCATAATTTGCATCAAAAAAGGATAAAAACCAAGATTATATTATTAAGACTTTATTGTGTCAACCCAAGAAAAACTGCTACTTTATGCCATATCATAAAGGGCAAGTCTCACTTTATGCTTCGATTGTGATATTTTTTTCTTAAACAAATTTTGCAAGTTACATTATATTTTAGTAGCCATTGGATTCTTGCTTTGGTAGTACCAAAAGTAGGCTTATCTACTAAGTGGATCATTTGCTAGGAGAAATGTGATCCACTTTTAAGAATTCCTTGGAAGTTTTAAGAAAAACTTAAAAATAAGGTTAGGTAAATCTTTCAAATAGGAAAAAGTATAGGTATATTATTAATAGTAAGATTGTATTATATTTAACTAAAAAGATTATGTATCAATAAGATCAAATTGGACTTATATTTTATTATAGTGCCTAAAATAACTTTAAAATGTGAGTATGGTTATTATATTATGTGCTACATGTTAATTTGTTATTTGCTTGTAAACTTCCTGTTAAAGTAATTACTTGCTTATTTATAGGTTTTCACATGCTCAATTAATTAATTGAATTGGTTTTAATTATAATATGTTAGTTATGTGCAATTTATAGTACTTTGAAGAGAATCCCTAATCATACATTAGAGAACAGCTTGATAAGGTTAGATAGTTTTGGGCAAGATATTTCCTTGAGACCTGAGCTAACCCATAATTAATGGCTTTAGGTGTTCCTAGACATCACTGGTAATTATAATTAATTAAGTTTTTATAAGTTAGTTATTGATAGTTGTAAATAACTTGTTATAACTTGTATTTTAATAAATAAACAAGAGTTTAGAAACTTTGTATAAAAGCTTTTACAATTAGCCATCTCATTGTTAATTTTTATCTTAGTTTGTTGTTGTTGTGTAATGTATCTACAAATGTCAATTGGTTATTTCTTATGTGTAAATTGGTTTTGTATGTTGAGAAAAAATTAGTGCTTAAAAGGATGTTAATTTTCTATTTAAAACTAATATCTTTTAGTTTATAACATCGATTATTGTATAAATAACTAGCACTGATTGTTTATTAATGGTTTGATGTCGTTGTACTTTCCACATTAGGTTTTTTTCTTTTTTACAAATAACTAGTGTCTAAACCTAAGACATTAGCACAAGTTGAAAATAAAAGGAATTGAGCAATTACGCTATTTGCAAATTTCATCTTGAGCCTCTTCCAATCTTAAATTGATTCTTTTTCTAACTAGGTATGTTCTCATCCCAAGCTGAAGATAATTCTTCTTAATTTTGTGTTTTAACTCACTAAATTTTTTTATAAGGATGAATCTTTATTAGCTAATTGTTAAACCTGTGGGATTATACGTTCATTGGAAAAATAAAGGATTTAAAGGTCAGATTTGTTTAATTTTTATTTTTATTCTTGTAATTTATTTGTTTTATTTTATAATTTACCATATATTATTACCTTTCATTGTGATATAACTTTTATAGGTTTGTACAAATAAGAAATTTAATTTCATTTATTTTTTTTAGCATTCAATCATATTATATTTATTTTTTATATAAAATGTGCACCATTATTTTTATAAAATTTAATGAATGCTCATCGCATTTATAGGAATTGGATTTAGTCATACTTTTTTAAGAAGCATCAACCTTACACATTAAGCAATGAATATTATAATATTATTTAGTACATCACCCATCTATAATTGGGGTATGCAATATAACTTCTCTCAATTTTTAAACTTTTATTATAAGATTTATTATTTAAAATTGCTATCATTAGGATTTTGTTGTCTTATATGAGATATTGTCTATAGTTTCATATAGGACATTGTTTTCTATTTTTGGGAATGTTGTTCTAGAAGGCTAAATATAAAGATGAATGAAGAAAAGTTATTAGCAAAAGAGGTTAGGGTTGGAAAGGAGGAATTAGGGTAATGAGAGTGAGGTAAACTAAGTTAGGGGTACAATATATCACATTAATTATTAATATAAACCAAAGTAGTTTATCAAAATTAAACATCGGTTATTTATAAATAACTAATGTTGAAAGTTCCTTTCCATATCTTTAGCATAAGATAAGATGCTAGGTCTCTTACATCATAGTCGATGTTATTATAATACTTTACAACTATTTTGAAATCAACGTTAAATATTATTTACAACGGTGCTCGATTACATATGAATCATTTTCTAATGTGTAAGCCCTTAAACACCAGACATCTATCATTTATTTTGCAATAGTGTGTAAAAAATTTACATATCAATTTTGGACTTCACTAATTTCTAAAGGTATAATAACCACTAATTTCCTTGCAAATAAATTATACCTTTGAATTTAATTTTTTTGTTAATAATCAATATCTAAGTAATTTTTTTGTTAATAATCAATATCTAAGGTTTTGTATAATGCTTATAAATTTTGATTTCATTGCATGTTTGAAACTTCTTAACAATGTCTTTATCTCTCTTATTAAACTTGAGAGTTTAGGTTAAATATCAAAAGTGCTCCTTTTCTATTTCATTTTTTAACCTTTAATAAAGAATCTTGTAAAGGACTTGCTTACTCTAATATGTTCAACTTTCACATATTAGTAAGTCTTTTAAAAAGAATCCTTCTAAACATAAGACTTTTCAATATGTGAAAGTAAACACATCAGATGGAGCAAATACTTCTACAAAATAGTGTTATCTTGATACTCTACCTAAACTCTAGTATTGATAATGAAGTTAAATGTATAGTTTAGACTTACCAATATGTGAGAAGACTTTTTTTTTTTTAACAAAATAGTATTCAATATAAAGGAATTGGCAATAGAGATGGCACAAATATACATTTTTTATCTATTTATTGTAATCTTATTTAATGTATAATTTTTTATTATAAATGACAAGTTGATTATTCATTATAAATTGTAATGTTTTGGTGTATATGTCGATGTAATAGTTTACAGTTTAAAATTTAAGAAAATAAATGAAATTGTAGAATATATTTTCAAAGTATATCCTTACCCTTCCCATATGCTTCTAAATTTACATTCAATCTATTGTTGTTTATATTTGTTTGTATAACAAATAACTACAAAAAAAAAGATCTCTAAGTTGTCATAAATAATCAATGCCATAATGCATGATATAATTGTAGTTCTTTGGATTTCATATAGATGAACTTGAATAAAAATATATTTGATTAGCTCAAAAAGTGATACTAGTATTTTTACAAAATTTATACTTAACAAGTAAAATTATTGCTTTCAAGTGTATTTTAAAATGTTTCCAAAACAAAAGATGTCAACTTTATACCATTAACCAATGTTAAAGTATTATAATCAATTTTCATTAAACAACTGACTTTAAACAATATTTAGTAGGATGACATCTTATTATTATGAATGACAATGTTTTATGATAAAACTAATGTCTATTATTTGATATGGTTTACTTGACCTTACTTTACACATTGGTGTTTTTTAATAACCAACATGAAAATTAATATGATATCACTCCATTCTCCAATAAAAAATGCAAATGGACTAGTGGGAGAATGAAAATAGAAGATTAAAAGGTGCCATTTACAGAATCAAGATTCCTTTAACATGAAGGTTTTTAAAGCCTAAAACAAACTCTAAGAGAATCAGGAAGTATAAAATTTTCTTTTACCCTTCTATGCAAAGAAGGTATACTCACCAAATCCTTAATATTTTCATTCTTACTATATAGCGTTATTTGTTAGGGCTCTGTATTTATGCATGCAAAATATTTAGGCTAAGATGATTAAGGTTAAGGTTAAGATACATAATAAAGTGTCTCTCGTGCTCTGTTAGCTTATGAATGTGCACCATTACCCTAGGCACAAAATGAATTATATACAAAAGCTTGCATATAAATGTATGGATTTCTTATGGTTTTAAGTAGGTGCTTGATAAATTTTTAGCTCTAAATGGTTAAGGTTGCAATTATTATGCATATAAATATATGAATGTGTTTATGTTTTAGGTATATAGTTAAGATATGTATAATTTATGATCATATATGGTTTGTTTCATGTTCTTATGTATATGGTTTTTACTAGATTAGCTAACATGGATTGAAGATGGTTGTGTGATGATTAGGATAGTGCTAAATATGAAAATGGGGTTAGTAAATTTGTCAAATTTATGATAAATTAAGGGAAGAAATTTAGTAATACCCTCATAAGGTGGCTTTACATTAAATATTGTTATATGAAGAGGATGATAGTAAAGCAATTATGATATCATCAATTCATACATGGGATTGACCCTAGGTATACATAATGGATATAACATAATTAAAGTTAATTTTATTGCACATTTACTAATCATGAAGATGAGGATTTCGATACTTAGAAGATATAGTGTATAATGTCGTAGATAATTTTAATAAGCATTTGCATGTCTTGGATTGCTTATTAAGTAGTGCAAAGAAGTCATTATATCTAAGTTGCACTAAATTCACACATTTATTAATTATGTTAAAATTATTCAACTTGAAAGTAGGAAATGAATGGAATGACAAGAGCTTTACAACATTACTATAATTTTTTAAAGATGTATATTGTATTAAAAAGAGTACAAAATATTGCATAAGTGTCCAAAATGTAAGACATCGCATTATAAATTAAAGAAGAATTATGACAACATTAAGGAAGGTTCTTGGCTAAGGTATTATCCCATTTACTAATACAAAAGATGTCAATAACTTAGTGTGGTTTGCAATGTAGATGAATTATGACAATAAGCTTCATCATCTGACAAATTCTTTTTAATGGAGAACAATGACTTATTATTCCCTAAATTCAACAATAAAGCAAGAAACCTTAGGCATGCACTATGTACTAATGAAATGAACTCATATGGTAACATTAGCAATAAATACAGCATATAACCTGTCATATTAGTGATTTACAATCTCTTTCATTCATTATGCATGAAACATGAGTACATAATATTAACATTATTAATTTTAGAACCCATGCAACCAAGAAAAGATATAGATGTCTACTTGGCATTGCTTATTAATGACTTAAGACTTATATGGGATGACAGTGTATCAGTGTTCAATATATATAATCTAGAGTTTTTTAGATTGCATATTCTACTTTTTTGCATAATCAATCACTTCCTAACTTATGAAAATTCGTGAAACATAGCATTAAAGGGTATAGAATATGTCCTATTTTTGAAAAGTGCTTTTATCAACTTAAGCATGGAAAGAAAATAATGCATTTCAATCATAAGAAATTTCTACCTTGTTCCTATAACTATTATAAATTAAGAAAGACTTTCAATGACTTATAAGTAAACATCAGCTCTAAAGCCTTTATTTAGGAAAAGGTTTAATATGGGATGAAAAATATTAATGTTATTTTTGTTAAAGCTAATGAACCTACAAATGGTGACACTCCATGGAAGATATGGTCTACATGCTTTGATCTCCCATACTAAAAAGCTTATTTGTTAGACATAATATTAATGTCATGCATGTAAAAAAAATGTATATGATAGTCTAGTTAGAATATTTTTTAACATGCTAAACAAGACAAAAGAATGGAGTCAAAGCTTGACTAAACTTGTAAAAGATAGCCATATAAGAGAAATTAGCTCTAGAAAAAGGGATTAAAATACATATTTGCCTTTAGCTTGTCATACTTTATTTAGGAAAGAGAAAATAAGCTTTTGAGTTTTTACATGGTGTTAAATGCTGGAAATCGTGCATCATACATGCACAGCGGAATAAAATTTTTGCACAATTTCCATCAAGGATCCATGCGAATTTAGAACGCCATAGATTAGGGATTAGGGTTTATACCTTTCAACCAAAAATCTTTTGTCCGCTACACAGCAAATTCGATCTGCTTCTGTCCATTTTCCAATCCAATCTACTCTCCAAATCATGAACTGAAATAGAAACTAGAAGATCAGATCACCAGTGCAGCGTTTAATGTGGTTGCACTTCTATGGTATCCATACGAACCCATGAATCACTGATGAATGTCCACAAAAATACCGGTTGGAATTGATCTCCTTTCACCTCATAGTGCTAGCTACACCTTTTCAGGGGTTTTGGTTAAGGAGAGGTACTAGGGTTTTTTTATGCCTTTTTGGGGTGCGTGAATAATGATAATAATCCCATTATTATCCAACAAGCCTATGTAAATAGGTGCATAGAAAAACCTAACCTATTTGAGCTTTATTCCATGTACAATTATAGGTTTACTATTGGGCCTTATAATTATAATATGAATTCCTAAATATTAAGACCAAACAATTTAGTCCATTAATTCCAAATTCACTAGGCTCTAAGTGTGCAACCCTACAGGCTCTCATTACATTGGCAATGACCATTGATCATATTAATGATCATAAACAATGATTGGTGTCTAGCAACACATCATTGTTACCCAAGCAATGAGAAAGTCAGTGATTTGACTAAACCTTTACATGTATCATCACCTATGTCTTTTTGTCCTATACATATAGATTGAGCACAAGACATGGACCGTGTCATTCCCGTATAGCCCAATCTTAAGGTTTCTTGATTCTTAAGTAAGCTGATTGAAACAAATATAATCGGCATCCCATCTCAATTCATTTGAGCATGGCCATTCATTTTCTCAGCTTTACTTAATCAAGGGGCCCATAGATGTTACTCCTGTTATATAGGAGAGACAAATCCCATCTTGATCACACAAACCTCTCCGCAAAATATGTAACATATCGAATATCTACCCTTGCATTCACTCAACCATTAGTAACATAGAATAGTATCAAAATATGAAACTCACATGTAGGGAACCTTGGTGATCTCAAGTTAAAGGACCATATTAATAATGATCACTAAGAACCACTCATGACACTCATATAACGATCCATGTAGTGTTCTTAATATGGGTTGGTCCAGTATACAAGTTCTCTAACTTGTACTCATGTGTAAACTTAATATCCCATATAAGTCTTCACATATGCTAGTCTTAACATATCAAAGTAACCTAATCCATAATGATATATGACTAGGGACATTTAAGAATATAATTATTCTAAGGTTATTATCATAATTGAATATATTACGTAGATAATATATATAAATATAATAATTAGAATTGTCATTAAAATAATATGATTTAAAATTACAATCACCAATATGATTGGTTTTAGGGCATATACACTAACATTAAAGTATCCCAGAGTTATTCTTCTAAAAATAAAAATCTTGTTTCTATGAAAGATATTTAAAGTCTCATAATTATTATATTTTAATATGGTAACTTTAATCAGTGGCCATTTGAGAAATATTGCCTAAACATATAAAACAAGCTATCATAATACTTTATTTCTTTCTCAATGTAATATGTGCAAAGGTTATTGACCTAGAAGATTTGGATTAGTTACAAAGGGATGCTACTACCACATTATGTCAACTTGAAATCTATTTGCCACCTTCATTCTTTAACATCATGGTATATTAGGGAGATAAAAATTTATAAACTGATTTACTAAAGGTGGATGTACTTGTTTAAGCAATACATGAAAATCCTAAAAGGGTATATACATAATTAGAATTAACCTGAAGGATAAATTATTAAGAGCTACCTTATTGAGGAAGTTATGGAGTTTTGTACTAATACTTTTCAAATATGGACACTATCAAGCTATCCAAGCCTTATCATGAGAGAAAAATTTTAAGGAATGGTACATTAGGTACCCAAATACTAAAGATTAAGCATTACATGGATGAGCATATTATTTTCATAAAAAAGCTTAATCATGAAAGGAATGAGTAATAGGTACAAACTAGACATAATCACCCATTTATTATATGATTTCATAACTGGATGGGACTATGATGGCACAAACACTAAATGTTGTTTCTTAGTCTATAAGATGGATAGCCAATAGACCTATCATGAAGGTCATATCTTATCATGAATATGACATTAATGGATATTCTTTCTACATAAAGGGAGAGGATATGATAAGCATTATGTAAAATAATAGGGTGTGAAGATGTCATATTACAAGATTATTGAAGACATATAAGAGCTTGACTACATCTGATTCAAGAACCTAGCAACAATATCTAAATGAATGGGCTAGGACTTACATTGGTGGATCTTTATAGGGAAGATCATAAAGGGGATCATAAAAGAGACTTGTTCATGATGAAATCCTAAACAAAATAAGCCTTTTTATGTGGTAAATCCAATTGATAAAAAGTAGCCTATACCTCCTTAAGGAAAGAGATAGATAGTTAGTAACAAGAATGAAGAAGACATATCCAATTATATTAAAATTATAACTTCTTTCTCATCAAGACTGCCTCCAGTTAATGATGAAGGCAATTTGGAAAAATTCTATGTGCAGAAAGGTCATGGTGATGGGATATAGGTTGACAATCCTTTCAAAGCAATTTCCTAGTACAATTTCAAAGTTATGCTTACATATATAATTGCTTACTTGTTAATTTGTACTTTGTTAATTGCTTTTATTTCATTAATATAGGTTTCATATGAGAGATAGTCATGATGAAAGGACAATGATTTGAATATCCTCATATAGAAAAATATCTATAGCAATTAGAAGGTAATTTGCCTTCTACCAGTAAATTTTTTCTTCATGATTACTAAATTGTCATATGCTTATTTTTTCCTTATAGTGAAACATGGGTTAGCCACATGATAACATTCAGTGGTGCAATTTTCCTCTCATGAGGTATTATATAGTCCAATGTCCTAATTATATGGAATTAGGGATTGTTTGATTCAATTAGAGAAAGGAAAAAGAATCAATAAAAGAAAACGGAGAAAAAGGAATAAAAACCTCATGATTACCCATTTTATTTGGTTCAAACAAGAAAGAGAATCAAATATTTCTAATTTATGTTACTAACAATTATTACATTAAAAAATAATTTACTTATAATTATTATTAAAATGATTATTATCTTATAATTTTTTAAATTTACTAATATTATAAAATTTTAATTATTTAATATTAATTATTAATATCTTATTAATATTATTTTAATAATTAATTTTATGATTTTAATTATTATTAATATCTTAATAATAATTAATATTATTTCAATAATATTAATTATTATCATTTTTAATAGTTATTATATTTGTTATTATTTTATTAATATTATTAATTATTTTCGTGTTATTAAATATTTTATATTAACTAAAATTATTTTCAAAATTATTTAATTTAATTATTAATATTTTATTTTATTTTTATTATTTTATTTATTACTGTACTATTTATTTATTATATTCTATAAGCAAAATAGTTATTACTTTATTATGAATATGTAACATTATTTTTTATTATGATTAAATTATTAATATTTAATTAATATTTATATTATTAAATAGTTTATTATATTTATTATAATAATTATTATATGATTATTTATTTTTTATTTAATTAATTTAATTATATTTTATTATTTCTATTATTAATTATTATTTAATTATTATTTTTTTACTTATATTATTATTTTATAATAATAAATTATTATTATATTAAAGATGATAAATTCAAAATCCAAAATAAAGGAATCAGATTCCTTAATGAAGTGGGGAGAATCATCATTCCCTCATTTAGAGTAATTCCATTAAGGAAAAATGGAGAAAATGAGTGAATTTTTTTTTAATCAAACAAAAATAAAGAAAATGAAATCCTACCATTCCCTTTTCCTTTTTTGATTACCCCTAACCGAATGTCTTATGAGAAGTGTGGCTTTTATTTTAATTGAACTATTTTGTATTGGATTTAAGAATATGAGTTGTGTAGTGTAATGAGATGTTCTATTTTATTTGAGATGCTCTGTATGTAATTTGATATTAGAGTATTGTAGAATTAGTTTCTATTTCATTTAAGAATTATATATATATATATTTGAAATCGGGAGTAGTATAGTAGTGAACCTTCTAAGAAATTATATAGAGTAGAGAGATGTACAGAGGAAAATAGGCGACTTTGGAGGGAGGACATATTATATTAGTTATTTCACATACTCGATATGGTATAAGAAATTCCCATCTAATTTTTAAGACCATTAATATTTTTTAGTGATGATTCTTAAGTAAAAATTAACATTTTATCTCATCGCATTGTATTTCATATGAAGAAATGATTATGGTTTCATTTATAGAAAAATTGACATATTTTTATTTTTTTACGTTGAGTATATAATTGATATCATAATAAATATATAATAATATTTAATTAGATGTGGCTCAAATTTTGTTATATACTAAATATTTATTTATGATTTTGTAGTATTGAAAGTGGATGTGAGATGAGTATAAAAGGAAGAAATAATAATACTATTTGGAGAAATTTATGATGTACTAATGCATTGTTAGATTCGGTAGCATATTAAGTTAATCATGTCTTACTATAGACGACACAAAATTTTCAGCGTATCACTATAACAATAATACACTACATGCTTTCGCCGTTTTTGCTGCTCGGAGTGCGAATCTATGAGATGTCTTGACAAGGGAGAAAAGAACCAATCGAAAACAATCAATTTCTAGCTAACAGAAAAAAAAAGAAAAAGAAAAAAAATTAGAGAGAGAGAGAGAGAGAGAGAGTTGAAACTTAAGAATAAAAAACTGGGGCAAGAAAGAGGCGGCAAGGAGATAGGCGTTGAGGTTAGGCAACTTTACACTTCATAATCAGATCAGATGAGTGAGACCGAGTAGATGTTGTTTGGCTTTTTCACATGGGGATGGGTGGGCTGAACACAAAACTAAGACCTTGTCTCTGACATGTCCCAATCATAGTTCCCATAAAAAAATGCTCGGCAAACCTAAGCATGTTCCCCATCTTTCCTCCCACATTTGTATGTAATCTCAAATATCAATTTCCTTGTCCAAGACAACCAAACCACTCTAACTTCCTTTAGCTTTCTTCTCCTGGTCTCAGGGTTTCCATTATTGCTGCACACATCCAACATCGTCGTGTTCATTTTCAACTATTCATGAGGAACTACATTGGGAATGAAAGTGATGGACAATTAATTTGCGCTTCATATTTTGCCAAGCATCACTGCTATTTTTGCACTTTTATTTGCTATCTTCTCAACGATGTATATACTATAGTTGGAATCAAGATATATATATATATATAATTCAATAAATAAGATTTAGCATTTTTGTGTATTTATATTTTTGGTCAATTTTGAGTATCTATATCTTACATTTAAATTTTACTGTCAAATATGGTAAGAAAATAAATATTTAAATGTATCTCTTTTAAGTTCTCGAGGATGTTATACAGCATATTCTGATTTTTGAATAAAATTATATCCCGTGCTATCAAACTTATTAGTCTACTCAAAAAAATTATATATACTTTTGAATGAAACTAATTTATTTTAGATTATATTATACACAGAATCATGACAGAACCTGTAAATCCACACGTGTGTAATTAACATTTTTTTTTACAAGAATAACTGATTGATTCCAACTTGTGACTAAAAAGAAAATTTTAATATACATAATGAGTAAATAAAATTCTCATTTTAATAAAAAAAATAAATACAAAATTAAAACAAACAAAAGACATGCCAGCAAAGAAAGCAAAGGTTATTTTTGGATATTTTTTATTTTTTTAATTTTGAAAATCATTCTAAAAAATTATTTAAAAAATAAAATACTCCTTTCAACTTTTTGTTAATTGTATTTTATCCCCACTAATTTTAGAAATTTGTAAATTGAACCTTTAAAGTATAAGAAAATTTGCAATTATCACTCATCATTTTATTAAATTCTATAATATTTTAATTAATTTTTAAATAAGAATTATATTATTTTTTACACATAATTTTATGATTTATTTTTGAAGTATTTAATTAAAATTTTATATATTTAAGTTAATTTTTATTAATTATATAATATAAAAATTATGCACAAAAAATAATATAATAAAATGAAATATAGTAATATTATTATGCTTGTTTAAATTTTTTAAAAAATTATAATTTAATAAAATAATTAATTAAATAAATAATAAATGCTAATTAGAAATTTTATATAATTTAATAATTTAATTTATAAGTTTTCAAAGTTTACGGGTAAAATGTAATTACCCCATAGTTAATGAAAATAATTTATATTTTCTCAATTACTTTTTAAATATATTTTTTATTCTCAAAAATTATTTTTAAAATAAAAAAATAAAGAATAAAAAGTGATGGTAGAGTAAAATATTTTATTTAAATTAAAAAATTATTATAATAAATAAAAAATTAAAAAATATCTAAAAATTATTTATATTTTATCAGATATTTGAAACTATAATTTTTAAAAAATAGGTTATAAAAAAACACTATTCAAATGAAAATTTATTTTTAAAAATATAAAAATATATTTTATTTTTAAAAAAATAAACAAGCAAACCCAAAATGTATACATATTTTTGAAATTATTTTTCTTTAATAATCGAAACTTTTTATTTTACTCATGAAATATGTTAGAATCTCAGGGGCAAGTGAGGGCGACCCTGATAAGAGACACGTCAGATAAGGCTGCAAACGGGGGATTGTTGAAGCATTAAACGAAGTGGTGAAAGATACGTAAGAACAACTGAACGAAGGAAAAAGTTGAAAAAGTGTGTCTCACTTGCAAGGCTTTGTTGTTTTCTTTCCCAGTTGTTATGAGACGGTAACCAGATGGATTTTCTTTGAAGCAATGTAAAACAAAACAAAACAAAACCATCTTTCAAATCTTGTCAAGTAGGTCAGCCTCGCTCCTTTGTGCGACCTCTGTAGATTTTGAATAAATTTAAATTCACTTTATCAATTTTATTTTCTACTTGTTTCTTCTTTGCATATTTTGAAATTCAGAATCCTAAGAACATAATATGTAAGGAAAAAAGGAATAGAAAAATAAACTTAAAAAATTGAGGATAGTATTCCTTCAAATTTTTATTTTATTTCTAATTGTTGGGTGCAACATTTTAAAGAAAAAGATTGTCTCGTAATTTTATTTCTAAAATTAATTATTGTGATGATGTCAAATCTTGATGTACATGATTATTATTATTATTATTATTATTATTATTATTATTATTATTATTGCTGCTGCTGGGCTGCTGCTATTGATTTTTTTTTTTTGGTTTTCCAAGTTCTCACCTCCTAACGAGTAAAGTACATGGTGACCCTTTAAACTATATTTTTTAAATTAGCCTATCTTCTTAATTTTAAAAGCCAACGCACATTTTTTTTGAAGTTTTTATAAATTAATAATATCAAATAAAATCTTAGAATCTAATTAACTCCTTCATAAGCTTACTTTTCGGGTTAGTAAAATTTCAAACACTCATTACTAATATAATTTAATTGCAAGTTGTATATGATTTATTTGAAATTCTTTTTATAATGAATCGAACGTAATTAATTTCAATGGGCGACTTTCGTCCGCGGAATAAGAGAATACTTCATATAAGCATTTCCCCGCCCCCCCATATATGTATGATATAGCAGGTTTTCAAAAAGAAATTGGTAGCCCTTAATTACGCTCATCAATGCAACTTTCACGATTTTCCTTTTTTTTTATTTATAAGTTTTGATTTATTTTTTTTTGTTTATTATGATTCAAAATGATTAAATTATAGATCCTAGCTTGATCAATTATAAATATAAACTGAAATACAACCAAAATCAAAGATGTAATTTGGAATAAACAAACTTTTATTGAAGTTAAGATCAAATATAACAAGTTCATTGAAGTTAAACTTTAGGGAGGTAATATGTCAGATTTTTAAGTGGAGGGATAATTCAAGGATATAGTATATTTTACTCCTAATAATTTGAAATTATTAATTCAAGAGGCATCTATTACCTCTATTTATTTTTCTTCCCTTTCTTCTATCATTATATTATCTAATTATTGTTTTCTCGGCAATCAATTAACCTAAACCAAAAGTTAGGTTCCATGAATCTTCACCAAAATTTAATAATTCGAGAGAAATCAAGAAGCTTGATGGCCCTTTTCAATCTTCTATGCAAAGCATAAATAAACTGTGAAACTCAAACAAACTATTAAAACAAAGCTAGAATCATCAATCATAAAACACAATTAACAAGTGCGTACAAATTTTTCTTTTTTTTATTTTTTTATTTTCCATTTTGAGTTTTTAACTGTGATATATTATTAAGTATACATGGATCATATATTGTGCCATTTATTGTCAAATATAATATGAACAGCTCTCACTGATTGAACCTTTACCATTATATATTATTATATAATAAAATCATAGCTTAGGTAGTTGTTGGTCTCATTGGTCGGGGAACTGTCTGACTTCTTTCCTGCTTTAATCTCTATGTTTTCGAGTCCATTTGCATGTGACTACGACTGCGCATAACGTGGTAAAATGGCACTTCGTTGGCACCGGAATATATATATATTATTTCTGACCAAAAAATGTATAATATTATTAAGAAAAAATCACACCATAGTAATTTTGTTCTTTTTTTATTTGATTCATTCGTAATTTTAAATGCTGCAATATATCCACCTATATTTTTAATTTTTAACATCTTACTCACTTAAATTATTTTTTATTTAAAATTTAATAAAAAGTTCATATGTTTGTAATTTTTACTTTTTAAAATTTTGACTCAATTTAATATTCATTCAAAATTAAATTAATAAAAAAATCTTGATTATGTTGAAATTTTATCTTCTACAATTTAATACATATTTATTGAATAAAGAATGTCAAATAAGATTTTTTTAATTTTTTGGAGTAATTTGCTTCTGAATAAATGTAAAATTAAAAATATGGGTAAATAAAGTGTCAACAATTAAAAATAATAATTGAATAATGATATTTTAAATTTTAAAACAAATAAAATAAAAAACATCGAAACCATGAGTATGTACGCAGTATTGATGGATACATTTCTATTCAAAACATAGCCATAGCATTTTGATTTGCTATCCACAAGCTGAAGTTTCTCCTAAAATCATGTTTGTTAAATGAAGCTTAATTTTTTTCCGCAATGAGTTTGACGCCCAGAGCGACGCAAGGGATCTGCACAAGCAGAAAGACGAGTAACCCGCGATCACAGTTACTTTTATCTGCGGATCTTAATCTAAAATTTTGGGGTAAAATTTTTTAATGAGTCAAATGCTTTATATAAACAATTTTTAAATAACTTTTACATAATTATGTAATTATATAATACTAATGAATAATGTTAAAACCTTTGAAAATCAAAATCCACTGTATCTCTCCTAAGTTCCACCATAGGCCGCTTTTTCTTTTCACACAATAAATAAGTTAATTTATAATTTATTAATTTAATCAATAAATTATATATTATTCTCTAAAAGTGTTTCATATACTATTTTATTAAAAAATAAGTACTAATTTAATAAGTTACCTTAAATAATTTATAATTTATAATTTATAAATTATTAACTCTTTAATTTTTTTAAAAATCTATCCTTATTTTTTATAAAATATAATTAATTTAATTTTAATATAATTATATATTAATTTTAAACTATAAATATATAAAAATATGTATGTAAATAAATATGTAATGTTATAAGATATAATTAAGTAATTATAATCCTATTATAAATAATAAAACAAAGATTATATAAGTAAATAAATACATAAATTTATAAAATATTATTAATTAAATATTATTATTATATTTTATTTTTGAATAATTAATTATGTTAATATAATTTAATATTTAGATAAATATAATTATTTTAATTATATATATTTCTATTAACATATCTCTTTATATCATTTTATAATTTTACCTAATTCAATAATTAATTTTGTGAAACATATCTTACATGATTAATTAACTTATTAGTTATCAACTTTTAACTAACTTATTAACTAATTTATCACAAAAAATAAGTTCCTATTTGATAAATTATTTTAAGTAGTTCACAGCTTATAAGTTACTATAATTTTAATGTATTTTAAATTTATCCTTATTCTTTTTGTTAATTTATAACTCGTGCACTTCATAACATATACTTAAATATTTTTTATAAAATATAATTAATTTAATTTTTAATATAATTATATTCTAATTTTAACCATGAATATATAAAAATAATATGTAGTGTCATAAAATATAATTAAGTAATTATAATTTTATTATAAATAATAATATAAAAAATATGCAAAATAAATATATAAATTTATAAAATATAATTAAACATTATATATTATATTTTTATTTTTAAACATATTAATTGTATCAATATAATTTGATCTTTAAATAGATATAAATTATTTTAATTATATATCTATTTTTATTAATATATTTTTTATGTCATTTTATAATTTTAAATAATTTAATAATTAATTTTGTGAAACACTTTTTGCATAATCAACTAATTTATGTGTTATTAATTATTAATTATTAACTAACTTATCAATTATTAGTACGAAATAGAGCCTAAGTCAAATAAGATTCAACTAAAAAGAATATGTATAACAATTGTGATTTCGTTACTAAACAAATTAATTATATTTAATTTTTCTTTGATAAAATATTTTCCTTTTTTTTGAACGAACAAATTATAACAAATTAGTAATTTTTGTCGATTTTAAGATAGCAAATCATAATTTGCACGTAAATTCTTAATAGAACCCCAAGCATATAAGCAATGGGAGAAAAATTAGTGAAATCAACCTTTTAAGATTAAATATGTGAAAATCCTGTGACTCATCTACGGCAAAACAACACCTTAATTTAACCATCAATATCAAATGATCAATTAATTTCCCTCCAAGTATTACTAACTTGGGGGTTTGTTGAAACTTTACATGGCAATTAAGATATTTTATCTTTCGTCCAAAATATTTAGTTAAAATTACATATTATATTATTTGAAAGTTTTGCCTTCATTAATATTTTATTTAATTCTATGATTATATATGTATATATTTAATAATTTAATCATTCTTATTATTATAAAAAAATTTAATCTTTCACTTGTCTGAAATTACTAATATGGATTAATTGTAATTCAATTTATATATTAAATAAATCAAAATACAATAGCATTATTTTTTTATAATAGAATATTATATTTAATGACAACCAAATGCAGTCAATTTATGTACAAGGAATATGGAAGGTAAAAAAGAGTTAAAAGAAAATATATGAAAAAATATTTTTTATTCACTTGTTGTTTGGATGTGTATAAACTATACGGAAAGAATATGATAAAATAATGATTTTCTATTTAAATTGATTTAAAAGTAAAAAAGAATAAAAATTAAATTTTTAAATGAAAAATCACTCCTATTACAATTCAACGAAATTGTTTAATAAACTTTACGAATGCCTAATTTTGAAATTACAAATTTTCTACTTATTTTTTACACCTATTTGATGGAAAAGTTTTTACCAATTTTTATAATACTTTTGTCAACTTTTTTTCCTCTTTTTACCTCTAATTAGTCATAATATATATGTACTTAAAATTTTATTTTCATCCTTTTTTCTTTTTACGTATTTTCATTTCACTTTTTATCTATAAATCCAATAAAGATTGGATTCAAAATGGCATACTTAATGGGCATTTATAAAGGACGAATGTTTGCTTTACCTTTTAAATTATCTATAAATCCAATAAAGATTGGATTCAAAATGGCATATCTAATGGGTATTTATAAAGGATGAATGCTTGTTTTACCTTTTAAATAAAAGAGAGTTAATGATCATTTTCCCTAAAATAAATAGTAAAATTTACATCACTGTAAACTTCACATCTTATAAGTAAAAAATGAATAAAAAATAAGCGTAAGAGGATAAGCGTACCATTACTTTTTATGAAGATAGGTGAGCCAGTGGTCGTGCAATTAAACGAGTGGTAACTGCCCACAGTCGGTCTATACCACAAAAATACATAGCGAGAGAGAAAGAGAGAGAGAGAGAGAGAGAGAGAGAGAGAGAGAGAGAGAGAGATTTCAGATGATGTAAGCTTTTTTAATTTAAGTGATATTTTTTTTCATAATGTAGTGTAAAATGCAATAGTAACTTTTTTCTTTGTGTTGAAATGTAAGTTTTTTGAAAAACTTATTTTTTAAAGATATTTTTATAACAAAATTCTATTTGTATTTATATAAATAAAGAAGTAATATATTATATTTATATCTTTTTATAAAAAGATACATAAAATTATGTCAAAAAAATAACTTTCTTTTTGTAAAAAAAATTATTTTTTATTAAATTTCTCACATTTAATATTAAATATATGAAATATTTACTATCACTTTATTAATTTATAAATATATTCCTATGAAAGATGTCTCCCACCAAAATAAATACCCTTAAACGTTTGTTTGGAGCAAAAAAATAGAAAATAAAATAATAAATTATATTTTTGTTTATAGTTCAAAGTACAATGATTTATATACTACTATAAAATAGCCTATTGACATAAGTTATTTAGAGAATTACATGTTAATTTTTAACCAATGTCTAATCAAATATTGTTGTATATTTATTTTAATGTCAATTGTATAACTATCATAAACAATAACAATAATATCGATTATCACATTGAAAACAACTAATGTTATTTCTTTTGTTATCACATGGGAAATAACATTAAGTTTTTTTTTTTTTATAGAAAACCAATATTTAATTTTCATAACATCACTTTGATTTTATTTAATAACCAACATGGAATACCTTACCCCCAACCTTAATCCCTTCCCTTTGTTCCTTATTTCCTTATCCTCCTTATTTCTCTTGTATTTCTTTTTGCAAAACACCTAAACTAGAAATAGAAACTAATATCTCTTATGATTTTATAAAATCTCAATTTCAACAATTTTGAAGAATAAATTCAATAATAAAAATCTATGAAAGGTTATATACAATACCCTAATCAAAGATAGATGTTTCACTAAATCTATCTTAATATCCATTACTTAAAATGTGAAGTTTGTATTCTCTAGAAAAACACTCTTGAATCTAATATCAATAAATGTAATAAGTATTTATGAAAATTTGATATATGATATTACACATTATACATTTCACATAAATAAAAAATAAATAATACTATCAAATGCAAAAAATAAATAAATTTCTTATATGTAAAAACATGTAATAGTTGCATCAAAATGATAAGTAATAAAATATAATTGATTATGAAACTAGAAACTGAATTGCAAAACAAACACAAAAGCTAAAACAAATCCTTATATATTTATATTTTGTGCTTTTTCAATGAGTATTAAACCTCATGTATTTAGCCATAAGCTAATGGAGCCTCAGTCCTATAATGATTGGTAAGCATAAATACAAAAATAAAGAAAACCATCTTAAAGTTAGAAGAAGAGCATACCTTGGTAAATAAAAGATCATTTTAGGGTTAGAAAAGTTTAAGATGAAATTTATAAATAAAATCATGCTTTACTCTTTCTATTTTCAATTCACATGTGAGAAAGATTTCAACATTAGGCACTACAAAACACCAACATCTTTAGCTTAGGAAAATCATATTGGATATTATACATTAGTTAAGTATAAAAGCACCATCATTTTAATAAGATGATATCATTCTATTAATTATTATTTAATCTCAATTACTAAACAAGAACCAACATGATAATAAGAATGTCAATTATTTAAAATCAATTTCTTTTGCTTAGGTAAGTTTTCAACAAAATTGATTCAAATCGGACCAGAACATAGTGAAAACCAAGTTCCTTACAAGGTACTTGACTTGACCACTCATATTTTTTCTTTATGACAACTCAAATCGCTACTAAAAAGTAAGATAATTATAAGATAGAGATACTTTTATTGCCAATGTGGAATCAAGGTAATCAAAATGGACTCGTACCTAAGCAATATACATATACATATATATATGTCTCATATAAGTATTCATCAAGCCTTGCTAGGACGCAAACATTCAAAATAAGAAAAATCATTTAATCTCTTTATTGAATGAAACAATTAGTTTATACCATTCATTATGCCCAATCAATGATATCAAATACTTATAATAAAAGTCACCAATAGATTTGAAGAATGATAATAAATCTAAGGATTGAAGAGCACTCACCAAAATTGTCCTCAGCTGCTCACAAGTGAAAGTGACCTATAGAGATCTTGGCTTATGAAAGGTAAATAAAAATCTACCCAAGCCTTTCTCTAATAGTTATTTGTCTACAATCAAGTGTAATGTTCACAAACCACTTATTTTGATAATTGGAATTTTCTACTTCATTATTTCAATCAAAATGCATTGTTAGGTCCTAGACCATGCTTTGTTACTAACTTTGTCACATCTTATCTTTAACGCATGTGATTGGCATAAGAAGTCATTATGAGTAATAACCTACTAACCTTTCTTGCAATAGTTTTAAATACATGGTTTTCATATGCACCTATGAAAATCTCTCACAGAGTATAGGGTTTTCAAAATTTTTGCTCATGAAATAGATTAATAAATTAGTATGCAAATTTTCTTCCAACTATCCTAAATCATAACTCAATGCCATGATTCTTAAGTTGACCCACTTTCATCCCATTCAATGGCAACTAAGCACCTAAAGAAAAAGATCCTAAGAAGACAGATAAGGAAAAAAAGAGTGAGTTTTTTTTTTAAAAAAAAACTCAATAAGAAAATGTAAATCAAGTAAGATATATTAAGATTTAAATATTAATACCAATATATGAAAAATTAGAGTTAGATCATAAAAGGACATTTTAAATTTATATCCAAGATTGTTAGTCATACTTCCATACCTTTGTCAAAGAAGGGAAGGAAATATAACACATGCATACATACAGATCTTGGGATATTAACTAAGGTTTCATC
Organism: Sindora glabra; assembly: GCA_020226215.1. Lineage (NCBI taxonomy): Eukaryota > Viridiplantae > Streptophyta > Magnoliopsida > Fabales > Fabaceae > Sindora > Sindora glabra. Next base: position 33,333,395 of record CM035235.1, on the reverse strand, counting down.
TCATAATTTACTAGTAATTATACATTATATTATAAATAGTTTCTCATTCATAATATAATTTCTATTAAAAGCTATTTAATTCAATTAGAAAAAGGGAAATGAATTAATAAAGGGAAACATGAGGAAAGGGAATAAAAAATCTTATAGTTACTAATTTTATTTAGTTTAAACAAAAAAAGAAATCAAGTATTTCTAATTTACTTCATTGATAATTATTATATTGAAAAAAAATTTACTTATAATTATTGTTAAAATAATTATTATAATTATTATCTTATTTTTTTATTTTATTTGGTAATTTTATATTTTTTAATTATTTAATATTAATTATTAATATCTTATTAATATTATTTTAATTATTACTATATTATTTATTATTTTATTATGAATATTTACTACTATTTTTATTATTATGATTAAATTATTAATATTTCATAAATATTATTAATTTTTATATTATTAAATACTTTATTATATTTATTATAATAATTATTATATGATTATTTATTGTTATTTAATTAATTTTATTATTTCTATTATTAACTATTATTTAATAATTATTTTTATTTTTACTTATATTATTATTTTATAATAATAAAATATTATTATTATCATCATCATCATTATATTAAAGATGATAAATTCAAAATTCATACTAAGGGGATTAGATTCCCTAAGGAATTAGAGAATCATTGTTCCTTTATTTAGGATAATTCCATTAAGGAAAAATGAAAAAAGAAAATGAGCTTTTTCTAAATTAAAAAAAAATAAATGAAATGTAATCCCACTATTCTCTTTTTTTTTATGATTACCCCCAATCAAATGGTATTTTATTAATATATTATTAATATCATTTCAATTATTATTGTATTATTTATTTATTATTTTTGTAACTATTATGGTTATTATTTTATTATGAATATTTATTATGATTAAATTATTAATATTATTAATTGTATATTATTAAATACTTTATTATATTTATTATAATATTATTTATTTTTATTTAATTAATTTTATTATTTCTATTATTAACTATTATTCAATAATTATTTTTATTTTTACTTATATTATTATTTTATAATAATAAAATATTATTATTATTATTATCATTATCATCATTATTATATTAAAAATGATAAATTTAAAACTCAGAATAAGGAAATTGAATTCTCTAATGAATTGGAGGGAATCACTATTCCCTCATTTGTGATAATTCCATTAAGAGAAAATGAATAAAGAGAATGATTTTTTTAAAATTAAATAAAAACAAATAGAATATAATTTCACTATTCCCTTTCTCTTTCTTGATTACCCCTAACAAAATGACCCTTTAATAAAATTACATGCACTTATACAATAACTATGCTCATTAGTGATATCATCCAAACATATATATGTCTTATGCCATAACCATATCATGTCATATGTATAAATAAAGAAACAAATAAACCTCTTTGTAACTTTTAGGTTAACCTTATACTATTTACAAGCTTATCCTTGTTTCTTTGATGTCAATCTTATATCTTTCATAAGTTATTATTAGTTTTGATATTCAAAATAATCAATATGCACCCATCAGATTTCTCATGTGTCAACAAGAACAATATCTTTTTTGTATTCAATCCATGCCTTATTGCATGATCATACATTTTAATTAGTGCCACAAATAACATAATAATTCAATTGCAACCATAATTGTAATGAATAATAATACTACCATGCCTTCATTGCATGGCCTCAATTATTTGCTTAATAGCGATCATTCATTTTATATATAAGCATTGCTATAAAGCAATCAGGTAATCACATGAAAAGAACTTTCCATATTCATAAACAGGTATGTATGTACAAATACTTAATTATAAAAAAAATTATATATTCTCACACCTTTATGTGATAGCATAAGGTTTAAAGATGTTTATCTTTTTTCATTCCATTAAAGTCATATCTATTACAGTTTAATCTCAATCCATGCCTATTAAACTATGTCATTATTCATATTAACAAGTGTGTGAAATAGAGGAACCAATGATTATAATTAATGATTCATTATTAATGAGGGGTTCCTTTTGTGGGTAAATGGCTGATCGTTCTAAACTAAATAATGGATTAAATGGTCAATCATTCTTTTAAAAATTTTAGAATTCCTAACACATATCACTATTTATTTTTCCATGAATGTACATTAATCACTACTAACCTTTAATTCATCATAAGCATGCCTTCAAATCTTATTAAATGCTTCAATCTTATCACTTAATCAACTTAAATATCATCTAACAATACCAAATCACTTAGATTTCATACATTACATAGAAAACTTAAAACTAAACTCATTCTTTCATAACTCCTAAATTATTGAGATTTAGCTAGAAGTATTTACTCACTACCTCATATGAATAAGGTTGTTAAAAAGTAAACCCAACATCTTTTAGCCCTAATCATATAAGAACTAAATGTTTCTTAAGTTAAGGTTATTTTTCTTCCCATTTGAACCAAAACACCTTCAACCTTGTTAAGCCAAAAAGAATTGGAAAGGAAATTTATGAATGGAGTAGTTCTTACCTTGATTTGAGAGAAATGTTAAGCTAGATCCACCTTTTTTCTTGCTCAATTAGAAAAGAGAAAAAGAAGATAATGAGAGTATTAATAATATGAGGGTTAAAAAAGTGCTAAGAGGGAAAGTGTTTTATTTTGTGGAAAATAAAGAAAGATTGATTTTAATCCCTAAAATGATGAATAATGATAGAGGCATTTTTTCGAATGTCTCATAAACTTTCTTCATATTTATATGCTCACTTGTAATAACTTAAAATCCTTACTTTTTGTATTTAATTAGCTTTTGGCCTCATTTATTTTCAAAAGGTCATATCCTTGAATTCCATTAAGTCATAAATTCTTTGTTTACTTAATATCTTATTCTTATATACTTATTTAAAAGTCATCCTTTTTTTATACAAATTTCATTTCAACTATTGGCATCCAAGTTACTCTAATTATTCTTATTTTAAAATAAAGTTCTAAAATTTTAAATTTAGAGAGGATGCAATAGCATCTTATAGTCTTAGAAATAGCATTTGGTATTTGTGCCATCATGTTATTAACCTAGCTATAAAACCACATGATGAATGAAAGATTGTGTTCTTGTACCTACTATTCTTATCATAATTAAGCTTTCTTATAGCTGCAATATGCTTATCCAATTATGGAATAACCTTTTCACTATTTTGTAGTATATAAAGATGTACTCGTGTACACATTTCCTTTTGAAAGTATATCTTTTCAATAGTTGTAGCAATGTTATGAAGTTCTTATCACTTTGCCCATTTTTTATTTTTAATTTGAACAATCTCAACATAGCACATAATCTTATGAATTTAGTGCATCCTAGATATAATGATTTCTCCGTATCACTTAATAAACTATTGAGGATAACGGTCACTAAGCAAAATTATAGGTAATATCATGCACCATATACTCTTAGCAAGTATCAAAATCATTATCTTTATGATTAGTAAACATGTTATACAATTTACTTTCATTTTGCTATATCCATAATGTAGACGTGGTATCAATATCATGGATAAGTAGATAAAACTACTATAGAATTGCTAATTAATGTTAGTTATTTTACACATTTGACATTGATTTGGTACTAACATTTATGAGAGTGTCATTGTATATCAAAAGATTCCGCATTGATTAATAACTAATATGGAAAATATATAATAATGTTAGTTATGTATAAAAACTATTGTTATTTCTTTGTTGGAAGCTCCTTGTTAGAAGTATATTACAATATTAAATATTTGTTGTAAATTAATGAATCGACATTACATATATACATGTATGTATGTATGTATGTATGTATGTATGTATGTATGTATGTATGTATCTATCCATTAATGATTTTTCTTAAATAATTGATATGGTATCTTATACTCACCCCTAAACCTAATCCACTTATAATTCCTCTTGACCTAGTCTTTCATAACCTAAACTTTTCTTGTAGTTTCTCCTTGTCTGATCATTTGCAACCCTTAACATCTCTAATGATACTATAGATTTTTAATTTCAACAATTTTAAAGACTATAGCAAAAGCATGAATCATTGAAAGTTCATGTCCAATACTTATTGGTCAATATATTAGTTAGCGTTCTGTAGAAAAGCACATATGAGTTTAATATTTATAAATACAATGAACATTCATCAAATATAATGTATAATATTACACATTTTATATAAATAAATAATAAATATTAAAGAAAATAAATAAAATCAAGTTTCTTACTAGCAAAAACCTATAAAAGCTCTATCAAATTAAGCGATAATAAAATATAGTTAATTATAAAATCAAATAAGTTGAAGGAATAAATAAACATACAAAAACTAAAAAAATTCTTCCTTTTATATTTTGTGCGTTTTCAATGAGTGTATAACATCATAGATTTTATGACCAACTATTCTAAAATAATTAGTGAACATAAACATAAAATTGAAAATAATTATGTTAAAGTTACAAGGTGAGCATACCTTAATAGAAAAAATCATTTAGGGTCAAAAAGGTTATGTAATAAAATTTGCAAATGCTATAATGAGCTTACTCTTTTTAACTTCAATTCACACCATTGTTTATGTTTACATGATGGCTAATAAATAAAAACTTAATATCTATAATAAAATAACATCATTCTAATATGGAATTTTATATGTTGGCTATCAATTAATAATTGACATTATGAAGTAATTTTTTAAAATATAACTTCTAAATCGATCTTGACATTTATTTAGCAATAAATACTTTTTCCCAAATATCATTATCAACTTTCTACAATATAAAGCATAATCACTATAGTTGTAACTTCTCATGTGTTAAAGTGCTTTAAATCTTATAATCATGGCAATCACATCAAATCATGAATATCTTTTGTTCATGACCATTTATTTAAGGATAAAAAATAATCATGATTTAATAGGATATTCATGATCATAAAATTTGAAACTTTTTTAAGAATTTAGAAAAAAAAATAGGTGTGTTATCCTCTTAAAACGCCTAAATAAAAAATATAATGAACAAGAAATATATAAATAGAATGAAAAATAATATATATTAATTATTAAACCAAAACCAATGTTTTTACTTAGTTGAACTAGTGTCTTAAGTTTAGGCACTTTTTTAATATCTCACAAATGTCATCATTTGTAAATGATTTATATATCGTTAGGTCAAGAAATCAATATAATAACTTCATCACAATTTTTTTGATTAAGCCCTTCATCTTATTTTCCAATTTTTTAAAACCACATAAATTTTTTAATAAATAACTAAAGTGATTTATTCCTTTTCTTTTAACATAACTTCTACATCTTATAATTTTTTAATAACGGATATCAATTTTCTTAAATAATATTATTAATATTCTATGTCCTAATATTTTTCTAATAACAGATACTAAATACAAATTATTTTTCTAATAATATTATAAATATTAACTAGTAAATATTATATAGTAATATTATAATTGACCATTTGATGTAATTTAAAAATTATTATATACTATATATTTCTTATAAAATAATAATTTATAAAAAAACTACAATATATCACTGATATAGTTTATAACATAGTTACCCATTTCTCATGTTGAAGAGTTTAAAATTTTTGTTGTAGATTCTCATTTGTTAAAGAAATTTAATCTATTTTCATTATATTGCAGTGCTCCAATAGATTTTGCATATATTAGCTACTTATTTCTTGTAGTACTAGGTGGAATATAAGGATAATACACATGATTAATGCTGCACAATTAAAAATACTTTGAATCTTATGATTATAAGTCTCCTATAAAGTCATGGGTATCTTATAATCATGAGCATTCCATCCTTGCAGAAGATAGCTATAGTTTAATGGAAAACTTATAATTATATAATTTGAAGCATTTCTTATTATGTAGCATCAATCAGTTTGTTGTCCTTTTATGCCACCTAGATAAAAAATAGAGTGAAAGAGAAATATATAGGGAAAGAGTTTTAAATAGATGTTGGTTGTTAAAATAAAATTGACATTTAAAGAATTTATATCTCACTTTTAATGTTAAGATATTAGTTTAATCAACTTCAAAAGGCTGATATCATAATTCCTTACCTCGCACATGCTATCCATGGTAAATGTTTATTATTTATTATAAGTTAGGTGTTCGATGCTATACCACTTTTTTATTTTTGATCCAACTTTTCATCTTTCTCTCCAATTTTCTAAACTTGCATCAATTATTGGTAAATAATTGATGTAGTTTATCATATATTTACTTTTTTAATTGAATTTATGCATCATAATATTTTTCTAATAATGGTAATAATTTTCCAAACAATTTTTAACTTTCTACATCCTGAATTTTTTTTTACAACAAATACTAATTACAAATCATTTTTATAACAACATTATCAATATTTACTAGAAAATATTGTACAAGAACATTATAATTAATCATTTGATGAAACTTACAAATTATTATATGCTATATCTTTTCCATAAGATAACAACCTACACAAAAATCATAATATATTATTAAACAGTTTGCAACATAACCATCTATTCTTCATATTGAAATGATAAAATTCTTGTAACAATTTCTTGTTTGTTAAAGAGATTAAAGTCCCTATTGAAATGCTTTATTAAGTTTTGTAGACATTAGCCATCCATCCTTCGTAGTAAAAAGGTGGAATATGAGGACAACTCGCCCATATTTAGAAATTCTTCAAATTTATTAGGGGTAACTCATCCATAAGTCTTTCTATTTGAAAGTAAGAGGCATTAAAGTCATAGATATGATACTTCCAACAAATTCGAAGTATTTCCAAAGAATAAATAAGTTATGATCAAATTCAATCTAAATATAAAAAAAAGTGCAAGTGAAATTTATAGATAGAGTAACATCAATTTTAATGCCAATTTATATAAAAAATAATATTGTAAATGATGGCTATTTTTAAATGAGTAGACTATTGAAATATAATTAATATTTACAATTTTCAATAACATTATAATACAAATGTTTCTAATAATATCATAAATAAAAATAATAAATGCCTTTAGACATCTATTTAATGTAAAATTGATGTCTTAAATATTTCATATATTTAACATTCAACTGTCCTTTAGGCAATAGGCATGTAAAAATTGACATGTAAATAACAAAATATATGGATCATAAATAATGACTATCATCTTAAGCTTTCATAAGATGAACCCTTTATCTCCCTATAGAAAATAAGAATTTATAATATTAATTTATTATATTAATCAATATGGTAAGTTACACTTCATTTAAAAAATATTACTATACCATTATACATGTTGGTTTTCATTTTAAATGTGATAACATAGTTGCTCAAGCTTCACTATTTTGAATAACAATGTTTAATATAGGGTTACTTTATGATCTTATCACTAAATTCCCTCCTTGAAACAATTGTAAATTTAATGAACTCGTTAACCCCATTTGTATATTCAATATCATGCTAATCAACACATTTATATCATCAATCCATGATTAGCCAATCTAATATACACACACACACATATAAGGTAAATCTTATATCATCCTAAATTGTATATATTCTCAATGAGGTTATTTTTATTTATGATATTATTAGAATCATCCAAAGTTGAACATTTTTCAAGCATAAACCTAACACCCAAACAAATGCATACATTTATATATAAGCTTTTATGTTTAGGCAATATTTCATGCATAAGGTTATTATGCATATTTATGGGCAAATAAAGTATTAGAAAGGTATCATTAATTTGTTTAAACATCAATCATAATTTTCATAAGTAAAAGATTTTACAAGTACAAACACAAAACCTAAACAACACCACACATCTAAAATAAAAATATTAAGACATACATCATGAAAAAGTAAATCAAGACATTTGGTAAGTATACCTTTTTAAAAGAAAAAGACTGATAAAAAATTTGTGCTTCGTGATTCTGTTAGGATTCTTCTTAGACTTGAGAAAGTTTTATGATGAAGGAATCATGAATCTACAAATGATTCCACAATGTTTTAGTTTTTTATTTCATTCTCCCACTAATTCTTTTATAATTTTATTGTTTTAAGTATGCAATGGAAGGTGACATTGTTTTACTTTATACATCGATTATTTACTTAACATTGATGTTTAAAGTAAGTTCAAGAAAAAACACATTGACTTTTACATGTTGGTTTTAAATAAAACATCACCATCTAAGTTTAAACAATAACATCCTACTAAAGAAGGTCTAATGTTGATTAACTAGAAAATTCAATGTTTAGTATATAAGTAAATACGTGAGTTATTCTAACAAAATTAGCATTATAACTAATTAAAACTTTGATTATTTGTAAAACATTGATGTATTTTCTTTAGGATAATTTCTTTTATAGAAGACTACAATCTAAAGCATATATACAAACAATAGCAAAAATTTTAATAACTTAAGAAGTCAATCATTAATAAAAGCCACCAAAGTATTTTTTTGGGTAATTTTTTTATACAAGTTACATTATATAAGCAATCCAGAGCAATCGTTTTACAAATTTAGTATAAATTAAGGCATTGATTATCTGTAATAACCTTAACATCTTTTCTTTGGGAAAGTTTTATCATATAAGTTACATTATTTGTAATATAATGGCAAATGTACAAACAACAACAAATTTAATGTAATTTTGCAAATAAATGAGAATAATTTTGAAAATTTATTTGTTTTCATATCGTTATAGCAACAAATGCTAAAAAAACTATCTTTTATGATAATCAACCTACATTAAATCTATACTATCATTAACAATATAAAGCCTACACTAAATTTACAAATATATATAGGCAATCCTAATATCAGACTTTTGTGTGTAGATTTAGCTTATCCTTACTACTAATTCCTTTATGTTGAAAGTCAAAGTCTACGCAATACATTTACTTTCATTAACATTATAAAAGTCAAGGTGGAATATCAAGATAGTTTACCAATTTTTCCTACACATTTAAAAATGTTGCGAATCATGTGGAAATAATTCTAGTTATTCATTAATATCACTTGCTTTCATATATTAGTAAGTAAGTAAAGACTTACCAATATGTGAAAATAGAAGATATTAGAGAATGATTAAAAGTGTTTCTACAGGATTTGTAGTATTTCTAAATATACAATAAGGATAGGTGTGTTATTCTAATTTTTGGCCTAAACTCTTATGATAAAATAGAGGTTAAAATAATGTTAAGATGTTTCAAATTAGGAGTAAAAAAAATTTATAGGCATTTAGTGAAATCTTATATGTCGATTATTAACCAAAAATTGACATCTTAAGTATGTACCTTTCTGTAGTAAGCTAGTGGTTGCCATCCTTATAAACATTAGTTCAATACAAAACTAATATATTAACCTTTTACATTTCCCAAACTAGTCATTTGAATACCTTTAGATGAAGTTCACTTTAAAAATCAATATGTTAAATTTTTGCAGTTTCCTAGTAACTTTGTAATTGTCATGACTTTAGACTTCAATTTAATCTAAAATTGATGTATTTAACATTTAACAATTTTCCACCTAACTTTTGCAATATATTTAAACAATAATTAGTTTAAAAATTGACATCTTAACCAAACTTTTGCAAAACCTTTAAACAATGGTTATGTTCAAAACTAACATTTTAAGTTTTATTTAGATGTTAGTGATTTTGTAAAGCAATGTCTATAATTTTTTCAAGAATGAAAATATTAATTGTTATAAAAATTGACATATTAAATTTTCTCATAATTTCATAAATGCTACCATTCAATAACCCATGCTAATCTCACTTTTAACCAATTTTTGTATTACGACATCGATTTGTATTTTTATAGTGGTGTCTCCATGCGAACAATGGAAAATTTTAAAAATTACAATTTTCTTTTCCTCCTTTTCTTTTTATTTTTATCAAGCATAGGATGAAACTGCAATCTTTTTTTAATGTCATCCTTCATGATTGAAGACCATTTCTTTACATTTTTATTTACAAATTTGATCTTTCTTTGAAGAATTAAAATACTCTCTCCTCTTTTATGTGTAACTATATTATAACATTTGTACATAAAAATGTAGAAAAAATATTTCTATAGGTATGATATATTACATTAGAAAAAGAATTATAGTTAAAAAGATAACACCACTATATTTTAAAATGATAAAAGTATTTCAAAGAAGCAAAAATGAAGAGTATTAAGAGTAATTGGATTAAATCTCAAGAAGGCTAATCTAATTTGCTTTGTTAGCTTTTGTATGTAAAAGAATGCTTAGTACAAGATGTAATTTTTTTTATTATCATCAAAGTGTTAATTAAATATTGGCTTAATGTATACAAATTATATAAAATTGTAACATCTACCAAAATTTAAAATATTTCATGTGGACATAATTTATTAATTTCAAAAGTGATATAATTAAAAATTTTGTGTGGAAGAGTTATAAAATAAGTACAGTGGAAAATATTTTAAAGCTAAACGTTATCAAAATTGAATATGTAAGTGTGGAGGAGACCTATATAGCTTTTTTTCATTTTACACCTAGTGCGACCCTCTTTTTTTATTTTCCTTAATTTAACTCATTTTTTCTCCAAAGGAGAAGAACTTCTTTTCCTTTTATTCTTCAAGCAAGAAATCAAAATTCATCTCACCATTTCCTTTAATTCAAGCAAGGTAAATGATTTCTACACCTTAATTCTTAAGAAATTTCTTTTCTTCTTCTTTTTCTTAGTGAAAGATAGATGAATTTTAATTAGACAAATAATCAGGTTTTTGAGATTGAGAGAAAATTTTATGCTTAACTTGAAATTTTCTTCCTTTTGATGATTAACGACTCAACTAGGCATCACTTCCATTTTATATTGTTTTCTTATAAGTGATGAGTGACCTTTCCATAAGATTTTATCTCAATCATATTTATTTTGACATTTTTATGCTTAAGGATATTTATGATTGTTGAAGATAAATTTTGAATTAGAATATGTTACATGATGAGATTTATGGCAAATCTATAGGGCTTGATGTTGTAAATATGATATTTGGTAGTTTGATTGTGTGTGGTTGCATAAACAATGGACTTATGATGATTTAGTGATGGATGAATAGTACATTACATGAAGAAATTTGTAAGATTTTTTTTAAAAATCAATTACTTTTAAATAAATTCAAGTTATGGATTTATATAAGCAATTATGTAATCAGTTATCCCTAACCAAGTTGAATTCTAGATTGATATAATTGATTAGGTAATTGATTATCTCAAGTAAAACTAAACTCTAGACTTAGATAATCAATTATGTATTCATTTAGCCTCACATAAAATTTATACTAAGGTTTAGGTAATTAATTACCTTCGAGCAAAATCGATTCCATGAACTATTGGTAGTGACTATATTTATGTAAAGGCTTTGAAACAAAGGTTGAATTCCTATAGATAATTAACATGAGTTTGTTAAGTTATGACATGATGGATTAAGGCGTTAGGGATTTGACATGTGTTCATGGTTGTGAAATTTGCATACATTAACTTATGAATAGGAGGTTACTTTTATATACTAATGCTTTACGTGAGCACATGTATTCATATCTATTATGTGAAATTTAATTTATTTTAAGAATGATATGTTAGTTGTGGCATTGGTCTATATGTATTTTCAAATGGCATTGTTATTATGACTTGAATGGAAGTGTCAATTAAGGCATTTATTTATAATTTGTCAAATTATGCCATGTATGAGTTTTGGTGATGTTAGGGGTCATGATATATATATATTATGATTCTAGGCATTAGATCTATGTGTTTATTTGTGAAAGGATAAGGTTAACCTTGAAAGGATAATAATGGATTTGTGAGGGATAAGGTTGTAAGGGAGTTATAAGGATATTTATATTTTTTTAATATTTTCTATCGAATAATATTGAAATGTTATAATTGCATTGTGAAACTATGGGAACGAAAGTATTAGCCTTATGATTGAGCCTTTTATAAATGGAATGTTATAGAAATACGTAGTGTGACCTTGATTGGGTTTTGATATAATGTATATCCACGTTTATCTTTTTTTGGATGGATAGGTTATTCTTTTGGAATGCCTATTCTTCGTTTTAGCAAAAGTATAAAAGTATGTCTATTTTTCTAGATGAAACCTTGATGCTTCTCATAAAATCTAATTGTAAGCTATATGTCATGTTATATTTAGGTTTTAGTTATTTTCCATTACTTGTTGTTTACTTACTGAACTTTAAAGAAACTCACACTTTCTTTCTCTTATTTTCTATAAAGGACTTTCCTATAAGTGCTTAACTATTATTGGATTGGTGGAAGTAGGTTCGATCAAGAATTTAGGATTCAGTTAGGTTATGAGATAATTGGTTTAGATATTCACAAACACTAGTTGTTGCATGTATACTAAAACGTATTTCCCTCACACTTAAATTTAACCATGATATTTTGTAAAATATGCACAATTGCACATCCAACTTTGCATGGAGCATGTATAAGTAAGGCTTGTAGGCAATTACCTCCAACAACTTCCTGTGCTGGTCATGTTCTTGGGGACAAGTCATTGTAAACATTGATTTAGAAAATTTTCTAGCAAATCCAAGTTAATGTAGAATGAATTATGGTGCACCATTGATAGAGTAATGTAAATTTATACTATTAGATCGACAGTTCAAGTTTATCTCATCAAACAATTTTGTAATAATTATTTTTTAAAATAGCCCCTAACTTATAGCTCATGTATAGATCAAAATGTTAAAAATTTAAACTAATGTAAGAATGGTGCACAGTAGATAATCCCATGCATGTATGCATTATGAGTTCAACAAATTCATAAAATTCTATGTATTTAAGCCAATAGATGGTGAGTTAGTGTGGAGATAGAGAGTTGGGTAATTCGTCAAGGGGATTGGAACCAAACCTCTTCGTTAATGTATAGAAACAAATTTTATGTGTTTTTTTAAATTATAATAATAAATACTCAAGAGTATAAAAATAAAAAAGGAATTTTTATTATTAGCTTAAATACAATTTTAATGCCTTAAAATATAAATTTTGAGATTTTAATTCTTTAATTTAAAGCAACTTATTTTGGTCTCTTGACTATGTAATTAGTACAATTTTGTGTTGTTTGATTTTTATCAAATTTTATCAACTTTTATCAAATTTTATTTAATCTTTAAGTATTTGCTGAATTATTCTTCAACCAAATCACATTTTTCAGGATTTAAAAAAATTTTATAGATAATTTTTTATTTTGTTCAAAAATTTTGATACCCAAACAAAAATTTCTTTCATATTTATATATAAGTCATTTTTATTAATATGGAAGATATGGGTAGAAATAACCTTGTGATGTCACAAAGTTGATGAAAATCAAAATAGAATTAAAATTACACCAATTATATATTCAGTAAAATTAAAATAAATTATTTTAAATTATGATATTAAAATTATATAATTTATATTTTAGAAGAATTAAAATTAAATTTATACCTTTATTATTTGTGTTAACATTTCTTGAAATTTCATTAATAATTTCTAAACAAGTGATGTAATTTAGAAGAGACTTAAGGAAACTCGACTCAAAATTTTCAAAATTATATATTAATATTATATGATTATATGAAAAAATTTTAAATTTTTTTTACAGAAATTATATTACGTGCCAGAGAATTTTTGGCCCCAAACTTTTAAGTGTCAATCTGCGGCTGGAGTGAGCTTTCATGGACTGATATCTACTCATTCTAACATTATGCTTCAGCCTTCGAGGGTTTCCAAATTTATGTTACATTAAAAAAAAGGGTGTTTTTTGAGTACTCTTGTATGCAGTACTCTTATTAAGTGGGAAGCCACTGAATAGACACATGTATAACACATTTTCGTAATTAATTACAATTCTAGTTAAAAAGTCCATTTCACTTGTAAAGGAAAGTTGAGTTGAGAAGGAAATTCTATTTTACAAATTAAATGTCATAAAATATATTTTAATTTAATTATTATATTATATTATTTAATAATATTAGCTGATTATTTAAATTATTCTTTTTTTTCACCAATATTCCATTCTAATCATGCTTTTTAACTCTTATTACTTATATCTAATATCCTATTCCTCTTCTTTTTATATTACTTGCTTTATTGTATATTTTTTTGGTATTCAATCATATTATTTATAATTCATATATTAATATTATCAAAATAATATAATCATATAATGATATATTTTATTTTGATGATAAAAATAATTTAATAAGTTAAAATTTTAATTTAATTCAATAACTTAATTACATATTTAAATTTTAACTTTTACTAATTTTCAATAAAATTTCAAGCATTATTTTTTATTTACTCTTATCATTGCTTTTATTTTTATGTCAAATAATATTATTTGTAACTTAGATACTAATATTACTAATAATATAAATATAATATAATATAATATATTTTATTTTCATTATAAATATATTTTAAATAATTTAAAGATTTGATTTAATCAAACTATTTAAATATATATTTTATTTTAAAATATTATCACTATTCATAGTCGATGCACTATTTTTTTCTTTTATTTTTTGAATTGTATATTTTTATTTTTTTTCCTTTTTACATATTCACTCTTACTATTTACAATTCAAACATTAATATCATTAAATAGTATATATATAACATAATATATTTTATTTTTATTATGAATATTTCAAATAAATTTAAACTTTATGACTCATATGCTAATATTACTAAATAACATAGATATAACATTGTATAATTCACTTTCAATATAAACTTAATTTTAAATTAAAACTTTAATATGATCCATTAATTGAATTAATGAATTAATTGATTGATTATTCTACTTTTTAATGAACATATTTAAAAATCAAAATTAAAATTTTATGCATTTAAATTTTGTCAATTGTCACTTAATATCAATTTTTAAGAACTTTATTTTAAATTAAGCGCATATTAATTGAAATTTTGTTAATGCTTTATAATTTATAGGCTCTTAGTTTATTAATTCTATTGCATATTTTTCTTTTCACGTGGACTCCTACTGTTTAGGATTCATATGCTTAAATCAATAAATAATATACATATAATATAACATATTTTATTTTTATTATAAAATAATTTTAAATAAGTTTAAACTTTAATATAGAAAGTTTTACTTAAATTAGTTAATTTAATATTTTTAAATAAAAATATTTAAAAATTAAAATATTTATTTTTTAAAATTTATCAATATTTTATTGATATCAATGTTAAGAATATACATTAATTAAAATTTTATAACTCACTCTAAATTTATAGAATGTTAAAAATTTATTATTTACAAATTTAAATGTATGACTGTAAAAGAAACATAATAAAGTAAATTCTAACATTATTATAATATATTTTCTAAGTGAAAAACATCTCCTTCAATTTTGGAATCATTAGATTTTTCCCTATTCAAATATAAAAATTTAAAAATTATCCCTTAAACTTTATAAAAATTAAAATTAATACCCATCAACCACTTAATTAATTATTTTAACAAATTATGATTTTTTTTGTAAAGATTCTAAACAAGAATCACTATGGTATAGTATTTTTTTTTTATCACTTTTAATATATAATTTATGTTATATAATTAACATAAATTATATTATGTATAAAAATTTTAACTAAATATTCATGAATGTAGTGCACAATTATAAGTAAAAAAATAAAATAAATCAAAATTTAAAATGTTATGATTCTTATTTCAAAATTTTATGAAATATTATATAGTTGGATAAAATAATTAATTGAGTAGATGATAAATATTAATTCTGAATTTTACAAAATTTTGATAGAGTGATTTTTAAAATTTTAAATTAAATGGGATAAAATCTAACTATCCAAAATTAAATAGAATATTTTATTTTTTTATTTTTTTAAATTCATTCACAATAAGTCAATTTCATTCTTTAAATCACAATATTAATAACATTTTCTAATTAAATGTTTCAAATCATTCTTCACTGAGCAATAATTTTAAAATTAAAACTCATTCTTTAAAAGCAATTCCAAGGCCATTCTTTAAGGATAATAGGGCAAAATAGACAAATAACATCGTGATTCTTTCTCTTCATTTATTGCCTAGCAGATAATAAGTTTAATAATGAATCATTCAGGTGCAATCTTTTAAATTTCAACAGTTGAGATTTACTATTATCACAGTACCCAAAATTTTGGTCTGATTACCGTAGAATTCCAAAAAAAAAAAATTCTTAAATTTTATTATCTAGCTAATAAAAGACTACAAATTATGTTATGTTTGGTAATATAGAATCAAATAAAGTGAAAAATTTTTTTGGGTAGATTTCATAAAATGAAAATACTTATTCTCCAAGAAATAATCAGTAATTGAATTCTAATTTCATAATAAAAATGATAAAATAACTATAAATATTCTTTTTATTCTTATTCATATATTCTAACATTATCCTTTATTAAAAATAATAAAATGATATCAATTTTTAATAATTTTATTTTAGTAATTATAATTTTAATAATAAAATTTTAAAAATATTTTTTATTATTTATAAAAATTATTTAATATAACAAATTGGCAAGTTAAATTTTTTATACTTTTACCATAGGCATTTTTTTGTTAATTATAATGTTGATAATTAATTTTGAAATATAATAATTTTTATTATTAATCATATCATATTTTTTTATCTAAAATATATTATTATTTTATCATTTAGTTCGCATGTTTGCTTGTAAATTAGATATATATTTAGTTATGAAAAATTATAAATAAATAAAAATAAAAATATAATTTTTATATAAATATAAATATAAATATAATTTTAATTTTATATTTTATTTTATTTTTAAAATTATTATTAAATTTTTTTTACTCTATCACTATAATATTAATTATACTAAATATAATTATATCATTTCATTTCTCTCTATTTTATTTTATTCTATACAAAATTATGGCAGTGGGGGTTTGGAATGAACATATTCATGCATATGGGAAGCCAATGATCCGATCATTTGGTTAGCACCTGAAAGTAAGGTTTCATTAAACTTCAAACTCACAAACTTAACATTTATTTGTTACCAGAAAAAAAAAGTTGATTTTTCTACCAAAAGAAAAAGTTGATTGAGTTGGTCAAGTTAAAAGTTAAAAACAAAGGTCCCAAAAGTTGAAAACAAAAGATAGAAAAATAAAATAATATTAGTATATATAATTTGAGAAATATTATTTGTACTTTTTTTAAGTGAATATTCACTTTTTTAATGAGAAATGAGATTTACAAAATTATAAATTTCATGGTATGTAAAGAGAAAGTGAGCAAAAAATAAATATAGGAGAATAAGAATAATATTATTAACATAATTTATAATTTTTTTCATGTAAGGTTGTGAAAGACGAACTTATAACTATGTATAAAAGAAACTAAAACAAAATCTACAGAAAATCACAAGTGTTAAAAAATCTAGTATCTTATTTTTTAAAAAAAAAATTGCAACTTTACGATAACATTTATTTTTTAAAAAAAATTAGGAACTGAGATTTTTTAATTAATTTCATAACTATTTTTTACGAGCACAAACCATAAGCAGTGGCACACCGGGAGTGAAAATTAATAAAGATTGAAAATTTCCAAATCAAATAACTCCCAGCACCAGTGAAACACAACCTGATTGGCTAACATTAACTTATTCACATGTCGCCACTCTCATCTCGCATTACATGACTAGCGAATAAAATATTGCTTGTTACTCTTTATTTACTAAATTTCAGCTACTTTAATATTTGAAACATAAATATATTTTTTTCAAATAATAAAATAAAATAAAATATAAATTTTGTAAAAAATTCCAAAATGTTTTGCTCATTATCTCAACATAAAAAATATTAAAAATTCAAATAAATTGATTAATCCAATATAAAAATTGTTAGAATGATAAAGTTACGCCAACAAAAGATTGCAGGAACTCTGGAAATTGTGCCAAAATTTCAATATAAATTTTTTCTTTCCTTTCAATTACTAATTTTTTTAATTTATAAATTATAAATATTTTCATGAAATAAAAAATAGAATAGTAATGACTACAATTGGAAAAATGGATTTATTTAGTATGTATAGAAATGATTAATTTCAAAAATATTGATCTTTTCTATTTTAGTACCTTTGTAGTGTTATAATTTTTTTTAAATTGTAACTTTATTCCGTAAGATTTTGCAAATTTTATATGATTTTTAAATTTGTCCATAAATTTTATAAAAAAATTATTTTCAGAAAAATTATTAAAATGTATGCACATTTTCTTTTCCCATGTACCAAACTCTAATCTTAAAAAGAAAAAAAATAATATCTATAAAAAAATTGAAAAAGAATTAAAAATATTGGGAGATAGATGGAGATTGGAGACCCGGAGGGGGAGAGAGAGAGAGAGAGAGAGAGAGAGAGGGGAAGGGAGCACTTTACCACTTTTATACTCTGCACGCATCCATTCAGAGAACAGAAGCAAGCAAACCCAAATCCCTCTCACAAGTTCTAACGCAACTATTCAACAATAAACATCAATGGCGTTCTGGGTTCTCTGCGATTATTTGAAGTTCAATAACTACGAAAGTGAGAAAGAGGAAGAGCAAGCAAGTTTGTGATGACATGGTTCCATTGAAGTGAACTTGTGAGTTACCAGAATTTCAATACCCAAAGCAAAGCTCAAAGCTTTTCTCAAACCCCGAAATTCCCCTTGTTTTCATTCTCCAAATCTGCTATATATTTGAGCCTTTTGTGTCTAGATTTGTAAAGTAAGCGATTCTAAACCCACTTCTCAAATTCTGCTTTGAAAAGTTTGCTACTTCGAAAAGCTGGAGTCTTTTGGGTGGTTTGTTTTCTGGGTATGGTTTATGTTCTTGTTAATTTTCTTAGATGAATGCCATGCCCTTACCTTTTGAGGAATTTCAAGTGAAAGGGGTGTTAGATTTTTCTTCTTCTGCTTATTCAGATTCATTTTCAAATCTTCTAAATCATCAACAACAGCAACAGCAAAAGTGGAGTACCAGCAAAGAAGATTGCTATGTGGGTACTGAACCCGCCTCAGTTCTTGACGCCGGAAGCAACCCGAGTCCTCGAACCTCCTCCACAATGTCCTCCCCTCTCGGCAGCAATAGCGGTGGCTCAACCGATAGCACCGGTGGCGCAACCCCGTCTGTCTCAGAAAACCCATCTCAATCAGCCTTAGATTCCACCGCCACAGAAAAATGTGAGCTAAGAATGGAGGATTGGGATGGTGTGTTGTCTGAGCCACCAGGCCAAGATCAATCCATTCTGAGGTTGATTATGGGCGATGTTGAGGACCCATCTGCTGGATTGAGCAAGATGTTGCAGAGTGGTGCTGGTGGGTCCCATAATATTGATTTCAATGCAGGTTTTGGTGATGCAAATCAAGGGTTTGAGCTTGAACCCATTACTAGTGGGGATATGGTGAGTAATATTAACCCTTCTGTGCAGGAAAATTGCCCTGGTTTCCCATTTAATGCTGAGAACATAGATAGCCATATTGGAAAGTCTGGTTCGATTCCGATAAATGACCCCTTTTTTTCTGCTTCAGTTAGTAATCCTCTGTCAGTTTCTGCATCTCCTAAAGTATTTAATTCTCACCAGCAGAATCAAATTTTTGGAGTAGGAGATGAGGATCCACAAATTATCAATCCCCAGTTGCTCTTAAGCCATAACCAAGTTCAGTTTTCAGAAAACCCATCTCTTTTTGTATCTCTGGCATACCCTCAAATTCAAGAGCAGCAAATTTTCTCTCAGCCTCAAGCAAAATGCCTCCTTTCTGATACAATTGGGCAAAACTATCAAATTCCAAAGTTACCCTTTTTAGATTCTGGGCAAGAGCTATTTGGTAGGAATCAGCCATTGCAGATTCAGTCTTTTGCTCATTCCCTGCATCAAAGGCAATCAACGGTTATACCACCTGCAAAACTACAGAAGGTAAATTCCATAGGAGATGAGTTTGCAAACAACCAGCTTCAGCAGACTATAATTGACCAACTATTCAAGACTGCAGAATTGATTGAAGCTGGTAATCCAGTACTTGCGCAAGGGATATTGGCGCGGCTCAATCATCAGCTCTCTCCAATTGGTAAGCCTTTTCAGAGGGCTGCTTTTTATGTGAAGGAGGCCTTGCAGTTACTTATGTATTCAAATACACACAGCTTAATGGCTTTCTCGCCTATCAGTTTTGTTTTCAAAATTGGGGCTTACAAATCATTCTCGGAAATATCACCAGTTCTTCAGTTTGCTAATTTTACTTGTAATCAAGCCCTCATTGAAGCTGTGGAAAGATCTGATCAAATTCACATTATTGATTTTGACATTGGATTCGGCGTGCAATGGGCTTCACTTATGCAAGAGCTTGCCTTGAGAAATAGTGGTGCACCTTCACTTAAAGTTACTGCTGTTGTATCATCCTCCAGTTGTAATGAAGTCGAACTTGGTTTTACTAGAGAAAATCTGAAACAATATGCAAAGGAAATCAATATGTCATTTGAGCTCGATGTGGTGAGCATTGAATCACTGAACAATGCTTCCTGGCCCTTGCCTAATCAATGTTCCAAAGGCGAGGCAATTGCTGTGAATTTGCCAGTTTCTTGTTTTTCACATTTTGCATCATCAACTGCTTTGGTTCTTCGCTGTGTAAAGCAGCTAATGCCGAAAATTGTGGTGACTTTGGACAGAAGTTGTGATCGAATTGACATACCATTTCCTCACAATCTAAGTCATGCCATTCATTCTTACTCAGGCCTGCTGGAGTCACTGGATGCTGTAAATGTCAATCTAGATGTCCTCCAGAAAATTGAGAAGCATTTTGTTCAACCAGCCATTGAGAAAATTATTCTTGGTCGTCATAATTCTCGTGAAAAATTTGCTCCTTGGAGGAACCTGCTCCTGTCATCTGGGTTTTCTCCATTCACATTTAGTAACTTTACAGAAGCACAAGCAGAGTGCCTGGTGCAAAGGGCACCTGTTAGGGGATTTCTTGTGGAGAAAAAGCAATCTTCTCTTGTTCTCAGCTGGCAGAGGAGGGAACTCATCTCAGTTTCAACTTGGAGATGCTGAGAAGTAGCTGGTGAATTTCTATTTCAAAGGTGCTTCATAACTTGCTACTTAATTTTATGATTTTGAATCTTATTAGTGTGGTTCTGCACTAATTGTCTTTGTAATTTAGGCTGATTGATGCAAGCAACACCCCCAAATGTTTTCTTAACTGGATGGGATGGCATTGTACAGTTCTGTTATGTTTATTAGTATGTAACTCTGAATTTGGGTATATAAAATATGCCCTTTCCCACTTGAATCATCTAGAATGATGAATATGATGACTGTTTCCTGTACTCTTGAATCTTGATTACAAAGCAAATTGCTTTGGAAGAAAAGAACAATTTGGTCTAGAATGTTTAGTTCTGGATTCACTGCATAATATGGTTCTATCCTTCTTGATTATTGTATTATGAGCTGGATTTGGTCTCTCTCTCTCTCTCTTTGTAAACTTGTATTTGGCTGCATGATGTTGTGAAAGGTCTCTATATTTCAATGTACTTAACTGTGATGGGTAAATTTGAGTTGATACTAATATGCAAGTTATTTCTAAGTTTTGAGAATTTGATATAGATATAAGATAGATAGGTCATAGTTTGGCAATTCGATGGAGATATTTGTAGATTTTGACCAAAGGGAGGGGGGAATCATTGTATGTGGCCATATCTTAATTTATCTCTTTGTGCCAAAAACCATTTTTTTTTTTTTTTTTGCTAATTATCACCTAAACAAAAACAATGATTGTGCTGATGTCACTTGGGTTGACTTCTTTGTGAAAGTTGCTCTCATTTTGTTGGGAAAATTTTGATGTGCACGACCAAGTTGCAGCTGTCTTGTGAGGAAATTTAAGTTCTACCAAAGACTAATTTGATTAGGATATGAAACTCCACAAATTTTTACTTATTAATTTCTTTCTATTTAATTTAAGAAAAATAAAGATACAATCTTCTATTTTGGGTTTGTCTTTTCTAATCGAACTCATTATTTTAATGTAAAAATATTTTTGTACTTATGTCTTTTTTTAAATTTATATTTTTAATTTTTTTTGTTGGGAAATGAAGGGGGTTAGAATTCATGGTATGCGACAAAACTACATCTCTTAATTTATTTCAATTTTAAAGAGAGATACAATCTTCTATTTTAGATATGCAATTTTTTACTGGAATTCATTTCAATATAAAAAGGATTTATGTATCTATCTTGCTATTAGATTGGGAGCTTTAAAAAAATTGAGGTTGAGGTGGGCCATATTTACTATTTGACACATATCATGTATATATATGTGCTTAACCACGCTTAAAGACCATATTTCAAACACAAATGATTAGTCTTTAATATTAAAATTGTGACGTTTAAAAAATGTAAGTTGATTTGCAAGTAAGCACTTTATTTCGCCTAGTTTGAATGGTTTTATAATCATTGGTAGCCATGCTAATTTCTTTGTGCCCTTCTTTTCTTCTGTTGTCACTATCTTGCTTTTAATTAATCAGTTTAGGTGGAATGCTATAAGTAATTGATATGGAAATGGCTAGAAAGATAAGGCTGAAATCTCGAGAAAGAGGAAATGATGATCAACTTTCTAAAAGTATGGTGAATTTTCAAATTGATTTTTTGTATGCAAACCTGCGTGCACTGACTTCTATTCACTTTCTTTTCATTCTGTAAAGATTGGCTATTCTCAAAATTATAGGCATTGGCCCGCATTGTTATTTTTAGGTTTAAAGAAATTAAATACAATTGTGCTCAAACGACCAAATTCAAATGGATAATTTAATTTGCACCATTGAAGAGCATCTAAAAATCACTCTTTCTTTTTTTCATTTTTTTAAACTATCAAGTTGGACAATAACTAAAAATTAGAATTTGAAATTAAAATATTAACTAATTTTTTCCACTAAAAAATCATGTTTCAAATTTAAATCTGTCTATCAATAAATAAAGTTCATTCAAAATATCATTCTTTATAAACAACATTTGATTCTATGTTTTTTGAGCATATCAAATCACCTTAAATCCTAAATATAAGGTTCACGAATCTCTTTAATTTGTGAGATTTGTGTGTAAGTTGCAATATTTGTATACAACTCTAATCAATTGCTTGAGTGTAGCTTGTAAGAACTATATTTCTAAGTTGGATTTTTATATAAGTTTTCACTCAATGAATGAAAGAACTCACCTTTCTATAAGTTTTAAATTGTGATTATAAAGCTTATTGCAGTTACATCAACACTATGAGGGCAATGCAATGAAAATTTGAAGCAAGTTATTTATGTATGCTCTTACATAAAAAGTTATACAAATTCAAATTCCATCAATCTTGCTTATTTCAACATAAAGTTTCATTTGATTCAAATCATATCACAAATTTTCATTTAATTCAAATTATATCCCTAAGCACATTTTATATAAACAAAGTTCAAGTGGTGTTAATAAAAAATTGGTATTAATTGACATATTTCCCCATGATAAATTGTTAAAAAATTTGTAATTTTTTTGGTCTAATAAAAAATTTGTACCAAAAAATAATTTAGTGCATTTGATATTCTATTCCACATTTGGCTTGGTACAACAATCTAGTCCTTGTATTTTTTAGCAAGATTGCCAAGTCGATAAAGGTGGATAAATGTGGCCTAGTCTGGACCTAACCCCAGATGGATTGAAAAATTAGGTTTAGGGATTGAGTTTGAGCAATTTTTTAAGCCTTGTTTTCTAAATAAGTTGGGCTTGAGGTTACATATTTAAAATCGAGGTTGCTCAAATTAGGTTCTATTTTATATTTATATATTAAATATTAGTTATATTGTATATTTAATATATATTATATGATATAAATATCAATTATAAAGAATTTATAAATGAATGTGATGATCTTTTCAATGGCATTTTTTACTATATATGTAAATATAAATATATTTTATAAGTTTGTAATATTTAGTTATACTATATATATATATATATATATATATTAAAATTTAAAACCTAATCAAAAAGTAGTCAGGCTTAGGCATAGAAAGTACAAATAAAACTTGATTTGGATCAGGCTTGCACTAAACAAAAACATCAATATTTATATAAATCTAACCTAAATCTAATTTGGCTTGATTTCTACCCAACTCTATAAGTAGTTAACTAGCCCTAAGTTGGCAAGTTCAATATAGTTATAGTTAAGATCATACTATCTCTAAGGTTTTTAAAAGAAATTGACGGTGTGAATTTAATAAAAAGATAGGTATAGAATTTTTTAATTGAAATGGTGGATCTTAATAAAAAAATCTTATATCCCAAGATAAAAAGATTATATCTTTTATCTTTCTAAAATTGAAGGGATTCAAATTGATGGTCTTGAACCTTTTACTAGCTAGCTACTTCCTGCAAAATTTCAATCAAGATTTAAATCCCATGAAGCGTTGAATACCCATAAAATATGCTAAATTATGTATAATAGTCACTTGTTGTCAAGTGCAAATATTTCAATAAATTGCATATGAATCTACATTTAGACTTGTAAGTTGTATTTATTCTTAATTTTGAAATCTACAAAACCTCAATTTGGCCTATCTAACTAATTTTATGATATAAGTGTCTTAACATTTAAAGATTTTGAAGGGTTTATAGCATAAATTCTCTCATACACCTAAATCCAAACAACTTATAACTAATTTGATGTTAGCATAAGTTCTCTTTTGCACTTGAATCCAAACTACTTATAACCAATTTGTATTTTTTTAAGTTAAGTAGGAAAAATGCTTATCATTATTGATGATTATTTCCATAATAACCTTATTGAGAAACTAGTGTGGTAGTTTACTAGAGCAGTGGTGCTTCATAATGTTGCTAGGTAATGATCACTTAGAGCAAAAGTAGGGTCGGTTGTGCTATGGTGGTAAATGGCTAATCTCTTGCAAGAAAACCCCCTAATAATGGTCACCACTTTAAGGCTTTTTGACATTCAAGTTAGAGGTGCTTTAGGAGAGAGGAAACATAATAATGTAAGTAGAAAGAGTTCATAGTTCTAAAAAAAATGTACTAAATCACCTTATATAGAGGTTATCTGGAAGGCTCTAGAAAGAGTAAATCGATCCTTTCAATGAAGTGTAAATTGGTCACTCCATGGTAGAAGAAGTTTTTGAATTCAACCTTTGGTAGCTCAATGATCTATTAGCCATAGTCGCTTGGATATATTGGTTAGACGTGTACATGACTATGTAGTCAATTTATGCACTCTTGATATTAATCAATCATTGCTCAATGCTAGTGGGTTGATTAGCTATTCATTAGTGGACCAACCATGGGCTGTGATCCATTTTAGCCTAAATGATTAGTTTTTATTATTTAGCCTCCCCCTAAATAGCATGGCAAGACTTGATTGATCGATTTGTTGTTTAATCATGAAGATTGTATTACCATTCATTATCAACCTATTGACCTTTGCAACACTACCAACCATTTGAAACAAGCATCACTAACCTCTTAAAATAAGTTATGGTGAGAGGGTATTTATGTAAATATATAGGCCAGTTTCTTCATTACTTATAAAGCTTATGCTTCAATAAGTGTGGAATTAAATACTCCTCTAATAATTATGTTGCTAATGATTATGCCTTGTAATTTGCACTATTATTATGCAATTGGTAGATTTAAAAATTTGAAAATTGAAGTTACAATCTTAAGCTATTATATTAACCTTCAGTCCACGTGACTGTTATTAGCTATCATTAGATGTAAATGCATTTAATACCATGATCTTTGTGAAATCATTTTAAGCTATTAGATCTAACATAAGAAATGTAAATTTGAGCTATTTATTCTCCTTATATGTATTTACATTTAGTCTCTTCTTACCACTTTTTTCTAATTTGTAGAACTCCTTTCACTTTGCTCTTATCTCCTTGTTACTTCTCTGCTTTTTCGCTAACTTACACTAAAGCCTCATTGGAATGCGATTGAAGATCGCCATTGGAAATACATTATTGCTAATCAATTTTATAAGGTAAGTGTTAGAAGATCCTTATTTCAATTTTCTTTTTCCTTTCCTTGCAATTTTTGCATATGAAACTTATATAATGTAAACTATAAAATGTGTATTTTTTCATCGTGATGATTTTTCCTTATCAAAAATTCCATTTCTTCTTTTATAGGTAAAAAAGAAAACTTTTGTAATGCAAGATATAATCCATTGTTCATTTGCGATTTGTTACTTGTTGCTTATTGTTGCTGTTTTTTGTGATATATATATAAGTACATTTTGCATTGTCGTTATATTTTGTTACTGTAATTTTCTGAAGATCATATAATGTTTGGGTACTATGATGTTAGTAAGAGTAGTTTTGTCAAGGTCAATAAGAATAGCTTTGTTATTTTGAAGAAAATGCAACTATTACATAATAGCAATTCAATTGAAATAGAGCCTTCAGAACTAATCCCCATAATGATTAAATAGTCATTTGTAAATGATTATGGAGTTACTTACCTTAGATAAGTAATTTTATGTAATAATGGATGAGTGTGACCAAGATCGATCCAACTTTATAAATAGTGATCTTGAACCAATCAAATGGATGAATGGTGATGTCAAGTCTTGGAATTCCTTTAATACTTTGTTGGATACCAAAAGAATTAATCAATTATATGATAAAGGTCATCTTTCTTTCAATTGACCATAAAACCTATCATTTGAACTAGTTAAAGAGGAGAAATGACTCTACAATTATGACACTAAACACTTCTATATGTTTTACAGTGCTTTGGTTAAAAACAAATTACATGCAAAACAATTGTTCACTCTCTTTTAACAGGCCACCCTTAGAAAAATGAACTTAGATCCCTTTAGATTTTATATAATGGGTAGTTGTTTATTGTTTTCTATGTGTTTCTAATGGTTGGTCTTAGGTTAAAACTAGCCCATAACATTTTTTTTTTGTATTTCTTTAACATGCCTTTAAGACTTCATGGATATACATCACTTAAAAAGAAAGAAGATAAATATTTAACCATTTGAACTCAAGTGTGTATCATTAGAATGACATGTACTTTAAGGTTATAGCTCTATCAGGTGAGCAACCAAGGTAGATCCACCTAAGCAAGAATTCTTTGTTCTTTGTTATATGGTTAAAATTAAATGCTATAAAAAATGACCCTAACCTTAGTGATAAGATAATTTGATCATTAACAGAATTAAAAAAGTGCTCAACCAGAGTCTTTTTAACATACGATACATTATAAGTGTGTTTAATGTTTTTTAGTGTAAGATTTTTATGTGTTTTTAATTTTTTCTACATTTGATTCTTAACTTTTTTTTAATTTTTCCTTTTAATAGATTTTTTTATTAGGTAAAGATTTAACCATGGGCAAACCAAGGGAACTTTCTTGGATATAGGAACTTGTTGAGAAATAAGAGCTTAAAAAAAGATATTCCTAAGAAGGTGACCAGCCAAAGATTACAAATATCCAAAGGAAAAAAGAAAGATTGATCACTGCTAGGGAAAGTTCCAAAAGAGGTCATTTTGAGAAAAGCCATAATCTAACAAACCTCAGGGAGGTTAGTTTGAAAAGAACAAAACATTTCAATTAGAAAATTCTTGAAATAAAAGAACCAACAAGGAGACTAATTAATTCATCTCTTCAAGCAAATGAAAAGAAATGATTGGGGAGAAAGGGATGGTATCTAAATAGTATGAAGAGAGACTAACCTCTAAGCTTTAATTTAATAATAATAAATGCAAAGTAATATCTTATATTAATCAACCAACTTAATTAAGTGTAAATAGGCTGACTTCTCAATAGTCCACCTCCAGTCAGTCCCAATATACCTATTCATAAAGTAGTTTGTGTTGGTACATGTATCCTAGGAGCTAATTACAAGATGATTGTAATAAAGCACAATATATTATATTTTATTTTAGGCAATGCAATTATTATATTTTATCTCATTTTAATATTTGTGTAATTTATAACTTAATATAATAATTATCCCTAAAATAATTTTACTATTCCTAAAATGTCTATAGTTGAATATTATTGTGAAAGGAATAACAATAATAATTAAGACTATTATGTATGATAACTGATGATTATGAATAATAGATATGTGATATTAAATTAATATATGAGTACATTATAAGTGAATAGATATACTGGACTGACCTGCTATGAGAATACTACATATATTTTCATGTGTTATTAGCTATTCTCATATGTCCACAGTGCAAGTAACCTTTGATCTGAAGTCACTATAGTTCCTTACGTGAGGAGTCATATACTTTGATGTCGTCATGTGTCACCTTTAATTAAGATGATGTGTAGGGTAATGATTGAGTGTGTCATGAATCATGCAGAAGGATATGAGTGATGTAGATGGGATTTTGTTCCTTCTGTATAAAAGAGTGATATGCTTGGACCCTTTGATTGAATGAAACTAAGAAATGCATAACCGTGCTTAAAAGGATAAATATGTAATATTGATTATTTATCTAAGTTAGTTTACTCAATATCAAGAAATGTGGATTGAACATTGACAAGTATGACACACTATGCTTCTAGTTCAATTTATATATTATTACAAAAAGGACTGTGTTGCCAGGTGTTGTTTATACATTAGGTAAATGTCAAATTATAGATATTCTTACTATTTGAGTTATAGTGATGTATTATTAGATATCATTAATTGTTTATGGTCCACAGATGGGTCATTGCAAAAATAATAAGAACTTACAAGGTCATACAAAAAAAGTAGGAATGAGATAGTAATTAATTAAACTTTAGTTAGATTAAAATCCTATTAATTGGACCTGTTATTTTGTGCATATATATATATATATTATAAAAGTAATAATATATATATTATTCACATAATATATAATATATTATATGATATTAAAATAAAATTGGATAATTGTAATATAGAATAATGTTATTATATAATAATATTTAGTTATTAATATTAAAGTAATATTAGATAACTAACGGATAAGGCCTATCTCTCTTCACTCTTATCATGATAAGGATAACGTTTTAGTGATTAAGTGAAATTAAAAATTGGAGGCAGTTTCCTAGTAGGATTAGGAAAGTGGCATGCTTTAGTTTTATAAAAAAGGAATAAAGGTATCACTTTGATATATACATACAAACTGACATAATAAAAAATCACACCAAAAACCCTAGCTTCATGTGAAAGGAATGTCTCCTAGTATTTTTGGGAGGTAAAGAAGTCATCATTCACTTCATGTAGATATCATAAAGGCACCATTGGTTGATTATGCTTGTGATTCGTGATTTGCACTTCAAAAGATAATTCTTGTAGACATAATTCTTAATCTATGTCCTTATGCATTGATTCTGGGAATGTTTCATATAATTTTTTTCTTAAAAAAAACTTACTATGCTTAAGTGTATGTGAAACCCAATAGTTTAAGGATGATTGGTTATGTTAATCTTCTTAGAGAAAGAAACCCAAATAAGAAGGCCTTTGAAAAGGTCTGCTAACTTTTCGAGAGAGGTATCTTCAACACTTGGATGGTTGTTAGATAGTTTATTTCATAAAGAAGTGAATTACTTGAAATTTGGGTTTGTAAACTATTATTCCCCAAAGGTATACTAAAGCTAAAAGGAGAAGTAACAAAAAATGGTTTAACTTACTTCTTCACTAAAGGACTTAGCCAAAAATTTCAAAATGATGTATAAGACTTGGTCATTTATAAAGGGTTCGAGCAGTTGAAAGACTAATACTTCAAGCATAAAGATATAGATTAGTCTTAATTAGATCGACTACAAAAAGAAGTGAGTAAGTTGAAAAAAATGTGTGATTGGTTAGTCTAATTAATAATTGAGTTGAAGTAGATTATTGTGCAAAAAAGAATGGTTAATTAGTAAAAGATAAAAAATCATTAATTCTTTAGAGATAAAGTTAAGGAAATTAGAGCAAGCATTAGCCAAAGTGCAAAAAAGAAATCGAGGAGAAAAAGAAAGAGGCCAAACTCATGAAATGTTAGTTATAGAATATGAAAAAGGATTTTGATATGTTGGAGTAAGATAAAGATAGGTGGAAAGATAGGGCTGACAACTTGATGAAGGAAGGAGAAAGATGAGCTAAAAAAGAAGATTAATTGATCCTTAGTTGAGCTTAAGGAGTTTAAGAAAATATATGAAAAACTTAAAGTATTGTTTAGTCAAGCCTTCATCCAAGGTTTATGTTTTTACTTGTCTAAATATCATGCTAAATTTCTCTACCTTTCTTAAAATTTTTAAAAATGGATAAGAATGAAATTCTAGAAGACCTTTTAATAGATCATTAAGAGGTCAATTAGAAAGAGGAGGAAGAGAAAGAAGGAGTAGAAGAAAAGCTTAAAAGAATGAGATTGATGTCATTGATGATGAAGTAACTAGTTTAAGGGTGACTAATTAGGCTACCTAACATGGTCAATCTGAAAAACAAATTATAACCTTAATGACCAAGGAATAGGTTACCTAGCAAGATATTGATTAAGAGCAAAGTTAATTACAAGATTCCATTGAAAACTAAATGACCTGGCTAATTATTTTAGAGTAGTTTATTTTTAATAGTGATAATTTTTTCTAAAAGGAAAATTATATGTAAATATTATGAAAAAGAGGAGTTTAGCAAGTCTTTTTGGTTGATATCAACTTGTACTCAAACTTTTAACTTGTCCTTAGTGAAAGATTATTACTATTTTTTCCCTAAATTATATTTCCTTTACTTAGTGTATAATCACTTGCCTTTTTGAAACTTAAATTACATTTTTTATCGTGGGATAAAGGTTTGAATAATGTTTAACTTGAGATCAAGATAAAGCTACGTCCATTTTATTTATGAGTAATGATTATTACTACGGTTTATGATCGTTATTTTCTTTTGTTTATTATGGTGTGACTGATGCCCTTTATTCTAATGATTAGAGATTATTGATCTATATTGACTTGTCGTATAATTGAGAACTTGTAGTATAGTAGTGCTTAATCAACTATCGATTAATAATTTATATTAACCTATCACATAATAGGAAGCCCAACATGTAGTGGTGCCTAATCAATGATTACTAATTTGTATTAACTGGTTGCATATTAGCGAGCCTATCATATAACGGTGTCTAATTAATTGACAATTACTAATATATATTAAATTTTCGCATAATGAGGAGCCAATGTATAATAATTCCTAATTGACTGGCAACTACCAATCTGTATTAACCTATTGCACAACAAGTAACCTATCGCACAATAGTGCTTGATTGATTAGTGATTATTGATCTATATTAACTTATTGCACAATGGGATGCTTGCCTTATAACAATGCATGATCAACTAGTGATTATTGATTTGTATTATTTGTTGTGTGCATAATTGTCTTTAAACGTTAGTAAAGCTTGGGTGTAATCATAATAATAATAATAGAATTTATGCAAAACACTTGAAATTTCATTTGTCCTTTCATAAGCTTTATATATGCATATTATCCTTATTTTATTATAAAATACTAATATGATATTCTTTAAAGTGAGATGCATATTATGTTTAATGAAAAATTTTTCCTTCTAAGGTCTTTACTTGGTAGGCCATATTACCTAAATTCTTTACAACTCGATAAGGACTTTCCTAGTTAATAGCTAGCTTTCCTTCTTTAACTTCTTTTTTGAGACCATCCACCTTTGTTATGACTAATGATCCCTTTATGAATGCCCATAATCTTACATTCTTATCATGATGCCTAACCACTATTTGCTTATAGGCATAAAATCTAATATAAGCTATTGCCTTATCTTCTTTGAGCATATTCATATCTTTTGTCATGACCCACCTTGGCCATGATCGACATAGAATCATCCTTATATAATCATATTAATCTAATTCACATCCATTGGTAATCACAACAAGGAGAACATCCATAACATGTGCTCATTCAATAGAAAATATCATTATATATTATAATTTAGAAGTACTCATTATAATAGTAATAATTTTTCTGAGGGAATCATTAAGTTAACTTATAGGCCTCATAAATCATTAACATAATTTACCTTAAATACACAGATGTGCATTTTAGTGTATAACTCTTATACTACTTATAGGAGATTTAGCTTTCTAACATTTTTTAATTCTAATAAATTAAATTTATAACTGTGCTAACACATTTGTTGCTAAATTTGCCTAAAAAAATGGAATAAGAACCTTAAAAAAAGGTGTCTTGCTTACTATGATAGAGATGATGGTGGATTATGTTGAGTTTTTTAAAAGTCAAACCATAAGAAAGTAAGTACAAGACTTATTGAGAAATATTCTGCTAAATATATAACTTAAATGTAAAATACAATAAATAAATAAATATGTATAAGACTTGAGATTCCTAACCAAGTCCCCATGAGATGAAGCCCTTGGATACTAATAATTTGAAATAGAATATCCTTTATTTGATCATTGTGTGACCAATCACTTATAAAGGTTACAGCTGTTAGGTTTAAACAAGCAGGACTAACTCAAAAAAACTATGCATTTACTATAAATTATTATAAATTTAAAAAAATATCCTGCTTGTGATATCCTTTATGAACTCAACCTTGTTCTTCATAAGTTAACTTTATCTCCTCATAAATAGATGCATGAATTTGGTGTACAATATTACACTATAATAATATTTGTCCCTAACTCCTTATTCAAATCCATAACACATTTTATAATAAAATTACGATCTCATTCATGTCTAAAGCTAAGTCATTTAAGTTCTGAACCATGGCAAGATAAGTAGTGCATCCCCTTGTAATAAGCCTTTAAGCTTTCATACCGAAAATCAAGCCTTAAACTTTAGTTGTCTTCTCTTCCTAAAACATAAATAATAGAGATCCTTCCACAGAAAAAGTTATAATTTTGTCAAAATAATTCATGCATGCTTAATATTCAAACAACCAATTCATTCCCATAATTGCATCATAATTTACCATGTCTAACAAACCCAAGTTTACTAGCATGACATTCCTACAAATAGCCACTAGACATTTTCTAAACATATAAGTAGCCATAATAATCTTATTTACTAAAGTTATCACCATCAAGGGTAATTCTAGAACATTACGAAGGTTTTTCAATATAGGAGCATATTTCTTTGAAATAAAGGAGTACATAAAAAAGATATCAAATAATATTCTAGCAAAAATTTTATTTATATTAAGATTACCTATCATCACTGCATTAAATGCTTGGACTTCTTGTTGGGTCATAGTGAAAACTTTAGCTTGGTTGGCTCTCACCTTTTATTTGTGGCTTTCCATATCATCATTTTGCCTTAAAATTTGCTTAGTTTCCTACTTAAATAGAAGAATGAGTCATAGGCTTGCCCTTTTAAGAAAGGAAAATTTAACCCCAAAATTTAAGGAATTTCTGAGACATTCTCTTAACTTATAGCTTTCTTAGCTAAAATTGTAACACACCACTATATTGTTTCTTCCACACAACCTATTATGTATCTATTTACATCACACACATCGAGGTGGTTCCTAATAAATGTGTTTCATCTTTGTAAAGCACCACCTTTAAAACTTAGATTGGCTCTTGAAAAATTTTATTGAATCATTATATTTCTTCTAGCAAGGTATTTCTCAAATTCATTATGTTGGTGTGTGTCCTAGGAACCAATCATATAGATGATTGAAAATAATACACAATGTATTATATTTTATTTTAGATAATTTAATTATTATATTTTATTTTCATAATTTTATTATTATTTTGCGCGATTTATAACTTAATATAATAATTATCCTTGGAATAGCTTTATTATTCCTAAAATGCCCCTCGTCAAGTATTATTACGAAAAGGATAGTAATAATATATTGAGACTAATATGTATAGTGATTGATGATTACGAATCATGAATATGTGATATCAAGTCAATACATAAGTACATTATTAGTGAATAATGTACTGGACTGACCTACTATGAAAATATTACATGGATAGACGTGTCATAAGTTATTCTCATATGATCACAAATACACATAAACCTTTGACCTGAAGTCACTACAGTTCTCTACATGATGAATTACTCACTTTAATATTGTCCTATGTCACCTTTAATTAGGATGACGAATAGGGCATTAATTGGGTGTGTCATGAATCATGCGAAAGGAAGTGAGTGATGTAGATGGAATTTTATTACTCTTGTATAAAAAAGAAATATCCTTGGACCCCTTGATTGAGTGAGACTTAGAAATGCATGTCTATGCTCAATTGGATTAATATGTGATATTAATCATTTATTTTAAGTTTACTCAGTATCAAGAAATATAAATTGAACATTGACGAGGATGACACACTCCATGCCTCTAATTCAATTTGGATATTATTATAAAAGGGATTATGATGTAAAACATTGATAATGTATTAGGTGGATGTCAAATCAGAGACATTCTTACTACTTGAGTGGCAGTGATGTATTGCTAGATACCACTCACTGTTTATAACTTAATAATAAGTCATTGTCAACGTAGTAAAAACCTATAGAGTCACACAAAAGGAGTAGGAATAAGACAATAATTAATTAGATTTTAATTAAATTAATATCCAATTAATTAGACTTATTTTTGTGCATATATATATTATTAAATAATAATATATTTTTCACGTAATAAATATAATTATTATTATGTGATATTATTTAATATTAAAGTAATATCAAATAATTATGTTATCAGATATTAGATAAATATATTATGAGATAATATTATTTTAATATTTGATAACTATATGTAATTATCTAATAATTAAGATATTTATATTATGAGATAATATTATTACTTAATATTAGATAATTAATAGATAAGTCTTATCTTTCCTCATTATCTCTAGGATAAGGATAAGATGAGTTGTTAAGTGTGATTAGGATTTTGGAAGTATTATCTTAGTAGGACTAGGATTGTAACTTGCCTAAGTTCTATAAAAAGGGACTTGAGGGCAGCACTTTGATGTGCACACTCATAAGCTTTCTTAAAACCCTAAATCATTCAGAAAACATCCAATCCTAAATCCTAGAAAGAAAAATGCATCCTAACATATTCGTGGAGGGTGAGAAGTCATTATTCACTCCGTATGGATATCGTAGAGACCCTGTAACTTCTGGCCGGCGTTTGATTCATCCGTTCTCAAGTTTTGATAAGTAGAAATACGAGTGTCCAATAGGTAAAACCCTAATCATTGATTTATACTTTTTGCATGGATCCTAAGTAGAATTCGGATCAAATTTTGAATTTTTGTTGCGTGTGATAATCCGAATTCCCAACACATTAGTCTTATGACCATCTTGCTTCCTTCACTTATAGGAGAGAATTGAGAGGGCATTCCTTTTATTGGTTGAGTTAGGCATAGTAAATAAGCTTAGGAGATTAGACTAGGCCAAGGCTTGCATAGGCGAGCCCATTTAGGCTTAGTGTGTTAAGGCTTGCATTTTAAGTAAGCTTATTTTAGCTTATTCGATCTTTATAAAAGCCCACAAAGCTTATGAGTTTTATCTTATAAATTGGCTTGGCTCATAGCTTGCACAAATTTAGTTTGCACCAACCAAGCCCATTTAGGCCCACTTTTTTTTAGGCTTATTTTTTACAAGCCAAATCTATAAAAAGTGCATAGGCCAAAGGCTTACTAAATATCCCTAGATTAAGTAGCACTAGGCCCTTTTGAGTTATTTCTTTCTTCATTTCTTATTTGAAATTTAGGTTCCTCTTTTTCCTTAGACTAGAACTCAAAGTGAAGGGCTTGATCCAAAACTTATTGATAAGTAACCCTTTACTAATATTGATGTGATCATAAAACTAATCTTGAAATATATGGATAAACCTCTCTATCTTAGCCCTCTTATTTAGAAATAAATATCCTACATATTAGGATAACTTAGTAAATTGGGCATTATATTTACTAATCATAAGGCTCCCTTACTTCAAAGTCTCAAATTCCTAGGCCCTAGCTTATTTCATACTTAATGGTAAGAAGTGGTTAGTGAAAAATTCTTAAAAGGTCACCTAAGTTAGGGATGCAACATGCGGATCTTAATGCTTTATGGTATTTGAAAACTAATGAGAGGTCATATCATCTAATTAATACATTACTAATCCTATCAATAAAAGCTTGGGAAACTTATGCATTTTCATATACTGCTCAATTTAAGTTGAAAATCGATATAAGTTTATTGGAAAAAGTGATTCCTAAGTTACGAGAGGGCTTCAATCTTAAAAATTCATAAAGAATATAAAGCCGATTCTTGGAGCCTTATTTAGATGGATTCCTTTCTCTTTCTTATTCTTTCTATGCATCTCAATTGCCTTGACTATATTGTTCATGATCCTTATTATGGTTGAGGTTTTGCACGATTTAAGCCACGATTTGCTACAATAGATTTGCACCTTGCAACAAATTGGCAACCTAAGGTGGAATGTTTTAATCATTCTTACTCCTTCTTTGGTTACCACTTTATTTTTGTTTACTAAGAAAAGACTCATCAAGGCCAATGCCTCCATGTTGTTATTATTCACTAGATGATGCCATTCCTAATTTATAAAGCTATTAGATACAATAACAAGCATAAGGGTTTACCAAATATATTCCACTAATACAAATCATGGATAATGTGGCGTTAATTGAAATGCCATTAATGACACATGATCTTAAGTGCACATGTACCACTAATACAATTTTGATCAATACCTCAATCCTAGATAATGCTCTAATATCAACTTTGTCATAACCTACCTTGCTTATAACCAGTATAGGATCATTCTTGAATGATCTTATTAATCTAATTCATATCCATTGGTAATCATGATAACAAGCATAAACAAAGTTAAGTAGCTTAACTTATACTAGAGGCTATCACCCTATAGGATAATCCTAAACTATGCTTTAATACTAACTTTATCATGACCTACCTTATCTATAATTGCCATAAGATCATTTTTAAATAATCCTATTAGACTAATTCACATCCATTGGTAACCCTAGCAAGCAAAACATCCACAACATATGCTTATTCAATAGAAAATATCATTATATATTATGATTTAGAAATATTCATTATAGTGTGAATAGTTTTTCTAAAAGAATTGTTAGGTTAACTTATAGCCCTAATGGAGCATAGGCATAAGTTACCCTAATTATATAAATGCACCTTTTAATGTGCAAGTCCTATACTACCTAAAAAAGATTTAGCCTTCTAACATTTCTTAATTCCAATAAATTGAATTTATAAATGTACAACACATTTGTTACCAAATTTGCTCAAAAAAATGGAATGGGAACCCTTGAAGGAAGGTGTATATCTAAAAAGTCAACCCATAAAAAAGTAAGAACAAGATTTAGTGAGGAATGTTCTACCTAATATATAACTTAAATGTAAAATACAATAAATAAATATCTAAAGAGACATTTGAGATTTTGAACTAATTCCTCATGAGACAAGGTCCTTGAATACTAATCATTTCTAATAGAACATCCTCTATTTGATCATTATATGGCCAATCACCTATAAAGGTCATACTTGTTAAGTTTGAATAAATAAGAGAAGCTAAAAGAAATTATGCAATTACTATAAATAATTATAAATTTAAATAAGTATTCTTGTGACTCCTGTCATCCTTATCCCTCATATCTAATGTTAACCTTATCTCTTTATAAATAGGCAAGCCAATCCAATGCATAATGTAACATCATAGTAGCATTCATTTCTAACTCATCATTCATATCCATGCTATGTTTCATAATAAAATTAGTGTCTCAATAGTTAAATTAAATTCGTACTCAAGGTGTCACAACACCACTATACCTTCACTATATCGCCTTAAACAAGGTAGCATTTCAAGCATTTCATTCACATTTAATTGTAATTCACATTGTAGTATAATAGTCATACATATGGGTTGAAGGACAAAATCTCTCCAATAATGCTCATATAATAGATCCATAGGTAAGCACACGTTAAATGAATAATTATAATTGATTCTATTATTAAATTGTGAACAAGGATAAAAGAATCGATTTGGGGCTTCTAGTGACTTTCTATAAAGAAAAGAATGGCTTCATAAATCAATTTAAGGTGTTTAATGATTCCTAAAAGTAAAGAATCACTTCATGAATCAATTCAGGACTTTTCATAACTTTCTTGAAACGAATTGCTTTGTGAATTAATTTTGCCTTTATAAGATATATCCTATATGTAAGGAATTGCTTCATAAATTTCTTCCTAGCCTCTACATTCTAAGCCCAAAAAAGTGATTTGTATATGAATTGTTTGCATATTTTCCAAAAATTTCATTGTTCAATCACCAAAAATACCCTTTAAATGCATTTATATCTAAGCAAGCCATGACCAAACCTCTTAAAACATTAATTACCCTTTCTAAACAATAAAACCTATCATATAATCTTCTATTTTGAGGTATAAAACTAGCTTTTACACATAATTATCAAACAAACTATAACTACTAAATTTAAACAATATAATGAATTTAAGTTAGATTTTAAATAAAATATTATTCATTAGGCTTAGAAAAGAGGTTTGAAGTGTAGGTTGAGTTTATTAGTGTATATGCCCTAAACTAATCATATAGATGATTGTAAACTTGAATCGTGTTATTTTAATAGCAAGTCCAATTATAATATTTATATATATATTGTCTGCATAATATATTTAATTATGATA
This sequence comes from Sindora glabra, assembly GCA_020226215.1. Lineage (NCBI taxonomy): Eukaryota > Viridiplantae > Streptophyta > Magnoliopsida > Fabales > Fabaceae > Sindora > Sindora glabra. The sequence continues at coordinate 33,294,548 of CM035235.1, read as the reverse complement.
ATAACCTTAGAATAATTACATTCTTAAATGTCCCCTAGTCATATATCATTATGGATTGGGTTACTTTAATATGTTAAGACTAGCATGTGTGGTGACTTATATAAGATATTAAGTCTACACATGAGTTCAAGTTAGAGAACTTGTATACTGGACTGACCCATCCTAAGAACACCATATGGATAGTTATATGATTGTCATGGGTGATTCTTAGTGATGATCATTAATATAGTCCTTTGACTTGAAATTATCAAAGTTCCCTACATGTGAGTTTCATATTTTGATATTACTCTATGTCACTCATGATTGAGTGAATGCAAGGGTAATTATTGGATATGTTACATATCATATGGAGGAATTTGTATGATCAAGATGGAATTCGTTCCTCCTATATAATAGGAGAGACATCTATGGGCCCCTTGATTAAGTAAAGCTGAGAAAACGCATAGCCATGTTCAGATGAATTGATATGGGATGTCAATTACATTTACTTTAGTCAACTTACTTAGGAATCAAGAAATCTTCAGATTGGGCCATATAGGAATGACATGGTCCATGTCTTGTGTCCAATCTAAATGTTTAGATGATGATTACATGTAAAGGTTCAGTCGAATCATTGACTTTCTCATTACTTAGGTAACAATGATGTGTTACTAGACACCACTTATTATTTATGATCATTAATATGATTAATGATCATTGCTAATATAATGAGAGCCTGGAGGGTTACACACTTAGAGCTTAATGGATTTGGAATTAATGGATTAAATTGTTTGGGCTTAATGTTTTGGGAATTCTATGTTATAATTATAAGGCCCAATAATAAGCCTATAATTATATATGGGTCAAAGTCTAAATTAGTTAGGGTTCTCTATACTCCTATTTAAATAGGCTTGTTAGGTAATAATAATAGTTAATTCATTATTCACGCATCCCCATACAGCATAAAAAAATTCTAGCACCTCTCCTTGACCATAATCCTTAAAGAGGCGTAGCTAGCATTACGAGGCTAAGGAGACGAATTCCAACTAGTGATTGTGAGAATGTTTATTGGTGATCTGCTAGTTCATGTGGATACCTCGTAATCTTTAGCCGAAAGGAAGTCGAAAAGGTGATTAATGAATAAAATTTGGAATCATCGGAAGGTATAGTATGAATCCTACATTCTAAGTTAACGTTTTGCATGGATCCGTTAGTTAGGATTGGTTTATTCCGCTGCGCTTGTATGGCTCCCAATCCTAACAGAGTTAATTAAAGTCTCTATATATCAAATAAATAAGAATTCATGGGTTAGGGTTTAGTTGTACAACTTTCATTAATAAATCTAGTTTGGCAATTCAAATGTGAAAAGAAAAATGGATAAAGTTAGAGAAGTTATATTGGAAGGAATCATTGATTAAGGAATTACTTACCTTGAAGTGATGAAATTGAGTAGAATTGGAGAATTTATCTTTAGAGCTTTAGGATCCTCTCTTGGGAGAGTTGAAAGGACAAATAATAAAATGAGCAAATGGAATGTTATGTAGGTACTTTAAGGAGAATTAGGAGTAAATTATTGAGGGCATTTTAGGAAAAAAATGAAATTTATATTCACCAACTCATGTATTCCTATTCACCTCATTTATCACATATAAATACTTTACAAATCCTTTCTAACATAACTATTAATCTAAATTATTTCTCACATTAATCTTTTTAACACTTTCCCCTTTTTTTCCTTAATTCCTAGGTCTCAAGATATATTTCCTAAATAAAATAAATAAATAAATTAATAAATAATCAATACCTAATTAAATAAAATTTTAAATTATTAGCATGTAATATTACTCTCCTCTATAAAAGAATTCATTCCTACATTCTCTAAGGTAAAATGCTAGGTAATTTATTCAACTATAGTGATATGATTTAAGCCTTAAGGTTTACCAAATAATTAGGTGTACTTTCGCCTTATATCCTCCTCTTATTCCTAAGTGGCATTTTCCACTCCATGCCATTCTCATTTAACTTTAACTAATGGAACCTTCCTTGATCTCAATTTTTGAACTTGGTGATTTAAAATTTCCACCAATTATTCTTTATATAACAACATAAAATCCAACTAGAAGGGTTCTTCTTTAATGACATGAGACTCATCTAGCATATATTTCCAAAGCGTAAAAGCAGGGAACAAAAGGTGGAAGGCATATAAGCTATTTAATAGCTTATAGATAATAGGCTACCATTCCAACACACCTAAGAATGGGAAATACCTTATGTAAAATGGTACAAGCTTCTATTTCTTACCAAACCTCATAACTCCTTTCATTAATGAGATTTTAAGAAATACTTTTTCTTACTTGAAATTTTAAATCACTCTTTCTCTTATTTGTATATGATTTGTATTGGTTTTGTATTGTTTTAAGCCGATCTCAAATGATTTGAACTTTTTCTATGGCATCTATCACTAAATCAGGTCCTAAAAGATTTGCTTCTCTTAGCTTGAATCGACCCATAGGAGATCTACATACAATGCTTTTAAAAAAGAAGCATTTTAATGCTAGTTTGGTAATGATTATCAATAGTAAGTATTTTTCCCAACTACCTTGAAATTCAAGGGCACACACCCTAAGCATATCCTATGTCAATTGAATGGTGCATTTTGATTATGCTAAAATGCAAATAAATTCCTAAATGTTATTAAAAGGATTGCCAAAATGAGTAGTGGATTAAGTATCTCTATTAAAGATAACTTCATATAGGGAAACAATTTTATCCATGTACATTTGTGCATATTGCCTTACTAAATATGTTATCTTGATTTGCAGAAAATATGCTATTTTGTTCAAAGATTCCACTATCATCCAAATGGAATTACACTACTTGGGGGTCTTAAGCAAGCCTATTAGAAATTCTATAGTTATATTCTCTTATTTCCACTCTAGAATTTATAATTATTGATGCAGTTTTCCAAGTTGTTGATATTTCACTTTTACTTATTGGCAAGTGACACATTTAGTCATGAAATCTAACACATACCTCGTTATCCCTTTCCATCAAAAGACTTCCTATAGATCATAGTACATTATAGCCACTTTTAAATGCATAACATAAGGAGAATAATACACCTAATGTATTAGTTCATTATGCTCACTAGGAGAAACCTAAAGTCATCTTTAAGATCTAATCATTCCTTTCTCATTAATAATGAAATCTTCATTTTAGTCTATTATCACCTACATTTTCAGGGAAACATATTAGGGATCACACTTTTGAGAATTTTTTATTCTTTCTATTAGTATGAATTCCACAATTACTTAAGTAAATAGTACTCTTGAGTTACTCATTCATATTCTTGTCAAAACACAAAAAGAATTTTTGCTTAAAATGTTGGCTACAACATTTACCTTACCAATGTGATAAAGGATTATACAATTATAGTCCTTAACAAGCTCTATCCAATTTTATTGCCTTAAATTTAATTTTTTTATCAATTCAAGTTTTTATTGTTAGTATATATTTCCTAGGTTTCTCCATAAAGATAATGTTTCCAAATTTTCCATCCAAACATTACCTTATAAGGTATATAAGATAACTTTCCTATATTGCATTAGCATACAACCAAAACCAATCTTCGAAGCATTATATATACCACATATCTAAAACCATTGAAATAGGTTGAAGCCTACAAGCTTACTTATTAGCTCATGGGCTTTATAGGATTTGAGTATTTCTTTTAAAGGCTTTAGGAGATGCAAATTATAATAAGCCTGACTTGTAAAAAGCCTATAACCCACTGGGCTAGCTCGCAAATAGGTCGAACTAACCTGCAATATATATATATATATATATATATATATATATATATATATTTTACATTTCTAAATTCTATAAATTTTATATAAGCTAAAATTTCTAGTCTATATAAAATTACACTCTTATTTTTATTTTTAGTTATGTAAGGCTGTGTTATAAATAATTTATAAATGATATTCTTATTATTATGACTATTTTATGATTTATATTTTGTATATATAATAATTTTAAGGTTATATATAAATTTGAAATGTCTTATGATTAATTTATGAATAAATATGTGATACTTTTAAATGATTTTAATTTTTTATTATTTAAATTTTGAAAATTTTTAAAAAATTTTTAAAAAAAGGCTTATAAGTTAGCTCGAGTCTACAAAGACCAGATTAGGGCCTTTAGATTGGAGGCTCATGTAAAAAATAGATAGGTATAGCTTATTTATTCTCCATATCTACACATATCTACCAATTCCTGATATTAGAGCCAATACAAAAGTAGGGTTAAACATATTTTTGAAATTTGAAAGTTATCCTTACAATTATTAGTCAATTCAAACTTCTTTTTTAGTTTATTTGGTCAATAGCATAGCTAGCTTGTAGAAGTCCTAGATAAATTACCTATAATACCTTGCCAACCCTAAAAAGTTTCAAACTTTCATAATAGAAGTAGGCTTTGGCTAAGTCTCTATAGTTTCAATCTTTTGTTGATTTACTCTAACCCCTTCTTGAGACATTACATGCCTTAAAAATTTTATATTAGTAATCCAAAACTCATATTTGGAAAACTTGGCATATAACTAATATTCACATCATGTTTGTACTATAATTTGAAGATGTTAAGCATGTTCTTCCTCACTCTTGGAGTACACTAAAATATCATTTATGGATACAATGACAACTTTTCCTTGAAAAGGCTTAAACGCGTTATTCATTAGTTCCATGAATGTCATCAGTACATTGGTCAAACTAAAGGATATAACTAGAAATTCATAATGTCCATATTAAGTTCTAAAAGCCATTTTTGGCATGTCCACCCTTTGAATATTCAATTGGTGATATATGGATTGCAAATCTATCTTTAAAAAATATTTTGCAGCTTGTAATTGATCAAATAAGTCATTAATACGAGGAAAATGATACTTGTTCTTGATTGTCACCTTGTTCAATTTATAGTAATCTATGTGGAGGAAAACAGATCCATCTTTTTTCTTGATTAATAAGATTGGGACTTTCCAAAGAGATGAACAAAGTTGAATAAACCCCTTGTCTAGTAATTCTTGAAATTGTATCTTTAATTCTTTTAACTTAATTGGTATCATCCTATAAGGAGGCATTAAGATTGATTGCGTGCTAGGAACTAAATCAATGTTGAATTCAATCTCTCAATTTAATGGTAATTTGAGTAGATCCTATGAATATTATTCATATTTTTTAATGAACATAAGGGCATCTTTTTTTTATGGTTATCTAAAATTAACCAAGATGAATAACTGTTACACTAAGGAAGATCCCATCATATGACTCACATAGATTCCTTTATATAATTCTCTTACTACATAACAAGCCTTATTAAGGTGAAAACACATTAAAGAAGGAAAGATGAATCCCCTTTTATATAACCAATCATTTTTTAAATAAAATGATGTTGTTTTTCTCTATAACTATTCAATTTCTAAGGGATTAGTAAGGGTTTCATCTTCATCAAGGAAATTCTTGATTGGATCTAACCAAGATAATGATTGCTCTACACTTATTGTTATAGTTTCTTTATGACACACATAAATTCCTTCATATAATTCTCTTACTACATAATCGACCTTATCTAAGTGAAAACATCGTAAAGAAGGAAAGATGAATCTCTCTTCATACATCTAATCAATTTTTAAATAAAATAATCTTGTTTTTCTCTTTAACTATTTGGTTTTTAAAGGATTAGTAAGGGGTTCATCTTTCTCAAGGAAATACTTGATTGGATTTAACCAAAATAATGATTGCCTTGCATTTATTGTTACAGTTTCTTCCATGGTTGGTCTTCTAATTGTTTCTTGCAAAACAAGGTAGTTGTTGATAATAGCCTTATCATTTGCCAATTTTAACAAGGTATCAGTGAGATGGTTTTCAATCTAGGCTATTTATTGAATATCAAATTGATCAAATTGCAAAATTAGTGCCTCTACCTTTTTTGTATACTAAATTAAACAAAAAGCCTTTATTTCATATGATCGATCAATTTGCTTGACCAATATTTAAGAATCATTTTTGCTTTTATTGCTTTTGCCTCCATTTCTTTTTCTAACTTTGATTCATTGATAAATGCCCTAAACTTTGCTTAGTTATTAATTATCTTAAAATCAAACTTTAGAGCATATTTAATTGTAACCTCATCCAATCTTTCTAATATTACTCTAGCTTCACTTCTATCCTTATTTGTCAAACCATTCATACATAAGGACTAAATGAACAATTATGTTGTATCCTTTATAGAATATAAAAATTTGGAACTAATTTTGGATTGAGAATAAGTGTAATAGTCGGAATGCTATGATACAAAATAGAACCAATATGTGCATTAAAAATTTTTGATGAGTAGTTATAATGAATTATTAAGAAAATAATTAAAAATAACATTTTAAGTAAGTTATAGAATAAAAAAAATGAGAAAAAATAAATTAAACAGAATGATTTAAGATTTTAACTTATCATTAATAAGTATATGAATATAGAGAAAATTTAGGGAACATTTTCTAAAATTTCTCAGAATATTATTCCTCATTTTTATGACACCCTTTATATTTTTCCTTTTATTTCTCCTAACTTCACTAAAACATTCATCTTTTTCACTTCTCTTCTCCCCTATCATCGTTTGATGTAATATCCCAAATAAAATTTTAAATTTTATAATTTTGTTACTTGTGAATAATTAAGTATCTATTCAATTGATATTTGAATTGTAATTATTTTTTTCATATTAAAAACTTGGACTATTGAAAATAATTATAGCATTGTGAATGCAAGGAATTAGGAAATAATTTATTTGTATTTAATAAATTATTTTTTATGATTGAGGTATTATTATATTGAGAAGAGATTTAAAATAATATTTGGATTGAAACTCTAAATAAAATTACTTTTTATGAAAAGAAAATGAAATGAGTTTCAAAATAAATTAATGATTGGAATTAAATTCAAAGGATCCAGGGGATTAAGATTTTTTTTTAAGAAAAAAAAGAAGAAAACAAGCTTATATGCGTGAGAAATTTTCGATCATGCTTTATAGGTTTAATTTTATTTTACTTTTGTCTCTCCTCTTCTATTTTATATTTTTCTGATTACTTATTTTTTTTTTATTTCCCTCCCTTCTGCGGTTTCTATTTTTGCTGCCACACTTATCGTCACTTTTTGTCTCTTTCTTGTTAAAGTCGGTTCTCCTTGTTTCTACAGCTTTCAAGCTGCTGTTTTATCTCTCATTTCACGTTTCTCTCCCTCACTTTATTTTCTTAAATTTTTCTGCTTTTCATCTTGGAAGGTTTTATCTCTTTCTTTTTGGGTATTTTCCGTAAGCCACCCTTTCTCTCACCGACCTATGTTCTCCTCCTCTATCCGTCCCAGCTTCGTTTTCTTTATGCCATGTCGCCGGTGTTTTACGCTGTTCAGCTTCTGTGCGTGCTCTGAGCTGTGTTCTGTGTGAAGTAGCTTAGGTTAGCAGTTACCGCTAATCTCCCTCTTTCTACTTCCCCTATCCGTCACACAACTTTCTCGTCATGAAACCTCCATCGCCCTTCTCTATCTTCCACCTCCTCCCTTTTCACAGCTGGATGTTATCATAGGTGTCGTCTGGAACCTCAAGAAAATGCCTTAAAATGGTGGTTCTCCCTATGGTAGATCAGGAGCAGAAACTAGTTGGGCAGGAGGTATTACTGTTCTCAACTTGGTTTTGTCGCAAGTCACTGTTGTTGGAAGCAACTCTTTCCTTGACCGGCTATTGCCATTAATTAGTGGTGCAGGGGAGCTGTGTGAAGTAGCAACAACAGCAAACGGCAACCAGATGGTAGACTGAGCAGCTCCGCTAGTTACCTCCTTTGCACCACCGCGAGCTTTAGTAGGGAGAGTTTCGCCTTTTGTCCTACCAATAGTCAAGAACTGAAGCAACACTGGTGCCAGACATGTGAAATAGCAGAAACAAAAATAGAGGAGCCATTAATCCCTCCTCTTTGGCGGCAACTGTTGCCTTTACTGGTGACTTGGGTTTGTTGACAGCTTCCTAGTAGGAAGGTGATAATTTAGGAGCTTAAATTCTTTTTAGTGGTTTTAAGCTGGGATCTCCATATTATTAGTATAATTATGAGTTTCTATGACCAGCTTAAGAGGAAGTAGTAGTTACAAAATAATTATAATTAATCATATATTATGGAAAATCTTTAGAATTTAAGTAAGTTTTATCTCTTGAGAAACAGGTCGGAATATAGAAGAGTAGTGACATAATCTAATTATTAATTTATAGTAGAAAATATAAGTAAATAATGCAGATTTGTAATATAGAGAAGGAAAATTAGTATTGTGCAAATAATAATAATTTATTATCATAAATTAATAAATAGGAGAGGATGAAAGGAGGAAGATAAAGCTGAGTTTTTGAATTTGTGGGCGACTCTAGGTGAGTATATATCTCACCACTTCTTATTCTCTCATTAAAAATTATTTTCAAATATTGAGTTATGTTTTTTTCATCATTAGTATGAATTTTATATTTCTGTATAAATATAGTCATATATGAGTGTTGTGAATTGAACTTTTTGAGACATTGGAAAGTGATGAATAATTCTATAATGATGATATCGAATATTGCAATCAGTGATGATGAGATGATATGAAAGTCGGATGGAAAATTTTCAATGAATTATATGAGATAGATATGATACTAATTCAAGAGTTAAATGAGAAATTCCTAACTAACAGTTAAGAAATGTATAAAATTGACTTTGATACGATAGAATAACTATTTATATGTTTATTGTATTTGAATATGTGACATCACGTGATTGTTTGTGATTGACTTGTATTGATAATGTGATTGTTATGATTTATTTGTATTTAAGTCTTAATGGTTGTTTGTGTATGATGCCTACCCATAATGGGTAATACATAATCTTGAATTCTAATAGGAAATTGAGACTCCTATGATTGTGTTATGTGAAATAGAGTTTTAATCATGTGCACGTGAATCTCCATTATAGAATATGCTTCCATATATTTCAAGAATTCAGAAATTGAGTTGCTATTACTTTTTAATATACCTAAGTAGATTACTTAAAAGTTAGTGATAGTTATATACTTATTGGGTTCGTGAAACTCACTCTATTCTAATATAATATTTCAGGTTAGCATCTATGGAGAATCAAAGACCACCTGAATCAAAAGATTTGATAGTTGGAATTAGGATTAGCATCTCAAACATAGAATTGTTAGATTATTTAATGTGCTAAGTGGATTATATGTGTATAAGTCTAAAACTATATTGCATTGTGTATATAATGATTCTGTCATATCTGGATAACACATGTGTTATATTATAGAGTGTGTGATCCTTAGAGAGTGTCTAAAAATAGGAGAAGTGTTATTTTTTTTTGCTAAAATTCAAAGTGAAAATTTTAAAATCCTCCTGTAAATTGGAGATTCTCGTTAGATAAAAAGAGTAAAAAAAAATAGTTAAGGCTTGTGGAAACCGGTAACGGCATCCACGCCGGTCATGATCAAGATAAGCCGTGACATTTGATCAAATTAAATAAAAAAGGATAAAGTTTTCTTTAAATTCTTCAAGTATCCAGGTAAGAATATCATAATTACTAGAATTCCTTTTTATCTATTTTTAATTTGATAGGAATTGGAACCATTTTAGCTTTGAAGAGGGAAATGGAAGATTAAGCTTAAAAAACATTAATTTCAACTTTATAGCATCCTCTTCCAAATTAGATGAATGAATGTTCTAACTTAGATTATTAGTTTATTAGAAAATTGTTGTTTTGTCTAGATGTTGAATCCTTTTTTACTTCATTAGTCTATATTGTTTCATGATGATTTGATTGAGTTTAATGTTAAAGAATGCTTGTGTAAGATATTAGAAATGTGTAGTAATGAATAGAGGTTGGTTTAGTAAGTAATGAATGAGTTAGATTGTATTTATGTCAGATTAATACTGAAAAACTTTCTAGAAAATGTTCTATATTTAGATGTAAAGCACTTTGTGAAGTGCATCTTAAGCTTAGATTTCAATAGGCCAGGAAATAATTCATGAAATGCTTTGCTACTTTTCAATATTACTAGAAGTCCTCAAGTGCTTCATGAAGCATTTGATGAAGTACTTCCTTAAGCATTTCCTAAGCTTAGATTTCACTAAAGTGAGAAGTTTTTAGAAAAGTGCTTGATTTCTTCTTGATATTATTGGAAAAGCCAAAGTAATTTGTAAGCATGTTGCTTGTCTTGTTTTATGTATTAACATTGATATCAAGTATAATTAATCCTTTAATGTATAGTAAACTCTAAAATTGATACGTAAATGTATTAATCAAAATGCTTACCTCTTTCAAGCCTATATACGACTATTATATTGCAAATTACACCGAGAATATAATTGTTATGTGATTCATGAAATGAAATGATAGTTTGACATAATGTGAAACATAATGCATGATATAATTGATCTTGTTGTGCAATTGTGTAATGAAATGAAATATAGGCCATGCATTGAGGCATGGTGTTGCTATAAAAACCTAATGAAAATGTTTTAAGAATTATAATTTGAGAGAAGTGATAGGGGACATGATATGAACACTAGACACTTAATTCTTAGTATATTATTTGTGGAAGGAAGGGGATGGATTTATTAAGGTTATAAGATTGACCTAGGAGTCAAAAAAAGAATGCACATACTTTATTTATTATTTGCACATTGTGATATGAGAAATCTGATAGGGGAGATAACATAAAATTCAAATGCCTAATTCCTAGTATATTCTTTGACGGGTTTGTGAAATGCATAATATTGGCCCGGAAGTCATAAGGAGGATGTATATATTTTATGATTTATTATTGCATATTATGATATTGTATTGGAACTTTAAAGTCATTAGCTACCTCTATATGGTATTTTAAGTTGATGTGATCATGATTGAGCTTTATACGATTATTTACAAGTGATTTGATAAATAAGAATGATTTATATGTTAAAGTGTAACAAAAAGATAGTTTGATTGGTAAAAGGATGAATTATTGTGTTTGTCTATTTTAGAGTCTTCTTTCACTGAGTCTTGAACTCAATCCTTCATATTTATTTGATGGATACAAAGCTCAAGCCTTCACCAACACTTCCTTAGAGCTAGTTCCATTTAGAGCTCCTTTAACATGGTTTTTGAATAACACTAACATTTGGATAAAGAATCATTTTGGGCCCTATTCTATATAAGGATTGGTAGAGGAATATATATGAACTAAACCCCTTCAGAGAAAGTTAATTTGGCTTATTTTCAGTTTAAAGGATTATAAGTAAAGCTAATGTTCTCTCTCTTTTTATAAAATTGTTAATGATGAATGAAATATCCTTCCTTTTCTAGTCTTATCTTTCCTTCCTAATGTGTATTTAATTTAATTGTTAGGAAGAATGATGAATAATTAATATTAAGTTGGTAAGTATGAAAAATAGGTTCTATATTGAGTACGATTGGTTTTAAGTCATGACAAGTTAGTCTTAGACTTTTTTCTCATCATCTAACTTGGTTGTTTTACCTATAAAATTAGCCAGACTTGTGCCTTATTTGCTTTTCTTGGTTCAAAAATTAATCCATACTATATAACTTCTATTAGCCATACTACTAATCGATCAACTATATTTGATTTATGTAAAATTTATTTGATTAATTGGTCAATCCTAACCATTATTTAGTAGGATTGGAAATATGGTTTTAGCATTCTAAAGCCATTATCAAAGCAAATGCTAACTTTTTAATTTTTTAGTATTTGAGTGTAGCATCATGTAGGGCTTTACTAATGGAATAAACCTATCTTTGTTCACCTTCTATCTCTTTCACCAATACAACACTTATGGTCTCTTCTGTAATGGCTAGATATAAAAATAGTTTTTCCCCTAGATCGGGGGTTTAATTGGATAGGTAGATTTGTTAGGAATCTTTTAAGGTTATTGAATGCATCTTTACATGCATTATCCCATTTGAAATCCTTTAACACCTTAAAGATCTTGTAAAATGGTAGGCATCTATTGGCTGACTTGTGTTTCGATTGGTCATGCATTATTTTTAATAACAAGTAATATTGATGAATGGAAAATGATTAAAGAGGTAGAAAAAGTACCTTAACATAAGTTTTGAAAGGGTCATGGTTTAACCATTGAGTCATTAGACTTCCCCTAAGCTTATAAGGCTCTTTATTTCCAAAATAACATTACATTTTATGAAATTGACATGATTTCTCACTCAATCAATATGAATCCTAAGAATTTTCTAGCTATCATGCCAAAGGCACATTTACTCGAATTAATTTACATGTTATAGATCTTTATGACCTTAAAGATTTCTTATAAGCCTTCTACATACGCCAACTGATCTTTGGATTTAATTAACATATCATTAACATCGATCTCCAAATTGTAATTGATTTGTTCCCTAAATACTTTATTGATTATCCTTTGGTATATGGATTCTATATTTTCAGTCCGAATGGCATAACTTTATAACTATATACATTTTCATCGATGATGAATGTTATTTTTTCTTAATCCTCCAACCATACTAGAATTTGGTTGTATCCTAAAACAGTATCATAAAAGCTTTGTACATGAATTTAAACACTTTGTCCATTATATAGTGTTTGTTGAGCAAATGATATGAGTATTTAAAACAAGCCTTATTAAGGCTAGTGAAGTTTACATATATTCTTTAGGAGTCATTGGCCTTTTTAATCACTAATATGTTTAATATCTATATGGTGGGTACTTCCCCTATGAATCTAGCTTCTACCAATTTATTGACCTCAATTTTGATTACTTTAGATTTACATGGATTATGTTTCATTTTTTCTTATTGAATAAGCTTAACCATTAGATCAATGACCAATTTTTTATAAGTAATTTTAAGATTTGTACCAGGCATATTAATAATTGTCTGAGCAAAGACTTCTCTATTTTTTTTCAAGACTTCTACCAATTACTTCTTAAAATTAAGTGGTAGACTTTTTCAAACCTTAAATAATCTCTTATCTTGAAGGCCGAAGATCCTTATTTCTTTAGTTTCCAACTTGACCTTTAGATTTTTTTTTCTTTCTCATTTTCTCTAGGGTCCTAGGAGTTAGTAGCAAATCCAAGAAATTTAAATTGTAAGGGCAATATACATATATTAAATAAATATGAAAATTTTACTAAAAAGATAAATATGCTAATTATACTACATTTACAATTGTTCTCGATGTGTTTTAATATTTTGATAGCATTGTATGATTTTTCTAATTTTCAATCCCATAAAAAAAAGTTTCTTTCTAAGGAAGTAAGTAAACAATCATTTAACCATTTATCTCCCATGTGATTGCGCATTCAATTCTTTATGATATTCATGGTAGAAAAAGTCTTTTTAATTGTTGTGGTTGCTATAGGTAAGATTAAAAAATTAAATATAACATTAAAAGGTAATACACCAAAGGATATACAATATACTTTTTTAATTCCACTATCTTTTTAGTAGAATCAATAATTCTAGTTAATTGTGAAAATTTATTATCTTTTGATACATCTATAAAATAATTTTCAAGTTAACCACTAGATGTAAGAACATTTGTAGGAGAAAATTCTTTAAGATAGAATTGAACCAAATGAATTAACTTCTCTTTATCAAATACAGAAAATGAGTTTTTAAATTTAGGCATGCTATGCAAAGAAGTAACTTAGTATTTACCTTATTTACCTCTATAAGATGATTGTTGATCTCTTGAGGTTTCCTATCAATTACTTAATAGAATAATTCAGATTGAAAGTGATGTAAATTTGAATCCTTTTCATCTTCATGCCTTGATCTTCCTTGTGTTTCAAATACATCATCCATGTTTAGAATAACAATATTGTGCTTTTCACAAGATAATGATACTTTATTGAATAAAGGTTGCCAACCATCATTTCTCATGTCTTGTAATCTTTGCTTTGAGACTTTAACAAATGTCATAACATTAACAATGTATTGATCACTCCTTTGTAAGGCTTGAGATAACTCATCAGTGATTCATGATATGGATTTGTAAGTTAGAAACAAATTCAAAGGATTACATAACATTCAACAAAGCACATGCTTCACCTCTTTGCTTTAAATTTATGCCATCTTCTTTAATAATTCCAAGTAGGTCAAGAACAAAAGAGAATATAGAAATCAAACTTGGTAACATATGATGATATGAGCCCTATCTGGTATCTCCTACCATTTTAAGTGTAGTTTCTTGGTTCAAGCTATGTTTACTAAAGATTTCTCTATTTTTCAATGCAACCTTTATTTTGCAAATTTGACTTTCATGAAGCATGCCTCTTCATGTATGTTATGCTCCAACAACATTGCATATATTATTAACTAAATTAAAGAATAAAATAATTTCAACTTACTTCTTTGTAATTATCATAAGTGCCAAATGAAGTTGGTAGGTAAAAAAATAAATAGAATATGCACAATTATTTTTCTATTAGGATTAAACCTTTAAGGCCATCCTTGCATATTACTAGCTCCATCATATCCTTCACCACATATTCTTGACAAGCTTAAATTATATCTTGCAAATAATTACTTTAAAGCTAATTTCAGTGGCAAAGCACTTTGATCTTGAGCGATTACTTTAAATTCATTTCTTAGTATTCTTTGAACAAATCTATCTATTTCTACAAAAGTATCACAAAATTTTAATTAATTTCTACCAAATAAAAATCTCAATAATAGTAAAATAAAGAAAATTCATATAAGAATAAATTATTCTAACAAATTAGTATCTTGACACTTGGATTATAAGAAATAAAATTAATTTTATTAGTTTTTATTTAAACTTAAATTATAAGACCTCATCATTTTTAAAAATTAAAAGTTGAAATGAATGCATTTAAAATAATTAAATTTCATTCCAAATAATAGAAAGCTAAATATGAGAGTGTTTGGAATACTTAACTTTAAAAATTTCTCCTTTTATATCATTTTAAAAACTTTTCTATTGATTTTATCTTTTAAATGCAAAATATTAAGCAAACAGAGGATTATAAACTATGTTATTCACCCTATTGGGTGTACAGTAATGGTGCCTTGCACTTGTATACTATGTCACAATAAAGTAAAAGCTCATCTTGGTTTGGCTTTCTTTGTTTTCACAAGAGATATATACATCGAATAAAAGGAAGAAAGCAGAAACTAAGCTACACTACAAAACAAAAGGATGAAAGCGATTATTATTTACTATATTAACTATCAATTGATCTTTATTTTTAAAAATTAAGAAAATAAAATTTGTCAATACATATTATTTATCTTAAAGAAAAACTCATGGTCAAAGAAATTTGGTGCTTCTAAGTAGACTGAGCTTCCCTTCTATGTAGTAGAAAGAAAAAGTGAAAAATGAATAAAATTTATAGCTTGTATTTTTTAAGTGGTCAGGTGACTTTTGGAGTCTATAAGAAAATGAAATAAATATGAGAAGGCAAAAGTAAAGACAAAATGAAATGAATTTTTTATTACTTTAGCTCTTTCCATAGAGGTACTTATGTTTTAATTTTTAATTGTATTTAACTTTTATTAGTGTAAAATATTTTTCTTTTGTATATAAATATTTTTTGATTGACACAAATAATTTTATGTAAATTATAAGGGCAAATTTATACAAACTTATAAAGGCAATGCTTACAACTAATATACATATAGATATAAAAAAAATTAAAGTTGCAAGGGCAATTAGCCTCAAAAGCCACTAAGTTTATCCACCATTGTAAAGAGTCAACTATAATCATTTTGCAATTGACATCTTTCTGGTTATTTGTTTCATTTCCTTCCATATCTTTAGCCCCTAAACACTCTTCCCAGCTTAAGTTATTCATGTAACATTATCAAACAATATATTAGTTAGCCTTAACTTGTCCAACCCCACACTTAATGGGAAATTTTATTAAAAAGTAAGGCTAAGATAATGGCCTTAGCTTGATTAAGAAAAGCTCTTTCAAAGATTTTATTATAGGTTAAAGTCAAGGTGTTAACCACCAAGAGGTCCATACTGATATTGGCAAGAATGAGCCATGTTCTTATAGTCACTTTCAATTTGATTGACCCTTTAACAGGCACTTATTTTCCTAGGAAGCCTCGTAAGTTAGCTTAGTAAAGGGTTATGCATTCATTATAGAGATAAAGGCACTAAAAATGTCCAGGTAAAAGATGTCAGCTAAGCTCCCTTAATCAATCAATATTCTTTTCTCATAATAATTGTGGATTGTCACCATGATATCCATAAGGTCATTATGGCCTTTCTTAAAATTGTTTGAATAATCCTTTTCTATGAAAGTGGTTGATATTGATATGAATGACTTTGACCTTTTGCTTTTAACATTTATAATTGACCATAAATGCCTTTTTTTGGCATTTTTTTATATTCCTCCACCAAAAAATGCTCTAGCAATCACGTCAATGACCTAAAAAGAATTTTGTAGTTTTTTTACTTATTTATCCTTGTTAGCTTACTTCTTTAGAGAAGAGTAAAGGCTGATAGAGATTAGTCTCAGTTTCTATTATTCCAATGAGGACTATATAGTCCTTACATGGTTGGTCACCTTTCATATACTACTCTTTGTAGCCTCTTCAAATTACTTTTTCTGTTTCATTTTTAGGGTAATGCAATCTTCGGTATTATATGCCAAAACTTATAATACTTACAATAAGTTGTAACTCTTAGTGGTGGCAAAGTTTGGTTAGTATTCTTTTTCTTAGGTTCTTTATCTGTAAGTTCAATTGCTTTTACATCATTAAGAATTTTTCTTATTGTGGTGTTCAATAAAATGTGTCCATTATATCTATGTAAAGGAGGTGTTCCATCTTCCTTTCTTTCTCCATGATCACCTTCATTATAGCATCCTTCTATTTATCTTTTGTTAGACTCAATGTCCTTATTATTAATGAACTTGGTTGCTCATTTTAAAAGGTGAGCTAAGTTTTCAGCCAATTTTTTTGGCTAGAGGTGTTAAAAAATACCTAAGCAAAGACTGACTAAGATGGAGTGCATGGCTACCTTTTCTTTAAGATTTTTAATCTCTAAGGATGCTTAATTACATCACTTAAGGAAGTCTTTCAAGGATTCATTATTTCCTTATCAAATGATTATGAAGGAAGTGCTGATTTTATATGCTCAAAGGGTGGCAAAATGAGTAAAGATTTGGTTAACCATATGTTGAAAATTAGTTAAAAATTCATTCTTAAGTTTATGAACCACCACAAGCCTGCCTTCTTTAATATAATGGAAAAATGTGACACATTATTATGTTTAGGGTGCTAATGAGGAGCATAATTGCTTAGAAAGCTTTAATATGTTCTCAGGGGTCCATCATCTTGTCATATGGGTCTAGGTTAATAGGTAATTTGAAGTTTTAGAAGACTAGGACCTATATGATGATAAGTATTAAAAAGATGGATTTATCTATTGGGGTTATTGTTCTTTTAGTTGTGCTTTTCATAGTGATGTCCTTGATCATTATAGGACCTATGATTCTCGAACTTATTGATCGATTAGTTCTAGTATCCTCCATCATAGCAAATTCTATGCCACTAAAGTTAGCTATAATTAATCTAGGAGTCTTTTACTCTTTCTTCATAATGAATGACTAGTCTCTTATTGAATGCGGTAGCTTTATTCTCTTAATAAGGGATGTGATTATACTATTCTCTTCAGTGTCATTCATAGTGGTCAAATCTTTCATGCAGTTGTTGTTGCCGATGGACGTTTCTTTGAAATTCTTCCTTCATAAACTTTAACTACTCTCACAACTTCCTATTCTTTTCTTTTAGGAGATTTCTTTCTAGGTTATAATTTATGTTCTAACTACCTCCATATTGATTGAAAGTTAGTATGGATGGAAGGCTTTCAAGGCATGGTTGCTGAAGAGGTAGCATGTGGTCATGATGGTTGGTAGATTGTTGGCTTTAATATTTTCTCATTATTGTAAATTCAATCGAAATTATATTTAAAAACTACTAATGTCAACAAAGATGATAATTAGTATGGTTATAAAAAGTTCATAATTTGAGATAAACATAATTAATATTTAATTGACTAGGTACTAATAATATTTTTTTTAAAATTCACAATCATAAGGTTAGGAAAATGGTCAACTTTCTTAAGAGAATAATGGTAATGTGATCAATTTTCTTGAGAAACAACCAAGGATAAATGAATTTCTTGGAAATGGTCGATTAACTTTCTCAAGAAAGTGATTTTTATATGACCAATTTTCTCAAGAAATAACTAAAGATCAATGAACTTCTTGGAAATGATTGATTAACTTTCTTGAGAAAATGATCATCATGTGACCAATTTTCTCGAGAAATAGCTAAAAGCCTGTGATTAATTTTATGCAAAGAGAAGGAAATTTTATTTTTTTTAGAAAATGGATTAATTTCCTTAAGAAAATATCAATAGGTAATCCTTTTGAAATCAAAGAAGAGAGATCGATTGATTTACCAATAGAAATTGATGGATTGAAGTCCATCGATTTCTCAAGAAAGATCGCTCAGCTTTTCTCATGAATGATGAAAGAATGACTAAAAGTCCATTTATTTTCCTAAGAAAATTCAATCAATCTTAACTTTCTCAAAAAATGATTGAAGTTCACTCCATTTTATTTAGAAAAATGACCATTCTAAAAGAAAATTATGATAAGGGAAGAGAAAAAAAAGAGATTGTGGAAGATCAGACCATAGATGATACTAATGTTGTGGTGGTTTACTAGAGTAGTAGTGGTTCACAATGGTGCCAGGTCATTGATCACCTAGAGTAGTGGTAGGGTTGGTTGTGTAGTAGTGGTAAATAATTGATCTCCTCCAAGAAAGCCTCATAATCATGGTTACCACTTTAGGACCTTTCGATGCTTAAGTTAGAGGTGCTTTAGGAAAAAGGAAGCATATTAATGTAATTAAAGAAATCTCAAAGCCCTTAGAAAAGTGTACTTGGTCACCTTATATAAGGGTCATTTGGAAGGCCCTAGATGAGGTGGATTGGTCCTTTTAGTGAAAGGTGTTGGCCTTGGTAACCTATACTAAAGCGGGGGTGAATTAGGTGTTTTTAAAACTTTTTATTTTTGTAATTCTTTTTGAAAGCCTTTTGATTTTGGGAAGTCATGAGGATAAATTTGATTTAAATAATTCCAAGAAAGTTTTATAATGATACTTGTTGCACTCAAGATATGATAAATTAAGGAATTAGTGCAAACTAAATTATTTAACTATATATAAACAAAGCATCAAGAAGATAGTTTAATAAAGAGGTTTGCACACAACATATAGCAATTCAATACTCTTGTGCAAAGCCACTCATTCAACTATGCATAGATGAATAATAAAAAAGCACATGTATAGATAAATTTCTTTTTCAATCATTTAATCCAATCTTTCAATTATTTAAGAATCAAGATCAATATCGATGCATAATGTATTCAACAATTATCAACAACAAGAATAAAGCATTCAGTATAATATTTCAGCAAACAACAATAGCAAAATAAAAATGAATTTATGTTTTAATCATTCAGATATCCAAGCAACAACATAAGCATTATAGCATAATATATTCAATAGTAAACAGAGCATATGCAGCAAGAAAAATAGAGCAATGTTGCAAAAAAATAAAGAGATAAGGAAGAGAGATCAAACACAAAGATTTATAATGGTTTCTCCCTTGGATATCCTCACCAAGGTGTACATCCTCTCTCCAAGCTCTCCAAGCTTGTGTTAATCCACTATCCTTCAAGTTTCAATGGTACTTGAAGAAGCCTTATAATTCCTTGCTCTTCCTTGAGCAAAAATCTCTCTTACAAGGGATTCCTCACCCTATCTAAGTTTTTCCAAGGGATACCTCATCTTTAACAATTAGGAAATGATAAAAAGATGAATAACAACTTAAACAAACTTTCTTATAGAGTAGATGAAACAAATGAATCTCTAGAATAGAAGAATTTTACAAAGTAGAGCTCAATTCATTATTTGAATGAAGAAGGATGTAAAAAGATGTTTTTAATTGAAGTTCAGGCTCTCTCTTGGTTGTATTTGATGTATCTTAGCTTATATATGAAGCTCACAAAGTATTATAGCCGTTTGGGGTTGTTAGGAGAGTCAAAAAGTTGTTACTTAGTAAATATAGCCGTTATGGAGTTGTTGGCATCTTGTGAATTGATTCTAGAATTGATTCAAGGGCCCTATGAAAAATTTGAAAAAGGTTGATGAATCGATTCGGGAATCGACATCTAATATATCAAAATATTGATGCATGATTCATATAAAATAAATTAGCACAAGTTCATGCATAATCATTCTTTTATATATCTTGATTAATCATATGCTTAGTAATGCTTGTATAAAATATAACTCTTTTAGTATATAATCAAGCATATGTGCGAACCATAGCATAGTATATCTATTAAAACTTGTATAATATAGATCACTTTAGTACAAGATATATAGTGCTATTATAACATTCATTTGTCATCATCAAAACTCATTACATGAACCCTTAAGGTTAACAAAAGGTAAATTAGTTACTCCATGGTGGAAGAAGTTTCTAGATTCAACCTTTGCTAGCTTAGCATTCTAATAGCCATAACTACTTGGCCTGGTTAGTTAGATGCAATCATGATCATGTGGTTAATTTAGATGCTCCTAAAATTGATTAGTTAGTATTTAATACTTATAAGTTGATCACAAGCAGTTCATTGATGGACCGACCATGGATCATGGTCTATTTTGACCTAAATGATCAATGTTTGTTAGTGACATGAATTATGGTCCATGTTGATCCAAGTTATAAATTACAATTATAGTTGAAATTGTGATATGTTTATTATGATTATGGACATTACAAAATTAAAAATACAAATTATGAATATTATGGCCCATAAATTTTTTTGTTTGCACAAATATAATTAAAATTATATAATACTAATTATTTATATTATTTAATATTAATTTTTTAATTTAAGATAATATCGTATCATATCAAATAAAATTTATTTGCAACTAAATTATTTATGTGTTTATTTTCTAAAAAAGTAGATATCACACTTGAATGTGAATTTCTTCTCTTACTATTGTGAGATTTTGTGTAAGAGATTAGTAAAGGTGCAACTAGATCAAACAAGAACTTAGACTTAGCTTGAATTGAACTATTTATCTAAATAAATTTGAAAAAAATTAAGAAATAAATTTATTTAGATAAATAGATTAGACCTATTTTCTTTAAATTTGATTTTCAAGTTTATCAGATTTGTCTATTAATTATTAATATATTTTTAAATAATATAATATAATACAAAATTTATACATATGTAATATGATATATAATATTTTAATACATACTTTTGTTCATATAAACCTAATAATTAGTCCCTTGTAAAATTTTAAGTCTTAAAAAAGGCTTTAAACTATTACCATATTTGAAAACTTATTTATATAAATAAATTTTTAAATAAATTAATAAGTTAGATTAAATTTTTTTAATAAATCAAACCACACTTAAATTTTTAATCTTATATAAATTTATAATATTTTTCATAAAATTTAATTCAATCCAATTTATTTACGCCATTCAATATGAGTAGGCACCGATAACATCCTTCGCTAAGTAAACTCCAAATTTTGTTGTGTGTGTATTTCCATCATTATCATCTTCACATGACTTAATAAATAACACATGTATGCATAACTTTATAAGGGCATGCCAGCCCTTGTATTATGTGGCATTGAACTTCAAGTAAGTTGTTTGGCTAATTATTTTTAATGAAATCACATGGGGTCTAGTGTGTGTGGATCCCACTTAAAATTAGTTTAAATCTTCTCTTTCCCACGCCTTGGAAGCCTTTCATTGAACCTTGCTTTCATCAAACACAATCATAATATTTAATGATCGGGGCCATGTTGCATTAAGAGATGTTTGGCTTCTCATTTATTGTAATTAATTACAATTAGCCATTTGTTAAGTGTCATGAATTAAGAAACATTTAATTATATTAACAATACAAATTTTTTACAAATTTATCTACTTCGTTTCTATTATTCAAAAATTATAAAAAAAATCGAGGATCATAAATTAAATAAAATACATAATTTTTAAAAAATATTATGTTTTTAATGCAATCAAATGCTTCTCAACCACTACCCTGAGGAGACTGGTTAACAGCACCCTTATAATGAATATAATTATTATTATTTTAAAAAAATAAAGAATGCAAAACATATCAGCTTCATAGATAGTACTCTTCTGAGCAGCAACAGATTTGCATAATATATTATTGATACCACTAACTTTTAATATACGATCTAACCCAAAGATAAGTTTTTCGCTTGCTTTTTGTTAAGCAAATTGCTAATATTTTAATTATGGGTATTAAAAAAAATCAAATAAGATACTTAAACTCATTTGTTATCGATCAGAGCATGCCAGTGGCCCTATGAGAGAGCAGCACTGTCCCACAGGGAAAATAAAATAGAAAGGAAATACTTTCGAGTGTGAGAAAAGTCAAAAGTATAATAATTAAAAGGGGGAGATGGGGGAGGTGGTGGCTTCATTTATAATTTATTTTTTTCTTTTTTTAAAAAAATAACAAAATATAAATTTGCATAGACAATTAAAAAGCAATTCGTACATAAGTAAAATAATTAAATATCAGCATGATACCGAAAAGCATGCGTATTTTTATCCCTATCTTAAAATATAATTAAATATAAGTATAATGATATTATATGTTGATAAAGAATTCGGATCCCTTCATTTCCTAAGAAATGGAAGGGTTAATCCTGGAGAAAGATAGATATAATTTTTTTTTGTTTGAAAGTTGTAAATTTTAATAAAAAATAGAGTCTTATAATAAAAATTATTTTATTATCTTTCCAAAATTAACAAAAATTAATAGAAGGAAATAGAAAAGATTCACATTCATTTTTAAATAAATTAAGATTTTGGTTTTTTTAATTTGTAATTTATCTCTATATATTTTTTCCTTATAATTAGATATTTTAGAGTTTAATTGTATTTGTGATTAATTCTCTATCATTACAAATTCAGAAACTTCTTATAACAACTGTCTATTATGATAACTGTCTATCGATTTATTCAGAAACTTCTTACAACAATGGTCTATTATGATATAAGTTTATCGATTTATGTAATTATATCATGGAAATGGAAATGGAAAAAAAAACTAAATCATGAAAATTATTAATAGAATTCATAATCATAATTTCAATTATGCATATTTCTAATTCTCATGGGATCGGTTTTATTATATCAATATTGAAATATTTTTTTCAAAATATAATAATTTGTCATGCCAAACATTAGCTCTTCATTATTAGGCTGCAATAACTATAAAATTTCACTAAGTGTTACTTTTATCAGATAATTGCGAATGAAAATTTTTACATTAATATGCATAAAGATTTATTCATAAATAAAAATTATGTTGATTTTTTACGTTTGAATTTACGGAACGTTTACTTAAAAAAAAAAAAAAAGGGTCTTGACTTTGGACTTCCTATCAATCAAGTTAATAGTTGATTAAAGAGAGGCCTAACTAGTTGAACATGAGATTTTTAGTATGAAATTGTCAAGTTAAAATTCTGTTTAGTGTTAGGTGAAGTTAGAAGATTGTCTCTGAGATGAGGGGTGGATTTTTTCAATATTATACAGCAGACGTATTAGTTTATAACAAAGAGAGAAAAAGTGATAGTTATTTTAATGCTTTACTTCTTTGTCAAAGTAATCCAACCTTAGCTTTCCACTCTAAATTCGATAAACAAAAACTTGTTTCAAAAAAGGAAAAAATCCTAATATCATGAATATGACGGTGAAAGCCCATTAGCATTTAGCCACAATTAGAGGCGGAATTAGAGAGGAAATTTTGAGGGGGGCATGTGCATGTATAAAATATTATTTTTTATATTGTACTTAAATGTAAATTTGAAATAATAAATATTAGTATATTTTAAATTTTTGTTTTAAAAAAATAGCATTTTATAATAATTTATAAATTTCAAAAAAAATTATAGCAACATTTTATTGATAAAATCATAATTTTTTATATGCTTATTATATGTGAAGTTTATAAAGAGTTTTAAATTTTATGAAAAAAATACTATTACAGAATCATTAATTTATGTCAATCAATATATATCAATCTATAATATCACTAATATTTATTTCAACACAATAATATTTTTGAAATTATATAAAAATTTATAATGACAGACAAGAATATAACTGATATCTATATTGACAATAGGAAACTTACTATGTTGGTTATAAAATAACCAATGTATAAACCTTGCGCAAAAACTTAAAACATTGGTTTTTATTTAACTGTCATTTAAAAGGCATTTCAAAAGTCATATTGGAAACAATAGATGATTAAGATGTGAGTTTTTGTTAATAACCATTATCTAAAAGATATTTTACAAGTCTATTTAAAAATCACAAATGCATGGGACATTAGTTTTATTTAATAATTAACATCTATTATTTTTCCTATAAATTTTTGTTTCAACTCTCTCTTTTCAAATGAAACATTTTTGACATCTTATTCTCTAATATTCTATTGATATTTATTTGGTGATTGATCATTTTCATTCCAAGAGTATTCGATATACATTAATGATTGACATGGAGAAAAATAAGCAACAAACTGCAATTTGTATCAAGTATAATAATTTTGATACATATTGTTTTTATTGTTCTCTCATTTCACTTTCATCAAAAGAGTGTACAATGAAAGAACTGTATGATTCTCCTATTTTATACTCTTTTGATTGAAATGAAGTAAAACTAAAATGGAAAAACTATGGATGATAATTTGATACATAGTGGTTCTTCTATACTTTCACTCAACTTTCATATAACCAAAGTATATAAATTACAGAAATTTGAGCAATGAACTTGAGTTTTCATCATCGATAAAGATTTTGATACATTTGGTTTTATTATTATTTTTGTGTATTCATGTAGACATATAGTTTTTTTCTATTGATAATTTGCTATAGTTATTATCTATGGATTTCTAGATATTATTTCTCTTTACTTATTTATTTGTACTTTCATTATGAGCAAAGCAGTAATAATTAAAATTGTATAAATTTGTAGAATTTTTTCTTTGTACTTATCTATAGGTTGCTTTTGCATTAAAATTCTATAATCAATATTTGGATTACATAAATTAACAAAGAGAAGACATATCAAAATAAATATAACTTTCTATATTATATGGGTTCACAAATAACTTTCTCTTCATATTCATAATTTCTACTCAGATATATTGCAAAATTTATATGAAAATAATCGGCAATGTTAAGGCATGGGTTGAAGATGCTTATAGTATCGATTGTTTGCATAACAGAAGTATAAAGATAATTGAAACGTCTTTACTAAGGAAATGGTAAACATAAAAACATCAATTTTGAGATTAATCAACATCTAATATAATGACATTTTCTCCAAAACTGAAGACCTCAGAATGAATGGCATTTATAAAGAAGTTCAAATGAATGGAATTGAAGACGATTAAATAAATGACACTTATGAGAAGTTTAAATGAATGAAACTAAAGAAAAATGAACAACATTTATAAAGGTAAAGACCTTATAATGTTGATTTTTTTATGGTAACTATTGTCTAAGTCCATTTCAATCATTATAACAATTCATCAATAGTTTATAAGTCATTTTAGTACTTCATCAATGTCTTGAAGCATCATAAATCAAACTTATGAGATCAATTTTAAATTAATAACTAATGTTTAATGATTTGTCATTAGCTTATAAATAGGGTTTTCCTTACATATTTGAAACAAATTAACAATCTATCAAAATAAATCTCCTTCCATAAAAAAAAGGCTTCTTAGTTGGGGTGTAAATATTGATATTTAATATTACCAGTGCTTTTTGGAAGGTCTAAGGATCTTTTAAAGTTTTTTATAAGGACTTGTACCCATACTTTAATCATGAAGATAGGATTTCTACAAAGCATTTGGAAGTACTTTAAACAAGAATCATTTTAAATATTTATAGAATTCTTGTACTTATTACTGAAAGTGCTAATACAAGTCCTTGGATGAACTCTAAAAGATTTTTGAATTGTTTCGATAGCCCAAGTAATGTTAATACTTTGGTTTACACCTTTCATCTTAAAATCTTTCTCTGTTGATGAATTCCAAAAAAAAAATAATGCCATTAAAAAGTTATGGAATTAATCAAAGTTCTTTCTAGGAACTTGTACCCACACTTTGACCATAAGCAGAAGAATTCTAAAAGCATTTGGAAGGACTTCCAACAAGAATCCTTCCAAGTTTTTTGTATAATGTTTGTGCTTATCATTGAAGTGAAGGTATAAAATGATGATAACAAAAAAATAGGTTACAAAGTGATGATAAATTATTTTTAATGCATAAATGGTGATATTACTTTTTTTTACTATAATTTATTATTAGTTTGCAACTATTTACTCTTTCTATTTCATAAGTCATACATGTATGGTCTATATCCAGAAAACACAAAGATAGGTTACAAAATGATGATAAGTTATAGTGAGAAGAAGTAGTATATCCATTCTTCCATTAATAAGCTTGTGTTCATTGCATGAATAGTGATAATACTTTTTGTAACTATTATTTATCATCAGTTTTGCAATCATTTACATCCTCTAACTTAAAAGCTCTCAAGCAATATGATGGAATTACAAGTAAAGGATATCCATTTTTCCTTTTCATTTATGTAAGGATGCCTTGTATGTTTATTATAAATGATAAGTTTGTTGTTCATTATAAATAATAATTTTTTAGTTGTATATGTCATTGTACTGATATAAAAATAAATGAAATGAAAAATTATATTTTCATGATAGATTATCTCTTTGTCATATGTTTCATGTATGCTTAATTTGTTAATGTTTCATTTAATCATATAATAAAAATGTTTTAATGTAAAAAGGAATTCTAATGCTACTAATTTCTTTTAAAGTAAGTTGAATTAAAAACAAAATAGATCAGTTCATAAAATGATCTCCGTGTTCTTTAGAAATTTAAGCATAATATATGTTTCTTATTGCTTGCATATATATATATATATATAATATAATATAATATAATATAAATTGTGTATTGGATAATGGTTTGATATGTGTGTGTGTGTGTGATTTATACATAAATTGTAAATTTTAATGTATATGATGTGTACAATTGAATCAATTTTATTTTGTTATACATATTTGTTACATCTAACCATTTTAGAATGATTTTAGGATTGTTTAGGAATGGTTATGGAAAAACTTACTCAAGCAAAAAAAAAAAAAAGATATATATTTTTTGGTAAATTTTTTTTATTTATTATGATGTCAATTTTTGTGTGGTAACTAACATTGAATATTACTTAATAGGATAACATTATTGTATTAAAAATGATGGTATTTTTCTAAAATCAATGTCTAATATTTAACCCTGAATGTTGATTTTTTGTTTAACTGATGTGAAAAATTAGCCCTTGAACTTGAATTGAAAATGAAAAGTTTAATGCATGATGCTATTTGTAAATTTTACCTCAAAACTCATCCATTCCTAACATGATTCTATGTTTAACAAGATATGCTCTCATTCCAAACTTGAGATGATTCTCTTTGATATTTTATTTTTTCTCTCTAATTATTTTACAAGGTTGAAGCTTAATTAACTTATAACTAAAAATATGAGACTTAGTACTTACTAAAAAAGTGTAAAATATAAATGTGAGATTTTTTTTTTACTTTTGTGTTTGTTTTTACAATTTAGTTTCTAGTTTCCTAATCGATCATATTTTATTACCTATCATTTTGATGTAACCTCTACAAGCAGGAAATTTGATCTCATTTATTTTCTTTGACATTCTATCATTTTTTATCTACTATTTAATTATACGAAAATGTTTAATATTATATACAAAATTTTCATGGAAGCTTATTATATCTACAAGTGTTGTATTTAAGAGACTTTTCTAAGGAGTGCAAATTTCACATATTAAGCAACAAGTATTAAGATATATTTAGCAAAGTATCCATCTCTAATTAAAGTATTATATACAACCTTTCATTGATTTCAATTTTTAATTATTTAATTTATTCTTTAAAATTATTTATATTAGAATTTTCTAGAGTTATAGAAGATGTTAACTTCTATATTTGATTAGGAATATAGGAGAAATTAGGAGGAGGGGGAGTGAAGAACAAGAGGATAGGGTTAGGGTTATTGAAATTAAATGTTGGTTGTTTGAAAACAAATGACAATTAATATTTTTTTCATGATGATATGTTAAAAAATGATGTTAGTTGTTCTCGATAAAGAACCAATATTATTTTTATATCTTACGACAATTTGAAAACCAATGTTAAAAATAGATATACAATGGTGCTCAATTAAATGTCAATCAATTTTTGACATTAAATCCCCCAAACACATTATGTTAATAAGTTATTTTGTAATAGTGAAATTATAAGATTTGTATAAATAATTCATAAAAATTTAAATTGTGAAATATAAGTATTCATAATTCAAAAGAAAATTGATAAAAAAATTTTACAAAATTTATATTTAAATTAAAATTTTCACATATCATAAATTGTTAATGTCTATCATAAAAATATTCTTAAATCATGGTGCTCCTTTCATTTCTTTTCAATTGTCATTTTATAGAAACATTTCCTTATTTAAATGATGTTTTAGGAAAATCATGAATATATTTATTATTAGTTTTTAAATATTGCTAATATTATCTTAATAAATGTTCAAAAATTTATATATTAATTAGCTTTTGATAAATAATAAATTAATAAATGACAACTCTTTTCTATTAAAATAAAATCTATTTATCACTCTACTTAATTCTTGTTTATTAAAAAATAATGGAAGAAATATTTTACATTAAATTTTCATTTGGAAGAGCCTTCTTGTGCATTAAAAATGATTGAAGGAAATATTTTACTTTAAATTTCTATTTTGGGGCTAATGTAAATTTTTAGAAGTGGGGCTATATATATATATATATATATATATATATATATATATATATATATATATATATATATATATATATATATATATATATATATATATCTCATAATTGTGCAGCCACACCCATATTATGTTAAGGAAAAATTGTATTTTACCTCCTTCAATTATAGGTTTGTTGGATTTTACCTCTTTGAATTATTGAAACTTGAATTTTACTTTCACTGTTACTAATTTAATGGAATCTACTAGAAATATTGCTGCTATTATGTTTCACTTTAACTACTGTTATATTCACTAAATTTTTAAAATTTTTTCACTTATTAGAGGTTATGAACCGGCGTTAAGGATGATAGTGTTAGTTTCCAATTGCCGCTAAGTATTACGAAATTATTGCTAAATATTATGGCTATTAACTCAGTAATGGTAGGAGTAAAATTCAAGTTTTATAAAGTTGCAGGAGATGAAATTTAAGTTTCAATAGTTTAAGGGGGTAAAATCTAACAATCCCATAGTTGATGAGGATAAAATGTAATTTTCTCTTATTTTAAAGATAATAAAATTATTAGATGTACATATATAAAAATTGGGAATAGAATCTTAGATATAATGAAAAGCATAAAATCTTTAAAGATTGTTGAATGTCATTTGAATTAAAAATTCTCAATAAATTAAAATATTTGATTTATAATAAATTATAATATAATGAAAATGGTTTGATGCAAGTACTAATCTATAATTTTATTATAATAAAATAGTGTTGTAAACCAGCACCTCTAAGATCAAAATACCCAAAATCGCACGTATTTAAGGACAAACTTTTGCTTATAAAATATGAATCCATACTCCAACGTGTCAAGAAAAAGGCAAAAATATAAAGGAAAGTAAAAATATTTAATTTTGAACTCAATAAATAAGTTTAAACACAAAATTTAAATTTGATTTATTATTTGTGTAAATCAAATTTATATTAATATCCACTCATGTGTTATTATATCATTCAAAAGCTATTAAAAATTTCTTACTATTAACAAAGATTCTTAATTATTATCACATTTTTAATAATGTGTCATTTCTATATTTATTAGGTATAAAATCTTTTATATTGATAATGCATCAAAATTAAACTCTTAAACAAATAATAAAAAATATCAAAATAAAAAAATTATGAAAACACTAACTACTTATTCTGTAAACTCATTCCATAATCAACGTGGAATTAGTTTTAAAAATAAAAAAGAGAACTAATAAAATGAAGCAAAAAATAAAAGAAGAAAATGCAGTAAAATTCTAAACATAAATCAATCTAATTTGCCTTATTTTTTATTATATAGAATATTTTAAGTGATACATATAATATATTATTATTATTATCATCATCATCATTATCAATATTATTATTATTATTATTATTATTATTATTATTATTATTATTATTATTATTATTATTATTCAGCATGAATAAAGTCATGAAAAAATTTTAGTCAATATATATTTAATTTAAAATATAACATATGAAAATTGATATAAGAAATAATGAAAATTTTGAAATAAATAATTTTAATTATAACTTATTAGAAATATAGCATAAAGTTAATTAACTTAATTAATATGTTTTTATATTAATGTTATAACTTATTTAAAAATTTTAATAAATATAAAATATATTATATTATACTTAGTAATATTAGCATCTAAATTGTAAATAATATAAATAAATGTAAAAAAATAAAAAATATGTAATATGACAAATAAAAAGAAGAGAATTGATGCATGGGCTGTAAAATAATAAGAATTAATATATATATATATATATATATAAAAGCAATTTAATTGATTAAGCTTTTAACATTTAAATTTTTTATCATGTAACTTACTACTTAATGGTACTACACATGTGCTGTAAAGTTAAAAAAAAACTCAATTGATATATATTTAATTTAAAATATAAAAACTAAAATTTAATATATAAAAAATATTTATGAAATTAAAATAAATAATTTATTTTAATGTTAAATTATTTTATAAAAAATAGAGTATAATTAATTTAATTAATGTTTTCTATATTGAAAATTTAACTTATTTAAAATATTTTTATAATATAAATAAAATATGTTATTTTTACATTACCTAATAATACCAATATCTAAATGGTAAATAATAGGAATAGTTATAATAAGGGAAAAATATAATGAAACAAATAAAAGGAAAACAAATAGTGTGTGAATTATAAAATAAAAAATAAAACATAAAATATATGCTTGAGACTCAAAATATAATAGGAGTAAATATGAAAAAAATGTAATGCAACAAATAAAAAGAAGAAAAAAAGTATAGGATCTATTAAATAATAAGAGTTAAAAAATATTTAGTTAAAAATACAATAGGTGTTGATATTAAAAAAAAAACAATATCTTAACAATTTTTGGGTTTGTGCAGTCTACTAGGGTTTAATGCCATGATAGAATAGGTTTGGTAAGATCAATAAAAAAAGGAAAAGGACTTACTAGCTTAGAGTACTAAAAAAGCAAAAGAGACAAAGTGTAAGGAGGTTTTCATGAATAATTAGATGCAATACATATAGGGAGAGAAAGATAAGGAGAATAGGAATCCTAATGTAATTGAAAAAAATCAATAGAACATGAATAACTAAGATTCTAATGGTATTAATGGAAAAAATGATGAAACAAGGGTTTTTGAATAAAGTTAATTTCTTATAGTGATAAACTTCTTGATTTTGATAGGATGTGCAAATTTAGAAGATAAGGAAGAGGATGACAAGGTCATGTGGCTTGATAAAGAGGATAAGAAAGACACAAATGTTCTAGATGAAGACCTTGGTTGCACCATTATCCATGTTTCAACAGAAGAGAAGAAAGAATTAAGTCAACCTTGGAAGAAAACCTTGATAGTAAAACTACTAGGAAAGAGGTTGAATATAAGATTTCTCAAAATGAGGTTATAGAAAATGTGGCCACTATAAGGAACATTTAAGTTTATTGCTATGGATAATGGTTACTATCTACTAAAGTTTTCATATATGAAGGATTACAATTTTGTTCTTTAGGAAGGACCATGGGTAATTATGAATCATTACCTTATTTTGCAAATATGAAGGGAAAATTTTAACTCATATGAAGATGATTTCCAAAAAATAACATTTTGGGCTTGTATTCTTGGTCTTCCAATTGAGTTTTATAATAAACACTTTTTATCAAAGTGAGGAAAGAAATTGAGCATACAATTAAGATAGATGTGAATATGCTAAGATAAAAAGAAAGTAGAGATGGAAAGCTAGTTAAATAGGCTAAATTTCTCTTTAAATTTAAATTGCTAAAAAGAGTATATAGTGTGGAATATGAAGGTTTACATTTAATATTTTTTAGTTTTGGAAAATATAGGCAAAACATAGAATTTTATCCCTAGTTTCATAATAAAGAAACTAGTGGAGTCTAGCTAGGAGTGACAATAAAGTAAAGCAATGGTAGATTAGTTATATATTATTCACCCTACACCCTCAATATTCTGCCCTGTCCTTAATTGCAAGGCAACTTGGTGCCTTGTCCCCACAATTCGCAAGGCACTAACGATCCATAGGGAAATTCAAAAAAATTTAAGAAATTTATAAATTTTAAATATACACATAATTAACATCTAAAATTCAATATAATGTAATAATATTGGCCTAGTATCGCACATAATTTGTCTAACTAATTTTAAACTTAAAAGAAAATAATTAAGATAAATATTTTTAATGATAAAATTACTAAAATGGGTTTATAGCAATATATATTCTCACATGTAATATAATGGATAAAAAAGTAATTTTATTATTTTAGAACACCATAAGGTTTTTGTCCTTGAAAATTGCTCCAAGTCAAAAACTTACTTCACAAGGCAAAAATTCATACTAAATTCATGCCCCACAAGACAAGCCCCGAAATCCAATTTTTTTGCCACTCCTACGTCTAGTAAAAAAATATAGGAATTTTAAGAGCTAGGGACAGTAAAGAAGATCCAAGAGTGAGAGTGAGGAAAAATTATTTTAGCCCTTAGATGATTATATAGAAGAACAAATGACAAACAAGGAGAGCTATAGCTGCTGATATAGAGAAAGCTAAAGTAGTGATGCTAGTTAGGAAAAAGGTCAACAGATCCAAGGATCACATTTCAAAGCTTGTTGGGCTATAAGAGAAGAAAAATATAGGGAACAATAATGACAAAGATGTAATAGAAGCACAAAAAGAGATGTTAGGTACTATGGATTCTAGTTTAGTAGACAAAACAAGAAGGGAGAAGTAACGTGATACTTGGAATAAGGATAAGCAAGTTGCAAGGAAAAAAAAGTGTTGTCTTTAAGTAAAAAACAATGAGGTCAAGCCTTGTTGTTAAAAGCCTGTGGTCAACTATAAAAATAAGAAGGAAAAGAAAAAATAAAGTTACATTCTATTAGAGGTTAATTTACAAAGTCAGAATAATGGGCATTTGAAAAGGAAAACCCATGTTGGCCAAACCTTAGTTGATAAATAACAACTTAATTAGTCTAGGCACAACACAATAGATGAAATAAGCCTATTCTTCAATAGTTTCAATGTTAGCTACTTCAAACAAGTTGAATAGGTAACTTAAAAGTAGTTAGTGGGGATAGGAAGGTACCGAATAAGTATATAAAAAATAAAGCATCGAACAATCACTTTATTAAACAAATAATAAGGAAGAAAGAAGAATATTTGTATATGCTACATAAGAAGCACATAGGGCCACATTCAAAAAGCAGTGTAGGTTCTTTGTACACTCTCTGAGATAAGATATTTTATTTCTTGTATATTGGTTTTTATATGAATTTTATTGCATCAAATTATCAAGGTATGGAAGTAAAGGCTTTAGCAGGTTTGGTAAAATAATTGGTGATAAAACATGATGTTTATATTATGACTATTGTAAAGTTAATAATTAGTAAGCAAAAAGCAATTCAAAGAATAAAAAAATGACTTTTAAAGTTTCAACTAGAGTTGATTCACAAGGGTACTTGGGAGGTATTTAGGTGATATGGAATCCCAAAAAAGTCAAAGTATTTGTTCTTAAGTACTCTAATCAATTTATTCATTGTTTGATGAGTTTCATAATTAGAAACTATAATTCACATATGACATTTGTTTATGCTAATCCTTAACAAAATGAACGAAGGTGGCTTTAGGAGAGATTATGCCATATTGCATCTTAAACATTTGGACTGTGGAACATTCTAAAGGATTTTAATGCCTATACTAGTTCAATTGATAAATTGTTAAGGTGCCAACCGAATTAGAGATCTATTTGATGCATGGATTTTTTAGTGTAAATTGATAAACATGGGTTATAAAGGGCCGAGTTACACATGGGAAAGAGGAAAGGTTAAAGAGCACATTAATCGTAGTCTTTGCAATATAAAGTGGAGAAAATTGTACCTAATGGCATCAGTGTTACATCCTCCACCTTTTAAATTAGACCATAAGCTAATTCTTTTGAAGTTTATTAACTCAATAGGAGGTAAAAGAAACACACTATTTCATTTCCTTATAACTTATTGACTCATAAGTCTTTTCCAAAGGTGGTTCGTGAGTGTTAGAAAGAAAATAAAGGTTAGCAAGATAGCAAGAAGCTTCTTTAGAGTTTAGAGCTAAAGTTCTGATTTAGAATCATGATTTTTTTCACTAAATTGGAACACCAAAATGAAAGCCAATGGACAAACTTGAAATCATTAATAGAAAACTAGCTTATGGGTTGAATTCTTGGTCAATGAATGACTGGAAATAATTATAGGGGGAGTTAGAGAAAATTCTTGTTAAGAAAGAATTAACTTGGCATAAAAAATATCAAATGAAGATGGCTATTGTATAAGGATAAAAATACTAAATTCTTCCATTCTTTTATGGTTTCTCATCAACATAGAAAGAATATAGAGAAGTTAAAACCTAAAGATGGAATTTAGGTGAAAGAAAAAGATTCCATGAAGAAGATGGTTGCAGATTATTTTAAAAGCTATATTCTAATAAGATTTTTCATTTTAGAGGTTTTCCATTACAGAATTTTCTCACGATCCTCTTGGAAGAAGCATTGTAGGAGATAAGAGCTCCAATAACTTAAAAGGAGATCAAATATGCACTTTTTAGTATGGCTTTGTTAAAAGCTCTAGAGCCAAATAGGTTAAATGTTGTATTCTTCCAAAATTAGTAGGAAACTATTAACAAGTCAATTTATGATCTAATTATTAAGATATTTGAAAATCCAAGTTCTTTATGTAGGATTAATAAGATGTTTCTCGTTCTTATCCTAAAAGTGGAGAATCCATAACTTATTACATAACTTTATCTTATAAGCCTTTTTAATGTGATTTTTAAAATCATCATAAAAATTCTAGCTAATAGACTAAAGCCTCATTTAGGTATTTAATTTCATTAAATTAATGTGGTTTTATTCTAGAAAGAAATAAGTTTGATAATATTATCATGGCATAGAAAGTTTTTCACTCCATGATGATAAAAAAAAGGAAATAAGCATTAAATGGCAATTAAGGTTGATTTGGAAAAATGGTACGATATGGTTGATTGGAAATTCTTTAGAGATATCTTAGAAGAGATGTGACTTCTAGGGAATTATGTGGAACTTGTAATGGATTTCATTTCTAATTGTTCAACACAAGTACTTTAGAATGTTAAAAAGACAAGATGCTTCTCTCTTGTAAGGGAAATTAGATAGGGAAACTTATTATCTCCTTACCTTTTCATTTGATGTTTTAAAAGATTGGCTCACTGTATTAACAATGTTATTTATATGGATATTTGGTGACCTATGAAGTTATATGAAGGGGCCTTTTCATCTCACATATCTTCATTGCAAATAATCTTATATTATTTGTAAAAGTGAATTTGAAGCAAGTAAAAATTGTTAAAAAGTTCTAAGATTTTTTTTTTGTTTAACTTCAGGGAAAAAGGTGAGTAATTGAAAAGGTTAAGTTTTCTTCTTTAGAAATATGAATCATAATAAAGCCCACCAAATGAGTGAAGAATTGAGCTTTCATGTCATAATTGATTTGGGTAAGGGTAATGCTATGAGGAGCTCTAGCTCCTTAAAGATTGAGTGTTTCCACTATTGGATTGCATTTAATGAATTGAAATTTATGTTTTAACTTTAATTTACTTGCTTTGAGATTAAAAAAAAGTAATTCAATAGTGAAATACTTAACCTTTTATTTAAGAGTTAAGCTCCTGTAGCATTACCTTTTAGGTAAATACCTAAGAGTTCCTTTGCATCATTAAAGAGTTTTTTAAGCCATGTATAAGCATGTATTGAGAAGATACAAAGATATATTTCCTCAAGAGTGATAAGATGTTATCTTTTACTAGTCACTATCTAAAGCAGTTCTTAATAGCATTCTAAATTACTCCATGTAGACATTTCACTTGCCAAGCTTTACTTGTGAGAAGATAGATAGACTTATTTGTAACTTTCTATGGGGTTCTAACTTAAGTGAGAATAAACCTCATCTAGTAAGCTAGGATCAAGTTTGTTGTAAGAAGCAGAAAAGGAGCCTGGGCTCAAGGAAAATGTAACTTAATAATGAAATGTTTTTAATGAAAATAGCCTTTAACCTTATTAAAGATAAGGATGCCTTATGGACTAGAGTTCTGAGAAGCAAGTATAGTTAGGGGGAGAATAGCCTACCTATAGTCAGAGATAAGCAAGGAACACCTAATTTATTCACAGGAATTAAAAAAGTTTAGCCTTAGGTTAGTGTTACTATTTCAATGTCTAATTTTGGAGAAAAGGAGGTGGTGTATTAGGAACCTTATCCAGATGGAGTGTTTTTTATGAAGTTAGCTTATAATACTCTCTCTAGCTCTAATGTTACAAGTAATAGCATTAGTTAGAGATATGTTTGGAAATGGAAAGTTTTAGAGAGAGTTAGGACATTTATATGATTCTTAATTCATGATAAACTACTTATGAATGTTCAAAAAGTGGCAAAAGGAATGGTAGATTCTAGTCTATGTGAAAGATGCGATGCAAATCCTGAGAATTCCCTTCATACTATAAGGTATTACCTAGGTATCATTAATGAAAAATGGTTATACAATCTAAGGCATGACACAAGTTATAGTCCTTAAGGAATTATCCGAACCTTTCGTGCAGAGCTTGAATAAGTGATTCTCCCAGAATTCGACAAACTTACCTATCTTGAAATTAGATAATTAGAATAAGAAGTAAGCAACAGAAAAATGAAACTCAATAAGAAGAAGAAAAGAATTTTTAGAGAAAGCTATTAAAGATGTATGTTGTAAAAATGAAATAAATAGTATACTATTTATAAGCTAAAAAATTTAGCCATTGGAAACATAACCATTAAAATATAGCCATTAGAAATATAGTCGTTAGAATATAGCAATTAGGGATAAATCCATTAAGAAATAAATATTGAAAATAAATCTACTGAGCATTTCAAATTTTATCAAAGTTAAAATCTAATTTCACAAATAAGCATTATCTTTTATAAAATAAAAATTATTTTAATTCCATTGTAAAAATAGGCTTGGACTTGGCCTCACATGATATTCGCACATAGGAGGGAAAACCCTACTATTTTTCACTAGCTTTAGCCTATCTCATGTGTATGAGCCTACCACTTTCTTTTCTTTTCACTTTACATAAAAAAGAAATCTTATATATAAACTTTTTTTTAAGGCTTAACGTACTTAATGTGGGCTTAGTCTTTTGAAATATAATACAATGTGAAATAATCCCTTACACATTTCAAAATACTCATAAAAGAAAACTAAGATAAAGAATTTTACTGGGTTCTTGAATAAATGTAAATCATTAATTCGGCATCTTTTAGACTATGAACCAAACGTAGAAAGAAAGAGACATAATTTACTAGTGAAATATTTGGTTTCTATGAATTAATAGTCTTTTGTTGTAAAATAGTGATCTCACTAATCAATTCACATTTGTAAAACAGTTTCTTATACAACACGGTTTTGTGCTAATAGGCTATACATATGCTTGGTAGTTTATGAGTGCTCTAGAGATCTTGCTAGTATCTCATAGAAATTACCCCACTCCACACTCATATAGGTGAATCCATCAAGTGTACACTATAATTAAATATACCGCCCATAAGGATTAAGGAATTTATAAAGAGTCAAGCTTTTCCTCACACATAATTTGCAATTTTAAAGCACCTACCACATACACCATAGGAAGGACACATAAAATTAATTCTAGTGCTTTTAGAACTAACATTGACTTATTATTACACATATGAATCTACTTCATAAGATTGCCAATCTCATCGGTTGAGTTATCATCAATGTTAATTTCCTGAAATGGCTTTAGTCTCATTCCCCTCAATGTATTAACTATTTGTTTCCTACCTAAGGGTTTTGTCAAATAATTAACTAAATTCCTTTCTGACTTCACATAATCTATGAAAATTATTCCATCTTTAAATAATTACTTCACAATATTGTGTCTTAATTTAATATATCAATTTTTGCCATTGAAATTTTGCCATTGAAAGCTTTATTTTTTGTAATGGCTATTGTTAATTGGCAATTGCAATGCCTAGATACCAAAGGTTTTGGTTTCATACCTAAGAGTATATCAAATAAGAAGTTTCTTATCCACTTAGCTTCATTTCCAACCATCTTAACAATCACAAATACTGGCTCCATGGTGGATCTAACTACAATTATTTGCTTAAATGATTTCTAAGCTACTGCATCGCCACCAAAGATGAATATAAAACCACTAGTGGATTTGGTCCGATCTGAATTAGAGATCTAGTTAGCATCATTATATCCTTCTAATACAACAACAAATCCACTATATAGAATACCATAATATATGGTACCTTTTAGATATTTCATTATTCTGACTAGTGCATTCTAGTAATCTTGATTGCAACTATAAGTATGCCTACTTAATCTACACATAGCATATCCTATGTCAGGCTTAAAAAAATTCATTAAATGCATCAAATTCCTAAATAATCTGAGCATACTCGCACTGATTTATTAAGTTCCTTAAATTTTTCTTTAGTTGAATATTAGTATCATAAGGAGTACTAACAAGCTTTTCTCCAGATAACCTAACTTTTTAAAAAGCTTTTGTACATAATGTTCTTGAGTTAACATGATACAATCATTTTTCCTTATAATTCTAATACCTGAGATAACATTAACTTCACTGATATCCTTCATAACAAAATTTAAGGTGAAAAAGGTTCTAGCCTCACACACTATATTAAAATTAGTGCAAAAAATAAGAATATTATCAACATATAAGCTTAATATCATGTATTCACTATTTTCACATTTTGTATATGCACATTTATCTATTTCAACACATGAAAAATCATTATTTGTCAAGGTTTGATCAAATTTCTCATACCACTATTTAGGTACTTGCTTTATGACATAAAAAGATTATTTTTTTTTTAATTTATAGACCTTATATTCTTATCCTAGGACCTCATAGCCTTTAGGTTGTATCATATAAATTTCTTCCTCTAAATCTCCATTCAAAAAGGTAGTTTTTACATCCATTTAATGTATTACTAATTTAAAAATAGAAGCTAAAGCAAACAAAACATGAATTGAAGAAATCTTTGTTGCTAATGCAAAAATATTAAAGTAATTAATATTTTATTTTTGTGTAAAAACTTTTGCAACTAATTGAGCTTTATATCTTTTTTCAATTGAACCACTAGGAAAATATTTCCTTTTAAAAATTCATCTACAACTTCTTGGCTTTGCTATAGGAGGCAAGTCCACTTATCCCTAAGTTTGACTTTGTGAAATTGATTCAAGTCCTACTTTAATTCCTTTCTCCTAAAATTTTGCTTCAAATGAAGAAAGTGCTTCAAAATTTATTTGAAGATCATTATTAATAATAAACATATAAAAATCATTTCCAAAAGAAGTATCTTTTCTTTATCTTTTACTTCTCAAAGTTTCATTTATCTATTTTGGACAAATAAAGTGTTTTTAAAGGTTTTATTGTATGAGAAATTTTATCATAAAATGGATAAATGTGTCTAAAGAATTTAGCATTCTTTGTATCTATTATTGTATTATAGATAAGTACATCACTTACCAAAACAAGAAATCTATATGCTATACTATTACTAGCATATCCTACAACCATTCAATTAGAGGTTTTTGATCTTATTTTTCTTTTTTTAGGCTTAGGCAATAAAAATTAGCTAGACACCCACACATTTTCAAATATTTTAAATTAGGCATATAACCTTTCCATAACTCATAAGGTATTTTCTCTGATTTCTTATAAGGTATCTTATTTTGTGAATAATGAGTAAATAAGATAGTTTCCCCTCATAAGTTATCAGGTGCAAAAAAGCTTATTAATAAGGCATTCATAATTTCTTTTAGTGTTCTAATTTTTTTTTGTTACTCCATATGATTCAAGAGAATATAGTGGTATTAATTTATGTTTTGTTCTTTTTTTTCATAAAAATCATTAAGTAATGTAAATTCACCACTTTTATCTTATTTAACTCTTTTAATTTTTCTATTTAGTTGATTTTTAACCTCAGCTTTCTATTATTGGAACATGGGAAAGGCTTTATCTTTATTTCTAATTAAGTATACTTTGGTATATCTAGAATAATTGTTTATGAAAGTAACAATTGTTTATGAAAGTAACATAACACTTGTTACCACCTCTCATCATAGTTTGTTTTAAATCACCTATCTTAAGTCTAATAAGTTTAGTCCTCTTTTTGTTGGTGTATGTCCTAGAACCAATCATATAGATGATTGAAGTTATATACAATGTATTATGTTATAGGCAATTTAATTATTATATTTTGTTTTTATTTTTATTATGCACAATTTATAACTTAATATAATAATTATCCTTGGAATAGCTTTGCTATTCCTAAAATGCCCCTAGTCAAGTATTATTATGAAAAAGGATAGTAATAATACATCGAGACTAGCATGTATAGTGACTGATGATTACGAATCATGGATATGTGATATCAAGTCAATACATGAGTACATTGCTAGTGAACAATGTACTGGACTGACCCACTATGAAAATATTGCATGGATAAACGTGTCATAAGTTATTCTCATATGATCACAACTACGCATAAACCTTTGACCTGAAGTCACTACGGTTCCCTACATGAGGAATTACTCACTTTAATATTGTCCTATGTCACCTTTAATCAGGTGACAAGTAGGGCATTGATTGGGTGTGTCATAAATCATGCAGAGGGAAGTGAGTGATGTAAATGGGATTTTGTTACTCTTGTATAAAAGAGAAATATCCTTGGGCCCCTTGATTGAGTGAGACTTAGAAATGCATGGCCATGCTCAGTTGAATTAATATGTGATATTAATTATTTATTTTAAGTCTACTCAGTATCAAGAAATATAAATTGAACATTGACGAGGTTGACACATTCCATGCCTCCAGTTCAATTTGGATATTATTACAAAAGGGTTATGATGTAAAACGTTGATCATGTATTAGGTGGATGTCGAATCACAGACATTCTTACTACTTGAGTGGCAGTGATGTATTGCTAGATACCGCTCGCTGTCTATGACTCAATAATAAGTCATTGTCAACGTAGTAAGAACCTACAGGGTCACACAAAAGGAGTAGGAATAAGATAATAATTAATTGAACTTTAATTATATTAATATCCAATTAATTGGACTTATTTTCGTGCATATATATTATTAAGAATAATAAATTCACGTTTTATATATATATATATATATATATATATATATTATGTGATATTATTTGATATTAAAGTAATATCAAGTAATTATCTTATCAGATATTAGATAAATATATTATGAGATAATATTATTTTGGTATTTGATAACTATATGCAATTATCTAATATTAAGATATTTATATTATGAGATAATATCATTATCTAATATTAGATAATTAATAGATAAGTCTTATCTCTTCCCATTATCTCTAGGATAAGGATAAGATGAGTTGTTAAGTGTGATTAGGATTTTGGAAGCATTATCCTAGTAGGACTAGGATTATGGCTTGCCTAAGTTCTATAAAAAGGGACTTGAGGGCAGCACTTAATAATGACGTTTTAAGCCTCCATATAAACCCTAAATCACTCAGAAAACATCCAATCCTAATTCTTAGAGAGAAAAACGCATCCTAGCAGACGCGTGAAGGGTGAGAGGTCGTTGTTCACTCCATGTGGATACCGTAGAGACGCTGTACCTTCCGGCCGGCGTTTGATTCATCCGCTCTCAAGTTTTGATCAGTAGAAACACGAATGCTCAATAGGTAAAACCCTAATCATTGACTTATGCTTTTTGCATGGATCCTAGGTAGAATTCGG
Source organism: Sindora glabra (assembly GCA_020226215.1). Lineage (NCBI taxonomy): Eukaryota > Viridiplantae > Streptophyta > Magnoliopsida > Fabales > Fabaceae > Sindora > Sindora glabra. Next base: position 33,252,082 of record CM035235.1, on the reverse strand, counting down.
ATCAAAAGACTAAAATTCCGCTGCATGTGATAATCCGAATTCCCAACACTTTTATTTAGGGATGCGCATGTTTTCTTGGTTAACTTAGATTTTGCACAAACTTGGTGTCTATTCATATTAGTAGAAATAATCTCAAGTATTAATCCTAAAGTTCTCATTTTTTGTAGCATATCTAGAATTTACATAACCTAGTATAAGATATCATAAATCAAATGAATCAACAAAGTAAGCAGAAGTAAATGCAGTCTCATTGATAACATCAGAGACATTTAGTACAAACAATTCTTGATTGCTATATCTCTTTCCCATAAAAATATTATTTTTTTGTCATATTATCTTGTCAGATCTAAAAGATATTTTAATCTTAACTTTTCTCAATAAAGATACAAAGACTAAAGTTACTTTAATATTAGGCACATGCAAAACATCACTTAAAGCTAACATCTTGCTAGATGCGAGTTTTAAAGGTATTTTACCTCTTCCAAGAACCTTTGTAATTCTTGAATCTCTAAGGTAAACTAAATTTTCTCTACCTTCTATTAGTGAGTAAAAGGTGAAGGCTTCTTTATTAGCATAAATGTACCTTGTAGCACTTGAGTCTACCACCCAATCTTTCACATTGGTCATAATGTTTGCTTGAGAAATGGCCATCACGATTATGTCATCTTTATCATCTCCAACCAAATTTGCTTTAGCTTTTAGAGGATTGTCATTTCTCACTCTTTTCCCACATTAGGGTGCATGATATTTTGATTTACCACAAACATAACAGTTTCATTTTTTTCCTTAAAATTAAGATTAGTAGTTTTAAGTTTATAATCTTTCTTAGAATCATTAGAAGAGAGTTTATGTAATACCATGGCTTAATATTTAAAGTTTTTTAAATTTTAATGCTTGTGGATATTTGTTTATTTATTCAGTTGATATTTTATTTTAATTTTTTCCTTTTTAAAGTTTTTGGAACATTAAAAAATGATACTTATAATAATATTCAAATTTTATTTATTTTTATATGGTAATTATTATTTAAAGATTTTATCAAAATAATTTTTACAAAGAATTTCTTGCAATTAAAAATAACTTCAGTGATCATGGATGCAAGAATTTATGAAATAATTTATTTGTATTTGATAAATTATTTTTAAAAATTATAAAAAATTTAAATAAATGTTTTAAGTTTTTTAACTTTATCAGGATATATATAGTAGGGAAGATTAAAAGTAATTAAGTTAAGATTTTAAATAAAATTAGTTTCATGAAAATGAGTTTTAAAATAAATGAATGGTGGGGATTGGATTGAAGAGATTTGGAAGGTTGAGATTTTATATGAGGTAAAATGAGCTTAAAAATGTGAGAAGTGTGAGATCATTTCTTGTAGCTCATGTTTTAATATTTTTCTCTCCTCTTTTTATTTTTTTCTAATATCAATACCTCTTTAGTAAAAATTGACTTTCCTCTCTCATTCTCTCTCTACACCTCTTAATTTCTCTCTCCCTGATAATTCTCTTCTTTTTTCTTTTTTATCTACTAGTATATCTTCCCTAGTCATTGTGAGCCATCTCCAATCGTGTGCTACCTTACATTAGATAAGACTTCACTAGCAATGAAAAAGCATAGTAGATTAGCAATAAAGCAATATAGGAGCTCTCTTTCTCTCTTTTGTTCCTATCCACAATCCCTTTGGCCAAGCTAGTATGGCTATTGCTTCCAAAACCTTCTGTGGCTAGCATTAGTACTATTTACTATCCAAGTTCTAATCAACACCCTCTTAGTTGCAGTAAGCTCGAAGAGCAAGGAAGATTCTGATTTGTAGCATTCGTGGTGGTAGGACGTTGCTATACTTTCCGACGAGCTCTCCTATTTTCTAGTGTCGATGAGCTATCATCAACTTCCATAGATGACAGTGAACATGTTTATATCATAAAAGTTTAAAATTTATGATGTTTTGCTAGTTGATTCAAGAAAACCCATTTAGGTGTTTTTAATATATATAATGATGTATGCAAAAAACATGATTTTCATGTTGCAAAATGTTAAAATAAGGTGATTAAAATATGTACATAGCATTATATACTATTATTCTAAAAGAATCATGCATGATGTGGAAAGAAAATCATTTATGGGTACTTTAAGTATATGACAATACTTATAAAATTGTATCTATATATATATACTCTTTATGCTATAAAGTGTTTGAACAATAAGAACAAAACCATTATAGAATATTATATTATAATATTATCATAGTGGTTATATATCTCAGAAAAACCCATGTTATGAGTAAACTAAAATACATGATAATAACTTTAAGAATCCTTATGATATAGGATACTAAAATAATATGATTGGAGTATTCTTGAAGTGTCACTTCCTAATATTTGAAGGATATGAACTTGATTCAGAAAACCCTTACTTTATCACCTTATTTTGGATATTTGATATAGCATTAATAAAATAAGGATTTTATACTCTAGAGCAATAGACTAGTACATTTAAAGTCTATTTATATTATCAAAATCTAATATTTTGATTGTTTTATACTTTGGATAGGAAAAGTTATCATATACATGAATTTCTAATTTTCAATGATAAATTAAAAAATAAAGGAACATAATAATCTAGAATGATTAAGAAGCATCAAATTAGTTTTTCTAGAGCTTTGAACTCTAATGTTTTCACTTGTAAAAGTTTGATTTCAAATTACTATATAATAATATATTTTAGTTTTATGAGATAATATTAGAAAGGTAAAGAAGTTAATGATCGCAATTGTTAGTATATCATGATATGAAATTGAGATTGAGATGACTAGGAAAAAAGTAAGGAATATTATTTATTTACAAATTATTCTTGCAAATTATGAATAAGAAAATTAGAGGAGGTTGAACTTGGATGCTTCAGAGTAAACAAAATATGTGAATCCTAACAAGTAAGTATATATCTATCCTAAACAAACACTTTAATATTATTTAGTTCATATAACAAATATATAATCATTCTTATCAATGGTATGAATTACATATACATCCATCTGTGAATTCTTAAAGGCATAATTATATAGTATGGATTATCATTAAATTATCCTTGTTGCTATGAATAAATGATATGGAAAGAATGTCTATAATTAAGTAATAGTTATCTGTTGGATAATTACTAAGGTACCATATTTAGAAAGCATGGTGGTGCCACCATCAACTACTAATACATTATGACATAATGAGATCATAATGATAAATGACATAATTGTATTGTGATTGAGTTATTATTGTTATGTGCTTGTTAGAAAATGTTGTATGATCTGTATTGGAGTATGAATGAACATTTTAGTCATGTAAAAGGGTATAGTGATCATGAGTTATAGATATCGTTATGTGTTGATAATTATCTCGTAATGGTGAAATAACTATTCATGATGAATTTACTTTGAAATTATGATCTATAGAGCCAAGCTCTACTGTGCATATTATGATGTGATTTATGCCATGAGTGGCATCAAAAATTGTGAAATGTAATAAAAGCAATAATGTAGAAGTGGGATGGGAAATTCTTAACAAATAAGTTTAACCTGAAAGTCAAAATATGAATGCATGTATGTTTATTATAAATGGTCATGTGACGTGATGTGATAATGGAACATTGTTTGTGATTGGATGTTATTGTTGATGTGGTTAAGATAATTCATTTGTATTTAAGCCCTATTGGCTATTTGTGAATGTGCTAATTACCCAAAAAGGGTGGCATGAGATATAATAAGGATATTATATAACGGTGAGTAATTGAGTTTACTATGATTACCGATCTGAGATATGGAATTTGAGTTATGGGTGGGTGCACATTCAATCTGAGGCTTGATTTCGTATAATTTAAAAATCCTAGAAATTAGTTTGTTATTATTTTCTAATTTTATACACGATTAGCTTGTAATTGTTATATACATAGGTAATGGTAGGCTCACTAAATTCTTGTAACTCACTTTGTGTTATTTTTAATATTTTTAGGTTAAGATAAGCTCCTTTGAGCCTTGTTGCATTTATGAAGAATCAAGACTGTCTTGTTAAAGGATTTTAATAATTAGATTAGGACTAGAATTCAAGATAGAGAGGCAATTGATTCAGCATTAGATGTATTGAATTGTTTATTTATGTATAAGTTTAAAATTGTATAGTATTATGTGTATGTTTGTTATTGTTATATTTGCACTAAATACAAGTTTTGTATTTTAAAGTGTGTGATCTTCGAAAATGCCTAAAAATAAGGAAGACTCTGTTCATTTTTCCTAAAAAAATTTGAAGTATAATTTGAATGTCTATGAAAATAAGAAGACTTTTGTTGGATAGATAAGAGTGATTAATATTAAGGCTTATGGAAATCGGCATCGAGATCCATACTGATTACAATTAGATTTTGTAATACCACCTGTTAATATTTAAAAGTTTCATAATTTTATTTAAATTTTTAAAGTTTTATAAATTTTGATACTTGTGAATATTATTTTATTTAACAATTGCTTTTAAATTTCTATTCTATTAAATTCTAGGATATTAGAATGATATTGATGATGATATTTGGATTTTATTTATATGGTCATTCTTGATTCAAGGTTAGTTTAAAATAATTTTTAAAAGGAATTTCTCACAAGTTGAAAATAATTTTAGTGATTATGGGTACAAGCATTATGAAACAATTTATTTGTATTTGATAAATTATTTTGAGAATTTTGAAAGTTTAAAATAATTATTTTAGGATTTTTAAATTTATTGAGCTATTACAAATACATATTGATATGTATATATAAGGGGAGGATTGAAAATACATAAGATGGAATTTTAAAATAAAATAAGTTTTAAAAAAATTGAGCTTTTAATAAATGAAGGGCTAAGATTGATTATAGGTTGAATTGGAAGGTTAAGATTGCATGACAAGATTTGTGCTCACATGTGCAACAAGCATAAGAGTAAAACCTATATCTTTCCTTTTTTTTAAATGTTTTTAGATCATCTTTCTCTCTAAAAAAATATATATAGCTTTTCTAATTTTTATTTTCTTTCTTTCCTACCTTTTTTTATATGTTGGCACCTCTCTCTTTTTATATAGAGCTGACAACTTCTCCCTCTCTTTTTCTTCCTCATTTCTCTTCCTTACCTCTAGCACCTTTGCTTCTTGTACTGTCGCTTCTTCTGGCATTGCATCACCACCACTAATTTGAGTTCTACCATTTTTCTTCCTTATCTCTTTGCTACCATGAATAGTGGCTAGAAATTCTAAGCAAGAAGCACCACATGCGATGAGGCCAGTTAAAGCAAAAGCTCTACTATTGAGCTATTTCTAACATGTGTATCTCTTCATGATAGTTGTTGACTCATCATCATTGTGAGCCATAGCAAATTGGGACTAGAGCAACATCACAATTTGTAGTGATGGGCTTTCTAGTTTCTGGTGACCTCCCCTTGTTTCTATTGTCGACGAGCTATTGGCATCCTTTTTATTGTGAGGTGAGCATATTTATACCATAAAAATTTAATATTCATGATGTTTTACTAGTTGATCGAAGAAAACCCGTATGATGGTGTATATCAAAAACATGATTTTTATGTTGCAAGATGTTAAAATAGGGCGATTAAAATATATATGAAGCATTATATACTATTATTCTGAAAAAATCATGCGTGATATATAAAGAAAATCATTTATTGGTATTTTAAGTGCATGATGATATTTATGAAAATGTTTATATATATATATATATATATATATATATTATGTTATAAAGTGTTTAAATGATAAGACTTTAAATGATAAGAGCAAAACCAATATAGAGTATTGTATTAAAATATTGTTAATGGCAATTATATATCTCAAAAAATCATGTTGTGAGTAAACTCAAGCACACATTGATGGTTTTGAAAAATAAGAGTTTTGTAACATAGAATGTTGAAATAATATGATTAAAGTATTTTTGAAGTATTATATTTCAATATTTTAAGGACTTAGACATGATTTAGGAAATTTTCACTTTACCATATTATTTGGATAATTGATATAGTATTAATAAAATAAGAATTTTATGATAAAAAATATTAGTGTCATCAAGATAAGAGTTCCTAATAAAAGTGATTTTTCGATTCCTTATGGAAAGTCCCTATTAAATGTGATCTTCTTGTCTTTTATAGAAAGTTAAAAATATAAAGTAATAAATGTATGATTTTATATAGTGATTTAAGTAGAGCCTATTGAGAGATTATAATTCTAATATTTTAATAATTTTATATTTCCAAAAGGCACATTATTTATAAGAATCTAAGTGATGTATTTTGACTATTAGTTTATAATAGGGAATATAAGAAATGAATAACATGGAATATTATTATATTTTGATTAGAATATGGAGCTGTAATATATGGGAAGAAAATAAGTAATGTGCATATAATTATAATTTATTATCTTAAATTGACAAATAGGAAAAAAAGGAAGAAAATGAAAGAGTTAGGAATCCTTGAAGCTATGGAACGATTCCAGGTAAGTATATATCTCACCTTACATTAATACTTTAATAAAATGTTATTTAAATGTTATTATTTACATTCTTGTTGATGATATAGAATATATATATATATATATATATATATATATATATATATATTTACATATCCGTGCATGAGTTCCTCAAGGTACCTTTGTGTAGCATAAATTATTATTAAATTATTTTTGTGATTACACATGAATAATAAAAAGGTGATGTCTGTCATAAGGTAGCAGTTATTTGTAAGAGTAAATAAGACTACAATGATGAATGATATAGTTTGTATTATAATTAAGTTTATATTGTATTTATATATTAGAAAGTGTATTATGATCTATATTAGAATGTGAATGAATGTTTTGGTCATGCAAAAGGACATAAAAATATTGCTATACAGATACTATTATATGTTAATATTCACCCTATGTTGATAAGCAACTGTTAATAATGAATTTGCATTAAAATTGTGACTTGTAGAACTAAACCCTAGTGAATTTATTCCATTAAGAATTATGCCATAAGTGGCAATGAGATTAGAAATGCGACAGGGCTAATGATGAGAAAGTTAGATGAAATTTTTTTTATAAATAGTTGAAAAGGATATAAGATTAACTTGAGATGTAATAGTGGATGCATGTTTGTTTCTTATGAATGATTATGTGATGTGATTGATATTGGAAATTTGCTTGTAAATGGATATTATGGTTTGATATGGTTGCAAGATCTTGTTGTGATTGTATAGATCTGATTGTGTTTAAGCTTTAATAATTATTTGTGAATGTGATTATCACTAGAATAGGCAATGTGTGATATTACAAGAATATTGTATACCAATGAGTAATTGAGTTTACTATAAATAGCAATGAGAGATATGGAATCTAATTATGTGTAGGTGCACACTTAATCCAAGACTTGGTTTTGCATAATTCAAATATCCAAAGAAAAAGTTCTGTTATTAGTTTCTAATTTAAAACATGAATAGTTGTAATTGTTACATATATATAAAAGTAATATTTTGCAAGGTAGTGATAGATATATGCTCATTGAATTCATGTAACTCACTCCGTCTTATTTTCAATATTTTCATATTAAGATAAGTATTTTCAAGTCTTGTTATATCTATGGAGAATTAAGACTGCCTTGTTAAAAAATTTGACAGTTGGATTTGGATAAAAAATAAGTTAAAAATTATGATGATTCAATATCTAATGTATTAAATCATTTATCTATATATATGTTGTAATTGTGTAGTATCATGTATATATATGATGTTGTTGTATCTGTCATATCTAAGAATAACGTACTGATTTTGTAATTTAAGGCATGTGACCCTTGAGAAGTGTTTAAAAATTGAGAAGTGTCTAAAAATAGGAAAAACTCTATCCATTTTTTTACAAAATTTTAAAGTAAATTTCAAGTCTCTTAGAAATATGGAGATTTTTGTTAAGGTCAATTAGAGTGAATAATGTTAAGACTTGTGAAACCAGGTATCGAGATTGACGTTAGTCACGATTGGGTTAAGTTGTGACAATTTATGATTATACCTCATTTGGTGTAAGCTCTTTTGGTGTGAACTGTCCCGCACTACATGAGCCTTCATTGTCAATGCCTTTATTTTAGCAACTTGCATTTCTTTGTAATTGATATTTTTCAACGATGATGTGAGTGATGAGTTCTGCTAATTGAGGTTGATCGTTGTTTGAAGCAAAAGCATCAATTGCAATAACCATGATAATTCGTTAAGATTGTTAACTATCCTCAAGAAATTATCCAAACCTTTCATGCAGAACTTAAACCAATAATTTCCTTAGGATTCAACAAACTCATCTATCTTGATATTGCATGATTAGAATAGGAAGTAGGCAATAGGAAAAATGAAATCTAGCAAGAAAGAAAAGTGTATTTTTAGAGAAAGTTATTGGAGATGTGTGTGTTGTTGTTGCAAAATTAAGAAAAGGTACACTATTTATAGGTTGTAAATATAGCTGTTGAATAAATTTGTTTTTGTAAATAAGTATTAAATTTTGTAAAATCAAAATTATTTTAATTTTGATTTTATAAAAACAGGCTTAGGCCTTGCCTTATGTGATATTTATGTGTAAAGGGCAAATCTACCATTTTACAGTAACTTTAGCCCACCTCATGCTCTCGAACTTATCATTTTCTTTCTCTATCACTTTATATAAAAAAGTGGTCCCATATATAAACCTTTTTTTAAGGCCTAATTTGTTCGATGTAGGACTTAATCTTTTGAAATCCAACTCAATATACAATAATTATTCAATTTATTTTTTAAAGTTATTTAAATTAGGATCCTCTAATAAGAGATATCGGCTTTCTATATCTGGCTACGAATGTAAATAAAAATACAAAGAAGTGAAGAATATAAGGATAATATTAGAGTTTGAGACAAAGGCGTAAAAAACTACGGGATGGGATGATAGTTGGGATCAGAGTGGGTGGGGTGGGTCAACATATATATAACATTAGCTATTAAATTAATTGACATGGTATTATGCGAATTAAACGCCAATTTTTCGAAAGAAAATAGCATTTAATGCTATTTTCCAAAATTATAGAAATATGAATGACATTGGTTTTTTTTGAAATAAGAATCGATATTATTATTATATTTTATGATAGTTTATAAATTAATGTTAAAATTACATATATTATAATGCTCGATTATACATTAATTATTATCGACATCAATTAACTATTTTATAATAGTTAAAAAAATATTTTGATTAGTTTTAACAACAACTAAATTTTTTTTGTATCTTCAAAAAAGTCATTGTTCCAATATAAACATCGATTTTTTTTTTAATTGATGTGAATAAATGATGTGTAATTGCATTTTTATAATAGTAAAATTTTTAAAACAGTAAAAATTGGATTGTCTTCTCTATATTCAACAAGAATCGGCACACATATTGTACAAAAACCATAAAAATATCCTTCAAAACTTAAAGTAATGTTGTAGATTTAAAAATTAATAAATTAAAATTATTTGATTGTATTTTTTAAAAAATAAATAATTATAATTAAATGATTTTAAACTAACAATTTTTCGAACTTTGCTGACCACCTAAAATTTTGAATCCCTAGAATATCGCAGCAAACATCCCTTCTTCTATATCCCTTCGCAAAACGAGGATTCTTGCTTTGTCCAATGATACCACAGAATGAATATTCGCACGTGTGCACATCCATATATCCAGAACCACACACATACTGAATTTCAAATTTTTTTATAATATATATTAAAATATTATACATAAATCTATTATATTTTATTTTTCAGATCCATTAAAATATAATAAGATTGAAAGATAAAACACATTTTCTCTCCAATTTTAAATCAATAGGAAATTATAGTTTTATATTCAATATCATTTAATTATATTTATATTAGAAATATTTGAGTATCTTCTCTTTAATTTTTTAAATTTATATAAATATTAACTTTTAAATAATTTTATATGTGATCTTTAAACCTTCCTCTTGCTAAACGGCAATACAACTCCCTTTTTTCCTTGAATCATTGTACTATAATCAATTCTAATTATATTATTAAAATATAATATAAACAAGTATATCAAATTTAATTAATAAGCATAATTTTACTTTTATTTCTTTGAATAATTTAGTCGTGTTAATATATGTATATTTTTTTAAGGATGACATTAATAATTAGTTGATCATTCAATGAATTCATTGTATGAAATACAATTGAGAACAATCATAATATGTTACTGTTATTTTATATTTTTAATCTTTAGTCAATAGATCAATAATATTATGATAAAAATTTAAGCATAATACTTTGTATAGAAGACTTACATAGGTTATTATGGAGTTTTAACATAATATTTGTAATTATGTATACAAAATTTACAATTTTTCATAAAATTTATAATTTAGTACGGATTTAATATGTAACATATCTTCACAAATTGCAATTTTATCAATCAAAATTTTATGAAAAAAATTTAAAAATTATTTTATATTAAAATTACAACTTTTGATAAAATTTTGTAAAAAATAAAAAATTCACAAAATTTACAAAAATACGTATTAATACAATTATTTATCTTTAAATTAAAAGCATAATTCAAAATTTTAAAATTAAATACACAAATTTTGATCCAATTAATGATAGATCTTGATCTAAAATTTTGTAGGCCAAATAATTTATGTAAAAATAATTTTAAAAATTTTTCATATAATTACATAATATTAATATATGTTTAAAAAAATTTGAGGAAATGAAACCTCCCTCCCTCCCTCCCTTCTCAACTTTGGTACAGAACCCATTGACAATGGATTATTGCCTCCGTCACTGCACATATCCCCTCTTATAGTGACATTCTGCAATCCGTGGATATTACAGTTTTCTACAATCCATACCTCGATAAAGAGGGACACAGGAACAAATACTGCCAGCACTTTAATAAAAGTTGGATATATAAATATATATATACATATATATTAAAATTTAAAAAATTGAAAATTTTTATATTGATTTTTATTGTCCTAATTTGTTATGTACAATTAATGTAATTGTAATTGTTAAAAAAGAATAGAATGAAAAACTCTATATGCACGGTCTTTGTTTAATTCTTTGTTCAATAAAAATTAGATAGGGTATAATTATAAAAAAAAATGGAAAGGATACATATATATTGTTTTGTTTTATAAAAATAAAATTTTAAAATTTATATACATTTAATTTTGTTGTCCTAATTTTTTTACATGCAAGCGTGATTATAATAAGTAAAAAGTTGATAGAATGAAAGAAAACCCTCTTAGATATAGTGAAATTCTTAATAACATTGTTATGCAAATTTTTATTTGAAAATATAATTTAAGTTACTTGTAAATTTTTTTTATCAACTCACATGACATTATATGATACATGTGAAAATAAAATTTAAGTCAATGATCAATTTTTCTATCATATTTGGGTTTTAGTATGTTTGACTCGTCAATAAATATTACAAAAAAATTTAATTCAACATATATTACACATAAATTTAAGAAAAAATATAAAACATTTTCTTTAATTTTGGAATGAAAATCAAACTCTTAAATTATACAAAACTCTGATCATTTACTTAATTACTCACTTTATTAAATTACCAAATTTATTCATAACCTTTTTAAGTAAAAATTACAATAATATTGTGAAAAAATGGTAAAATAAACTAACATACAATAATATGATAATTCCTATATAATAATAATAAGTAAATGATAGATATTAATTTCAAATTTTTTATTGTTTAAGAATTTGATTTTCAAGTTTTAAAGTTAGAGGGAATAAAGTCCAATTATTATAAAATTAAAAGTGATATTTTATATTTTTTAAATATAAATATATAAAAATTACTAATTATCATAAGATTTTTAAAATAAAAGGAAATTTAACAAAATGAAAAGGTTAAAAATTTAGAAAATATAATTTTTCTTTTTTTTCTTGTAGACATAAATATAAATAGGAGATTTGGATTGCAAAAGTATTTTGTAAAAAGTAAATATTTTTTCAGGAAAAAAATTGAAAGACATGTATCAATAAAAACTTTAACCTAAACATAAAATAAGAAAAAGTTTTAAAGTAATGCAAATGAAGTTTGATCTCGTTGTTCTCACTCTAAATGTTCTAAATTTCAATAAATAATGACAACAGTCATCACCAAAAAGAATGTTTTTCTATTGAGTAAGATCAAGATTATATTTCAATAAATAATAACAATAATTATATTAAATTCTTTTACCCATTTACATAAGATTGAAACTGGTATTATTCTTCATTAATATTAAAAAATAAATATAATATTATTTACACAAAATAATTATTTATCTAATTTTATTTATAATTATATATTATAATGAAAAGTCATAAAACTATAATTCAAGTAATAAGCATAATACTTGTATAAATTTGGAGAAGGAATACCATATTATAATTTTAATCGTGGATGAAATGAGTTTTAAAGTAACGAAGGAGGGAAAAAAATTCATTTCACGATATCGTGGTTTAGAAATCAAACCATATAATAATAATAAGTTATTTAATTTATACAAAAAAATAAATATTTATAAAAAGTTAAACTTTCTAAAAGGCATGTTCACTTCTAAACTTTTTAAGAAGTACTTAAAATTATTCAATTAATAATAAGGAATCAACACTCCTTAAGAATTAATTTTTTATATTTTATTTAATTTAATTTTAAAATTTTCAAAAATATTGTCAAAATGATTATTATATTCTATAAAATTATAATACAAAAAATTATAAATATCAATAGATCTCAACTAAGCTTGTAATTTTTTATTTTTAATTTACTACAAAAATTAAAGTTGATTTATATACAAAATTTTAATTACACACATATATATATAGAGAGAGAGAGAGGATAAAAAAGTAGAACGGTCATTAATTAAATTAAATGGAGATAATTTTCTATTTTTATCTATAAATAACATATGAAGTGTTTCCTATTGGGATGGGTGTCATGTGACCAATCAAATAGCTAAAAAAGTTTTTTACTTCTTAAAGGGTTACATTTTTCTTACAATTTTCTGCCAATCAAATAATGTCTAGTAATAATCTATATTACTATATAAGAGGAGTTGCCTCTTTTGTTGTCCACTTTTCATTTTTCCTCAAAAATAATATAACTCTTATCTATTTTTTATGCAACAAGACTAAATAATAAATTTTAATCACTTAAAATATAAAATAACTATACACTAAATAAAATTATTTTTTTCTCTTCTCATGAACAACATAAGATCATAATTTGAACTTATAACTTCTAGGATGAAATAATGATCTAATACTACTTAACCAATCACTTTGATAATAATTTTATAAATAATTTATTAATAAAAGCAATTATTCTCCTTTCAAACAATAATTATATTTATAAAAATTAATATTTTCTTTAATAAATAATAATATTTACTTTAACTTGATGAAATAGAAGTATTTATTTTGCTAATCATTATTACAATTGATAATTTTGTATTAATTTTTGCATTCATTTATTTTATCTTCCACATGATAAATTAGAGAAGCTTTCAAATACTCAATTAATTTCTTATATTAGTTCATCTATTTTATTTTTTTTCTAAAAAAGACTCTTTTTTTATGGAAGTTAATTTCTGTATTAGTGCTTATATATACAATGAAAATGTGATAAATTAATGTTTCTTCTTTTTATTCTATATCAATATATTAATTTATTAATAATTTTTATTCTTTTTTATTCTTTTTAAACATAATAATTTATTAATATATAATCCAAATATCAAATTAATCAAATGGATGTAATTAAATAATGAAAATGCTTAATGCTCCAAAAATAAGTGTTAGATCATATGAAAAGAAAATCATCTATTTAGAGACTTTTTTTAAAGAAATTGATAACACTAAATATTATTAGTAATTATTAACATCAAATATTGTCATAGTTGAGAATCAATTATAATTACAAACAATGTTTAAACTTTTCAATTTCTTTTAAGAAAAATCTTTAAACACACACTAGTTTAGTAATAATAAATGACTTTAAAAAAGTGTCAGAATGACACAAAAGAAAAAGAAGAAGAAAGAAACAAAAACACTCTCATCAAATTGTTACATGGAATATAACAATTATAGTGTATAAATCCAATGTTTCTGTATGAATAGGTGAAATGAGAATTAAAACAAATATATATATATATATATATATATATATATATATATATATATATATATATATATATATATATATATAATTAAAGCTCAAAATATGATTGAATAGATATGTGTATATACGCACAAAAGAGTGGGCCATAATGATAATAAAAAAATTAAAAATATAAAAATAAAGTAAGAATAAAAAAAGAGAATGGATGAGCACCAACTATACACGCGGAATGTTTGTACGTTCCCAAAATGACTATGTCGCTAGATTACAATGCTTTATAATATTGCATATATATTATATTACTTTATAATTACTAATTAATTATCATATTAGATTATTTTATAACCCATATATTTTTTTTCTTCTATCCACTTTATTATTTTTTTTTCTATTTTTTTCATCTCAAATACAAATATTAATATCTAGTAAAGATATAACACAATAAACTCTCTTTTTATTATAAAAATATTCCAAAATATATCAATTAATTGAATCAATTAATTATATATTCCGTATATATATTTTATTATTTTATAATTCATACATTATTTCTCTTATTTTTTATTTATCCTGTTCGATGTTATTCCTTTTTTTCTTTTCTTTCAAATCACAAGAAGTCCAACAAAAGGACTAAATCATTGCACCACAATATGCATTTCATTCAATTCTTCACGTAGAAGCTGTTAGCATTGCATAGGAATAGTTTGAAGCTCTCTCTCTCCCCCCTCCTTCAAATCTTATCACACTTCTTGCAAGGCCTAACTAACACATTTGTGAAAGACTGCATATAGAAAACAATGACATATGTGACAACTTGACTTCCTATTCCAAAACTAACACATTTGTAATTTTTGAAATCAACTTGTAATAAGGATGTGTAAATACACAACCATGCTTAACTAAATCTAGAGCTTCAACACAGTTAATTCCCACCACAATTCTTCTTGCATGCAAATGCCAAGTTGTTTCAATTCCCCTATATAATGCCTATAGCTTTGATTCCACCACTCCTCTAGACATCCCTTTTTCTACAAACCCTACCACCCATTGATCAAAGTGGTTCCACACAATACCTCTTAATGTTACTTCCATCTCACTTCTTGAACGAGCTCCATTAGTATTTACTTTAAGTCATATTACTTTTGAAGCTTTCAAACTATCATTGTTATCTACCTTTTTTTTTTATAGTCCTGCCACACTAAAAGCTTCTACACTAATGTAGAATTTATGAACCCTTCTATATGTTTCCAAAACCAAGTCTTCTCTTTACTCTTCATCTAAAAACATAACTTTGTTATGATGATACCATAAGATCCATTAGGCAAAAGCAAAAAATAGTTTCCAATTTCCCTTCTTGTCTCTTGATAAATTCATCTAAAATTTAAATTACACTAGTCCTCTAAGGAGCAATTAAAAAACTAATGCCAATGAGATGGATGAACCAAACTTAACCAGTTATCCACAATACTTGTTGCATATTATGTTATATTTCAAAAAATTAAATCCCACATTGAGAAGTTAGATTTGAAGAAAAGGTTTATAAATAAGACCACTCTTTTATATAAAGTGACAAGAAAGAAAGTGGTAGGCTAGCATGTATGAGGTGGATTAAAGTTAGTGTAAAATAGTAGATTTTCCCTCTACATGCAAATATCACGCGAGGTCCTACTATTAATGCTTCTGCTTCAAACAATATTCAACCTTAACTAGTAAAACTCATCACTCACATCATCATTGAAGATACCAATTATAAAGAAATACAAGCTATTAAGGCAAGGGTATTAATAATGAAGGTTAATCTAGTACGAGACAATTCATACCAAAAGAATCAACACCAAAGGAGCTTACACCAAATGAAGTACAATCATAAACTCTATTCTGATCATTCTAAGAAAAATTATAAACCCAAAACTACTAATCCTAATTTTAAGAAAAAGAAAGGAAACTATTATATTTGTGGTAAGGCAGAACATCATGCACCCTAATATAGGAAAAGAGTGAGATGTGACAATAAAACCTAAAGTAAATTTAGTTGGAGATGATAAAGAGGATATAATCGTGGCAATCCTTCCTCAAGTAAACATTGTGGCTAATGTGAAAGATTAGACAGTAGACTCAAGTGTTACAAGACACATTTGTACTAATAGAAAAGCCTTTACCTTTTACTCGCCGGTAAGAAATAAAGAAGATCTAGTTTTCTTTGGAGATTCAAGAACTGCAAAGGTTCTTGGAAAAGGTCAAACACTTCTAAAACTCACATTTGGAAAGACCCCAACTTTAAGTGATGTTTTGCATGTGTCTAATATTAAAGCAAATTTAATCTCTATATCTTTATTGGGAAAAGTTGGGATTAAAGTATCTTTTGAATCTAACAAGATAATATGACCAAAAAAATAATATTTTCATGGGAAAGGGATATTGCAATTAAGGGTTGTTTGTACTAAATGTCTTTAATGTTATGAATGAGACTACATCTACTTTTGCTTACTTTGTTGATTCATTTGATTTATGGCATCTTAGACTAAGTTATGTAAATTCTGAATATATTGCAAAAATGAGAACTTTATGATTAATGCTTGAGGTTATTTTTAATAATATGAATAAATGCTTAGTTTGTGCAGAATCTAAGTTAACGAAGAAAATATATGCATCCTTAAATAAAAGAGAACCAAACTTGTTAGAGTTAATACATAGAAACCTAAGTAATTTAAAACAAACTATGATGATAAGAAGTATTATGTTACTTTCATAGACAATTATTCTAGATATAATAAAGTGTACTTAATTAGAAATAAATATAAAGCCTTTCTCATGTTTCAATAATACAAAGTTGAGGTTGAAAATTAACTAAGAAGAAAAATTAAAAGAGTTAGATCAAATAGAGGTGATGAATTTACATATGGAAAAAAAAGAAATAATAAATGAGTTAATGCCCTTATATAGAAAAAAGGAAAAATAAGACACTAAAAGAAATGATGAATACCTTATTAATAAGCTCTTTTGCACTTGATGACTTATAAGGTAAAGTCATCTTATCTATTTGTCATTTACAAAATAGGATGCCCCATAAGAAATCAAGGAAAATACCTTCTGAGTTATGGAAAGGTTTTGCACTAAATTTAAAATATTTGAAAGTATAGGAGTATCTAGCTAAATTTTTATTACTTAAGCGGAAGAAAAGAAAAATAGGATTAAAAACCTCTAATTGTATGTTTGTAAGATATGCTAGTAATAGTTAGCATACATATTTCTTATTTTAAAAAGTGATATGCTTGGTTGTAATATAATAATAGAGATAAAGAATGTTAAATTCTTTGAATACATTTATCCAATACATGGTAAAATTTCTCATATAACAAAACCTTTAAATACATCTTTATCTAATCTAGAATAGACAAATGAAACTTTGAGAAGAATTAAAAGACAAAAAAAAAGACTTCTTTTGGAAATAATTTTTATATGTTTATTATTGATAATGATTCTCAAACATATTTTGAAGTGCTTTCTTTATTTGAAGCAAAATTCTAGAAAGCAATCAAAATAGAACTTAAATCAATTTTATAAAATTAAAATTAGGAAGTAATGGACTTGCCTCCTAGAGCAAAGCCAATAGGTTATAAATATATTTTTAAAAGGAAATATTTTCCTGATAGTTCAATTAAAAAATATAAAGCTCGACTAGTTACAAAAGATTTTACATAAAAATAAAATATTAATTACTTCGATACTTTTGCGCTAGTAATAAGGATTTCTTCAATTTGTGTTTTGTTTACTTTAGCTTCTATTTTTTAAATTAGTTGTAGATCAAATAGATGTGAAAATTGCCTTTTAGAACAGAGATTTAGAGGAAGAAATTTATATGATACAATCTGAGGGTTGTGAGGTCCTAGGATAAGAACATAAGGTTTATAAATTAAAAAAAAATTATATGGCCTAAAGCAAGCACCTAAAAAGTGACATGAAAAATTTGATCAAACTTTAATAAATAATGATTTTTCATATGTAGAAATCAATAAATGTGTATATACAAAATTTGAAAGACATTAAGCTTAAATGTTGATGATATTATTATTTTTGGAACTAATTTTTATATAGTGTGTAAGATAAACTTTTTTAGCCTCAAATTTTGATGTAAATGACATAAATGAAGCTAGTGTTATTTAGGGTATTAGAATCATAAGGAAAAATGATTAGTATGATGTTAACTCAAGAACATTATGTACAAAAGCTTTTTAAAAAGTTTAGTTATATAAAGGAAAAGCCTATTAGTACTCCTTATGATGCTAACACTTAACTAAAGAAAAATTTAGGGAACTTAATAAATTAATGTAAGTATGTTTAAATTATTAGGAGTCTAATGCATTTAATGAATTTTTTCAGGCCGACATAGCATATGTTGTGTGTAGATTAAATAGGTATACTCATAGTCTCAATCAAGATTACTAGAAAGCATTAGTAAGAATAATGAAATATCTGAAAGAAATCATAAATTATGGTATTTTATATAGTGGATTTCCTACTATATTAGAAGGATCCAATAATGCTAACCAGATCTTTTATTTAAAGGAAACTATATTCACTAGTGGTTTTGTATTCACCTTAGTGGTATGTGGCTTATAAATCATCCAAGAAAATAATTATAGCTAGATCCATCATGGAGTTAGAGTTTGTCGTTCTTGAGATGGATAAAAATGAAGCTTAGTGGATAAGAAATTTCTTATCTGATATACTATTAGTTATGAAACCAAAACCTTTAATATCTATGTATTATAATTGCCAATCGTAAATAGCCATTGCAAAAAAATAAAGCTTTCAATGGAAGATATTGATATATTAAATTAAAACACAATATTATGAAGCAATTACTTAAAGATAGAATAATTTTCATAAATTAGGTGAAATAAAAAGGAATTTGGTCGATCTTTAATGAAACTCGTAAGTAGAAAGCAAATAATTGATATATCAAAAGGAATGAAACTAAAGCCATTTTTAGAAATTAACATAATGGTAACTCAACCTATGTGATTGGTGATCCCATGAAGTAGGTTTATATAGGTAATAACAAGTCAATGTTAGTTCTGAAAGCACTAGAATTAATTTTGTGTGTTCCTCATATTGTATATGTGATTAGTGTTTTAAAACTGCAAATTATATGTGATGATGAACTTAACTCTTAATGAATTCCATATCTCTTATAAGTGGTGTATTTAATTGCACTGTACACTTGATGGATTCACCTATATGAGTGTAGAGTGGGGCCACTCCTATGAGATAATAGCAAAATTTCTTGAGCACTCATGAACTATTAGGCACACGTATGGCCTATTAGCGCAAAATTGCATTACATATGAAAATATTTTACAAAATGTGAATTGAGACTACTATTTTATAACAAAAGATTATTGGTTCATAAAAATTAAATATTTTACCAGTAACTCTGTAGATTATGTTCCTCTCTTTCTAAGTTTGGTTTATAGCCTATAAGACACTAAATCAATGAATTATATTTATTTGAGAACTCAACAAAGATTCTTTACCTATTTCTTAGTTTTCTTTTATAAGTCTTTTGAAATATGTGGGGGATCATTGCACATTGAGTTATTTTTAAAAAGACTAAGTCTCACATCGTGTAAGTTAGGCCTTAAGAAAAGGTCTATATATGAAACCTCTCTTTTATGAAAAGTGACAAGAAAAAAAAGGTAACTTGTGTTCACGAGATGGGTCAAAGCTAGTATAAAATGATGGATTTGACCCTTCTTGCATATAAATATCACGTGAGATTAGGCCCAAACCCATTTTTACAAAACTAAAATTTAAATAATATTTATTTTAGAAAATTTAATACTTATTTGTGAAACTAGATTTTAACTCTGATAAAATTCGAAATGTTCAACAAATAATTGTTAATAGATTTATTTTCAACATTTATTTCCTATATTTATTTTCAACAACTATATTTATAGCCTATAAATAGTGTACCTTTTCTCAATTATATAACAACAATACACAGATCTCCGATAACTTTTTTTAGAAATACTCTTCTCCTTCTTGTTGAGTTTCATTTTCCTGCTACTTGCTTCTTATTCTAATTGTGCAATTTTAGGATAGAGGAATCTATTAAATTCTATGAGAATTATCGATTCAAGCTCCACATGAGAAGCTTAGATAATTTCTTAAGGACAGTGACCTATATCACATCTCATACTACACAACCATTTTTTATTAACAATAACAAAATATTAAAAAAGATGAAAAGTTGTATATAATACTTCAATCAGATATAGGTACTTCACTAAATTTATTTTGATACTCGTTACTTAATATATGAGATTTGCATTCCTTAGAAAAGCCTTTTGCAAAAGTAATGCATAATATTACACATTTTTATATGAATAAATAGTAGATAATATGATAAAATTTCAAAGATAATAAATGAGATCAAATTTTTTTACCTATACAAATATTTAAAAGATGCAGAAAAATGATAAACAACAAAATAGCATTAAATAAAAAAACAAAAACTAAATTGTAAGAAAAAATACAAATGAAAAGAAATCATCATATTTATATTCTACACTTTTCAAATGAGTTTTAAATTTTATATTTTGTTATAAACTAACAAAATTTTAGTCCTATAAAATAATTAATTAATGAGGAGAGATATAAAATAAAAAAAATTATTTTAAAATTGAAAGGAGAACATACTTCGTACATATAATTCAACAGTTAAATTAAAAATCATATTATGCATGAAAGGAAAATGAAAAGGGGAAGACAGAATGGGCGAGAAATAATGGAAGGAGAGAAGGAGAGATGGAAAGTTAAAATTCTAAAACAACGTAGTACAATTACAGAACTTATTATGTATATCGATAGATTTCCTCATTGAAATTTTTATCTGGATTGAGTTTTGTTTATGGCTGTTAAAATGGTTGAGGTACCAATCGATAATTTTGTCATTTCTCGGGTTAAAAATATCTACAAAGCAAAATATGAACCTGTGATTTCGTTAATAATTTTATGTGAATTTATAAGAGAAAAATTTGTAGAAATTCACTTGCAACCCCATACATAGCGTCCATGTGCAGATGAACAAAGCCATCTTTATTTTTATAAAAAAAAAAAATTATCCAAATAAAGAGAATCGTAATCTAATTATTAACTGAGTAATGCTATTGTCTCTTAATAATGCTCATTTATTATTTTTTCTGGTCAAAGAAATAACAAATCATTTTATATATAGATATAATATTTTGAATTCCTACTCCTGAGAAAGGAAAATCTCAACCAAAATTAGATGGAATAGTGTTATTTAGCAAAAATAAATGTGTGAGATTCCGTAAAAGCATTATTCACACGTCTTGTTAATATCATATTTAATACAATAAAATGAAATAAAATAAAAAAATATTTTTAATTATTAATCATATCATATATTTTTTATTTAATATTTATTATCATTTTGTTATTTAATATAATGCTCAACTACAAATTTATATGCATGTTCAATTATATGTATATAATTTATAATTCCTTTTTGTTTTTTAGAATATTATTATCATTAACTCATTTTTTTTTATTTCATTCCTTTAATTTTTATTATATCGAATATAATTATGAAATAATTAGTTCATTCTATTCTATCTTACCAAACACAACGTCATGAGTTATCAAGCGAAAGAGTTATTAAGAGAGAGAGAGAGAGAGAGAGAGAGAGGCCGAGTGAAATGAATTAAATGAGACTCGGTTGCAAATAAGGTGTGATTAATGATCAACTTAATAGTCGAGTTTAGCGTTGAATTATTGTCTAGGCCAATGGGGTGGCATTTTTGTTAATATATTTATTAATAGGTAAGTATGAGAATAGGGTTCAAATTATCTCTCTGTTATTTTCCTTTTTCTTTTTCCTGATTTAGTGTTTTCTTAATGATGATTGTGAGTGCCTCGATAAAAAGATTCTAATAATATAAATGACTTTCTCATACATCTGGATAAAAAGGAAAAAAATTGTGATCAAGCTTTGATTGTTATGTGCCTAATACGAACAAGGTTACGCATTAAATTATGTATATTCCAAACAGACAAAATAGATACTTGTGCGTGTTAAACAATCTATCTATGATTAAGGATGTTGTTTATTAATTATTATGGATATGGATAAGTTTCAAGTTGCGGCAACTTAATCCCAGTTTTACTGTGATTGGAAGGCATTATTATTATTATTATTATTATTATTATTATTATTATTATTATTATTATAGAAAAATGTAAAATAATTCCTTCAATTTTAAAGTAATTGAATTTTACCTTATTATATTTGAAAAATTTAGAAATCACTCTTTTAAACTACACATAACTTAATATCAACACTCATTATTAATTTAGTTAATTAATTTTATCAAATTGTATGATTCTTTCATGAATTTTTTAAATAAGAATCACAATTTATATTTTATAATATAATGCTTTATTTAATTATTTTTATATAATTTTACAACTCATTTTAATGTATTTAATTAAAATTATATATATTTAATTTAATTTAATTTTTATTAATTATATAAGATAGAAATTATTTATAAAGAATCACAAAATAAACTAGTATACTATAATATTTTGATTCTTATTTAAATAGTTCAAAAGAATTATATAATTTAATAAAATAGTAAATTAAGTTAATAATTGTTGTTAATTCAAAGTTTTTTATAATTTAAAAAGATAATTTCTAAGTTTCCAAATTTGAAAAGAACAAAAATAGAATAATCTAAAGTTAATGGAGATATTTTATATTTATCCCTTATTTTTTAAGGTGATTTGGTTGCCACAAAATAATATGGGCCTACAACCTCCTATAAGTAAGGGATAAGATGTTAGTTATTTGATTAATTACTGATTGACAAAATGGTACAAGTAATACTTTGGAAAGTTTTAAGTGAAGAAAGTTGTTATCTAATAATTTTGGACATTTCTTAAAAAATTTACAAGAAAATTTACATTTTAAAATGTTCAATTTCTCGCAAAAATTTACCTTATATTTGAAGTAAACAATTCCTTAATCTCAATATGAAAACTTAAACTTAAAATCTAATTTTATTGTTGATGTAAATTAGTTTACACTATTACATATTTAGGATTGAATTAGTTTAAATTTAGGCTTGGCTTCCTTAAATTTTTTAGTTGATGTGAATTTGGTTCAAATTAAGTTTTTCAGCCTAAATTGGACACTAATTAAGCTCATGAATGTCTCACTTTGGACCAGGCTCATTACATTCAAATAATAACAATACAGTATTTTATTGACAATAATTAATAGCTTAAAATAAACTTATGAAAAAGGTGTTTACGAACTTAACGATATAGAATAAATAAAAAATATGAATAATTAAAGTTAATATTATAACATTATTACTTATATTAGTGATTATTTATTTTAAAATTTAAAGTTAAATTACGAGTATAACTAGATTAAAAAAATAAGTTTTTCAATTCTCTCATTCTTAATTTTTAATTTTTATGATCTTCCTACAAAGAATCGTATACCTTATTTAAGGTTTTATAAAAAAATAATATATTTAAAATATTTATAAAAAATAATGTAATATATTATTAATAAAAGTTTATATTAATTTACATTATAATTTAGTTAAATTTTTTATTTAAGAATATAATATGCGTTATGATATATATATATATATATATATACTAATTTTTATTTATATATTAATATATCAAGTCATATGATATACATGAATTAAGCAACTATTGGATCAAACTCAACTCATTTGTAGAGGTAGATAATTTAGTTTGTGTATTTCTCATTTGTATCAACCAACTAACTTATCATGTCAAAATTCAAATTAAATTGGGAGTTGCTCATGAATTAAATTTGATTTGTTGAGAGCCCAAATTGTAATGTTATTCAAAATCAATTAAAATATTTTTATTTAATGTAAATGCCCTTAATTGCTCTTTTTTTTTCAAAATGACTATATGCATTAAAATGGAGATTCGAAGTTGTATTCTAAATTTTTTATATTTATTAAATTAAACTCTATAAATTTATTTTATTATTTTGTATTCAATTAATAATTGTTAATTTATATTTAAAATATAGTTATTGAATCTTACTTTCAAAACATATAACATTGCTGCATTTTTTTTAGCAATGTAACATCCTGATATTTATTGATAATATAAAAGTTTTATATTAATTGTCAATGAAATTTAAACTAAAAGAATTATATTAAGTTTTAATAAGTAAAATATGACATGTCATTAATAATAATAATACTTTTCTAGAGACAAGAAAATTTTAATATTGTTTTTTTAATTTTATGTTAATACATAAGAATTGATGATATAATTAAGGATATAAATAGATTAAATCGAATTAGGTTTTATTTTAAATAGATCGGACTTACTTTTTTAAGACATCACCTTAAACCCAATCTTTTTCATTATATAAAGTCAAAATTTAAGCTTAGTTTAGCCTACTAAAAAAACCTAATTTAGCTTGTTAGTTTATTCAAAAGTTTACTTATATAAATAGATCTTCAAATATACTAATTGGTTAAGACTTTTTTAAGATA
Organism: Sindora glabra; assembly: GCA_020226215.1. Lineage (NCBI taxonomy): Eukaryota > Viridiplantae > Streptophyta > Magnoliopsida > Fabales > Fabaceae > Sindora > Sindora glabra. The sequence continues at coordinate 33,227,273 of CM035235.1, read as the reverse complement.
TAAAATAAGTTAACGGCTTAATTAGACCTATATAAAAGTATATATATTAAAATATTATATATTGTATATTTATTAGTTAAGGAGAAGAATTCAGTTTTCTCTCGAGAGTGAGAATCAGTTTACTTTTAAAAGTGAGAGGAAGTAAAGCAATTAACAAGTGCTTTGGCAATGACATGGAGAAGAAATAGGATTGAATCCTAGACTAAATGATAAAACCAACGGAGGAAGAACGAGTTTTACTAGGAGAAAATGAAGATAAGGTTTCGCTGGAAGTTACAAATTCTTGTTCTCAAACAGCCAAAGGAACAATGATAGGTTGGATTATAGGAAACAAAATTCACAACAAAAATATTATCAAGATATTTTTATAGAAAGCTTAGGCCTTCTATGGCCAAGTTGATATCACCCATCTAGGACCAAACAAGATGTTAATATCTGTGCAACATGTTAAAGATGTTCAACAAATCATAAAGGATGGGCCATGGAATATTTTAGGAAGGTTATTAGTGCTTAGACAATGGGAAGCATCATCAACAGTGGAAGAAATTACTTTTAATGAACTTGAAGTTTAGGTACAAGTACATCAAGTGCCTCTAGAATTTTTATCACTTGCTAATGCTACTAAAATTGGAGGAAAACTGGGGAAAATAATTGAAGTTAAAGATCCTTTTCCTGAAGGTCATATTTTTGGCACTTTCTTACGGTTCAAAATTTTATGGAACTTATATAGGCTACTTAAAGCTGGGCTTTGGTTACCCAGAAAGGAGAAGGATAAAATCTAGATTCAATTAAAATATGAGAAGATAAACCATTTTTGTTATATCTATGGTATTTTAGGTCATGAAAGTTGAGATTGTTCCTACCCAAGAAGCCAATTTAATGATAGAGATGCTCATAAAAAATGAGGACCATGGATGGTGGTACCATTTCCAAGCTTAGTGTCATTTCAGGAATTCTCCCCTAGAAGATATACAGCAAAGTTAACCATCTCATCAGCCGTCCAAAATCTTAATCCTAAAGTTATTGACCAAATTTCAACCTGCTGTGGTCAATTGTTATTGCGAGGAGATGAGACTCAACAAAGCAATAGCTAGGAAACTCCTAGGGAATTGCATAATCTTGTCATCTCAAATAAACAATCCAATATGGATGCAAAGTCAACACCTCAAAGATGGGATTATTATTTCCAAGTCGATTCTATAGTAAATGCCTTTTTGGCAAACCAAATGGAATGCATAACCCATAATAACCTAGAAGTACCATATGAACTCAGAGAACCTTTTTTTACAACAATAGCAAGTAAAAGGGATGTCTGAACCAAGCAAAAGGAAAATGATGATAGTTTTATGGATCCTAATAAGGCTAAAAGACAAGCCAGTTATGAGACTTTCATAATGCCATAAGTATCTTTCCAGCTAGAAGGCAATCAAAGTTCCAAGATACCCAACACAAAGAATAAAGAGAAATAAAGAATTAGTTTACAAAAACTAAAGAATTAGGCTAGGGAAGGCTTGAAGAGAAACTAGTAGAATTCTAGTACTTTAACCTCTGAATTTCATGCAATTTGGCTAAGGAGGTGGGCCTTATCATGCCCCCATATGGGCCATGAAACTATTAAGTTGGAACTATTAGGGTCTCAATAATGCCCTAATAGTAAAAGCCCTAAAGGCTCTTAATTGTAAACACCAACTAGATTGTGTTTTTCTCTGTGAAACTAAGTCTAATAAAGATTCAATTGCTAGGATGTCATAAAAATTACACTTTCAAAATCATTTCATTGTTGATGAATGAGGCAAGGGTGGAATGGCCCTACTATGGTAGGATTTTTCTCAATGTAATATACTCAAATATTCTGATCATCTGGTGCATGTTCAAATATATGATTCAATTTTAAAAAATAATTAGTTACACACTTGTATTTATGGACCCTCGCAATAGAGTTATAAATATATTTTTTGGACAAAACTGTATTTTGTGGCTAATACTGTTAATTTACCATAGATACTTATAGGCGATTTTAATGCATTATTGTTTAAAGGTGATAAAGTTAGTGGGCGCCCAGTAGGTAATTCATTTGATATAGCATTTGTAGAATTTGTGGAATACATAAGGAGAATAGATATTCATAGCAAAAGGCATATCTTCACATAGACTAATGGGCACAGTGGAAATGTAAATATTCATGAAATTCCAGATAGAGCTATTTATTGTCCAAACTGTGCATCATATATCCTAGAAAGGGATTATCAGTGCTAGAATGCACTCAATCATATCATAATCTGATCCTTTTAAGCACAACTTATGATATTGATAATCTTCCATGGCCTTTTAGATTTATTACAACATAGCTCCAAGATGAATCTTGTAAAAAGATTATATTCATGAAGCTTAGGAACAACCTATCAAAGGCTCATCTATTTTCCAAGTGGTACACAAAATAAAAAATGTAAAGGAAACTTTAAAGAAATGGAATTGTGAGGTTTTAGGGTATTGTGATCATCGTCTTAAAGCTTTATATCATACTCTTAAAGATGTGCGAGAGGCTTCGTCAACGCTTGACAATATAACCATCCAAAAGCATTTAGAATGGAATATTGATGAACAATCAAAATTAAAGAAAGTATATGAAGATAGAAATCAAGAGATCTATAGATCAAGGAAAGAGATACAAACTCAATTTTTCCATGTATCTACAATGATGAGAAGAAGACAAAATAATATAGAACGTCTCTTAGTAGAAGAAAGTCATTGGTTAATTGACCAAGAGGGGATAGGTAATGAGTTTATCTAGAACTTCTACTAACTTTTTACTTCTTCAAATCCTTTTTTACCAGGGGATCTAGATAATTTAATTCATCCAATGATGAGTTCTGAAGAAAATGAAAGAATGTGTCAAATCCCTACAAGTGAAGAGATACAGGCTACAATAAAGCAAATGAATCCTCTGAAGGCTCCAGGGTGTGATGGTATGCCGGTTTATTCTATCAAAAGTGTTGGGAAATAGTAGGTCTGAAGGTTATTGTAGCAATTCAGAGATTTTTTTACTCACAGGCATCTTTTGAAGGAAATTAATACCACTTACATTGTTTTAATCCTTAAGCATAATCAAGCCCATACTATGTCTGATTATTGTCCAATTAGCTTGTGTAATTTCTTATATAAAGTTATTTAAAAAATAATAGCTAATAGGATGAAAGAAGTTCTAAAGAAATTAATTTGGCCACTCAAATTGCATTTGTGCCAAGTTGGTGGATAGTTAAAAATGAAATTATAGCGCAAGAAATTTCCATACTATAAGAAGGAAGAAAAGGAAATGAGGATTAATGGGGGGTTAAATTAGATATGCAAGAAGCATATGATGATATGGAATGGTCTTTTATTCTTAAAATATTAGAGTTATTTAGTTTTTATAATACTTTTATATTCTAGATATATCAATCCTCATATTGGTCCACTATTTAATTTACATTTTTATTAAATGGAAGCCCATTTGGAAGAATATTTCCTTCTCAAGGAATTAGAAAAGGGGATCCTTTATCCCAATATTTGTTTATCTTAGTATCAGAAGTTTTTTCAAGACTCCTTTTTAGAGTTGAATCGTTGGGGTAAATTCATGGTATCAAGATAACAAGAAGGACACACCCTATATTTCATTTAATGTTTGCCAATGATGTGATTATTTTTCTTCAGGCAAACAGATATGAAGTTAAAGGACTAAAGAATTATATAACACAATATGAGCTGTGGTCTAGCCAAAAGGTTAATTATCAAAAATCAAGCATATTCTTTTAACTAAACACACATAGAGGGATGTGATAGGATATTTAGAGATATCTCAATCTATGCTTCTTTTCTTCCTTAGCTAAATATCCTGGCATTCCACTTTTTTTATCTTAAAAAAAGAAATAGGATTTTCATTACTTGATTGAACAAGTACAATAAAGACTTAAGGAATAAAAACATTGGACTTTATCACGGGCAAGTTAGGTAACTTTAATCAATATTGTAATCCAAAATCTTCCTATTTATATAATGTCAATGGTGAAAATACTAAAGGAAGTTTGTTAAGTTATGGATGCAATCACTTGTTATTTTTTGTTGTAAATACTGGACAATGAAACCTATTATTTTGTTCTATTATCGTGGTATGCATTATGTTTATTGAAACAACATGAGGGATTATGTTTCAAGAAATTTGAAGAAATAAATATCTCTTTGCTAACAAAATTAGCATGACAGTTAGAGATGAATTCAAATAAGCTTTGGGTTCAGAACTTCAAGTTAAAATACCTTTAGGGAACTAATTTGTTGGCTATATATAATTTGGAGCAAAAGTTGTTGTTATCTGACCTGAATGGTGCTATAAATTCAATGACAAGCACGTGTACCCAATTTTCTTAGATTGAAGTCAAACGTCTTTATTCACATAATGTTAGTAATAGGTCTGAATAGCAATTAAGTAAAGTAACCACCTCCCACTCAACACATATCTCGATAGGTAACCATACCACTAACACATTATGGGCTTGGAAAAGTGTAATGATCAGTTCATCATCCCTCCAACATGGGGTTTACTTCTTAATATGTGATGGATCCCTCAAACTTTCACATAATCCACCATAGCCTCTAAGTGCTCTATGTTTTTTGCCACAACTCAAATCGAGAATTGTGTTACCTATAAATTGTTATGTACTTGATTTCTAGTTACTAGGAATAAAAATTTGGAACCACAATATGCTACATAGCATTTTTATAAAGGAAGATGTGGATCACATCATACAAATCAAGCTGCCCACAAATGAGGTTGATGAATTGAAATGGATATTAGAAAGTTCAGGATAATTTTTTGTTAGTTCAATTTATATGGCCAGAAACAAAATGCAATACACAAAAAAAAGGCTAATAGATGGCAAAAACTTTGGAAGGCAATGATTTACTATAGATTGAAGGTTACCATTTGGCGATTTGTTAAGGGCATCATTCTTACAAAATCGTGCATTCAATATTTTGCAAATCTCTAAAATTTTAGCTACCTATTGTGCAATTTAAAGCCACAAGATGAGTTACACATTATGGCTAGATGTGAGATTACATCACTAATGTGGTTTCGTATTTTAGGTATACATATTCGGTTTATCCCTTTCCTTTCTATTATTAGTTTTTTAAGATGTTATTTTACAGATTAATTATTCATTCATCCCACACAATGCTCTAACTGATTTTGCTACTCGAGTTGTGGGTGGTGTGGCCATTATCATACATCAATTTTGGGAGGCTCGAAATGATTTAGTATTTGAAGGAATCCTACTTAATGTGGAGGCATTAACAATTCATGTGGAAAATGACCTTAGGATGGAACTTTGTAAGATCCAAGGCCCAGGGAGATCAATAGCTAATCAGATAATGGTCAAATGGACTCCTCCACTAGTAGACTATCTCAAGCTTAATGTTGATATAGCATGGAAGGATGGAATTGCAGCCGTTGCAATTCTTGCAAAGGATGAACTTGCCCAAGTGGAAGGAATATGGTTTGAGAAATTCAACTATAATTATCCAAAAGTAGTAGAAGCCCATGCAATTCTCAAAACCTGCTAAATGGCCTAAGAATTCCATCATAACAAGATTATTATTGAGAATGACTACAAACTTGTTGTTGGTGCTATCTTAGCTTTCATTCAAGTTCCATGGAAGATTAATAGTTACATAGAGGACATTACTTATCACCTTATAGACTCTACTATTTTATCAGCAATTTGGATGGTCGCGAGGCAAATACTGCAGCTCATGCTAGTGCTAAATAGGTGTTCAATGTAATAGAGAGTGGTGTACGTATTATTCATAAGGCTCCTCCTTCTGTGGAGATGGCATGTACAAATGGCTTACTATTTACCCTTGAGTAAATAAAGTTTCTACTTTTAGCAAAATATATATATTGTATATTTATTATATATTGTATTGCATTATAAATAAATATATTAATTATTAAATAAATATTTTTAATGAAATAAGTCCATTTGTTAATCTTGACTTAACTTGTTTAAATAAACAAGTCAATTTAAGTTAGGTTAAAAATAAGTTGAGGCTTATGTTTAAATTGATAGAATGAATTAGACTAAGTTAAAAATAAGTTAGATTATAAACTCATGATAGGCTACCTAACTTATTTGCATTCATTTATGCAATGCACATTTAGCTTTTTGCATTATCTATTTACAAAAGTAAATCCTTATATATACATTAAAAATTTACAATCTTGTACTTCATATGGTTGAAGTTATTTTATACATAGGTGCATATATGTTTGGATATCTATTTTAAAAAAAAAGTGAGAAATTACCATTGATATGGTGATGCACTATTAAATTTTACTACATATTAAATTTATTTTTTTTAAATCAAATCTTATACATTATATGATAATAAATTAATGATTAAATTTAGTGATGCACTAATATACCATTACATTAATGATGACCATCGCCACCTCTTACAAAAATTCATATCTTTGTATATTCCATCATGCAACAATACTATATATATATATATATATATATATATATATATATTGAAAATAAGATTTAAAATTAGTTACTGATTGCAAATTATAGGCAATTATCAAATACAAGATAATAAGGCAAATTTATAAAGTTCAATCTAATAAATATAGAAAATTCAAAAACTCGATTTTAAATCTCATTTTTAAGGCATATAATATTTTTATTCTTTAAGATTTTGCAACAGTTTATATTAAAAAAAACACTTCCTTCAAAAAATTGTAATAAGTAGTTATACTCCATCTTATGATTGCTTAAATTATTAGAGAATTTTTGAATCTATATTCATCTAATTTTAAAAATATTATATTTCATTCACCTTCATCGTCTATTTCTAAGCAATGTATTTCAAACTAAAGGGTCATCTCACGCTTGTTCCATATTATTTGTAATTTTTATTTAAAAATTACAATTTTCATACAAAATTTTATAATTTTTTCATTAAATATAATAATTTTTATAAAAACTAAAACATTTTGAAAATTTTATTTATCTTATAACATTTAACGTTATATAAAAAATCATTAATTCTAAAGTTTTAGATTAAATTTTTATAAGAACTGATAATGTTTACTAAGAATTTACATTAACAAAATCATAAAATAAAAAAAAAGTCATTGTAATAGGTTATATATGATTCATGGATGAAGCGGGTGGAAAAAATTAAAAGATTTTTATCAAGAATTCAATTCAATATTGCAAAATGTGATAAGAAATTGATACTTGTCGTACTTGATTTAATTTTAGACTTATTTTATTTTTAAATTCTATTTATAATCTTTTATTTTTATGAAGTCTCATGTGGAGTAGAAATTTTAAGTTTAGAAAATTACTATAAATAAGTTAAGTTTATATATATGTGCGTATCCCATTAGGGAATTTTATTCATTTTAGTCAAAAATTAATAAAGTATTTGACTTTGGTATTCTTATTTTTATCTAACGTGCTGGAAGTTTGTTTCTCACTTCTATTTTGCATCTTGTACCAGGTGACATGAAAGATCACTTAATGATTTGAAGTTTGAGATTGCATGTTCAAGATAATGACCGGTGGCAATAGCAAAAATGGTGGCAACCATCCTATGGACAATGATCATGGGATAAAAACTATTTGGACAATGATGCAAGCTCAAAAGAAAAGCATGACCCATAACGCTTATAAAATCTATGACATGCTTGCCAATTTAAGAGTAACCAGCTACAGGTTTCATGGAAATGATAGAGAAAATCACACTGGAGAAGGTGCCTACAATTGATTTGTCAATTATTGTGACCATGTAGTTTAACAAAGAAAATTCATCCATAAAGCCTCTTAAGATGAAGCCTAAGTAACGGTGCATGACCGTAGAGACAATTGCTTTAATGGTGGAGATAAGAGAAAAAAAGTCATACAATAATTATCAAGTCAATCCTTATAAACAAAGGTTACAAGTTCTTGATGTAGAATCAAAATTTATAGAAGAAAGAAATGAAGACTATCATGTAACAAGAATACAAAATTGAAAGAGTAAATACTATCACATGCAATTTGATTTTCTTAAATTTAGTAATTCCCTCAACATCAATTCATTTACGAACTAGATAGACAAAATAGAAAACTTCTTTAATATGATGAATGTTCATGAGGATAATTAAAAAGGTTAAAATAATAGCTAAAAACTTCAAAATATGAGCATTTATATGGTGGAAATTGTCCATAAGCCAATAAAACTTAACAAGGAAAAATAAAGATTAAAACATGGATGCAAATGAATAAGTCAGCAAGAAAGTATTTTCCAAATCATTATGATACAATCTTATTTGAGTCAACTCAAGATCATCATCCAATTTTATCCATTGTGGAAGGCTAACATTATGTAAAATCAACTATTATGGAGAGACATTATCATCAAATTCAACCAACTATAAAGAGTTATTTTCATTGGTCAACCTTGAAAAATAATATAGTAAAAAATTATGCAAATCAAATAAGCATCCAACTAATGGCCTCTATTATAAAATTGAGGAAAGATTTCAAGCTCATTAAGTAATTCATGTAACTAACAAAATTCATGGTGATTATTCTTAGAAAAATCAATTGTTCATTAATTCTAACACTTCCAACTTCAAGGACAATCATGTAAGTGCAAGTGAACCAAAAATTATTTTCAATGATGGAGAGAAAACTTTTATGAAGAAGTTGTATCACAATAAAAGATCTTTCACAATCAAAAAAGCTTGATACAATATGTTCAACATATGGCAATGTAAAAGATCTTGAAGAATTTGTTGAGATTACTAAAAAAAGTGGTCACAAAAGAATGATATGGAAGATTTTTCAAAGAATTGGATTGAAGAAAAGTTCAACAATAAAAAAAGTAGACTAATTGTTAATAGCTTACTAGATTATTAAGAAAAGTTTGATGATTAGCTTATAATCTAGCATTTAGATAATGATATTTGCTACTTAGAGATTAAAATGGTGGGTTTTTATAAAGTTGAATTACATAACTTGAATAAAGTACAACACTTAATCAATCTTGCAAATAAATTAAAGTGTAAAAAAAAATCATTTTAGGTATTATAATTGATTTTATGAAGTTTGGATGCAAAAGTATTCTAAATATTTATTTTAATGGTATGGAAGAATTTAAGTTCCACATATAAACTCAAGGCCAAGTTCTTTTTAAGTGAAGGGGAATGATAATAGACCGAAAGTTATAAGATCTTATAGAAAATCTAATTTTATAAAATGTGACAAAGAATTGATAACCATTGTATTTCATTTAATTTTAGATTTATTTTATTTTTTTAAATTCTAGTTAATTTTTTTATTTTTATGAAGTCCCACATCAAATAAAGTAGAAATTTTAAATTTAAGAAATTAGTATAAATAAATTAAGTTCCATATTGCTTAAATCCATATGATTTTTTTTAAATGATTTTTTTTTTGTGTATGTGTATGTATCCCACTAGAGAATTTTATTTATCTAATATTCATTCAAAAATTAATAATATATTTGATTTTTGTATTCTTATCTACTTCTAGTACATAAAAAATGTTACCTTCCTTCTAAAATTTTAGAATTTTATCACTTGTATTAAATAGTTAATTAATTATGATGATAATAATTGAAATGAAACTTTATGTGGAATATATAAATTATAATAAGAAAATGTGGATGAAACATTAGGTAAAGAAGAATTAATTAATTTAATGAAATTTAAAATAAAAATCTTGCATGAATTAGTTGAGGAAAAAGTATGACAAATGAAACGTTTAAAAGTTAAATGTGATTAAAGGTGAGTAAGTAAGTATAGAGGAGATTTTAGGCACAATTCTAAAAATACCCATGCCTATCTACCACATTTTATTCCCTCAATTTCAGCTTATTCCCTCATTTTCCCAATAAACCACACTCTTCCACTCTCATTAATTTCTTCTTTTCTTCTTCTTCATCTCCTTCTTAGATCAAGCCAAAGGGAGCTAACTTCCATCACTTTTTTAACCAAATCAAGGTAAGGTTTCTTAATGTTAACCTCTACTAAGCATTTCCCATTTCTCATTTGAAATTAGCTAAGTTGAAGGGTTTTAGTTCAAGGAAGATTTTGAATCCTAACTTGAATCTTTAAGGTTTTGGATGATTAGGGCTAAGTAACTTCAACTCCATCCTCTTATTATCTCTTCCATATTATATAAGTAAAAATAGTAGTTATATTTAAAAGATTAAATTGAATTTATTTTGGTTTGAGTTTAGGTTTCTAGTTTTTTAATGAATAAAAGAGAAATATGCTAGATTGTGATATTTGATTTAGAATCTTTGTTGATTTTAGTGTAAATATCATGCTTTTAATGAATTACGATAATTAAAATATAGTTAGTGGTCTCATAAATGCATCTGCATTAAATTTGGGTCACATGAGCAATGAAAATCACATTAGAATATGTAAAAATTAATGCAGTAATCGATTATATAGTCAATAATGAGTTGAAATTAGCTCTTTAAAGGTCTATAGTTGACTATTAATTGAAATTTTTGGCCTTAGGAGGATTGTAGCCAATTATTTTGTCAATTATAGTCAAAAGGATTACTCTTTGGAAAACCATATATTAATTTATTTGTTAAGGTTGTCTAGGTAAGTAAATAATGCTTGGATTCTAGTTAATGACTTCAATGATATTCTTGATGCATGTGAAAAGAAACATGGTACTTTAGTATTACTTAGCAAGTGTCAGAGGTTCGTTAGATGGATTAAGGATTATGACTTAGTGGAAATTAGGTGGTAAGGTTCCAAGTTCACTTGGAGAGGTCTTGTAAAAGATGATTATGATAAAGTTTTTAAGAAGCTGGATAAAGCATTATGCAATACTTAAGGGAGGATGAAGTTTTTTGATATTATTATAAGAGTGCTTCCTAGAGTTTATTCAGATCTTCACCCTTTTTCTGATTGATTTGTTAGGAGGTTTGAGTGAGAGAAGGGATTGACTTTTTAGGTTTAAAGCTAGTTAGCTTTTACATGATAGTTTTCTTGAATTACTAGCTAATCAATGGAGGGATAATATCTTTATTAAGGATAACTTATCATGTATTAAAAATACTTTGATAGTTTAGAACAAAGAGGTCTTTTAAGATATAAGGAAAAGAAAAAAAATCAACTTTTAACGAGACTTGAAGGCATGTTATATGCTATAGAAAGGAAATGGCACAGTTACCTTGATGATATTAAGAAGAAAATTCATAAGGAATTGGATGAAATGCTTCAACGTGTAGAAACTCTTTAGTATTAGAAGGCAAGTTCTCAATAGATCTAGGATAGGGATCATGACACTAAATTCTTCAAACTAAAATAATTATTAGAAGATAATTTAATAAAGCATTGATTTTTAGAAATAATGCTCGTAACGGGGTTAATGATAAGGAGCCACTTGTACGAATCGTGTTTTCACAAAACTTTTCTACAAGGATACTTCGTATTAGAAGCTTCATTCTTTGATCACATTTCTAGAAGTTAATAGATGGGAAATGGAGAAAGTTATTGAAAAATTTTCTATTCAAGAGGTTAAAAAAGTTATTTTTGACATAGTGGCAACTAAGGTGCTAGGAGATAACGGATTCCCTACTATTTTTTACCAAGTCAATTAGAATCAAGTTAGTCACAAACTTTCCCAATTTATTTATACCATGTTTGAAGAAAGGAGGGAAATTAAAAATGTACCTAAGTATAATCATCTTAAGTCCATTAGTCCATTTTGGCCCATATCTCTTTGTAATGTAAGCTATAAATGTACCATAAAAGTCCTTATTAGTAGATTTAAGTGGTTACTTCTAAAAGTGACATCTCTTTTTAAACTAGCTTTATTCTTGGATGGTATATACAGGATAACATTATTGTAACTAGTGAAATTATCCATTCCATGAAGAAAAAAATGGTAAGATTGGTTATATGGCATTTAAACTAAATTGGAAAAAGTGTATAATTAACTCCCTTAGAAATTTATTAATGAAGTCTCATTTGATGTAGGAATTCCTAATAAAATATGAAGAATTATTATGAATGGCATTGGCTTTTCTTCATTGAATGTTCTTTGGAATAGATCTAAAATTGGTGAATTTATGCCATCTAAGGGAATCATATAGGGAAACCCTATTTTTGCTTATTTATTTATTTTTTGCATAAAAAAGCTAACACATTTAATTGAAGAACATATAAAAGGGAAATTGGAAACCTATTAAATATGGAAAGAATGGTCCTTCTATTTCCTACCTTATGTTTGTGGATAACCTTCTTTTATTTACAAAAGCCTTTATAGAGCAAGTTAACTATATTCTTTTCTAGTTACATCAGTTTTGTTCTACATCTAGATAAAAGGTTAATTTTGCTAAGTCTAAAATTCTATTTTCAAGGAATTTTCCTTAAGATTTAGTAACTAAAATTGCATAAGTTAGAGGTTTTTCAACTACAAATAATCTAGGGAGATATTTAGGAATTGATCTTGTTTCTATTAAAAGAACAAAAAGACAATATAGTCAGTTGGTGGAAAAAGTTAAATCTTAATTAGCTAATTGGAAGATGAGAACTTTATCTATGGTAGGTCATATCACCCTTGCCTAATTTATTTTAGCCTTAATCCCCATAGATTACCTAAAAGGATTAGTGAAGCTATTGAACAACTCTAAAGAGATTTTATTTAGGGTTATTAGGATAGCAATAGGAGCGCTCATATAATTAGATGGATACTATTTGTCAACCTAAGAGTTTTAGTGGTCTTGGGTTGAGAAAACTAGATCACATGAATATAACTTACATGATTAAGCTCTATGTTAAGATTTGTTTAGGTAGTAACAATCAATGGGTTAATGTTTTAAGAGAAAATTATGGTAATGAAGGTGGTTAGCTGGAAAGAGTATTTACTTTTAATGGCAATTCTATTTTTTTTAAGGAAAGATTTGGCATCAATTTGGAAAAATATGCTAGATGATATGAAATGGAAAATATCCGATGGAGCTATAGTTTCTTTTTGGAAGGATAGGTGGACAAATACCAAGGAACTGCTCATGCACTGGTACAACTAGACAAAGAACAAATGAATGCACTGATTAAAGATTTTACACTTAACAACAATGATTGGGATTAGGAGCTTTTGAAACAAATTGTTTCAAAGTTAGTTATTCAACAAATATAACCCATTATTCCTCCAAGGAAGAATGTAGGCAATGACTAATTAGATAGGATGGGAATGACAACGCTGAGTTTTCCATCACTCAAGCATACAAGAAAATTATAACACTATTCTAGAGTGCTAAGAAAGTTAGGTAGAAAATAAATGGCAACTAGTTGTTCCTTAACATGTGTACATTTTCACTCGGTAAACTTGTTAGGAAAGACTCATTACTAAAGCATTTACAACTAAATAGGGACAAGGAATGAAAACTTGCAATATATGCAAAAGAAAAGATGATATGGTTATCCATGTTTTAAAGGACTGCTCTTATGCCTAAGACACATGGAAAAGATTGGTTCCTACTCATTGTATTGCTCAGTTTGGGATCCTAGAGCAAGATGAATGGTTTAAATACAATTTACAAGATAAAAAGTTATTTTCTTATTATAATAATTAAAGTATAATTTGGGTTATTAGTTGTTGGTTCTTATGGATTTGGAGAAATAAGGAATTCCATGATGAGAATTTTGTCAAAGATTTGTATTCAAGTTTAACTATTAAAGATTATGTGAGTGTGGTTTCTACAACATGTAAAATGGAGGATAAGCAATTTAATAGGAACCTATGTGAAATTCAGATTCATTCACACTCTCTTCCTCAAGATTGGATTAAAATTAACAAAAATGGAGTTGCTAAAATTCATATTGGTTTAGCTAGATATGGTGGTATAATTAAAGATATGAATGACAATTGGATACATGGATTTGCTAAACTTTTGGGTATCTATTCTTCTTTTATTGTGGAATGCTAGGAAGCATTTTATGGATTGCAAATTGCATGGGGTTAGGGATTCATGAAAATGTAGTTGGGTTGCAATTCTAAAAAGCTTATACAATGTCTAGCTAACCTTATGTAGAAAAAAAGTAAGTTAATTCAAATGATTCAAAAGTTGATATATAAGGTATAGGATATTCAACTTGCGTATCGGGAAGGTAATACATGTGTAGATTAGCTTGCAAACCATAACTTATCTTTGGATTTTAGCTTACATGGATTTTTCATTGTCCCTCACCAAATGTCACATCTTTTTCTTATTGATATTTTAGAAGTCTTTAGTATTAGAATGATTGCAATCTCTTGACAAGCCATAACTTATCTTTGGATTTTGGCTTACATGGATTTTTTTATTGTCCCTCACTAAATGTCATGTCTTTTTCTTACTGATATTTTAGGAGTCTTTAGGATTAGAGTGATTGCAATCTTTTGGTTTCTTTCTTTTTTTCCTTTCTTTCTTTCTTTCTTTCTTTTTTTGAAGGGGACTTAAGCCCTTTTTATTCATAAAAAAATAGTAATTTAGTTTTGAATAATGTTTCAACATGAATTTTTATTTTTTTTTGTGATGGCAGAAGTCATTAAATCACTAAACATATATACGTAAAAATCAAGGATCAAACTCTCTTAATAAAGCAAAAGGTATAAAATCTTCAAGAAATATCAAATACCACTTGAGTTAAAGGCTTTCAGTAACATAAAATTTGATTTAAAAGTCATAAAAGAGTAATTTCTCATATAAAATTTTATAATGCTTTAAAAGTTATAAATTTTTAAAAAAAATCTTATATGTAATAAATACTAAGGATGTACAATAGTTAGGTTTAGCTAAGTAAAAGGTCTTAGCCACATGAAATTTGATTTAAAAGTAATAAAAGAGTAATTTCTCATATAAAATTTTATAATTCTTTAAAAGTTATAGGTTCAAAAAAATCTTATATGTAATGAATACTAGGGATGTACAATAGTTAGGTTCAATTGGATTTAATTTAATTTTTACTAATTGTTTCTAATTGAATAGCAATTGAAAAGATTTACAATGGACTATTTCATATTACTAAATCATATTAAATCTAATTGTTTAGTTTGAAATAGTTAATAATGGTTTATTTCATTTAGGATTAGGGGTGCAAACGAGTTGAGCTACTCATGAGCAACTCGAGATCAATTCGTAAAAAGCTCAGTTCGAGCTCCAATTTTAAGGAGTCAAGCCAAAATAAGCTTAGCTCATTTATTAAACGAGCTGAGTTTAAGCTTTTTATTACTCAACTCAAATTATTCGCGAGTCTAAATGAGCTTAGTATAAAATATATTTTTATTTTTTATATTATCTATAATGTAAATATAAAATATTTACTAAATTCTTTTAGGCCCATTTAAGCTCATATATTATATATAATGTAAATATAAAAAAACTCACTAAGCTATTTTAGACCATTTTAGACTCGTATAAGTTCGTTTAGGATAGTTTAAACTCAAATATAACTCAAGCTTGAGTTTGAACTCAAATATTTGGATTCAATCAGAAATTTAGAGTAAGAAATTTAAAACTCGTTTAAACTCAAATAAGTTCGATTAAGCTTATATTCGAATTGAGCTTGAACTTAAGCTCAATTTTTTCAAGCTTGATGAGTTCAGGCTCAAGCTCGAGCTCGTTTAATATTATTGAACTAGAGCTTGAGCATGTAAATATTCGGCTTGACTCAACTTATTTGCACTCCTACTTAGAATATGACTCTTTCAAATTTTTTTTGTATTTTTATTTCCTACCACACACAACTTAATTGTATTAATGTAATGAGTATCACTTATTCAAGTCATATAATATTAAATATATTTATACAAATTTTAATTTTTTGAATTATTTATCTTTTTACATCAGAAATTATCATAACATTAATTATAATATTAAATATACTTATATGTATCTAATAAATAGAGAATACATAATACATAACAATTAATACAATATGTATATAATATATTTTGATTGGCTACGATTTAATATAATTTTTTTTGAAGAAAAAGCCATAGTTCTATTTTCAATCGTATAGGGTGACTCATAATAATGCCCGAAAAAAAAAAAAACTATAACCTAGGAAGCCCAGAGAGACAACTAACCCGCGCAAAATCTCTTTCACGAGGCATTTTTCGCTTCCAGCCTTCAGCCACTCTGGTGATACCATTTGCCCCGAGAAAAAAAAAATCAGTGGAACCAAACCAAAATGCGGAAACGCGATATATCTGATTCGGAATCGGAAGATACTTCCAGCCATTCGAGCTCAGAGGACGACGCAGAAACTACACATGATGCCCAACAACAGAGCGTGTCGGAGTACGAGAAACGGAGGCTATCAAGAATTGCGGAGAACAAAACCAGATTGGAGGCTTTGGGGTTGCCCAAAATGGCGTCCTCCGTAAAGGGTTTTGCTCAGAAGGTTAAGAGTGAAAAAGGGAAAGAGAAAAAGGTTGAAGATGATGAAGATTACACGCCTGAAGAGGGGGAAGCCAGGCCAAGTTCTTCAAGTGAAGATGATGAAAATGAAGATGATTTTGACACTGGAAAAGCTTCTAGGTCACGGAGAAGAAAGGTTGATACTGAATTCTTGCAAATGAAAATTTTTTCTTTTCTCTACGATTTTGGTTCGCTTAGCCCTTACAGTTAATTTTAATTCATCAATTTATTTTTGTTTATCTTAAAATTTTTTCATACAAAGATACTGCATTTGAGAGATATTGTTAGCTTGACGTGGCTTATTTTGTAATTTGTTTTTCCTTTCGTTCTAATTGGTTGCAAAGAAATAACCTTGATTTGTGGGTGGAGGTTTCATATCCTGCAGTCTTGCGCCCCTTATAATCTTGTTTTGAAGTTGTAGTGATAAAAACATGAATCATTTTCCTTCAGTTGGCTTTTTGACTTAAAGTAATTCAGGACATATTGTGGACTCATATGAGTTACTTGATCAATTAGCTACTTGCGCCTGTTCAATCATTGATTAATATAAGATGGGTTGCAGGTTGTGCAAAGGAAGGCTTAGTCCTTCTGCTCTCTATCTTGCTTCATTTAGCATGTTTTTAACCAGTGCCTCTCCACTTGGGCTGATAATCCAGTCGAAGGTTTTTTTTTTTTTTGGTACTGTTTTTGCTATATGATAAGTTCTTCTAGAGCTGAAAACCTGCTATTGCTATCATCTAAAACCATAAGTGCTGCTATGGAAGAAAGATTGTAACATGGTTCTGGCATTATTACTCACTTTAGAAACATATTAGTTTTCTGTGTTAGAATAACCATATCATGTTAAATAACGAGTGGATAAAGCAATAAACTGGACCTCTAGTCGTTTATATTAGTTTTTACTCTGTGATTTTTTTTATAGTTAAGTACATAAGCCTATCACCAATGACCTCTGTTTAGAAGTAAAGTTGTATAAAGATTACCTTTTTTTTTTCTTTTATATAGACCCATGACCTTGTTAGAAATACAATTACTTTTCCCTAGTAATGATTTCAGGTGAAGAGCAAAGGCTTAAAACAAAAGGATAAAGTTTCTAGGAAGAAGCATTGCAGTAATTCAGATTACATTGATGATGATGATGAAGCTTTGAAGCAGGTTAGTTTCATTCTTTCTTGAGCACTCTTCCCTTTTTCCCATCATTCTAAACTTCTTGTCTTATTACTGAACAGAATCATGTTATTAATAGAAGCATTTTAACCATCTGCCATCTGTGGATAGGCAATTGCTCTTTCACTACAAGACTCTGCAGATTGCTCCGGAAACCATTTAGTAAAAACAAATCAAGCTGAAAGAAAGGGAAACATTCCCGATCAGGAAGATAAGGGGAAAAGGAAGAACAAAAAATCGGTTTGTGTTGATTTTGCGGTTCATGAAATCTGTTTTTCGTTGTTATAACTTATAATGTCTGTTGCTCTGTATTCATTTTTCTTCGTGTAATTTATTATCTGCTTACAGTTTACTAGTCGGCTGCAAATGACTGAGGATGAAGTCATCTTACATTTCTTCCAGTTTGATGGTAATTTCTGGTGCTGCTATGTCTTTGATTTTTTTAGGGCAATTAAGTGCAAAGCCAGGGGAAAGGGAAAGAGATCAAATGGAAGGAAGAATTTTGGTTTTGTTATGTAGAAAGGAGGAACCGTATATTCTTTTCAGTTTGCAATATATAGAGGCGTAAACTATCAGTATCTTATCGGGGTGATTTTTCACCATTCTACCGAGAAGTAAAGATATCATATTTAAAGTATCTCATTGTTAAAATTCACTTTTGGAAAACTTTGCCGTATACTTTAAAAGTTGAGGCAGCTACTGTGGGCATTCTGAAGTTGCATGCAATACTTACTTGATTATGTTTACTAGCCACAGCACCTAGAGTTTCTGTTTTTCTCTCACATACACATGCTTGTGAGGCCACACATACCCATAAAAAATTGGTTAAGAGTGAAGGTCTGAAAATGGATAGTCTATGGTTACACTGAAAAAATGAAATCGGATTCGGTGATTTTTTCAAGATACTATGCTTTCAAAGACTTAACGTTTTTGGAAAAATTTCTAGTCCCAGCATACTGAGATTCTTAGTGCTACTACCCTTTTTTTTTTCTTTTGACAAATTAGAAAATTGCTCCCTTGATTTTTGGAATTACTCAATTATGATATTAAAAATGTTGATTTGTTAAAATATAATAGGAATTAGGGCTGAAATTTTAGTCTTATGGTACGGTTAGAAAGTTTTCCCCTTTTTGTTTTGTTGCTGCTGCTTTGTACTTGTGTCTAGACTATTGTTGATTGACGCAAGGGGCGCTCTGAACTTGCAGAAGCAGGTAAAGGAACCTTGACACTGAGGGATTTACAAAAGGTAGCTTTGGCTCATGATTTTACATGGACAGAGAAGGAGTTGAATAATATGATCCGCTACTTTGATAGTGATGGGGATGGGAAGGTCAGTACTGGCAGTTCCTCAAAGCTTTTTAGTTAAAGTTATCATGATGGAAAGGGGAGAAAAACCTATAGAACCTGTACAAATTTGTTTCTCATTTTCTTGTGGGTTGGTGTCTAATTTGCTACTTAACTTTTGGAGTAGAACTAATAGATGAACTACCGAACTAGGTATCTATTGTAGAGTAACGATATACTATGCTTGTCTCTTAGAACTATCTGTAGATGCCTTTCACTTATCTTTACTTACCTGATATATTTTCCTTGAACCTTAAACAAAAATGGAGCTAGGTTTATCCTTTTCTTATTGCTTCTTAGCACAGATTTATTTCTATCAAAATATTTCAGAATTTCTAGGAAAGTTCAGGTTTACGGATATCATGTTGAAGTTGTCATGTTCAATATTTTCTTATGAGCCGTGTAAATATGTTGGCTCTATTGCAGATAAGCCTTGAAGATTTCCGGAAGATTGTTGTTCGCTGCCACATGATTAAATAGTCTGAAAATTTTTGACAGATTGCAGGTAGAATCAAGATAGCAACAATTTTTAAGAATGCATCGTGGATGGCAAATTAAAAAATAATAGTTATTCACCGGAAAAACTGGAAACTGAGGAAGACATCATCCCTTAGAAGGACTGGTATATATGCATATTGTATTTGTTGTGAATTGTCTGGATGCTTATGGAAATGTAATATAAATTAGGTTTACTTACAATTTTGATCCCGTAATATATAAATTGACCACATTTACTCCCCAAAAATATTATTCTATTTTGGTTCTTCTAATATAAAAATCAGTTTACATCTAGTTTACATTAGTAACTTTAGTTTAAATGAAGGTTGAAATTCCCTTCTGACAGAGAGAGCTCCCAGTCGATATTCAATGTGAGGGAAATTAGTTGGTCATGGTTAAAATAGAGTATTTTCTTTCTTTCAATTATTGTTACTTTAGATGATTTATGTCCAATTAAAGAATCAATGTGTAGATAAAGATATTTTTTTTTTGGTTTTAAATTTAATAAAAGACATCAATTTGGATCTAATTTGGTTTAATTTTGTATATTAGAAGAATGAAAATAAAATATTTTATTTAAGAAAATCAAGTTCAAACAATTTATATATTAGAAGAATAAAATTATAATTAAGGCTTTATTTGTTTTACTGAAAAGTATTTTTTGTAAGAGTATTTTTATGTATAATAGTAAATAAGTGATACAAATGATATATAATTTGTGATTAATAAAATGGTATCTAAAGCATGATAACAAAGAAAAGTAAATTTTATTTTAAAATAAAAAAATTATTTTTTTAAATATTTTATATTTAATATTAAATAAATGTATTTATCTTTTTTTAACATTTTATAATTGATAGTTGCTATGATATGCCAAGGATTTTGAAATTGATGTGACAAAGAAAATTAAAAAATTATTAGATTGAAATTATTTAATCATAATTATCTATTTTTTGATAAATGTGACAAATTTCTAAAATTGCTACATTTTTTTGAATTTTAAAATTTTAAAGGTATAATAAAATTTACCTTATATTTTATAGAAAATATTTTTATCAAAATAAATAGAGTCTAATAATTATTCAAATATTTCATAAATTGCCTTCTTGTAAAGAGCTTGTAGTTGTAGATGAAGGGTTACAAC
This sequence comes from Sindora glabra, assembly GCA_020226215.1. Taxonomy (NCBI): domain Eukaryota; kingdom Viridiplantae; phylum Streptophyta; class Magnoliopsida; order Fabales; family Fabaceae; genus Sindora; species Sindora glabra. The sequence continues at coordinate 33,206,638 of CM035235.1, read as the reverse complement.
TGCCTTTATTCCAAATGGTTCTGCAATCTGGGTTTGTGGACAAACAATTTCATGACGATTTGAGCCCCTAGAAAGGATTAGAATTGGTATCTTAATTTAAAATCGAATAAATTATCAAATTGATTCTTAAAACATTCAGAGTATACCAAATCTTTTCTGAAACTTTGTTTTATGTTATATAAGCATATAAATATCTAATTTATACATCAAATTATTCTTTTAAAACGAAAATATTATATCAATTTTTTTTAAAAAAATTCAGATAATTAATATAAAATAAACTTCAAAAAAATCTAATATAAACTTTGTTTTGCAACAATAGTTGATATAATACTTAATAATTAATAAGTTAACTGATGTTTAATAACTGTTAAGGTAGTTAATTGTGTAAGAATTATTTTATAAAATTAGTTATTGAATTAACTAAAATTATAAAATGATATACTCATAGATATAAATATATAAATTAAAATAATATTAATGTAATTAAGATATTCAAAATAAAAATATAAAATTTAATATTTAATTAATTATAATTTATGAATTTATATATTTATTTATATAATTTTATTATTATTTATAATAGAATTATTATTACTTAAAATGTAATTAATTATATTTTATGATATTATATATTTATTTACATATGTATCTTTGTATATTTATAGTTTAAAATTAGAGTATGACAATGTTATTTTATAATATTATATATTTATTTATTAACCTATTTATTTTTGTTTGTTAAGGGTCTAGTGTAAATTAAATTATGTTATTGAAAAAAAATTAAGTTTACATTATAAAGGATATGAGTTATAAATTAATAAAAATAAAGATAAATTTAAAAAAAATTAAAGTAATAATAACTTATAAGTTATAAATAAGATAGCTTATTAAATTGTAACTTATTTTTTTAATAAGATAATGCATGAAACACCTTTTAAAGTTAACTTATAATTTATTGATTAGATTAATAAATTATAAATTAACTTATTTGTTACATAAAATAAATTTGTATACTAATTTATTTAAAAAATAAGTTTTAATTTAATAAGTTACCTTAAATAGTTTATAACTTATAAACTACTACATTTTCATTTTTTTTAAATTTATTGTTATTCCTTTTATTAATTTACAACTCATAACCTCCATAGAGTAATGTCTTAAAATATAATTAATTTAATTTAAATTTAATTATATTCTAATTTTAAATTATAAATATATAAAGATATATATATATATATAAATAAATATATAATGTTATAAAATATAATTAATTATATTTTAAGTAATTATAATTTTTTATAAATAATAATGAAATAAAAATTATGTAAGCAAATAAATATATTAATTCATAAAATATAATTTATTAAATATTAAATATTATATTTTTATTTTAAACATCTTAATTATATTTATATAATTTAATTTTTAGATAAATATTTTATTTTATATATCTATTTTTACTAATATATTCTTTTATGTCATTTTATAATTTCAACTTGTTTAACAGTTAATTTTATGAAATACTTCTTTTTTATATAATTAGTTAACTTATTTATTAATTATTTGTATGTAACAGAGCATTAGTGATTTACTCTTTAAATTTTCACCAATCGGCTAGAGGTCTGACCGGGTTACCTTCTAATACAGGGAACGGAGCTATGAACAACAATTTTTGCAGAATAAATGCGATAGCAACGACCTTTACCTTTTTGGCAGACCAAAGGGAAAAAAACACTCCTCTATTAGCAAATTAGGAAAAATGCCATATCAACACGACTGTCACGCTGTAGTCAGGAGTGGAAGTGGACTATCTATCCTTTGATTCTATTTTACGTAATAAAAAATTAATTTATAATATATTAATTTAATTATTAAATTATAAATTAATTTTTAAAAATATTTCATGCATTAATTTATTAAAAAAATTTAGATTTAATAAATTACCTTAAATAAGTAATAAATTATAAATTATTATTTTTTTCAAAAAAAATTTAAATCTATACTTATTTTTATTGATTTACGAATTATGCTCTTTTTAATGTAAACAAATATTTTTTCAATAACATATTTCTACCTCCAACCCCTTTTTTAAATAAAATATAATTAATTATATTTTAAATTATTATAATTTTATTATAAATATTATGCAAGTTAATAAATATATAAGTTCATAAAATATATTTAATTAAATTAAATATTAGATGTTATATTTTTATTTTGAACAATTTAATTGGAATAATATAATTTAATTTTTAAATAAATATAAATTATTTTAATTTATATATCTATTTTTATTAATATATCTTTTTTATATAATTTTATAATTTTAAGTAATTTAACAATTAATTTTATGACATACTTTTTACACAATTAATTAGTTTACTAGTTATTAGTTAACTTATTAATTATCAGCTATTTACATGTAATAGAGCATTTAAGAGTTAGGACTTTACTGGTCTATCCTATTTTTAGTATAATTCAATCTATTCATAAAATAAAATATAATTAGATTAAGTTTTTGACCCATTTTACAAAATAAGTTAAATTATATTATTTGAAGTATAACTTATTAGCCTATCAAATCGACTCATCTATTTATATATTAAACTATATAATATACAAATATATATAAAATATTTAAAAGGAAAATTTGTTTATATTTTAAAAAGCATATGAAAACTTACAATATAAAATGCTTTTGTTTTCTTAATTTTAAATTATATTGTAATTATTTAAATGATTAATTTATAATTATTATAATATTTATATTTATTTTAAGATTGAATCAAACACGAATTAAGTTTGAGTTAAACTTTGAACTTTATAATTTTGGTCAATGCAAATTCAAATTAAAATATTATCATCAATTCGAGATAGAATAACTTTTTATATTAGTTGTATTATGTTCAATAATATGAATATTTGAGATAAGTAGACTTAACTTAATTTTACTCCTAATAATATTTTTTAGAATACTGATTTATTATTAATAAGCTTACATGAACAAATAGGTTAAGCCAAACATTCAAAAAATTATATGAATCAAATCAGGTCAAAGTTTAAGCATATTGCAAGCCTATAGATTAGGATAAGCTAATTTTTTTTCCTTTTTTTTTTAATACAAGTCCTATTTATTTTAAACAAAACCTAACTTGGCATCTCCTACTTTCACATGTAATTATGCTGATTCTCATCCTCTTATTATCATTTTTCTATAGTTCTAAAAATTGGATTGAATCATCTGGTTAGATTAATGAATCAGTCAATTGGTTAGTAGCTAGTGATTTAATCTGATTAAGTGTATTGAATAGAAAATATATGTAAATCAATGTGAATTAATAAAACTAATATGAACCAATCAAAATTAATGAATCAGGTTAGCAAACCAATCTTTACAAATTTTGTATTTTTTAAAAAAAATAAAAAATTTATAATATTATAATAATTAAGGTGTAATATCTTCATAATTTCAATCAGTTGAATTTATATTAGTTTTAAATAAATTTTTAGTATAAATTATTGACATATCACTTATATATTATTATTTATTTATTTATATCATTAACTTATATTATATTTTTTTTAGTTTTAACATAATTATTATTATAAATATATAAAATACTAAGTTATGCATATGTATAAATATAATTTATATTTTTAATTCAAAATCGATTAAATAATGAATCAATTTTTCAACCAATAAAATGGTGAATCAGTGATGTATCCAATTTAATAACTAGTCCAATTTTAAAAATATTATTTTTTTTCTATTCATATCTGATAAAAAAAACAACTCAAACTTCACTCTAATCCCACACCCCGACCCTATCCTCTAACGGTGACAGAGGGCATGACAAGCCTATATTCAATTTAGATATGAATTTAGCATTTTTGGGAATTTTATATGCTTTGTGTGTGCGTGTGTGAAGAAATTAAGGTCAAGTTCTTTAGACCGGGTTGTTCAATTAAATTTCAACATGTATATTATTATTCTATTTAAAGAAAATAATTATTATATTGACAGTTATTGTAATTATTATATTGTGATTATTATTATTATTATTAAAAGTAATTAAACAGAACATACACATATCAAGATGAACCTCATGAGTTATGACACACACTCAAAAAACTTCACCTGATTGCCCCAAATTAAAAGAATCAATAATCCCATCCTAAATTTTCATTAATAGTTTGCTCTTAATTTTCTTCTCTTCAAAACACTTTTTGCTGAGCTTTTCCACTTAAACATAAAAAATGCCTATTTCCCCTCTCCTACATCTTATACTACAAACTCTATAAAAATAAATAAAGAACTTTTAATCACTGTTAAAATATTTTATAAGAATAAGAAAAGAATTCTGTTTGTGCAAATTTCTTTCGAAAATATTTTCAAGAACCAAAAACCAAAAACATATACTTCAAATTTAATGTAGAGATTATGTACATTTTAATATCTCGGCGTATTATTCTTAATTGAGTATTTAAACTTCCAAAAATTTTATTTAACTTATTGACTTTTCCTGACTGTAGCCATTTGTGCTTTAGCAGTTTTTTTTATTTTTTAAAAATAAATGGCTACCTTCTCTCTAAGAAACAATTTCTAGCTAATTTTACTGCTAAAATTCAAATCGATCCAAATCCATACGGAATATAAAAGCCACTTAAATGATGCAGAAGTTACGCAGGACCAAATAGGCGAAACAAAGAGATAAAAACATAGGAGCGAAGTGTGTTCAAAAACGTTTAGTTTTTATTTTCAAAAATTATTTTCAATAGTTATTTTTTTCAAAAACTGTTTTCAAATTTAAAAAAAATAAAAAATAGAGGATACATGATAAACAGCAGAAGTTTTATTTAATTATAAAACTTACATAAAAAATAAAAGAACCAATTAGGAAAATATCTTAAATTTATTCTTTTTTTCATTTTTAAAACAAAACCCAAAAATATATCACCAAAGGTGTTTTTGTTTTTGAAAATAGAACCTAAGCATACCCCCAATCTCCAATTTTCCCCCCTTTTTTGGGCAAGGGGTCCGCGGGAGCGGGAGGGGGACTGGGGTAGCGAAGTTGGGTTTGTAAGGAGTCCAACCTTGTACCCTCATATCTGGCCATAAGAGAACGCACAAGATGCCCCATCCAAGCCAAACTCCTAGGGATAACCTCAATTTGTTGATTTCACAAAATCGCGAGTCCAATAGTAACTCTCTCCCCCTCACACTGCAGTTAGAAAATGCACTTATTCCAGAATAGATAAAACTTTGAATGCAATAACAGTTTGATCGGCCAAAGATTTGTAAGTTTTTTAATATTATTTTAATTTTGAAATATTCAAAAGTGACTCAACAATTTTGCCGTTAGTTTTCATTGACCAAACTAACGGAAAGTCCACCGTCACACTGTTAAGTGATTATGCGGATAATCGTATTGTAGATTTTATAACATTGCATAGAGCAAAATTAGAGGCCACAAATAAGGCTCCATTCCTCTCTGCTTGAACCTAGGAACACAATACTCGCCTTCCTCTTATGAGAGACAGAAACTAAATAACTCTTCCTTCGGCATCTGAACATCCAATCAACAAGAAGACGAGATTAACAGCAAACTTTGCTTATTCAACCCTTTCTACAAGTTGTAATTTCCCCCCAGCTACTCTCTTATATTCGCCTCTGTCGCTAACTTCACATTTCATCACAACTCTCCATTCATTCCCTTTCATTTCCTAAAATTCTCTCTGCAAAGTTTCCTATACTCCTTTCCCTTCGCCTTTTTTCCATAAAATTTCTTCAATTTTTGCCTTCTAATCAAATCCATGGCTTCTAAACCCTAAGCCTCTTAAATTTCCTTCTTGTGAGATTGGAGAGAAACATGACTCCCATCTGTTCTTACCCTCCATACTTGACTTATTAAATTATTCTCCTAGAAGAGACAACAAACTCACAAAGACCCATATTAACATGAAAAATACCAAATTAACTCAATGTGTAGGAATAATCTTTCATTCAGACTAGGAAATCGATTTCTCTGCTTTGAACATTAGTTGAGTTTGAAATTTTGATCACTAGTTTTGTCTTACAAATGAAATTTGATTCATCTAAGTGAAGTTCCAAGTTTGTGAAAATTTTCCAACTCTGATCTCAGCTAAAGATCCGTTGGGTATCATTAATGATTTGTGGAAAATTTTCTCAGCATGGAGATCCTGTTTTATGTTCTCTCTATCCGTTGATGCAAGACTCGTCAAATATTCAGAGGATGAAGATAACAAAGAAAACATTTTAATTTTTAGTTAGTTTTTATAAAAAGCCACATCAGCTATAAAAATCGCCACATCAGTTCCATGTAGAACTGTCAGTTCTACTCCTCAAGACTGATGCCAAGACCATTGTGAGAGAATCCGTCAGGACTAAGATGATACTTAATATCTTCCAAATACACCATTGACACACTGAAAACCGAATTGTTAATTTACTCTGAAACTTTTTCAAAGGGTGAGGGAAGAGAAGGATGGTTAAAAATCTCCAAGTTGTGAGACAACAAAGTCTGGTTGCCATAACACATTACATCAAAGAGTCTAGTGTCTACAATTGCTGATAAAAAAAGTGCCTATTTGCTGATCACACATTCCAATTTATTCTAAGAGCAGCAACACCCTTGATAGTATGATAAACACAAGTTTCTGCCAATCATTCACACGTTTGTCATCTTGTTGCTTTCTACATTTGATCTCCACAGAGCAGTTCCCAATACATAGGTCACGTCCTCAAAATGTATCCCAAAATGATGCCGATTAAGCCAACAATGACTACATACATAAATGGTACACCTCCACGGCTTCTACTAACTTCACGCCTTAAGTGCTCCTGCACGAAAAAGATTCAACACAATATATCAACTTTTCACAAGAACCAAAAATTGAACTACAATGTTCTTCAATTAATCCTTACAAAGCAAATATAAAGAGTAAAAGCCAACTTCACTATGTCTAAACCTTTGTTTGCTCATTCTTGAAATTTGGCAAGACCCCCAAAACAGAACAATCTCCACAGCTTAAGCAACAAGTTCAAGCTAGGGAACATGCCTTGTTTTTACAAATAGCACATATTTTCTAGATTTCATTGGGCATTCAGGAAGTAGTTTTGGCAAGATATCAGAATATAGGACCTATCACTTTTGAAAATCCTGATTTCATACTTGTGCACACAAACATTTAATATAAACTTCTACTACTGTACAAAGTGAACACAATCGTATAGAATGTTTTTGTCCAATGTATGCTGGTTATGGGGCTATCTCTGATCAATCCGGGCATTCGGAATAGTAATATTGCATAGTAGCACCCCAGAATCCATTTATAGAAACTATTCTATCATAAATATAATAATCATTCCCAGCTATGTCACTTTTTTCCTTCAACATTCCATTTCGGAGACTTAAATAAGTCACCAACTACCTCACAAGATCATGTTAGACTATCTGATAGTTTCACACCTATTACATGATATATTTTCTACTTAAGCTTCTAAAACAGAAGATCTTGAAGTGCAATTTCCAAGAAAAAGATGGAGCATTCTCTTTGCTTCACAAATTAAAAATACAAGAGTCTAAGGGATTCAAAATCCATGAATACTTTCAACTTTCATCTTGCTTTCTCGCACATAAATGATTGTTACGATTTATTAAGAGTATATCATTACATATCAAACACTTAGTCCCAGTGAGAGGTGTACATTATTTCAATAATTTTCCATTGTTGGATGAATTGACAATAGTTATCCGCCAAAAACCTTAAACAATGTCAAAATATATATATTTTTTCTTTTTAATTGGAAACCCAAAACAAGAGAAGACAAAATGGGAGGCAAATAGATCAAAAAAATACAACTTGAAACTCTTTGAATCAGGCTTATCCTAGACCTACAGAACTCAGAGATTGAAGACCTCAACAACCCCTCTTTTAGTTTGCAGGATTCCATTTGTCCTGAATTTTGCCACTCATTATGCAGGAGAAAAATTAAAGACATACAATAATACTTTCATTAGATGAACAGATGACTAGTCATGTGTGAATTGTATCCAGAGCACTGCAGTTCAGAAATAAAAATAACATACCAGTTCTTGCTGAAGCTTACTATTAAGCTGAACAGTAGCATTTTTCTCCTCAGTCAGCTTTGAAATAAAATGAGATCTTCCCTGAAATGACAATAATCAAAATGATAAATGATTGCTGAGTTCTATGAATGCAAGCAGTTCTAGGTTCCTCCCATAGGAAGAAAGACAATCATTACCAGTGATATGGTCAACCAACAAGATTTATTCCAAATACACAAGTACCAGTATAAAAGATTAACAGAAATTTATATGTATCAATGTATTCATGGCTCCTCAAGAACAAAACCCCCAAATGAAATTTATTATGGACTGACCTAAAATATCTTTACATGTAAAGTAAGGTATAGAAGTACAAATGCGTGTTTTGCCACAAAAAAGCTCACTAGATGAAGAAACAAATTGATTGCCATTATTTAAGAATACTTAAGAAACAGATTGATCATTGTGACTTAATGATAGTTTGTGTACAAAATATGTCAACAACATATCTTACAATAAGGATTTCCAGTAAACCCAATTTACATTAAAGTTACGCTAAAAATGTCTTAATAAAGGTTGCAAAATAAGTTCCGCATTCAGTGGCATAAGAAGACTTGTCAATTTGCTTGCATATCTTACTCATTGGATTTTTCTGTCAGAAATGTCTTAAATAACATATCTAGAATGGCATACAAATCCTATCATATTTTGTAAAGATTAATGAATGAATGGCTCTATAATATATTGGTAGGAAACTCGTCATTAATTGATGAAAATTTTTCAATACCACAGAAAAAGCTATATAGCCATAGAAAAAGAAGGCCTTCAGCAGGCACACGAGTTTTATACTACTTAAACTGCAGCCAGTTAACTCCAAATGGAGGCAGAATGGAACAAGCAAGTCCTCAGGAGGTGGGGAAGTAAGAAGTCTGCTAGCCAGAATCAAGTATAATACTCAGGGATTAATGATCGATAAACACACTAGCCCAACCTCAAAGAACATCTACTCAGAGGTAGCACACCTCCCTTCCTCAAAATATTAGGATTTAACAAAATCAGCTTCAGAAGAATCATAAAGCCAGTGTTTTGACAAAAACTGAGAGAACTGTGACCAAAGTCCAAACCAAATCTATTCTGAAGCTTATGCCACAATAATTCATAAAATCAAGAATCAAGCAAGGAGGTTACACTGGACAGCACAAGATACATAGAGAACAAGAGTTATGCATTAACAGTTAGTTACATACTCAAAACCAACATTTGCACATGCGAATTACACCTAAATTCAAGGCTTTAATTCATGTTCCTTGCTTGAACAAATACATATTCTCAATAAATGCATTTACATATGTAAATTATGTCCAAATTAAAAGCTTTGGCATGTGCTCCTTACACTTTACTGACAGTATCTAAAGGTCACAGAGCAAAGAAGCCAGTTTTACCTCGGAAGAAGTATCCAGGGGATCAGCCCGCTCATTGAAAACTCTTGAAGCCTACAGTGCATGGTCATCACTAACCACATTTAATAAAGATTAAAAGAGAAGATACAAAGACTCCTGTGGAAGTCCACTGATTACTCACAGCTTGAAATTCAGAAGCATTTTCATGTCCATTTTCCGACACTGAAACACGAGGAGAAGAATCTTCCTCTGATCCTTCTCGAACTGGAGATGGTGGTCGAGGAGGAGCAACATAAACAACTCTCAATTTGCACTCTTCAACATGATGGCCTGACTCTTTATTGAACTAAGTCCAATAACCATAGAAAAACAAATCATAAAAAGTAAGGAGGGTAAAAACTGCAACATAACTTAAAACACAGTTTATTCCTTAAATTTTCACCATTTCTGGGGTAATGTCTTTCGTTGTAGCTCCAGGGCTGGCAACCACACTTTGAAGAAGAAACTTATCCTTGCATTGCATATCAGGAGGAGCCTCCTTTTGGGCTTGCATAGTTACTGAATTAAAGGTAAGGAGTGATCAGTCAGTAGATCAATCAATAAAATGCAGGCGTAAAAAATGGCACTAGATGAACCCTCCAGCAAATCTTTCGGCAAAGTAAAATCAAAGAATAACTAATTCAAAAACAAATACTTTTTTATAATCAAGTATCCATTTAAGCAAAGGGAATCAAGAAACAGAATATCAAGCACAGATTGTTTCACTTGGATGCTTTGTGAGGGTGTGTGTTGCGGGGGGGGGGGGGGGGGGGGGGGGGGGGAGAGTGAATTATTGAAGGCGGAAGGATGGGTGGAGAAAGAGACCTATTACATCACATGTAGTCCTTGGCAAGACGATTCCAGTGTTGGGTCTAACGCAGTATTTCTTTGGATTTGTCGTCTTAACCTATAAGAACCGCAAAGTTCACCAAAACCCAGATTACAACTCTTTTATGACCCAAGACACCCACAAATTTCCCAAACCCAAAAGCTGAATACACAAATGTAACATAAAATTGACACAGTAAAATAAAATTCAAACCTTGAAAGCCACATAGTTATCTGTCCTGTTAGACAATTGCAAAGAACAGGAGATCTGCTTCCTCAACTCAACTAATTCACAAAACCCAAAACAAAAGGCATAATTAGAAGAAAAGTATATAAAACATGAATTTAAAAACGTAAATCAAAAAAGCAAAAAGAAAAGAATTTTGCATCAGAAAGAGGATTTTTTTTTTTTCAGTTGAAGGCTTACATGGAAACTGTAACTCCTGAGGCTGGACATTGAGAAGCTCGCCGGAACTCATGGCGGAGAGATCGGAGGGAGATCACCCGGGTCAATAAGCTATGGCAAAGTTCCGGCGGGAAAAAGCGGTGATCGCCGGAGAGGTGGGAGGAGATGAATGAGACTGGATTTTCGAATTTCCAGGGAGGTGCAATACAACAACGGGGGACAGAGTGCGTTTGTCCCTCTACTAGAAAGCTTTGTTTTGCGGTGTTGAAGGGTAATTTCGTCTTTTCGTTTTTCTAGCAACTTTCTAGAACTAGAACAATATCCTACGCTCTCTAATTTTCATTTTAATGAATTCCACCCCTCCCTTCATACTGTTGGTGGCGATGTTGTTTGACAGGGTATTTTTTATTTTTTTGACGAATTAAATTATTAATTAAAAGTTATGTATTTCGTTCATGTGTATATCGTGGAGAATTTTTTTTTAAAATTTTGTGATACATTTTTGCCTTTTAATTTTGAAAATAAAATATTTTAATATTATGAAAACTAATTGTTCCATCTAAATAACTAATAATGGAAATTACATTTTTTTAATAATCAAAGGAAAATACATTTTATTCACATACAGTTTCACCTTTTTTTACTCAATTCCTTTGAGAATTTAAGTAGTAGAATTTATCAATTTATACTTTTAATCATTTAATACTTTACATATTAAATTATTTAATATATAAAATTTAATAAAAATTCATATTTATTGCACATAATCTTTATTTTCAAAATTTTTATTCAATTTAATACTTAGTCCAAACTAATTTATTCTTCAAAAAAAGAACTTATTTAACACCTTCTCTTCAATAATTGTCAATGGTAGAGTTATATGTATTTCAATGAGTGTGTATCCCTATTAACTTTTTTAAAATTTCATGTAAAATTATATGTATTATTTAAAATATTTCTATTAATATTCAAATTTTACCCCTACTAAAATATTAAAACACAATTATCTCTATTGACTCTAGGGTCTTGACTTTGCCACTAACAATTATAGAATAAATTAGAGAAGCTAAATTTCCAATAGAATTATATTTGGATAGAGTATTTGAATAGGAATTTCATTTTATGAAAGCATTTGAAATATTATATCATAAAATTTCTTATTTGGATAATTGATATGGAAGATTTAAAGATACTAAGTATTTTTAAAGAATTTTTTTAGTAAATAAATAGAGTAAAAACCCAAAGAAAAGAAAGATATTACAATCTGATGACATGAGGGGTAAAGACCCCAACAATATTATCAAGTAACAAGTGACTCAAATTAACCAAGGGATTATCCAAAATTAATGAACCCAAATCATGTCTCAAATTAAAAGATGCTAATTAGTCCGCATAATGATTACCTTCTCTAAACACATGTTAAATTTTGACCACCTTGTTGCATGAAAGTAGTAATTGACAGTAAAGTTAGAAAGCTAAGAAAGGTGATGAATGGTGAGCCATAGATGGTAATAAATCTATTAGAACTTAAGAGTCTAATTCAAGAATGATTTGCTTCAAATTGCTAGGCCAAATTCAGCCCATAAATAATATCCTAAAATTTAGTTTCTAATGAAAAGTAAATGCCAAAGTTGCAAAAAAATCAAAACCTAATTCCTATCCTTATTTCTGATAAGGCTACCACACCCTGCTAATCCTAGGTTTTTTTTCAAAGAACCATCATAATTAATTTTAACCACCCCATAAGAGGAAGGTTTCAATGCACCAACATCCAAATGGGAATCTTTTTATACTGTGAAATAGCCTTAAAAGCAAGTGCAGATTCAAATTTTTTAGCTAAATGATAAATTATAAAGCAAGGATTACTTGGCTAGATAAAATATTGACTGAAAATAGTTTCATTCCTCCGTCTCAATAACATTTATACTATTATGCCTTAAATAATAAATCAATTAAGTAGGTCTATCAAATGGGCTAGCCCATGTGGATAAGGGCTAACTTGTACAGATATGGATTGATCTGTCATGTGCCCATGACAAATCTGTTTGTATTACCCAAGTTCAAAAGAAGTCCAATTTTAAGGAGTCTAAATCCACTAAAACTTGTGATAGACCGAGCTGACCTACAAGTTTTAATGTGAATTTGTTATTTTAGCAGATATAGTTTAATTCATGACAAGCTAGGTTCATAACAAACTAACTCATATTAACCACATTAAAAAATGAGTCCAATTTTAAAGGTCCAAACCTACTAAAACTCGTAAGAGGTATGAATCGATCCATGGGTCATTAACCCATTTAACACCCTGAAATTTAAATATGTCATTTACCTAAGCTGCTTATACAAATTAAGATGGAACTAATCCCTACCATTAACACCATAAAACAAACTACAAAACCTTATCTTTTACACTACATAGCAATCTTGTAGAACAAGGAAAGGAGATTTATAATAGTCATTACATATAAAGCATGTAGGAGTGCCTAAAGCTCATTTATAGAATTCTTTATTGGTGAAAAAGTTGTTATAGCTACATCGCCATAAGAAAAGCCTTACCTTTTTTGGACTAAGCCACTTCCACTGTCCTTTAGAGTTAAAAGGTGACTAGTTTGAGTTTGATGAGTAAACATTATACTAAAAACACCATAAGTTGAGTTCCTCTATTTGATATTGTTTGGATCCAAATAAAGGCTAAGTAGGGTGAACTACTACTATTCAAAGGATTACATCCCTAAGCAACCATTGTTCAAGTGCAACAACATCCTAAGCTAGGTCTACTATTACATAATCTACTACATTAAGCATTTCAAGTTCTAAAGGGATAAACTGTGTAAATTGATCTCAAAGTTTAACATCATTAAGCTAACAATCATCCTAAAAATAAATAGATTGACCATGAAGGAGGAGGTTGCCTAAACCTTTTATAACATACCTCGAAACTTTAGCTAAATTCTTCCATAATAAAAAGTCAAAAGGTTTAACTACTTCAATCACTTTCCTATTTATATTTACTTTTTAACACTTCAATCCATAATTTTCCTCATCCATCATAATCTTCCAAAATAATTTCATTAAACATGCTTTGTTATACATTTTAAGATAATGGAACCTAAACCACATACATTTTTAGGACAATAAAAAACTTTCCAAGCAATGGCATGTAATTTTTTTTAGTTATATTATAGCCTCAAATAAATGAGCACTATTTTTCAATTTCCTTAGGCATAATAGCAAGGATGGTAATTACTTGCATGGTGTACATCAGCAAAGCTTTTATGATTAATTTAGCTAAAACCACTTAGCTAACCATACATAGGCATTTTGCTTTCCACCCTACTAGCTTATATTGCATTCTTTTCACTATATGATGGTAAGTGTCATGATAAAATTTTAAATTATTGTAACTAGCATAAAGATATCGAGCAGATATCTTTATAAACTTTTTCTAAAACTAATCTAATTTTTAAATTTGATTGTTCTCAAAAAATATGAATAATGTAAAAATACCGAGTTAAAAATTTTAGTGAAGTTTTTTTTCCACTTTCTTTTCAAATCCTTTTCTTAACTCTTTCTTCTTCTAAAAATAAATGAAAATGAAATTGGAAAAATATTTTTCACAATTAATGAGACTCAATCCTTTAAATATATTTTTTTGGAAATAATAGTTAAAAACTAATAGACAAAACCTCATCATTGGATAAATAATACCTACTTAAAACTTTATCCAAATTTAGGTATGATGAAAACCTCTTTCTTTTTTACTTTATGTTAAAAATCAATTGCATACACTTAATAAGTACAATCTTTTAAATTAGAAAATATCAAAACTCTTTCTCTTTCTTGCTGAAAAAGAATCTAACATAAAAAATATAGTAATTTTTTTAAAGTAAAAAATGAAATCTAATAATGAAATCCTTCTTTTTGCTTTAAAAATACTTGAAACATAAGACCTTTAAAACAGAAACCTTTAGTGAAGTGAATTTAGAAATACATTTATTTATTGATACTTGCTAAGGTGCCCCTAGGGGTTTAGTATCCGAGGTGATGTAGTAAAATACAGGCCATTAGATGAAATTACAAAAATTTTAGTAATGACTTAGTAATCTCATCTAGTGGCCTATATTTTGTCACACTACTCCGAGTACCAAACCCTTAGGGGTACTTTAGAATTCATCTTATTTATTAGAAGGTCATTACTTCTAGTAGAATCTCAAATAAACAATTTTTTAGAAAATGATTTCAAAGAAAGATCATTTATCAAAAGTATAAACTTGAATTAGATGTATAAAACTTGTTTGAATATTACTTTTTTTTGAAAATTTCTTAAGAAACCATGAAGATATTTTATAAGAAAACTTTCCAAAAATTAAATAATATTTTTATTTCTATCATTCAAACCATGAAACTAATATATTAGAATAGGATCAAATTTATAAAACTTAAAAAATCAAAAGATATTACTCTGTTTAAAATATTTTAGAGATAATACCAAGTTCAAAAATTTGTTTCTTTTTCTTTAGAAACATATAAAAATGGTTTAAGTTTAAAACTACATGAATGGTATTAAAAAAATATACCTTGGAAATACTTAGAACACTTGGAAAAGTTATATATATATTTACGTTTAATGTTAGGAAAAAATCTTTTTCTTATGTTTCCTTAAAATCACCATGAAATTCATTGTCATTATTTGTAACAAACTTTAAATAAAGCATATACCAAAAGAAACAAATGAAATATATAGCAATGTAAAACATATGCACCTTTTATACAAACAAAGTATTAGGGTTGTACGATACCCTTTTATCAAAACAACTATGATAATGTTATAGTAAGTTAGTGCAAATATATACAATAACTACAAATTAAAAGGAAATAAAACAAAATGATAATTAATAACTTAGCTATTCGCTAATGCATAAAAAATAAGGACCCATATTTTTCATATGGTTCTCAAGGGGGTAGGTGGAACTTCTAGTAGTATGTATCATAATGTATGCATGCTCCACCAAATGTCTGTAAGCTCAATGGGTGGTATTGGATACAATATCTACGAAGGCATATCCATAAGTAGAGTGGATAAAAAAATTATTTAATGAGACAGCTATTATATAAATTTTCTAGTTAGTTTTAGTTAAGAAAAATTAATCATACATAAACATATTCTAACAAGAATCTTTGTTCATATTTACTTTAAATATTTTTGTATGCTACAAAATTAAGAACTTAAACATAATACACATTTAATGCATAAAATAGTTCATTATTAATATAACATCAATCTAAATAATAATTATTCATGACTATTCTAATTGGCAAGGAGGCATAAAAGATTCCACATTATTACTCTGTACCAACCATAACCACACGTATCCTAGTCTTGTCCCTCTCCCTTTACCCCATATCATTTTGTGTGATTTCGAATATTAGGCATTGGGCCAAAACTCCTATAATCTCCATAACAGTCTCATATTATATAACATGCTAACTTGTCATAATGTCACATAGGCATACATGCCTTAAAATCACATAAGTAAGGCATTAAGCATTCAATGGCTTTTTTTTTCATATAAGGCATTTATTAGCTCACTTTTTCACATAAGGCACTTATTGGCCCACTTTTCACATAAAAAGGGTAGGGTTAGAATGTCAATAATTGCCAAGTAAAAATCATATAACAATATAACATAACTTTTAATTTAGCAAAGTGCATTCCTTATCACTTTTCTAATGACACTAAATAAAAGAGATTATAATATTGCATCACTTTACAAGTGAGCACAACAACCTTTCTTACTTCTATTTGTTAAATCACCACATCGCAAAGCCATGCAAGAATTCATTATTATTTACAATTACCCTTGCATATAAACTCATTGATGCATGTATATTTCACAAGTTAACTCATGGTATAAGTTATGCACTAATATTTAATCAAACTTACAGTTTCATCATAAAAATCTAGAAGTACCCTACAATTTTTTGTAACATTATCAATCAAATCCTATACTATTAATTTCATATACTAATATGTTCACAAACAAGATTATATATTGTTTAACAAATACCGCATGGTTTTTAACAAACCATGGAAAATATAACTTGGACTCTTTCCAAATTCCATAACTTCCAAACCTAGGCATAATTAAGCCTATATTACATGTATCATTTTAATGAATATGAAAAATCATTTTTCCATACTAAAATAACGTTTTCATGCCACAATATAGCAATAAAGAAAATGCAGAAAATTAGTTACATTGACACCTTAAAATCCACTCTATCAAGCAAGTTACTCTTGAAAAATCCATTTAAAATATTAAAATTTATCAAAAATTAAAAGAAAAAATTAACCTTTAAACTTCATTTATATAATTTACTTTTACACTTAATTATAATAGTTTAAAGCAGGTACACTTTTCTTGAAAATTCCATTTTAGTTATCAAACATTAACAAAATTTCCTAAAAATTTCTAGACCACTTTAGGATCCATCAAATATCATTTTTCAGCCTCTTTTATACTCAAAATAAGACAATAGAATTATCCACAATTCAAACTACCAAAATAATTTCAAAAGAGGGCAAGTTTAGCTTTGAAATTCCATCTTTAACTCTTAAAATATCTATAATTCTTTAGAAAAATTCTAGAATTATTTTTAAATTTTAAAAAAAAATTAAAATCTTTTTTATGTTAAAAAAATTATAAAAATCATTGCAATATTTACAAATCAAAAGTTTTTTAGAAGATAAAATTATATCGTAAAATAGAAATTTTTTATATTATTTTTTTAATGTAAACTATAATTCTTAACTTGTTTCCAAGTTGATTTTACTTCAAAAACATTGATATAATTCTATACTAATATCATATAAATGGTTTAGAACATAGAATAATAATTTTTTTAAAGAAAAATAGAAATATTCTCTATAAAATAATAGCAAAACCATGAAAACTCTAATATGTTTTCAAGAAACCTTTGTTTTTAAAATTTAATTTAATACTTATAATAAAGTATAAAATAATGTATACTAGTTTTAAATTTTCAAAGAAACTTATGAACTTTAATTTAATTTTTCCTTTAAAGAATTATTTCAAACTTGTTAGGAAAACAAGTTTTTAACCTTAGACAGCTTAACTAATATAGTTAAAAAAGATAGTTTCCATGTCTCTCTTAGATTTATTTTTTATGCAAAATTACCCTTTTTCAAAACATCCATTATGGCTTAATTTTTAAGAAAATCATTCAAACATTTACTTTCTCAAAAAGAAAACCAAATAGCCATATTCAAATTTTCGTTTCAAAATTATGGTTTTCAAAACTATTTCTTGTTATTTAAGAAAACCACCTTTAAAATTATCTTATCAAGGATTCGTAATTTCAATACATCACCACAACATAGATGTAACAAGCAATCCATCATGAATACATGTGGCTTTAGCGCAACAAATGACAATCATCATAAAAATAAATATACATCTTATATATAACAACTTGCTTCAAAGAAAATCAAAAAGAAAAAGTAAATCTCTATTCATCCTTGGACACTAAAAAAATCTCTATTTTCTATCTAATATCCAAAGAATGAGATCTAGAATAACACAAAATTAGTGAGAAGTTTAGAAAAGAACCATGGAAGAAGAACTCAATGGAATTTATGAAATTTTACCTTTTTCTAGATAATCCTCAGAGCTAAAACTTCACTCCTTCTTTGAAAATCTCTTAAGTACTTATCACTACCTTTCTCAAAAGTGTAAAAGAAGGTGAAAACCACTCAAAACTAGATTTTCTCTCTCCTCTTTCTTTCATTACTTATGGGACTTTTGTTGATTTTCATCAAATTTTGTGTTCATCAACTAATTTATAGTGGAGAGTAGTTTAATGCCCAAGTTTTGATGATATCATCAAATATGCCTCATACTTACATCATTTCCAAGCATATTATTTAATTCTTTTCTTTAGGCCTATACCAAGCTTATCATCTTATTCCTTTCTTTATGGCCATGGCTCATATAACCATTTTCTTAAAATTTTCAATCTTGTCCCTTTGTTGCATTTTTAAGCTATTTTGAATTAACCTTAATTTAATCCAAAATTTTATTAATCTCATATCTTGAATAACTTATAAAATTACTCTTAATAATCCATAAAAATTTTATTACTAAATTAAAATTTACTTCTCTTAAAATTATCAATTTACTCTTACTAATTTCTCAGGAATTCTTTTAATTTTCTCAAATTTTTTGTAAATAATTTCAAACTAGACTTATATCCATTATTACTAATTATAAATACTTTTATTAGTATAAATGAGTAATTTTGCTAATTACCCACTCTTAAACATTGTTTAATCTAATTTAATTCACCCTTTTCTTTTAGTTTTTATGGGTATTGCAATAAGTTTATCTTGTAACCCTTTTATGGATTAAAAGGATGGCTATGTACGAACTAAAGTTTATGGACAAAGAGAAGTCCTATTTCTCCAAAATTTATTATCTCATCTTTTAAAAAAGAATTTTAATCATGTAAAATGAGGAATTTCAAATTACATCTAAGTAATTGAAATTTATGGTTGTAAGTCTTACTTATGTCCTTCTTGTGTTGTTTCTCATAGTGCTTCTGTAAGCTATAACTTACAATATTATGTGAGGCTTATTTTTAATTATATATTCTTTTAGTTCTAAAAAATTATGTATTATTGTTAAAATTATTTTATTTTTTATAAATTAGTTACAAATATAACATGTGGATTTATTTTGAAGTAAGTGATGAGAAAAGTTTGATCATATAAAAATAAAATACATCAATTTTAACAATATAAAAATAAAAATAAAGCAAACTTAAATTAGTAAAATATTAAAATAGTAGTAAAATAAAATAATCACTTAAAATAAACATTTTTTATTTTAATCCTAATATATTTTAACCACTTGTTTACTTGTGAAAACAAATACCTAAAAATACTTCAACCCAAGTAAGTATTTACCAAACAAGTTATTTTTGAAATGGTAAGAATTAAAATGAACATATTTAAAGTGCCTGCATTTTAAATTTCTTGAATTTTATAAATATCCAATCCAAATACAACATTAGGATTTTTAGGGTAATTTGGTTATAATTAAAGGTTAAACTGAATCAAAATTTGGGAAAGCAGAGATCATCTGTAATACACATGAATTCTTGATTAAAATTTGGATAGAAAATTATTTAGTCAGGAAAAATATTAATGGTTACAAGTACATGTTAGTGAAATTCAACATTTAAAATCACATATGAGTTGAATGAAAAAGCATGGAATCATGCATAAGTAAAATGTAACTTCTAAATTAATTTTTAACTTATTAAAAGTACAATAAATAATAAATAATAAATAATACATTACAAAAAATTATTATATTTGTGATAGGCATGGGAAATTGTCACCATCTTAATAATTTAGCAAGAGTTTATGAACTGCAACTATTACAAGGCTTTGGGTAATTGCTTGTGATAGGCAAAATGCGACCCTTGCCAAATCTATAACTTTTTAGGCTTACAAAACATTTTTTTTTTCTTTTTTAACTCAAAATTTGTTTAAAATTTTTTTAACATTAATACTTTCACAATATCTTTTCATAAGCCCTAGTAGATTGAGTACTCTACAATCTCGTTAACTTCCACCACTAACTTTTTGTTCTAAATACACATCAATCTAGTTCTCACCAGTTTCGTCACTATAAACTTTGAAACCTTATTAGAATCCACTTTGACTCTACTTCAAATTCATCCTCAATATCTACCACTAACTTCAAGACTTTATTAAAGTTCATGTTGATTTCGACTTCAACTTCCACTATTAACATCAATTGTAGGCTCTCAAACCCTTACAAAAACCCTATCTTTAAAAACTTAGTGTTGTCAACCTAAGCTTTACATACCGCTTTAACTGGTTAAAGCCTTACTAATAATTAAAGTTTAGAAATCTTCCATTAAAAAGTTTTACTATGTTTCTATTGATCAAAATCCCCAAGTTAATCACTATTATTTTTATAATACTGCCCTAATAGGTTATTGTGGTTTATATTTTACATCAAGAATAAGGGTTTCTTCTATTAATTTATCACTTACTTTGGAATTACTAGAATTTCTCCACTATAATACTTTTTTATAGTTTGTTATTAAGTTAGATCAAGAGTTTTATAATCATAGTTTTTTCTATTTAATTAAAAGTCTTATAGTTGCAGTTATTTTAAAAATATCATGCATTTTTAGTGGAAATCCAAAATCTAAGATGATTAATCACATACCATTCATTATCACCACATTTTGTATAATTAAAACAGAATAAACAAAAATAAAACTTACCACATAAACATTGCAATAGCTATGCATATTCTATTCTAGAAGGAATAGAGCATATAAGCTGTTTGAAGTTTCTTGTTTGTTTTAATCCTTCATAAATGCAGTAAATCCTTTCAAATTGTAGTTTGCTTAAAAAAATTAACAAGTTCTTATAAAATGAAAGATGACTTCTATGGTTTAAGAATTTAAGCTAGAAATTTGAAATGACTATCATGTGTTTGTGAAAATGCAAGAAACAAAGAGAGGAAAACAAAAGTAGTTGAATAGTAGGTTTAACAAAAAAGAGAAAATGATAAATAAAAGGGAATTAATGGTTAAAATTTGGATTTAGCGAAAGAAAGAAAATGATAAATAAAAATAGATTAAAATGTTGCCAATAATGACTTATAGGATGTTTGAGAGTAATATTAGAATATTTATTAATAAATCACTAAGTAGAGAAATTAGAGCAATTGACATCTAGCAACAAGGGATACATTAGCAACTTCTTTAATTTTAAATCCCTTTACCTTCCCTCAATGAAAAGAAAAATCTAATGGAAGATTTTGACAAAGATAAAAAGTGATGTTATTAATGTTGCACTTATGCAAATTATAAAAAAGTAGAAAAGAATTGGGTCACATGCAACTAGTTTTAGATCAATTAACAAAATACATGTTTTTTTATGCTTGTAGTGACACACAAATTTAATTTAGCTCATTTTATAGAAAAGTGGCATAATTTTGATACTATATTTATGAGGATAAATATAAGAAATCAATATTCCCTCTTAACTTTAAAGCTTTAGCAAATTATGTTCACAATAAGGGTCTTAAGCTTGGCATTTATTCTAATGAAGGGTATATACAGGATTTTTCCATTCCACATTTATTGTAAACTTACAACTTTATTATAGTAACAAAGTTAATTTTAGAACCATGTTCATTGCATAAGTAATTTACCTGTGGCAAAAAGATTCTTGGTTCATTGTTATATAATTAAAAATTAATTATTTTCATGTAGTTAGTTTGAAGGATTAATCACTTAGCAATGAGGAATCTTATTTCTAACTCTATCATATAGATACCCAATTTTGACTAAAGCTTTAATGAAAACAGACTATCCAATTTTTTTTCTTATTGAGTGAATGGTAACACCAAATCTTTTTCTTTAAAATTTTTAGATTCAAAGTTCTTTCTCTTTATTTTATTATTTATTTACAATCATAAATCTGTCTATATTCATCATGGGAGAATTACACCTAGCTTTGTAAAGGGCTCAAGTAGGAAATAGTTGAAAAACTATTAATGAAATTAATAAATAACTCATAAGAAAGATGAATTTTTTTCATCTTTTCATATTAAGCTATGTTGGAGTCCAATCTATTTTTACTTAAGTTGATCATGTTATTTTATGTTTCTATTTTACTTGCTCTACCTTGATAAATTTAGCATGTACCAACCTCACTCTATTTATGATTCTTTTCTAGTTTCGTGCAAGGCTATGTAAAATTTTTAACTTACATGGTCAGTACTTTTGATATAAACTTTTTTTTTACTTGCAAGGTTTTATAATAACGTCTTGATAGCACTTTCTTATTGTGTCCAAACTTTTTTAATGAAATATAATAATGTCTTGATTGAAGTTTCTTCCTATGTTTAAAATTTTGATATTCTAATATATTTTAAATTGCTAGTTAATTATAAAGCCTTAGTTTTCACCACATAATCATAACTTAATCACTTATTCAATTGAGCTATAAATTTACTATTAAATTTTGATTAAGCCTATCGTACTGCACATGTAATATAATTTTATCATAGTTCCCTGTTGATTGCTAATTGGGAGTACTAGATGATAAATAAAATCTCAAAATTAGAAATCCTGGTTAATAAGAAATAAAGCCATTTCATCTCACAGAATAAATTGGAATGTATAATAAAGTTGTAAGTAATTAAAAATAGGATACAAGTTGTAGTATATAGATACTTGGACAATCTTAGTGAGTAAGAACTATGGCTATGTAAATAAACAAATACAATAAATAAGTCTTTTAAGCATGTTAGTAGTGTACTAGCTACATAATCAGTTCTCTTGGAAAAATAAAACTCAAAAGTGATATGTGAAATGGATAGGCTCCATGTATATGAAGTAAATTTATTATCATGTAGGTTATATCAATAATATCTTCTCAATTAACTTTTGGGTGAGCATTTAGCTTCTATTTTCCCCACATTTTCTTACTAGTGTCTTTAATTTGCTTATATAACTCGATTTAATTCAATATTTTGTTATAGTTATAAATTTTTCTTAGATAAAGTTGTTTATAATGTTAAAATTCAATTATTTTTATGAAACCTTATTTTCTTAAATTATTATGCTAAGTTGCAGCATTGATCAAGTTATTTTTTTTCTTATAGGTCAATAAGGTTTAAAGAAGAGGATGATAAGACATAGTGAAGATTAAAAAAGTTAAGCTATTCATTATAAAAAAGATAGTTTTATAACAAATTTCATATTATGAAATAATTTCAAGTCTTTTTTAATAATTCATATACTTATAAATATATGGTGTGCAAATGTAATTAAGAATGTAAGATGCTTTTTATGTATATGAATCATTCTTCAATTTGATAAATGACTAGATTTGTTTATTTATAAAAGGAAAAATAGGTTATTATGATTTTCCTTTTTTATTTGAAAAATAAATTTATTAGGAAGTTATAAAAAATTCTTTTTTTTATGTTAACACACAAGGAGGAGTTGGAAGATGATTAATCATCACATTAGCTATATGATAGTGAGTTAAATAAGACAAGTGGAATTTAGTTAAGACAAGATTAAGCCTCGTTGACATATCACTATAAGTTTAATACGATACAAATTAGTTTTATGGTCTTATTTTTTCAATTTATAAATCTTTTCCCATTTTTTTTATGTTTGTTCACATTTGAGCAATTTATCTACCATATATTTTAAAATTGTCATTTAGCTGACTACTTGTGCCTAACTTGTCACTATAAAGTATGGATGGTTATTTTGTAATGTGAAGTTTGTACCCTTTAAGTGGTTTTATTCAAGAATTTATTGGATTAACTTCCTTAATGGTTTCTTGCATGCTTTTGTGTTATGATTTGGACAAGTAATTAATGCTAAGTTGACTAATTGTGTTATGCTTGTTATCATCAGCCAAGTGAGAAAATCAAGACACATATATGGAAACAAGATCATTTGAAGCTAGTACCCATGATGAGGATTTTGCTAGTACTAAAGAGGATGATTTTAATGATGTAGTTAAGTTAGATAATTTTTAGAGCTTTTTTTATTTTACATAGGACAAAACTTAGATAAATTACTTTATTCTATTTTTCTAGTACTCAAGACAATGATGTTGAAGTTGTTAGTTTAGATAATATCTAACACTTGTTATTCTATTTTGTATATGATAGAACTTATATGGATTAATGGCTATGAAATTATGTTAATGAAAGTATATTTTAGAATCTCTATTAGTTTATATGCAATCTATAATTGATATTCTTTTAGTAAGATATTTTTATTTGCTTAATTTGAAGAAGAGCTTAATATTTATATATTTAAAAAAATTAAGTAAAACATTAAAGGTAAAATTCTTATTAAATTTAAAGTAAAAATTTTTTCTATAAAAGTGTGATGATTACAACCTCTGCTAAGTTAAAACTAACAAAATTTTTAACTAATTAGTGATAGTTTTTACCTCTACTAATGTAAAAGTAGGCTTGAGTAATAGGTAGTTTCAAATAGATTTAATCCTATATTTGAACCAGTCATATCACAAATGGATGAGGAAATAATAATTTGTTTCTAACCAAAAAAAGGTCAAATTGAAGTAGTTAGTTAATATACGGATTTTTTGGGTTTAGTTGTTCTAAATAGGTTAAAAGGAAATTCATTATCTTTAAGCTTTTTCTTTGTTGAAAGAAAAACTCATAGAAAAAAATTGCAAACTTATATTAGGAAGAGAAATAAATAAAGAAAATATTTAAATTTCATGTGTATCTAAGTTATTGGTGAATGAAAGGCCTATTTGGTATAAGAAAATTAAGAAAAATGATAAAAAAAAGAGAAGTAGAAGTTAACCAATGCATTCAACCATGAATGTTTAAGCAAAGAAGGAAATATGAGGAAAAGATAGATAAGTATTTTTTAATACTCACATTGTCCATTTATTAGTGATAAAGAAGATAAAGTCAAATAAAAAAAGTTTGAAGACGTCTACAATAGTGCAATGTGTAATATACACAAGAGAAAAGTTAGTGTAGTACAAGTGTACTTGACCTTAGTATAGTATTAGGTAGTTATAATTATAATTATAATATTATAATATTTATTATAAATTGACACCTTTTTTATCTCGTGATTGAGTTTGGATTTTAAAGAGTCACCTTAGTAAATCAATGAATATCCATTAGACTTTATTTTTTTTTAAGTTCAAGGCCCATTTTCAATTGAAATAAAACATAATTCGGTTAGTTATAATCAGATAATCGTATTTTGCTCGCCCTTAAGTAAAAGTTAGACCTTTTTTCAATAAATTAGCAATGATTTTAACCTTTGCTAAATGGAAAGTTAAAATTTTAACAATTAATTAATGATAGTTATAACCCCCTATTAAAAGCAATCAATTTTGTGGTGGTTACAGAAACCATTGCAAACCACTTTGCAAGAGTTAAAATTGTCATAAAATATAGCCTAAAACTATTGCAAATATAATCAATCTTTTGTTGTGGTAGTATTTAAATGTTGTATAACAAGACAAATTTTTTTTTGCATACATAAGGTATCTAATTGCAAAGATAAATGCTCCAAACTCCTTAATTTTTTCCCTTCTCTTTAATATGTTTTGTTTCTTTACATGATTTATACTATTTATTATTTAATAAATTTTTCTTTAAGAAATATTCTTTTCGTGGTTGTGACATGTTAGTCATACTCTTTGTGTTGCACATTTATCCTTTATTTCTCCTAATGATATTACATTACAAAATTAAAAATTTAAGATCTTATTACATAGTTGCTTACTTTTCCTCCTTTTTTTAAAGACAAAAAGATTAGATTTTTTTTAATTTGCACCTAAGTATTCTTGTACTTTTTGATATGAGACTAATCCTTTTTCAAGGTGAGATGTAAACTTCTCCTAACAGTGCCATTTAAAGTTATTATATTTTTATTTTTTGGATTGTTTCATTGCCTTGGAGATTTAGGCCTTTAATTAATTGAGACAACACTTAGGTGAGAAACTTATTCTCACCTAATATTTTTAGTGAAAATAAATTAATCATGCTTATCTTTATATTTTCCTAATAGCTTATTTTGTTGATAACTATATGGTTGAAATACTTGCTTTTGGTTATTACTTGTTGAATAATACTATTTAAAATTAAAATTTGTCACCTTCTATTCCAATATCAACTTATTATTGCATAACACTTAGTCTTTCATTATTCTATCTTTTGTAATTTTAGGTCTATCTATTTATTGCCTATAAAAATATTTTTCTACCTTTTGGTTTTTAAAAATAGAAATTTCTATTTGTCAACCATTTTCATAATATGTTTTTAAAAATTGTAATTCAAAATATGAAACTTAAAAATAGAAAATAGAAGCAATGTTTAGATTTTTTTTTACTTTTTTATGTTAGTTTTGTAATTAAATAAATTATTTCCTTGTTTGCAACATCAACCATTCTCTATTATTTATCTTACTCAAATTCAAAAATAATTTTTGAAAATAAAAAAGTAATTTTCAAAAATAATTTTTCAAAATATTTTTTAAAAAAATAGAAAAATATCTAAACACACCATTTGTATTCATTATATGCATAAGTCAATGTTTGTCTATATTAAAATCTAGAAAAGGTTAAGCTTAGAGCTTTAGTTTTTGGCAATTTAGACTAAACCAAATTTTTTAGAGTCTTGATGAAACATTTTGAGTATTCGTGGATCATACTTGCAATACACTCAATAATACATTAACTAAGTGGCCTTTTAGTAATTCTTCATATTGGCTTTGTGTAATATATTTTTCAGCCAATATCTTTAATTTAACTTAAAATGTAAGCAAATTTCTCTTGCTTATTTTCCCCTATTTTATTTTGGTCTATTTGGTGTATTAGGATTTGTGGTGCTTATTTGTATGTTTAAATTTTATTTTACTTTTGCACATAATGTTAGATTTTTAGGTAACGTTATAGGAAACTCGACCTCTTAAGAAGTTGAGTATTTCACTATTAGATTACCTTTTTTCAAACTTTAAAGCAAGTGAATAAAAATTTTAAAAAAATCACAATGCATTAAATGTAACCTAACGATGAAAACAATTAACTTTCTAAGAGGTTATGTAATATCCTAAGTCAGTTTTTAAAGTTTTATAAATTTCAATACCTATGAATATTTATTTATTTATTTAGTTAATAATTAATTTTAAATTTCTTTTGATATTTGAATTTTATTTAATTGGCTAGTATTGGTTCAAGGTCGTTTAAATATTTTTTATATAGATTTTCTTATAAGTCAGGAATATTTTAGTAATTATAAGTATAAAGATTTATAAAATTAATTATTTATGATTGATAATTTATTCATGGGAGATTGAAATATGTACTTTAGAATTTTCAAATTTGTCAAATTATTATAATATTTTATTGAAAATTTAAAATTTGAGAATACAAAATTTATGGAATAAATTGTTTGTATTGATAAATTATTTTTGGGGAATGGAAGAAGTTTAAAATAATTGGTTTAGGATTTTCAAATATATATACATACTTTCAAGTTAAGGGAAGATTAAAAATAATTGAGCAAAGAATGTAAATAAAATTTATTTTATAAAGCTAAGTTATTAAAATAAATTAATGGTTAGATCCACTTTGATTTAAAATGTTGGGTTAAGATTACAAAGAGAAATTAGTTAAAATAGGGCAAGAAGCATCAAATAAAAACCTGTGATTTTTTTTATAAAAGAAAATTTCCTCCTTTCTCTCTCTACCCCTTAGTTTCCCCTATCTTAACAGCACAACTCTCTCTCTTTAATTATTTAATATGTTAACTTCTTTATTTTGAGAAATGTCTCCCTTTTTCTTCACTACACACGACTTTCTATACCCTCACCACTCAATTCTCTCTCTCATTTCCATTGTCTCAACCTCTTTCTTCTCTTCCGTTCTTTTTTTTTTCTTTCTGCCAATGTCCTTTCCTTACCCAGCCACTATGAGCCATCTCTAGTTATGAGCTATGTCGCACTAGACAATACCTTGCCAATGATAAAATAGTGTAGTTAAAGGACGGTTAAGCAACATGAAAGCTTCTCTTCTTTCTCTTCTACCCTGTGACTCTCTCTTCTTCTTTCTCCAATTTTGGCATCACCAAATGCCACTATAGATGGTGTCACCTCCTCTTGGCTATGACTATAGCTACTAGCATGAAGGAAACCTTGCAAACATAATATGGTGGTAAGTTTTCTTTGTTAATAGGGTAGATAAAAAAACTCCTGCTTGTCGATAATTTGCTGCCTTTTCAACACTGGCGAGCTACTGATCACCCTTTTTAATGACGATGAGCAAGTTTATATCATAATATTTTAATATTTATGTTAATTTAATGGTTAATTTAAGAAAAAACCCCATTTGTGCATTTTTATGATATGCGATCGTAGATATGAAAAATATAATTTTTGCTATAAAATGCTAAAATAGAATGACTAAAGTATGAATGGACTATTTTATCCTATTTTTACAATAAATACATGTATGATTTAGAGAAACCTATTTTATGTATGTTTAAGATAGGCAATGATAGCCTAGAAAAATATGATTTTTATACCATAAAATGTTTAAATAATATAAGTAAAGTTATTCTAGAGCATTATATGATAGTATTTTCAATTATGATTATATATTTTAGAAAATCCATGTTGTAAGTAAATTTACATATATGATGATGACCTTGTAGAAAAAGAATTTTATGATATATAATGTTGAAATAAGATAATTAAACTATTTCTAAGGTGTCATTTTCCAATATTTTATGGATGAGAATTTGATTGAAGAAAACCTTATTTTATAATATTACTTGAATACTTAGTATAGTAGTTATAAAAATAAGGATTTATGATAAGAAATATAATATTAGCATATTTAGAATATTATTATATTATCAAGGTAAGAGTTCCTAATAAAAATGATTTTTTAGTTCCTTTACAGAAAGTTAAAGATATAAAGAGATAGATGTATAATTTTTTATAGTAATACGAGTAGTAATGTTTTGAAGGTTTAGTACTTTGATTTGGAAAAGTCATTGTATACGAGAATTTCTAATATTTTGATGATAAGTTTAAGAGAAAATAAATAAAGTGAAGATCTAGGATAATTTTACAATATAGTTAGATTACCAGTTAATATTGGCAAGAATAAGGAATGCTATTATACTATAATTTGAACAAGGATTTGTCATATGTGGAAAGAAGATAAGTAATATTTATAGAATTTTAATTTATTATTATAAATTATGATAATAGGAGAGAAATGTGGAAATGATGATTATGGATACTTCAAAACTTCCAAGGTTGAATCAATATTACCAGGTGAGTATATATCTCACCACATCTTAATATCTTAATAAAAAATAATTTAAATATTGTGAATTGAATTCTTTTGCTTGATAGTATAAATTTCCTATTCATGTATATATATATTCGTGTATAAATTCAATATCATGGAATAAGAATAGTTAGCTATCTAACTACATGTTAATTAACTAGAGTACGTAACGGAAGCATAATATTAATATTTCTAACTATTGATGGATTATGATTAAGTTTTAATGATATTTGTATATTATTTATGAATTTTGCCTTAGATGACATTGAAAATTGTAAACAATTATAGAGCAATGCTTTGAAAGCTAAATGCTTATGATTAAGCTCTCTTATCACTTATATGCTGAGGATTATAATGTGAATTATACCATAAATGACACTAAGATTAGAAATGTGATAGGGCCAATGATGTGAAAGTCAAATGGAAAATTCCCGACAAATAGTTATGGAGGATATAATATTGATTTGAGAGTCGAATAGGAAATTCTTGGCGTACAGTTAAAAAATTTATAATACTGCCTTGAAAATTAAAAAGTGATTATATGTATGTTTACTGTAATTGAATGTGTTATATGATGTAATGTTGGAAATTATCTGTGCTTAAATATCACTATTTGACATAATTGCAACAACTTGATGTGATTATGATGATTTGTTTATATTTGAGCCTTATGGTTGTTTGTGATTATGATGTTTACCTAGAATGTGTAATACAAGACATGATAATAATATTATGTACTAATGGATAATTGAGTCTCCTATGATTCATAATATAAGATACAAGGTTATGTGTAAGAGAACTTCCATTTCGAAGCATGGTTTCATATATTTCTAAAATCTAGGAAAAATGGGTTTGTTAACATGTTAATATTAGTATATGTTTAACTTGCAAATGTTAATTATAAAATTGATCTCCTATAAATTAGTGGTAGATATATGCTCACTGAGTTTCTATAACTCATTCTAATTATTTCTACTTTTTTCTAGGTTAAGAAAGCTATTTAAATTATGTCTCATGCATGGAGAATCAATATCATCTTGCTAAAAGATTTAATAGTTAGGATTAGAATCAACATTGAAATAGAGATTTATTAACTATTGAATTGATTATATATGTAAAAGTTTGAAACTATATTGTATTGTGTGAATGTTTATTGCTGTTATATCTAGAAATAATGCATGTTTTATATTTAGGGCATGTGAACTTTGAGAAGTATCTAAAAATAAGGGAGCCTCTGTCCATTTTTCTATAAAAATTTAAAGTGAAAATTTAAGTCTCCCACAAAATTTGGAAGCTTCTATTAGATAAAAGAAAGTGAAAAAGTGTTAAGGCTTATAGAATTTGAGTATTGGGATCTGCATTGGTTACAATTGAAATTGGGTAGTGAGAAGTTAAGTTTCCCATATCATTACCTTAATTTTTTTGGCATTTAAAGTATTGAATTGTTATATGGATATGGATATTCTCTTCATACTAGCTCCACATAACTAAATTTTTAACTGGTCCTATATGTAATACCCTAATAGAGTAAGAAAATTTAAAAAGAAATTTTGAATAAAAGCCATCCTAATAAAAACTTGGTAACATAATTGTGTAAAGTTTAGGAAAACTATAAAGATAGTTTGATGGTTTGTTTAGGAAATTTTTTTGAAAGATTTATATTAGGCATTTGTATAGGTCAAAATATTATAAAAAGCCTAAACATTGAGTTTAAAAAAATTATATGGAAGCCTAATAGGAAATTAGGAGCCCAGATAACCTAAAATCAGCTTAGGTAGTTTGTAAATCTAGAGATAAAGCATGAAATTGAAATAAATCATTTTGGTTTGCTTAGATTGATTTAGCATAACTTTTTAAGTTTAAATATGATTTTTGGAATTGAAAATTTTAAGCCCAAACAAGGCCTAATCTTATAAAGAGAAGCTTATGGCATTTTGGTGAAAAAGTAAAAAATTAAGGGCATTTGTTAGCAAGCACTTCTAGGCATTTTATTTGGCTGAATTTTAGTGAATTTGATAAGAAAGTATTTTGATTTTAGGCTAAAAAAACTATGCTCCATGTGCTGAAATTATCAACAAAATTTAAAAAAAATAAGAGAAGGAAGCTTATGATGGAAGCCTTGGAAATTAAGATCTTATATAAAGCCTTTTAGGTCTTTTTTTTGGCATACTTTTCTACTCCTCTTCTAAGCCAAAACATGAGCTTTCCAAGGATGTTTCATTAGAGTTTTCAATTTTCTAGCTTTTCCAAGATGCTTTATCAAATGTTAGCAAAGTAACCTTAGTTCTTTTTTATCTCCTTCAAGTTTTGATGTCAATTTCATCTCCAAAATTTCTAGAAATTGAGTTTATTGTAGTGATGTTGTTCTTTGCTATTCTAAGTGGTCTTTAAGAAATGAGAGACTCAAGAAGTTAAAGTAAATGACAACTAACCCTTATTCAATTGAGTTTTTCATGAAAGATAAAAAAATTTGATGACATTTGCCATTATAGATGTAAATTGAGTTGTGATGCTAAATAGTTTGATTTTAATATTATATAAATGTTAATATAAGGATATGATATTGGTATTATAGTTTTAAGATGAGTAAGAGATGATTTATTAAGTTTTTCCTTAAGAAACGATCATAGGAAAATTATATAAATAAAATTTTGTTAAAAAAGTTTAATGGTATATTTATGTTTCACTTTGGAATCTAGGGTTAGAAATTGTTTAAATGTCAAATTTTAGTATAATCATATTACCAATAGTATTAGGATAGGCGTGGAAAAATTTAGGAATTTTTAGAAAAGTTTAAAATTATAAAAAGTGCAATTGAATGGACCTTGGTTACAATAGCTTGAAATAGAATTCTAGATTCTATATGTTTCTATTTGGTACTGTTGTTCAATAATTTGATTAACAAAAATTAGATTAATTAATTTTATTTAATTATTAATATGTTAGTAAGCTTACATAGAAATTTGATAGTAATTGGATTTGATTGGGATGCGCAAAAGGCCTCTTTCCTATAACAACTCCAAAACTACCAAGAATTAGTAATTTTGAGTTTATGGTTTTGTGTGAATAGTACCAACATGTTAATTTTGAGAAATAATTGAAGTTTCTCACTAATTAACATGATAGGGATGTTATATCAAAATTTAGTGATAATTGAAAGTGATTTAGATATTAAAAGGAGGCTTTTCTTGTGATTACTTTTATTTTGTTCTATTTGACTTTCTTCAATTTAGTATTGAGTGAACATTATCCAAGAATGATTAAGCAGTGAGAAAATTATTGTTTAATATACACTAGTATGCTAGAAGTATTAAATAAAGCTTAGATAAAAATTTGAATGAATTTAGGAGCTTTAAAAGGCATCAAACTATGGAAATACTCCATATTATATAGCAAGTTAAATGCTTGATTATTCTTGCTAAGTGATGTTGTTAGGAATTGAAGTTTAAGAAATAATTAATGATGCTAGGATTATAATTGATAGTTGTGCAAAATAGTTAAGTGTTATCATTGTCTTGAATAAAAAAGATTATGTATCAATCTTAATATAATGTTATGTAAGGTTGAAAATTGAAAATATATGATAATGGCAAGATTTTATAGCATAGTTAGTATTTTCACCATACCCAATAAATTTAAAATAAGTAATTAATGCTATAGTCGACATTATAACATTAATAAACATGAATTTACGTTGTAGGGAAAGTTATTCATCTTTCATAGAGAAAGAGAGGGGTGGTAAGGGTTGGAGGAATAAGGTTGGTAGCTCAATGCCTAGGGTGATGGGGGATAATGTTGGATTGAAGATATAAAGAGAAACTTATATACTGATTATTGTCATTTTTTGGAGTAATCTTTGTAAACATTATATAGGAAAGTTATAATAGATATAACAGAGCTAAATTAAATCATTGTTTAATTTGCATCATTATATACATATATATTTGATCTATTATGGTGAAAATACTTCTTAGAAAAGGAGAAAAGTAGCTGATCACTAAGTATTTTAATACTCATACTCTTTGTTATTGATCTTTTATTTATAAATTTTAAGCATAGATCACCAAAAAATGATGATATTTATACAAGAACCTTTTTATCACCTTGGGAAATTTTTCAAGTTATATTTCATTATAGATTCTAGATGACAGCAATGAGGTCTTGTATTGATTATTCTATAGGACTAAAAAAATTGAATTCTGAATTAAATTCTTTTATCATTAATTTTATTTTGCCTAACCATTCATAGGAAGGCATATTTAGTAGTTCTAGTTTTGTTAATATGCCAAATCCTCTATCTTTTTCATCTATTGAATCTGATCCTGAGGAAAATTCTAAATAGAAATAAGATAGGTCAAATTAGGAGTTTATCTACTTACAACTTTTGTATGTAAACTTTTATTTTTGAAAAAATTTAGGCCTCATCTTAGAACTCTTTTTATGTATGTAAATTATATTTTGAATTTTCAATTGCATATGTAACTAATTCTATTTTCTATAAATGCCTATCTCTATCTTTAGCCACATTAAGCAATAAAGAGTCAAAAATATTAAAAAAGCTTGTAAGGATAGATGGCTAGTAAATTAATACTAATCAAGTATTTTTATGCTAGTCAGATTATTCAAAAGTCAAGTCATGATACTATACCCTAAACTTATATGGCATTTGGTTTGACAAATAAGAATTTTTCCCTAATATCATTATTTTCTCTAACTTACTAGAAGTTAAACTTAAGGTTGGTCGTTTTATGATGTAAACTATTGTTGAAATGATATCATAATAAATGATAATCCTTTTGAAGATGATTGATATTTAAATCTTACTATTCCAACCATTACTTATAATACACAAAGAGCAGATATAGCATTCAGTTGAGATTTGCACTTAACATGTCATCTGTTGAAGCATATGAGAGATCCACTCATTTAGGCATAAAAAAAGGATTATCAAATCAAAATCAATATCATTAAACCATTTCCAATGATTGTCTCTAATGTTCTAAATTCAATTTTAATTTTTTAATAGAGATTTTAATAATATATTATTATTACATAATTTTTAATTATTCTAAAACGTAACCAATAAGTAGGTTACTATTAAAAATTTTAGCAAATATAAAAATAAGAAATAAGATATACACTACATGAGATCATGCTATAATTACATAATATAACTAATAATGAATTTTAAATACAAAAAGATAACTATTTTCTCAAGAAGAAATGTAGAGTCAACTCCATTAAAATTTTAAGCAGGAGAAAACTAAAAAAAATGCAAAATTCTTTACAACATACTAATTATTGTAATCAACATTTAAATAGGAATGAAATTAAGAAATAATAATAACAATAATTACCTTCTCCTTTCCTTATTATCTATCCCAATTAACTAATTTTACATATATTAAAAAATAATTTAATTTTTTTATTTTTAGTGAAATTTCTAAAATTA
Organism: Sindora glabra; assembly: GCA_020226215.1. NCBI lineage: Eukaryota > Viridiplantae > Streptophyta > Magnoliopsida > Fabales > Fabaceae > Sindora > Sindora glabra. The sequence goes on along the minus strand of CM035235.1, from coordinate 33,171,465 downwards.
CTCTCTATGCTTAAAGTTCAATATAGTTGAAGATAAAAAGAGAAATTTGATGAAATAAATGTAAGTGGATTGAGAGTGTAGAATAATAAAGCTTTTATTAATAAAAAAGAAAGGTAAAATGAAAAAAATATTTAATATCTCACTAATATTTTAAAGTGATAGATAAAGATGAACCAAAAATTATTTAAAATATGATAGATAATAAAGAATGGAGGGAGTATAATTGAAACAAAAGAATATGAAATAAAATTATGTAAGAAATTGATGAATATTTAATATAATATGCTAGTTAATAATTATTATTTAAAGATATTTAAATAACAAGGATAATGCCAACGATTACCTCAGGGGAATGGTTAGTTAAGATATAATTATTAGCCCCTAATTAATAATAGAACAATTGATATTATACCATAAATTAATTAGGGGCTGACAATTACACCATAACTATCACCCATAAAAAAAATACTAAAAACTAATTTTAAACATTTAAAATATGTAACTATTTTTTATCATATTCAATTGACAAATCTATAATAAACAATCCCTTATCAAAAGATGTCATTGTTTATTCCATTAAATATTGAAAATGAAAGTTAAAAAAATCACTAAAATGTAGTAGTTATACTAATTAACATTTTAGTAAGATAATAAATTGAGGAACATTAATAACAAATAATAATTATATTTGTGAAATTAATGCTAACTAATAATTATATTAATTGTCAACATTATTTCAGAATTATAAGTTTTGATCAAATTAATGTCAACAATAATTTTAATTAAAATAGGAGAATGATTAAAAAAAGTGAGAAATTGAGAATATTTAATTTAATGTATTAGTTGATGGTGATCGTTGAAGAATATTTTTTAAAAAATATGAAATGTTAGTGTCAGACAATTTCAATTCTTGAATGTATAATAAATAATTTTCTAATAAAAGATATAATATTTAATTCCATTAAATTATTAAGTACTATAAATAGAAAACTATAAAATAATAAGAAACTTATTATAAAAAACTAATTATTTTGATAAACATTTAAATAAGTAAGAAATTGTCAAATATTAATAATCAATAATAATTATAATTATGCAATTAATAAGTAACAATAATTATAATTAAAATTGGGGAATATATGATAAAAATAGGTAAGAAATTGAATATTTAATTCATTGTGTTAATTAGTAGTCATCAAGATGCTAAAAATTGGTGTAGATAAATATGATGCCAACCATAATTAGAATTGCAAAACTAATGGTTAATAATTATATTAATAGTCACCATTAACATAGAATTAAATTTTTTTATTAAATTAATGACAGTCAATAATTATGATTAAAAATGAGAAATATGTGACGAAAAAAGGTATGAAATTGAAGGACATTTAATTTAATATGTTAAATAATCGTATTCTTTGGAAAGATATTTGACTATAAAATGTTAAAAATTTATGAGATTTGTATCAATAAAAAATACTAAAGTCAACTTCATTAAATGATTAAATATAGATAATGTAAAATTAAAAAAATTAAAAAAAATTATTACTAGAATTCTTACAATATACTAAAAAATCATACATATAATTTTTTTTTACCAAAAATCTAATATAAAATTGAATTTTATTTTCATGAACTTTTCACCTTAAACTTGTGTTATAACCATATTTTGTATAAGAGTTCGCCCATATGAAAAACAAAATAATAATTGAATTAAAATACTTGCACTACTTTCTATATGGTATCTAGCAATTTATTTTATTCAACTTTAAGTTTGATTTTTAATTTATGTCTACAATGTCAAAACTTAAAAATCAGCAAAAAATAAATTATATAAGTGTTAAAGGTGAATGAAATAAAATTAAAAAAATATATCATAAATTACAAAATAAATAAAATTTTAAAGTAATTACATTTTTTCTATATAAGATCTCATTAGTAAATAATAAATTCTCAATCTCTTACATAATTCTTAAATTTATCAAATATATATTTAAAAATAAAACTAATGGCAATGCTAAATCATAGAATTTAATTAAGCACATCCAAAAAAATTAGGCTCTATGCCATCAAAATATTGAACATAGACATACCAAGTTTTAGGAAAAATTAATTCATTACTTAAGATTATTTGAATGATGTAAAATGGAAAGGAAATAAATATCAAATATGCATTATAAAATAGCAAATTATATGATTGCTTAAATATTATAAAGTCCGTAATCATTGCATATAAAACAAATGGTTGATCCTAATGAATCTAAAAAGAAAATCCAATTCAAATATACAATGTTAGGAGATAAAATTTGAAATTCATAATCATATAAATCATTTATATTAAAAAAATTAATCATTAAGATCAAATACAAAGAAAACTAACATACATTGGGCAAGAAAAATTTGTTATAGTAAAAAACTTGGCAAATTCTTTTCGAATTCATATGAAAAGCAAAATCAAAATCAATTAATTATATGACACGAACTAATTTCTTTTCATAAAACCTAATGATTTCTTCTCTCTTTAATGTACCTACAAGATAGAAAGGAGGGAGTAGAGTAGGGCTAGCTACCTTCATTACTATTTATATTATTCTCTCTTTACTACATTATTAACTGTAGCATCGAAGAAGTCTTTTGCTCCATTCTTTCTATCTTGCAATTACATCAAAGAGAATGGAAATTATCATAACCTATAAATCAATCAACGATATATTTACATGATAAAGGCTTAGTGGAACAAAGAGGGATGATAATGGTGGTGCTAGGCATATGATATGATGGGTTAGCAACAAAGGAAAAAATAAAAGATGGCAAATGGAAGAGTTTTTATAGAAGCAATAGCTAATAAAAGACTTTAATGGAATGTTAGCCATCATTAAGAATAAAATGGAAAGAAGTGGCAAGCAAGAGTGAAGAGATACTTGTAATGGTGGGAAAGAAAATGAAAGAAAAAAAAGAAAGAATAAGCTAACATTCAATTAGAGGGGAGATCTAAGGAATAAGGAGGATAAGAGATAAGATCCAAGAAAAAAAGAAAAGAAAAAAAGAAAAAAGTGATGAAGTGATAGAGTGAAGATATGATATATACTTCCTAATTGAATACACAGGTTAGGTGAAAAAATATAAATATAAACACACACACACACACACACACATAAAGTAATAAGTAATAAATACATAGCTAGTAATAAAATAAAAAAATAAGGGATGAAAAGAACAAAAAAAAATTCAAACGAAAGCGATATGGGTAGAAAAAAGACAAGAACTTATATATATAGTATTGATTTTTTTATTAAATTCCTCTATTATTTCTCATAATTTCATTCTATTTTTGATTAGATTCTTATAATTTAAAAGTTTTGAATCAAATTCTTATATCTATTTTCCAAGTCTGATTGGGTACTTTTTACTAATTTTTTAGGTAAAATTATGTTATAAATCCTTATAGTTTCATACTTTTTTAAATGGGTCTTTATAGTTAAAAAGTTTTAAATTGAGTATTTATACTTTTATTAAATTTTTAATTGAGTCACTATCATAAACCTTTCATTAATTTTTCCTAACGAGTGAGCAAAATGATGACTAGGCCTGAATTATGCTTACTTAGACTTACCAATTAGTTGCCATAAAACCTTTACTATTGCTCACATATGAAAGGAAGCTTTGCTTCTTACATGACTTGAAATTGACATTCTTTCTCCCAAATTTTGCAAAATTAAGGTTTTGAAATGGTGGAGATTTCCTTGTGACAATCTAAACCTAGTTATAAGCTATATGAAACCCATTATTTGATTTCCACCAGTTGAATTCTTATCTTACTCTAACATAGACAAGTATGCATGGAGATTCAAGGAAGATATCATGTACTAAAAGTAGAAAATGGCATTTTATTATTGAAAGTAGAAGAAAGAATTTTATTTATTAAAGTAGAATTTATTTATCAAAGGGAGTATACATTAGCCCATTTGCCTTTCACCTTATATAGATGAAGACTAAGAAATATCCTATAACAAATATCTAATACTATCCAAGCCATATTGTATAGGCTTTTATGAGCTTGACTTTAAGATGATGGTGGCGACAACTTAAATAGATCATCTACAGAGAAAAAACATGAAGGGGTAAGTTCAAGGTTTAGTGAGTAATACTTTAACATAATCAATCATGGCAATGAACATAAATTACTAACCAGATTTATCATCTTAAAGTCATAGACACTATAATAACATATTTTCTAACACAAGATTTATTAGAAAATAAGATGTTCATTTATAATGATTTGAGCTTATCAATTCTCTCATTCACCCATACATATTCAACCATATATATTTTAATCACATCATATACATAGCAATAAAATAGGAAAAAATATATAAATCTCTTTATGTTTTTTAGGTCATTCTTATTCCTTGATAAACTCCTGAATTATGCTTACTTAGACTTACCAATTAGTTGCCATAAAACCTTTACTATTGCTCACATATGAAAGGAAGCTTTGCTTCTTACATGACTTGAAATTGACATTCTTTCTCCCAAATTTTGCAAAATTAAGGTTTTGAAATGGTGGAGATTTCCTTGTGACAATCTAAACCTAGTTATGAGCTATATGAAACCCATTATTTGATTTCCACCAGTTGAATTCTTATCTTACTCTAGCATAGACAAGCATGCATGGAGATTCAAGGAAGATATCATGTACTAAAAGTATAAAATGGCATTTTATTATTGAAAGTAGAAGAAAGAATTTTATTTATTAAAGTAGAATTTATTTATCAAAGGGAGTAGACATTAGCCCATTTGCCTTTCACCTTATATAGATGAAGACTAAGAAATATCCTATAACAAATATCTAATACTATCCAAGCCATATTGTATAGGCTTTTATGAGCTTGACTTTAAGATGATGGTGACGGCAACTTAAATAGATCATCTACAGAGAAAAAACATGAAGGGGTAAGTTCAAGGTTTAGTGAGTAATACTTTAACATAATTAATCATGGCAATGAACATAAATTACTAACCAGATTTATCCTTTTAAAGTCATAGACACTATAATAACATATTTTTTAACACAAGATTTATTAGAAAATAAAATGTTCATTTATAATGATTTGAGCTTATCAATTCTCTCATTCACCCATACATATTCAACCATATATATTTTAATCACATCATATACATAGCAATAAAATAAGGAAAAATGAATAAATCTCCTTATGTTTTTTAGGTCATTCTTATTCCTTGATAAACTCCAACCTTGTCCCTCCAATTTTAGCTTTATTCTTTCACAAAAGGTTACCAGTTGACTGGGCATGGTATTTCACACTTTCCCTATTACACTATTACATAACATAATTTACATCCAATCTCTTTCTCATATTATAGCTTAAGCAATGATCATTATCTTTCTTTCACAACAATACTATGCCTTAGCAATGATCATTATCTTTCTTTCACAACAATACTATGCCTTAGTGTATAGCTATACAACTCAATTCAATTTATAAGTAACATAACAATTTCAGTTCACATTATATATCACATATTCTCATTATTTAAACACAGTTTATTCTTATCAATATGTAATATTTCAATACTAGGAACCTTATCCATAAATCACATTTAATAGTATAATGTTACCTATGCCTTATTATGTAACTCAAGTATTGATATCATAATGATTCAATTTGTAACATGATTTATAAATCATTACATTACCATGACTATTTATATAGTCTTAAATATCCTTTCAACATCAATTATTCCATTCATATTTATTTGTAACAAAAATTCAATATTCATATGATTAAAAGTGACAAAATCTATATTATTATGCTCACAATTTATTTTATACATAAACATACACTAAGATGATCATTTATGTTAAATTTCTATCCTAATTAATTTTCACCACATTTAGCATGTTCATTTAGTATCTATTTGATATAAAATAATTTTATTTGTTAGCATATAATTCATATAATGAAGTTTAATGCAAGTAAAATCCTTAAAATATACAAATTTCCAAATGGAAACAAGGTGAATAACCTACCTACTCGATTTAGCAAAAAGGAATCACATACAAGCTTTATTAAATCAATTGTGCAATTAATTCTAAGTTCTTAATTTTTAGTTAGGGCAAAGGTTAATCGACATTGTAATTGATTTAGTATAGGGATTTACATACTAACGATGCTTAATTGATTGTTTATATGATTACTTTAAGAACTTAACTTAATTTTGCTGATTTTTCATTGTATATTTACTTTCTTTCACCTTAAATCTCACCCATAACATCAAATAATCCACCAAATCATCAAGATTCATAATAGACATGTGAAACTACTCAAATTAATCATAGTATTCACTATTTCTATGCTAGAAGTAACAATTCAAGCTAAGTTTATCTAAAAAACTTATAATAGTCAATATAGGAGAAATCTTATAAAATAATCAATTATTCAAGTAGAATGCTAACTTAGTATAGGAGAAGTGTTAGAAAGCTAGAATTGGGATTGATTACTCCTAATTATTCAAAACCATCAAAATGGATGTTAGGGTTTATATTCCTTTTTTGAGCTCCACACATAGATTTCTCTAAATCCATGAAGAAAATTAAAGAAAGATTAAATAGAAAGAAAGATTTGGATGTCTTTACCTTAATTATAGGAAGAAATTAATGAAGATCTATACTATTTTTACTTAATTGATGAAGAAAATTGAGAAAAAAGAAGAAGAAGATGGAAGGTGGGAGGAAAGGGTTAGGTTTTGAGAAGAAATAGGAAAATGATAAAGATAGGTTGAAATTAAGGTTAAATAAGGGTAAGGATATTTTCATCATTTTTCTTTAAATCCTATCTATACTTACATACTCATTAATAATAACATGTTAAATATTTTTAATCATTTATTTTTCCTTATTTATTTCCATAAAATCATCATTCCAAAACTTACTAAAATATTAAACTTTATTGTAGTTAACATCTTATTCATATTTATTCATCAATATCTAATTCATACTAATTTCATTTTACATAAAGACCTATAAGTCATTCTAATTATTTTACATTTTGTCGGGGAGATACATAGAGATGGAGGTTTCTAATGTTAGTAGCAACAAATGATAATGTCATTTATGCAACTGTGGGGAGTAGCTGCTTTTGCTATCCTTGAAGATACAAAGTAATCCTAGTCAAAAGTTCTTGTGACGCCAAAGTTACAAGTAAAAAAATGGCATATGTTTTGTTATCGATCTCTATTCTATTTTTTCTTTTTTAAAAGGGATCTTTTATTTCTAAACTTGTACTATCATGGATACTTTGAATGGTTAGACCATCATTTTGAAGATATATTAAGCAAAAGAGGTTATTTTAGAGCAAGAAGTAATCATATCCTACTTGGAAAAGATAGTGAAAAACTTGAAAATGTGCTTAGCCTATAGTTTGCTCATGCTATTGATGGTTGCAATGTGATTGTCACATTTTAGCAAAAGAACATAGCTTGGAATTTTTACATTATGGAAATGAAGCTTAGTATAGGATTTATGTGTAAATAGGGATGAAATTGTAATATTTAGGTTGTTAGGTTCTTATTAGTTTTGAAATTCGTGCAAAATAGTTATAATTTTTTTTATTAACATTATTAAAAAATTTTGTAAAAAATATGAATGAATTTCCTCTCCCATATTTATTCTAGTTGTTATCATTTTTATTGTTGTTGTGCCAATATTATTCATGTGCTCTTTCCTGATTTTTCTAAAATTTAGAATTCTAAGCATTTACACATAAATTACATTGAAAGAAACTATATTTTTGTTACTATCATTTTATTATATTCACATGCTCATCCTCAAATTTATGAAAAACATAATTCCAAGTATTAACAGATAAACTAGCTATAAAGAAAACCATATTTTTGTTGCTAACATTTTACTGAAAGGAAGCAATGAAACATAAGCATTTATTGTTACAGTAGTTATGAAGAAAAAAAAGGGAGAAAAAGTAATAATAACAATCTATATAATTCACTTCAACATGAAGTTAAAATTACTAAAGTTGTTGCAGCTACATACATTAGAAATGTTATTTATAGAAAGAAAGGAAGATAACATCATATTAGGAGTTTAACTGAGAATAAGCCTAGTTTTTATAACATTTGACCCATCTAACATTAACAAAATAGAGCACTAGTGCCCATTGATATAAAGATGGAAAATACTAGTCCCAAAATCTTCACTATATGCTTCACTTAATATAAATGCCCATTTACATAAAAAAAAACAAAAATATTATCTAGCATTTCTTAACATCACTGTAATGTGTTTCAAATAACTAAAAAGATAATAGGCCTAAAAATAAAAAATGGGAAATTAATGCCCTATGACTAGTTAGTAAAAGCTAGTTAAGAGATATTTATTAACTCTTATGTTCCACTAATGCCCGCTATTGCCTTCCTCTTCACTTTTAGCTTGCTTTTTAATGTTTTACCCTTAACAACATTACTTATGTTGCCATTACCCCATTCTTCTCAATTGGCTACAAGCTTGTTACACTTACCTTTGTAACTACCTCTTACAAGATATGCCATTCTCAATATCATTGTTAAATTTTTTACCTTAACTATGCAAATTCTTTAATTGTGTCCATATTTCTGGCACTTTGATTATCTCAGGCTTGTTCTAACTTTTCTTAACTTCTAAGCAAGCTCAATTTCATTAGGCTTTTTTCTTTTAAGTCTTTTAAGTCTACCTACTAGCCTTTTAGGTCTTAAAGAAAAGATATGGCCTTGGTTAAAGCAAGCCATAGGTTTTTTCCATTTATAAAATACACAATAAGTTCATAGTAAGCCTTTAAGTGGCTAGGAAGTTATAGTTACTAATGTAATTCCTTGGCTCATCCCTTATAAAAAAAGATACATGCATAAGTATGCCCACAAGTTAAGCTATTTAACCTTTAAAAGTTACAACTATAATACCCGCTTTGCAGATACATAACAAACTTATTTGTAAAATTCTTAACCTTAAACTTGTAACTTTTAGCCTAATTAAGAGTCTATTTGCCTAGTTTTTCTATCACTTTTTCCAACTTCTTAATGGTTTAAGAGTCACCTTCCCCTTTTATGCCTTACGTTTTTCTCTTTTCTTAACAAACCTAAACATCTAGTAACATTTAATCCACTCCAGCATTGTGATGATTAGTTTATCTCTTTCCTCTAATATTCTTTCATTGAAAGTCTTTGAGATATTGTTTATTATCATATCATTATAGGTAATAAAGGAGAAATACAATTAAGCTTATTGCTTTAAGTCAATCCTAGTCAGATGATTGTAATTTTTAGCTTTCACATTCTTTAACTCTTTTATTTTTTTTATTCTCATAGCCTTCTATAGGTTGCCTTTGCAATAACTAACACCAAGTTTCTTAACATAGCTTTTCCATTTATATTGGCCTAAATATGTTTCACATAATACATATCATTCACCCAATACCACGATAAAAAAAGGCAACATATAATTAGGATAAATTTGTAAATCATATCATAAATTTTTATTACTTGTGTTCAACTTTCATTGTTCTAACATTAACCTATTCTATTGCAAGAATAATCCTTTATAATTTCAAGCAAGAAAACATTAATCAATATTAGATTAGTGAAAAATAAGTACATATATAAAGGAAAATTAGAAAAAGATAAGATAGCTTTTATTAGTTAGAAATAAAGACCTATTTTTTTCCTTTAATATCTTCTAGTAGAATTATTAGAAATTAAAGCCAAGTTTCCTTTGTTTTAGACTTAACTATAGCAATTACCAAGGGAAAATATTGATTATTTGTATTCTTGGCTATTGTAATAGTAATGACCCCTATATATGCCTTTTAAATGGTAACTATTAGGTCCAACCTCACTCTATTAGCAATAACTTGATTATTAGGCCAAGATTAGCCTTTAACACCTCTTCAACATAAACTTACAATTTTGAATATTGTTCCTTGTACATCTTATTCATTCTTTCCAGTACCTTTCACCTAACCCAATATGCTTTATTTATAGAAATCTTGCATATGTGTTTCTTCTTCACTATTTCAATTATGTTAGCAATTTTTATTCTTTAGTTAACAAATGTGTTTTCCATAATCTTCTCAACTATCCTATCAGAAAAGATGAAGTGCCTTTTAATAGTTTTAACATAAGCATGCTTGATGTGTAAAGTCTTTAGCCTATATCTATCATTTCCTAAAACTTTATTCATAGAATAAAGCCAATCATAATTTTTAACTTAGCATTTAATCTTATACCTTGTCTTGTCCTTAGGCTTCATTATAATATCCCTTCAATAAAAGGCACCACTCTTTCATGGCACTATTAAATTCTTCAATAGATTTGAATTGTAACCTTTTCTTCCACTTAAAGTTTGCACTCATTTCTATAGGATTATACTTTTGATATTTTGGATGCAAAGGTTCCTTAATCTCACCCTTTGAATTCAACCTAAAATTGCTGAGTGACTTAATGTCGTAATCATTTTTAAATGGTTTAACAATAGGATTAAATTTTGTAGTCTTACTTGGAAACCTTATTTTCCAACCTTTCTAACTTCTTCTGTAGCCTTCTTTTCAATCTACTTGTCTCTATTTTCTTTGTCCTTAAATATTTCATTATTACCATGTTACAAAGAATCCTTAGCATCTGTATTTATATTATTGTCAAAGTAATCATCATCATCTTTATCATTAACCCTACCATTAAATATAATGTTCCCTATACTTCTATCATTATTACTTTCTTCATACTCTACTTCACCATCCTCACTATCATTTACATCTTTAGTTGTTGCTTTAAAAAATTTATTAGCTCATCCTCACTATTTTTATAACTAACATTAATACTACCTTTAATAATAAGTTCTATTTTTATTGACACAACGTCATTTCCATGGTTATACCCATGAAAAATAAATACATCAACCATTTTCAAGTTCCTCTATAAAGCAATCCTAGCTAAAGTAAGTACATCATTGTCATCTTTTATCTTAACTAGCCTCCTTAATTCATACTTATTTGTAGCATACCAAATTTTTACTATCCTTTTATACCCTAAATGCTTTAGTGCAATAGTTAATTCTTGAAGAGATCACTCCTCTAATTTGTAATCCTTTAGATCATATTTCCTATTACCAACATAATATAAAAGGTTAGTCTTAATTAGCTCACCTCTATGGTGAATTATCATTGAAATGTTCCCTTACCAATAAGATTCAACTTCAATGCTATAATTTATTTTACAAGTAAAATCAATGTTATTGGAATCAATTAGTCAGTTTATTTAACAATAAAACTTTTTCAAAGTCAACACTTCATTAGACCCTTATATTATAAATTATATAGACAAGGTATTCCTATTCAATATTTTTGCAAAATAAAATTAATGTTATATAATAATGAAATGAAGGTTATTTAAGGGTGGTTTAGTTTACACTTCTAACATTAATAAACTTAGCACCCAGGGTACTAGCATTGCTACACTTCTATTATTAAACAACTAATAGACAATTAACAATGAACAAAACCTATAAAAAATGATGCAATTTTATGCCTATATCTTGAATAAAAACATGAATAAACAATGCAAAAGCTAAGTAAGGTTTCGTTAGAAATAGGAAAGACAAAAGCTAGTAGTTGGGATGTTAATAAACAATAAAAAGTTAAAGTAATAATAAACACCTTGTTCCCACCTCATATTTGATCTTAGCTCCAACTTATGTATGACACCCTTAATGTTTAAAATTTTAAATATTCATTAACCTATTGCATCATTTTTAGAATTTTAGAATTTTATATTGTGAAAGGAAGGGCTAATTAATTAATTATTATGGTAAAAAGTCCAAAACGTGGACTTTATATGGAATGAATAAATTTTGATAGAGAAAAATGTGATTGCATATTGAGGAAAGAGGATTAAATAATTAAACAAGTTTTGAATAAAATCTTATGTTAATAAAAATAAATTATTTTAGTTGGCTTTGGAAAGGAAAACTTAAAAGGATTGGTAAAAAAGAATGGTTGGAATAAAAAAAATTAAAGGTTATAAGTAAGAATATGAATATGAAAGAGATTTAAGATGAAAATACCCCTACCTTTTTGTAAACTTAAATTTTAGCCCAAAAGTTCCCAAAATGCTTCATTTTAAAGCCTTAACCCACCTTTTTCTTAACTCATCTTCTCTTTCTCCTTTTTTAATTTTTTTCATCAATCAAGCTAAAAGAGCATTAATTTTTTTCAAATTCTTCATACAAGCAAGATAAGATTTTCATAACAACTATATTCTTGATAGTTTTATTTAGAATCCTTGGAATAATATTAGCAAAAGAGCATTTTCTTATACTTTTAGACATGCAGAGCTTCATATATTTTTATACAATCAAAGAGGAATCAATTCTATAAAAGATGAGATCAATGAATGAAAAATTATTAAAATGTAATCTTTGTTAGATTGTCAATATTATACCAAAGATGTCTTTATAATATACCAAATTAGTATAACTATCCCTTTTTTAACACAACAATGTAATTTCAGAATCAATAGGGGAAAAAATTAAGTACTAGAAAATTTCTTTCTTCTTTTCTTATTACTTGTTTATGTTAAAAAAAAGTAAAATCATGTACTTAAAGGAAAATTCCTCAAATATATATAATAACTAGAATAAATAATATAAATAAAAAAGAATAAATAATAAATAAATAGAAATGAAGGTATAAAAAAGTAAAAGTGAGGGTTCTCTACATTATTGGCTTCAGACTTGAAACTAAAAATTGAAAAAAATGTGAATTTTTCCTAATTTTGATTGATTTGGACCAAAAGATAACAAATTAGACCATCCAAATCGTTTTTCATACTAGGTGAGTGAACATTCTAGTCTTATTTAGAAGATTAAGATGGTTTTGTTAGTTTAGGTTCAAATTTAGGTTTCATTTGATTGTATAAGGAAATGTGATGATTTATACATGTTTGGTTTGCTTTTCATGTTAGAAATGATATAAATGTTGCATCCTTGATATTTATTTGTGATTTGGTATGGATTAGTAGCATGAAAAATCCATTTGCATAAAAAATTTGTCAAATTAACAATGAAAAATCATGTGGAGTTTGTTATAAACAAAGTTATAGTCGATTATTATACCCCAAAATGTGCATTCTAGGTAAGTATAATTAATAAAAAGCTAAAGAGTTGCTCTGTGGATACTGATAGTCGATTACATAGTCAACTATAAGCAATAAATTGTCCTTTAGGCCTCTGTAATTGACTTTGGACCCTCAAAGTTGCTTTTTGGGCTCCTATAGCTAAGTATGTAATTGATTATACCCTACTTAATCTATGATATCATAACATACAAGGGGTCATGGTGTATTTTAATACTATTAAATGTTAAGTTACTAGATGACAAATATAGGTGGAATACATAATATAAGGTCATGCAATAAAGCATGATACTATTATGACAACATGACATTATGTTGTGTATGTTAAAGTATTCAAATGATAATGAATGAGTAATATGATTTTGTTTAGGATATGATATGTTTAACATATACTTTATAAATAAATTTGATATGTGACTATGCAAGGAAACGTAGAATGATTGTGAATTAAAAATATGAATAATGATATTAGAATATAATAATTGAAGTGCTAGTTGAGGTATTTATGCAATTAAGATAAAGTTATATGTCAAATAAGTTGATAATGTTAGGGAAAATAATGTGCACATATATGTACTCTGACTATTTGCACTAAATTTAAGTGTTAATTTGTGAGGGGATAAGAATAATTGGAAGTCATAAAGAGATTTGCATGCTTTCTTTTTATTCTTTATTGCCATGGTTAATCATATGGAATTGTGAATATATATGTAATTATCTTATCAAGGGATTATCCCTTACAAATTAGGTTAACATTGCTTGAAGAAAAAGTAATAAAGAAATAAACATTATACTGATGACTATGGCCTAAGATAGTATAGGGCCTATTTTTGTTTTCTTGATACATAAGTTATTCATTAAGGAAACCACCTCTTTTTCCTCAGCAAAGGTATAAAAATGTTTATATTAGCTAAAGTGTAACTTACTATTTCAATTAAATACATATATGTATCATTAAAAGTAGACATTATAGTCTATATTAGTTCGATTATTATTCACAATTCTTGAATGTTTACTCACAAAGTTTCAAAGAAACTCATATTTTCTTTCCTTTCTCCTTTTTAGGGAATCTTTTCCTTTCAGTGTCCATTTGCTATGGAATAGAATGAAAATGGGCCTGCTTGAGAACTTTTACACCTAAGTAAGCAAGGGAGGGTTAGAATGTCCTTGTATGATGATTTATACTTACATTTTCTATTTGAATTTCTTTTTATAATTGCTTACTCCTTAAACTCATAGCAAATTTTCATAAGAAATGTTACATTGGAAATAGTTTAAGAAAGCCTAATAGGTTGTCACTCATAATGACTCCTTACGCCGCTCATATGCTTTAAGAATAAGTCATTTCAAAGTTGGTATTAGAGAATAATTTAAGGCATAGTGTTGAATTTTGTTTAATATCATAGAATAGAAATTTTTAACTATTTAAGCAACTGGTTTACAAACATTGAGCCTTGATAATAAGCCAATGACTATTAAAGAGGGGTACAGATAGATTTGCCTTTTTACCTTTCAAATGTTAAAATCTTTATAGGCCTTTTTCACCAGTGGGTAGTTGAGGATGACTAAAGTGAGTTTCTTTCTATCTTTGAGTTAATTGTTATTCTTCAGAATGTTGAAACATTTACTATGAGTATTTGTATTGAATTAGTACACGAAGGAGTATAGACTAATAGTTTGAATTAATAAAAGAATTTAATTTCTAATCATGTTTTACATGTTTATACCTTAAAAAAGTTTAGGGAACATACATATATGCCATGTTTATGTATAAATTTGCTTAGATAATTTTTATTTCCATATTTATAGTAAATAATCACATCTAATATTTTTTTTTAATTTTTAGTATTGACACAAGTTGTTGCTTGGACAAAATACTAGTGGGCCAAGTTAATTTACTATTAATGTATTCAATACAATAATCTCATACAATTAGAATATCTTGTTGGAGACATGGCTTGTCGAGAGAAAATCAAACCTTAAAACAAACTTGAGGGTATTGAGGTCTTGAGAAGTGTAGGAAATCAAAATAGACTATATTTTGATTAAATAAATTTTGTGTGCATTCCATAAATAAGAGTCAATAGCTTATATTATAAGCCCTAGAGGGAAGTGATAATGATGCAAGAATTTTGATTTATTCATATATGAATTAGACTATTTTAACTTATTTATAAAATAGGTGAGAACTTGGAATGAGTGTCAATAAGGGGGATTTTGAAGCCTCTACACATTTAAACTAACCATCCTATCACCAATAGATATTAAGGTAAATTGCTTAATATGTGAGCTTTGCATTGAAAATATGGAGGTAAGGAGTAATAGCATAATATATAGGATAACCACAGAATGGTAAAGAAAGTAGCAGATAGGTTGACTATAAAGAAATTAGATCTAAACTAAGTAAATTAAGAGAAATACTTGATTCTTAAAGGAATGCAAATTATTCTTGGATTTTAAGGATTAATGTTAGGTAGGAATCTCTCATACAAACTAAAGTAATAGAATACTTTGAATGAATATTACATAAGGTACCTATAGAGTTCAAGAAGGAATTCTTTTTAAAGGGGAATACTATCACACCCTTAAGGCTTAAAATTTTAAATATTCATTAACATGTTGTATTTTCCTTAGAATTTTAGTATTTTATGTTGTGAAAGGAAAGATTAATTAATTAATTATTATAATGAAAAGTCCAAAATGGAGATTTTGAGTGGAATGAATAAATTTTGATAGGGAAAAATGTGATTAACTTATTGAGGAAAGAGAATTAAGTAAATAAATGAGTTTTGAATAGAACTCTAGGATAAATAAAAATAAATTATTTAATTTTGGCTTGGAAAAGAAAATTTAAAAGGTTAAGTTAAGGAGAATGCTTAGAATAAAAGAATTAAAGGTGTAAGTGACTAGAAGTGGGAACATGAATATGGAAGAGATTTAAAAGAAAATGATAAAATGCTTTTGCCCCTTTATAAACCTAAATTTTAGCTAAAAAATTCCTAAAATCCCTTATTTCAAAACTCGAGCCTTCCTTTCTCTTAATTCTTCTTCTCATTTTCTTTCATTATCAATTTCTTCTTTAATTAAGCTAGAGAAAAGTTAATTTTTTGAAATTCTTCATTCAAGCAAGGTAATCTCATCATACTTCTTAAATTCTTCATTATTTTCTTTAAACTTGAAAGAATTTGAATATTAAACTCAAAAGGTGAAGATTGAACCCTAATGAAAAATCTTTGGAATTTAGGTTAATTAGAGATAAAAAAATAACAAATCAAAAATTTTAAATTCTCTTGCATTATAAGTGAGTTAACAATTTAGCCTTATTTAGAAGATAAAGATGATTTTACTTGGTTTAAATTAAAATTTAGGTCTCATTTGATTTTATAAGGAAAAGTGATGATTTATGCATGCCTAGTTTAGTTTTAATGTTAAAAATGACATAAATATTGCATGCTTGATGTGTATTTGCGATCTGGTATGGGTTGGTAGCATAAAAAATACATTTAAATAATAAATTTATTGAATAGATAGTGAAAAATTATGTGAAGTTTACTAGAAACTAAGCCTTAGTTAACTATATAGTTGACTATCTTAGTTAATAATATAGTTAACTATGCCCTATAACATGCATTTAAGCAAGTATAGTTGATTACAAGGTTGATTATAAGCTAAAAGGTTAATCTCTAGATGCAAACAATTGACTATATAGTTAACTATAAGTAATAGAGTTGTTCTCTAGATTCCTATAATTGATTATATTATCAACTATAGAACTTTAGAGTTTCTTTTTAGGTTTCCATAGCATTACAACCTCTTTTTAATTTTAAAATCTTATATCATAAATAGGATAATTGAATTAATCTTACTAGAAATAAATATGGAAAATTAAAAGATAATGGATAAATTATAATAAGAAAGTATAAATGAGATATTAAGTAAAGTAAAGAATTAATTGGTTGAATGAGATTAAAAGGGGAAATTAAAATTTAATGAATGAAGAAAAGCTACTAAAGTAAAAAGATTAGAGGTTATAAGCATTTAAAAGTAAGTGTATAAGTATGGAAGAGTTTTAGTACCAAATTTCTCAAAATACCCTTGCCTTAATGTTTTCAAACTTTAAGCCTATTCCTTCTCTTCCATTTTTCCTACCATACCTTAATCACTAACTTGCTTTTATTTCATCTTCCTTTCCTTTTTCTTCCATCTCTTTCTTATTCAAGCAAGGAAAGCATCATTTCTCATTATTTTCTTCATACAATCAATGCTTGAACATTAAAATCTTCTTTTATGTTAAGTTTCCCTTTGATTTTCCTTTTCCTTTTGGATTTAGAGAAATCCAAGTATTAGGTTCAAGATAAGGAATATTAACCTTAACTCCAATCTTTGTGATCAAATAATTAGGAACCATTTATCATCAATCTTAGCCTTTTTATAGCTCCTCTATACTAAGTGAGTATAAGTAAGCATCCTAACCTAAATTCAATGATTTAATTAAAATTGTTAGTTTCTTAATATTTTAAGTTTTGAGTGATCCTTACAATAAATGTTAAGATTCATGACATTTAAGTTGGTTTAATGTTATAAATAGCATTAAAAGTGTTAAGTGCACATAATGATATTTGTTAAGTAATAAATGAGTTGAGATGCATTTATGACCTTATGAATAGTAAAAAAATTTAGCAAAATCATAGGCATTCATATGTGAAGTGCTTCTTAGGCTTAGGATATGCAAGGCCACGAAGTGAATTACCACTTTTAAAGACATTATACGAAGGTAGAAGCAATTTGTGAAGTACTTTTCAACTTATAAAAAGTTACATAAGGCCTTGATTCATGTTATAAAGTGATTCCTGTGCCTTGTTTTCTATTCTAACAATAAAATCAAACATGAATGCTTTATTTATGTATAATTATCATTGGAAGTAATATCCATGTATAATTAAGGAAGTTTATTCTCTTCGAATGCTTATATATGAATAATTAACATGAAAAAACTTTAGAATTGGTTGTAAAAAAGGTAATGATATGTTAAAACTATTTATGGACATGCATAGAGGTAAGGAAATTCTTATTTGTAGTTATAATATGTTTGAGACAATTACAATGATTATGAAATGAGTTGTAAAACTAAAAGAGGAAATTAGTTAAGGGTAATAATGATAATTATGTACAAAATTGGATTTGGCAAATTATTTGTGAAGGTATAAAATAGATCCTAGAGGGATAAAGTTAGGTTTGTGAAAGTATAAGGATGATTCAAAATCTTAAGGAGGCTTATTTATTGTTTGTGCATGTTATTGGCTTATATTTGTTCTTGAAATGAGATTGCATAATATTATTGATAGTGTGATGAATTGTTAGTGTGAAGGCATATAAGCCTTAACTAGTGTTCATGGCATATAATGATTACAAATATTTAACTTGGCATGTCAAAGTAAATTATAGGAACAAAGGAAGGTAATTCTATTTGGTAAAGATAACATTAAATTATTACCCTTTTATCTTGTTTATATTTTGATGTTTTACTTACTAAGCTTTGAATTTACTTTTCCATGTGGTTGAGCCTTCATCACTACCTTCCCAGAGTTAGATCTACTAGAAACCTTTTTGGATTGACTAATGTAGCTCAAGATAAAAGATTAGTAATTTTAGGCCTTATTCTATATAAGCTAAAGGTAAAAAGGATGTGGATTATACTTTCATCAGTTAGTTAAATTAGCTTATCCTTAAATTGGAAAAATTATTAGCAAAGCTAGCTTCCTCTTTTTTTGTAAATTCTTTTAATACAAGAAATATCCTTTTTTCCTAAATATGGTATGCTTTCTTTGACTATAAAATTTAAATAAATGTTTAGACAATCATGAATGAAATGGATTAAGTTGATGGAAAATGGATGCCAAGTTCTACATTTGTCATGATTAAGGATGGATTGTGACATATAGTTGAGTAAATAATCAATTATATCATATTTAACTTATGATATCATAACATATAAGGGGTTATGGTGTATTCTAGTACTTTTAAATGTTACTAGGTGATAAATATGGATGGAATACATATGAGGCTATCCAAGAAGACATGGTAATATTTGTTGGCCTTGGCAACCCACACCCAAGAGGAATGATGAATTGGGTATTTTTAAAACTCTTCTTATTTTTACAATTCTTTTTGAAAGTCTTTTGATTTTGGGAAGCCATGAAAATAATCTTGATTTAATCAATTCCAAGAGAGTTCTATGAAGATATTTATTGCACTTAAGATATGATAAATCCAAAAATTAGTGTAAACTAACTAATTCTACTATACACAAATAAATTATCAAGAAATCAATTTAAGATAATTTAATAGAGAAGTTTACACATAACATATAACAATTCAATACACATGTGTAAAGCAACTCAATTAATTATGCATAGATAATGATTAAGAAGCTAATACATATATTGATTTCTTTTTCAATTATTGAACCAACAAGATTAACATTGAAGCATAATGTATTCAACAATTTACAATAACAAAAATAGAGCATACAGCATCATATATCAGCAATATCAATAATAGAACAGAGCAAAAACTAGAAAACAGAGCAATGTGCAGAAACAATGAGGAGATAAGGTAGAAAGATCAAATACAAGAATTTATAGCGGTTCCTCCCTTGGATATCCTCACCAAGGTGTACATCCATTCTCCAAGCTCTCCAAGCTTGTGTTAATCCACTATCCCTTCAAGTTTCAATGGCATTTAAAGAAGCCTTACAATCTTTCCTCTTCCTTAAGCAAAAACTCTCTTACAAGGGATACCTCACCTTCTCTAAGTTTTTTCAAGGGATACCTTACCCTTAACAATTAGGAAATGATAAAAGATGAAGAATAATTCATAGAAACCTCTTAAAAAGTGGATGAAATAAATGAAGTCCTAAAATAAAGAATTTTTACAAAGATGAGCTCAAATCATAATTTGAATGAAGAAGGATGTAAAAAAATATTTTTAATTGAAGTTCAGGCTCTCTCTACATTGTATTTTATGTTTCTTAGCTTATATATGAAGCCCATGGAGTATTATAGCTGTTTGAGGTTGTTAGGAATGAAAATTAACCGTTATGGAGCAATTGGCACCTTGTGAATCGATTGGTGAATCGATTTAGGCTCCTTCGAAATATTTGAAAAAGGCTTAATGAATCAATTAGTGTTTGAAAAAACTGCATGATTAATCGATTAGCTAATCGATTCACTTAACCCCATTTAGACTTTGGATGTGCAGAGTTGATTGGTGAATCGATTCATATATTTAACTCGCTTGATATCTAAATCGATTAGTAAATTGATTCATGCATTCTAGATTTGCTTTATAGATGCCTGGAATCGATTGGTGAATTAATTCATGCATTCCAAATTTGCTCACTGGATTCCTGAATCGATTGGTTAATCGATTTACTTAGACAAAAACACATACTCAATTTTAAAAGGTCATAACTTCTTCATTTTAAGTCCGTTTTAAGCAAATGACCTATCATTGGAAAGTTAATTAAGTCTATTTTCAAATGGAACTAAGTTT
This sequence comes from Sindora glabra, assembly GCA_020226215.1. Classification (NCBI taxonomy): domain Eukaryota; kingdom Viridiplantae; phylum Streptophyta; class Magnoliopsida; order Fabales; family Fabaceae; genus Sindora; species Sindora glabra. The sequence continues at coordinate 33,150,714 of CM035235.1, read as the reverse complement.
GGAAATAAAATCATAAGTATTTTATAAGATATGATTAGAAGAATGACTAGATGTCAAAAATGAAAACATTAAAACCTTATATCTCATTGATTTTTGAAATATCCCCATAGGCTATCTTGTTAAAATGTGATTGTAGGCTATCTTTTAAAACATTTTGATTAAGCTAAGAATATGAAAAATATGTTTGAGCTCTATATCATGAAATATTCTATTTTACAAGAAAGACTAAGGCTAAGGTGAAAAGATTATACCAATAAAGTTCCTTAGTTTTTCTTGATATTTCCAAGCTTTCATACACTTTAATCTTCTCATCCTTCAATACTTGGATCATCTTCTTTCTTGTTTTTCTTCCTTGTTCTTGAGTTGAGCATAATATGATCTTCTATTTCCTTACTTCAATGCTCACTCTTCTTTATCTTGAACTTTCCTATATACAAGTTCATAAATCTTGTAAATAATATAGTTAGTTCAATCTAATATATTAAGATATTAATGCATGATTCTCGTATAAAATAAATTAGCACAAGAACATGCATAATCATCATATCATATATCTTGATTAATCACTTGCTTAATAATGCTTGTATAAAGTATAGCTCTTTTAGCATATAATCAAGTATATGCGTCAACCACATTATAGCATATCTATTAAGGATTTTATAACATTTTGGAACAAAGACATGCAATGCTATTGCAAATACTTAGTTATCATCATGCATATACAAGAACAAACATATTCATTATATCATATATATACACCAACTATAATATAGTATATCTATTAAAGCTTATACAATATATCACTTTAGTACAAGACATACAATGCTATTGTAATAATTATTTATCATCATCAAAACTTATCACATGAAATCTTAAGGCTAACAATATTGTGAAGACTTAGCATTGTGTTGTGTATATTTATGTATTTGAATAATAATGAATGAGTAATTTAATTATGTTTAGGATATGATACGTTTGACATATACTTTAGGAATGAGTTTAATATATGACCATGCAAAATGCTATAGAATGACAGTGAATTCAACATGTAAATTTTGATATTAAAATACAATGATTAAAGTGCTAATTGAGGCACTTGTAATATTAAGATAAAGTTATGTGTTGAATAAATCGATGATGTTAAGAGGGATAACATATATATAGTGACTCTTTACTTTAAATTTATGTGCTAGTTTATGAGGGGATAAGGTTAACTCTATAGGGATAAAGATGGAGTTTATAAAAGGATTAAGATGAGTGGGAGTTACAAAAAGACTTACATGCTTTCTTTTTATTCTTTATTGTCTTATGATATTATTGTATGATGATTAATTATATAGAACTATGAACATATATGCAATGGTTTTGCCAAAAGATTTTCCTTTATAAATTAGGTTAATGCTAGATGAAGAAAAAGTAATACATAAATAGATGATATTCTCATAATTATGACCTACAGTAGTATTGGTACTATTTTTATTTTCTTAACAGATAAGTTATTCATTGAGGAAATTAACTCCTTTTCCTTAACAAAGGTATGAAAATGTGTATATTAGCTAAATTGGAACTCAATTATATATATATATATATATATATATATATATATATATATATATATATATATATATATATATATATATATATATATATATATATTGGTAAAGGCAAACATTATAACATATCATAGTTCAATTGTCATTCACAATTCTTGAATGTTTACTTCCCTAGTTTCTTTAAAACTCACATCTTCTATTCTTTCTCCTTTTTGAGGAATCTATTCCTTTATATGTTCAGTTGCTAGTAGATAGGACAAAAGTGAGTTTACTCGAGAACTTTGGTGTCAAATTAAGCATTGGGACGATTGGAATAACCTTTCATGATGGTTTATCCTTACGTTTTGTATTTGATTTTTTTTAAATTATATACTCTTTAAAATTATAGCATATTTGTAAAGGAAATATTGTATTAGATATAGTTTAGGAAAGGCTAGTAGTTTATTGCTCATAGCAACTTTCCTCACACCTATAAGAAATTAAACTTTGATTACTTAAAGTATTGATTGTTCTTTATAAAATATATTTGCTTAATTGAATGATACAACTAAAATTTTAAGAATGAATTGAGTAAAATAAATATGGTGGAAAGGATATGGATAGCGAAATGCATCATAAAATATGAGAATATGATAATGACATAAAGTATGATAGATAAATAATGAAAATTTAGTGCAAAATATGGTAGTAGTCAACTATAGCCATTCATGTTGCTCTCGGGGCGAATATAGTTAACTACAGCCCAACAAAGTTAACTGATGAGTTGAAGTCATAATTTACTTTTTTTTCCAAAATGCCCATCCAATCCCTTTTAACCTTAAAAATACCCTTACAATTTATTTCCTTATTTCTAACTTGAATATTTTCATTAATTCACTAATAAAAACCTTAGAGCTCAAAGATGGAATTCTCAATCGTCCTTTCATCCTAAGTATTATGAGTATTTTCTACCTAGAATTCACCTTTAATTCATTAAAATACTTAAGTCCTAGCATTTATGAAATGCTAGTTGTATTTTTGTATTTGATTGGTTATTAAGTATCATAATAAATTATCTGAATGATTGAATTTTTTAGTTGTAGATAGTATTTAATGTATTAAATGGCTTAGTTAATGTTTATTATGAAATAAATAATGTTTAAAAATTATTTATAGCAGATGAACAATATTTGTATAAGAAAAATCTATCCTATGAAACATTAGTTTATAATTAACTATAATGGCCTAAGTTACTCTTTAGGATATTATAGTCGACTATCAAGCCAAGATTTATCTTTTTACAATGATAGTTGACTATGATTATCCAAAGTTTCCTTCAAACTCTTATAATTGTCTATATAGTTAGCCATGAGTGCCAAAGTTTGCCTTTGGACAATGATATTCGATTATATAGTTAATTATGGCCTTATCTCATTACAAAATCATAATTTTTGTGAAAGGTAAGGTATTAGGCCATTATAACCATGCAATATAAGAATGGATGACCTTAAATACATATAATGATGAGTAATTTAAGTGGTAAACTAGTTAACTTAGTTTTTAGAGCTTAAGAATGATTGTACATGGTGTTTATTAACTTACGCATCTTAAAAAGATTGTAGTTCAATATTGATTGACCATGATAGGCCATGTGTGGCTTAGTTTATGATTATTCACATAGATTTGCAATGAATATGATGTTGAGAGCTTATGCTCCTTATGAATGAATGATATAAGCTGGTGTATCTAATGTACGATGAACAATTTAATTAGGATTAAAATTATGCCATGATAGGCAATGAAATGATGTAATAAAGGCAAGTTGTTTTGGGATAAGATTAAAGCACTAAGGATTATGTGCAATTCTGTGCACTAAGAGTTGTATGTAATGTTTATAAGAGGATAAGGATGACCTGAGAGGCATATGAATGAAGTTTGTAAAGGGATAAAATTAACTTGAGAGGTAAGGAGGAAAATTGTTTGATATTTCAATTCAAGCTATTATTGCTCGGTACCATTGAAATTCTATGTTGCCCCTTATTGATTTATGTTGTAAACATGTAATGAGTGGATATATGAAATTGTAAACATTATATGATTGTTTATAAAGGGATCCTCCCTTATGAAATGGATTAATGCAAACTAAGAGAAAGTAATGGACAAGTATATGATATCTTTATGATTGTAACCTAATGTAGTGTGGATCTATTTGTATTTCTTCCAAGTATAGGTTGTTATAAAGGAAACCATCCATTTATTCCCCAACAAAAGCATGAAAGTAAGAATATTAGTTAAGAAAGGACTCGGGGGTGCTTAATAAATACTTATAAGTATCAAAAGAAATATAAATTTTTTGATATAATTTTATTTTGAATAGTATTATCAACAAATTCTTATTCAAATACTCACTAAGTTTTTAAGAAACTAAAAAAATTCTTTTATCTCTTGTCTTTAGGAAAAAAATTTCCCTTAGTTGTCTAGCTATTAATAAAGAACTTTGGTGTTAAGGTAAACATTAGAACAATTGAAACAATTTTGCATAATAATATATCTATAAAATTTATGCTTGAAATTAGAAAATTACATGCCTTTTCAAATCATAATATACTTGCATGAGAAGCATAACATTTTAACATAGTTTAGGTTAAGCTAGTAAGTGGTGACCAATAGTTGTTTCCTACGCCAATCATGTGCCTTAGGGTTGGATCATGACAACTCTCTACATTGGTCACATGCCTTGGGGATAGGTTGTGATAATGCGATTCTCTTATTAACTCCAATGCACAAAAGTTGCTCAATGATAGGGAATTTCTGAAGGAATCTTATGCAAAGTGTAAGATGGATAGAAATTAAGGATTTTGCATTTCTTTTATATTTTAGGTGCAAGGGCTTCAACACAATTTAGAACTGAAACTATATAATAGCTAACTTGGCAAGTCCAAGTAAGCATAATTTAGGCCTAGTATTTATTTCATTCACTATTTTAGACAAAATAGATAGAAAGCTTACAATAGGGGCTTAATTAGAAATTTAATGAAAGTATAGGTACCTAATTAAAAATTCTTAAATGATAGGCACTCATTTAGAAAAAGTGTGGAATTATAAGAATCTACAATATAATTTTACTTTTTTTAATTAAATTCTATTTGCAATTTGCCTATATAGACAACTATCTATTAGTGGTTTATAAACAAATGAACTAACTCTTCCCTATAAAAATAAGGTAATCTCATAAAATGTCCTAAATTCCTGTAAGTTATTTGCCACTTAAAATTAAATAGATAACTCTACATAAAAAGTCATTAAACTACATTAAAAGAGTATTGTTCATGTATACCAATTCTTAACAAAATCTAACAAGAAAATAACAAGAGGCATTCAATTAGAAATAAAAAATAAGTATAAGGATTCAATTTAAAACTTTTAAATTTGAAGGATATAATTAGAAAAAGAGCGAAACTATTTAGAGTAGTAGATTAATTTAACGTTATTATTTATTTATTTTTATATCTTTTATATTTATTTTTTTAAAATTAAAAGAAAGAATTAATAGACATAAAATTTTCTAATTAATTTTTCTAAATAATCATAGATGGTATAAAGGTTATGTGATAGCATAGTATATAATATATAAAACATATGCTTTTATACTAGGATTAAGTTTGATCCATGGTTGGTGTAAAATTATTTTCCATTATCATCTGCGTATTATTATATAATTAAAAAAATTGAAATCTCTTCTTATTGATAAAATTTTTTAGTTACTACTGATTATTTAAAGATGTATAATTTTTTTATTCATAGATAGTATACATTATTGATGCATCATTTTATACCATTTATAATCATATGTTATAAATTTGTTTATTTAACAATACAAGATAATATATAATAAATTTGAATTTAAATAAAATTATATGGTGATAGTAATAGTAGAGGGAAATGAGTTGATCAAAAGTAATGATGGTGGGTAGTAATATTAATAAAGAGAAAGTGATTATAGGTAAGGCAATGGTGGTTAGTAAGAAATGATGGCAGTGTATAGTTATAGTGGTAGTGATATTTGGTAGAGTGGATGGTAGTGATAGTAATGGTTAGTGATAATGGTGAGAGGTGTAGTTGTTAACAATAAAAATTATGAAAATTGATAACAATTGTTGCCATTATCTTCACATTTGTGCCAATAGTGTTAGTTATTGCCACTAAATTGGTGATAGCACAATTATGATCATCGCAAATTAATGAGGATTAATGGTGGGGGAGATAACTAATAATGGTATTGGTAATTGCTACCACTTACCACAATCACATTAACAACAATAGTTGTAGTAGTAGTCATGACATTATGGTGATCAATGGTAAGAGTGGTGGTTGGTGGTAATATTTGTGGTTGTTATCACTTGTTGCTTCACATATCAATAATCATAGCCATTACTATAGTTGTTAAACATACCAATCAAATTTTTTCATGAATTGGTCAATATAGTCTAACTGTAAATGGACTGGATTGGGTCTAGTTTGTGAAAATTATAGAATTCCTAAATTGGAGTCCAAGTCCTAAAGTTGGTGTGCCCTGGGTTCATAGACTATGTCTACTAACTTTTTTTAAATAATTTTAAATCTCAAATAATAATTGTAAAATCAAGAATATACTTGATGCATTCTTAAGTCACACTAACAATTCAAGACTAAATAAATTATAATAAAATTTTGTTAACTTCAAAATTGTTAATTTAGAAATAAAATTAACTTAGAAATAATTTATTTAGGTTGGATTAATTTGAAAGATAAAAAAATTAAATTTGAAAGTGAGTATTAGATTAGTTAGGTGAAGATTTGTGTAATATATTAGATATGTTTCAAGATGAAAATGCGTAATGTAAAAAATAAAAAAGAACATGAACTTGTTTATAGACCATCCGGTTTAATCTATATGGACAATGGAGTAAACCATTTTAGATTTGCATAGAAGCGAAGTCACTTTTTACAACTTTTAGACCAAATTGCAAGTTTGTGGATTCATTTGCAGACGTAAGTCCATTTCAATAGCTCTAATCACCATAATGGTTATTAGTGATAAGGATAACATTTAATAACAATAATAATAATGGTGGATAGTAATGAGTAGTAAAGAAATCTGTAAAATAGAAATGTTTTTCATCTTTTTAATATAGTGTTATATGATATTTCATATATAAGAAGAGAAAACCATATAATGTTGTACAATACAATTTATGCATTAACTATATGAAAAGATTCAATTGTATGGCCTAGGTTCCATTTCACATAACAAATATATTAATTTATAACTTATTGACCTGATTAATAAGTTATAAACTAACTTCTAGAAATATTCCTTGGACTAGCTTATAAGCTATCTTAGGTAGCTTATAAGTGATAATTTAATAAGTTACTTAAAATAATTTATAACTTATAAAATATTATTTCTTTAAATTCTTTCTCAATTTATCATTATTCTTTTTATTAATTTATAACTCATACCCTTTTGTAATATAAATTTAAATAATTTTTGTAAAATATAATTAATTTAATTTTAACATAAGTGTATCCTAATTTTAAATTATAAATATATAAATATATATGTAAATAAATAATATCATAAAATATAATTAATTAAATTTTAAGTAATTATAATTTTATAATAAATAAAATAAAAATTATATAAGTTAAAAAATATAAGTTTATAAAATATAATTAATTAAATATTAAATATTATACTTTTATTTTAAACTTTTAATTATGTTAATATAATTTAATTTTTATATAAATACAAATTATTTTAATTATATATTTATTTATATTAATATATCATTTTATGTCATTTTATAATTTTAACTAATTCAATAACTAATTTTGCAAAATGCTTCAATTAGTTTATAAGTTATCAAATAACTTATTAGTTATCAAGTAACTTATTAGTTATCAGTTATTTATGTAAAACGGAGCCTTAACTTATACAATTAAACTTTAAATAGCCCATTAAACAAGGCCGAAGTTTTTACCATCATAATTATGGTAAGTTTTTTAATTTAAGTATCTTGAATGAGATTTAATTTTTTATTTATGTCTTTTCACCTAGCTTCTCATAATTAAGAGATAGAAAATAAAAAAAAATTATATCCTAATCAATCTTTAGAAATCAGATTCCTATTTTAAAAGCAAAATGTGCATTCTTTTAGTGTTTATTAAAATTAAATTAAATTTCTTCCATATTTTGTTTAAAAAATATATGGCAATTCACAAAATATAAAAAAATAATGGCAATTTTGATAACACTTCCAGTGCTATATTAGTACTAAAAATTTAGTGTTACTTTTATGCAAATATTATTAAGTATATTGTTTTTTTAACTCAATAATTTGATTTCCTAAAAAATAATTGATTTTATACAAAAAAAAATAGATGATTTTTTGATAGGTCAAATGATTGAATTGAAAAAATAATAAATTTGATAATATTTATATATAAATAATACTAAACTTTTAATGTTATGACCAGTCCACGTCCACATCCACATTTGCATTGAAATTTAGCGCTCATGCTTGCTTTTTGTTATCCAGTACTTGACCTGCCTTCTATATTTGAAAACGGAAGTTAGAGAGGCATGAGAAATACAAGATGAAATTTGAGTTATACTACTCTCAAATCTTAAGCCTCTATAAGTGATACTAGCGTAGCGGGTTTATAAACACCCGATCCAAATCTGGCAAAATGTAACTTAAAATTTTGAACTTGATTTCTTTTGGATCTGTTTTTTAAGAAGAAAAATAATTGTGAATTGTTTTTTATTAAAAATAAAAATATAAAATTATTTTTATTGACTAATTAAAGAATTTGATATCCACAATTCATTTAATATGATACTTAAAAGAGAACATAGACCTATTAAATACATTATGTTAAGTGTTTATTATGATAGATCAGTTAAATTATTTTATAAATTAAATATTCATTTTTATCAATTGAAAATAGATTTTGTATTAATTTCATATTTGAAGAGAAGTATTAAATAACAACCTATATCCTAATTTTATAAATAAATATTTAATATATTCTCATTAATTTATTATAAATAAATAAAAATAAGTAAATAAATATGTTATATCATAAAATATAATTGATTAAATTTTAAATAATTATGTTCTTATTTTGAATCTTTTGATTGGTAGAATAGAGGGGATAAGGTTAGATAAAAAAATATAAGTATAAATTAGTATTTATAAGGCAATTCATGAATGTCTTATGAATACATATGTTTAATTGTTTATTCAATTACTTACATATCAATTAGTTTATTCATCTGATAATTTATTTACTTGTCATTGTTCACATTATTGCTTCATGGGAACGTATGAGTATAAAACAAATGAATTAGGTTAAATTTGGATAGATTTGTGACGAAATAGTTGATATTATTTGTGAAAAAAAAATTAAATTTTGAAAGGTTCAAAATTGATTTATATCCGTGAGTTCACCAATTGTTTCTTACCCTTTTTTTTTTGGGGGGGGGGGGGGGCTAAAAATTTTTAAGGATCCAAATTTGGTCGTAATCTCAAGATCAACTCACAAATTTAGGTCCATTAAACTTGGGTCTCCTATGTGAATGGTTATTGACTCTTTTTTTTTGGCTACAAAACAGAAATTGCATTAAACTAGAATGGAGTTCAAGTCTTGGGCTACAAACATATGAAGAGATGGAGGCACATTGGAGAGATGGCCGGTGCCAGTGCCTATTACTCTAACTACCCAACTTGCAGCCTCATGTGCAATTACATTACATGAACGGCGACACCAAAATAAAGACATCATTTTGGGTGGATATATACAAGTTTAGTACAGATTTAAAGACAGAAGTAGCACGCCATGGGCAAGCCGAAGCTTGTTGTCAAGACTGAATAGCTGATTCACAATCACTCTCAATGATCACATGATGTTCCTTAAAATTATAAGAGACCAGAAGTCCTTTGTGAATGGCTAGCAATTCAACAGTAAGGGGCGTGGGACAATTACTATTATCATACCACAGTCCCACTACTTCTCCCATGCAGGTTCGAGCAACAACAGCAGTAGAAGCTTTTCCATTCATCGATGAAGCATCTACATTGAGTTTGATCTGATTACATAGAGGTGGAGTCCAGTTAGCATTTGGACTTGATGAGTTTGTGGAAGATGCTTGGGAAGTGGAACCCGAAGATTGCTCTTGTTGGAAGCGATCCTCTTCCTCCTTAATATCCTCCTCAATCTTCCTGCATAAATAATCAAGGTCAAGTGGAATATCATGATATTACAGTTTGTTCCTTACCTCCTAACGTCTCTTAAGAGCAATGGCAACAAAGGCATAGATTTTGCGTTTGGTTTCCATGTTTGTCCTGGGGTATAGTCTGCCATTCCTAGTGACCAGTGCCTCCATAAAGTCTGCTACAGAAGTGGATCTAAGTCGTAGGATATTGACATCCTTAAAGTGGAATCACAGCAACTGGGTTATTTCACACTTCTCCAATATATGCAACTCGGTTTCAGATGCAAGTTGACATAAAGGGCAAAGTGTGTTTCTTGAGTTTGTTAAATGTCCTAGTCGGGCACGAGTAGGGAGGACTTCACTGACATATCTCCTAAGAACCACCTTCCATCTTTGTTGTATATCCAAATTCCAGATGTTATTCCACATTCTAGGAGGATTAGGGGTCAGTCGTGAGGCAATTATGGATTTATAAGCAGATTTGGAAGAAAACTAGCCTGATTCTATTGGGGTCCATATCAGTTTGTCCGTCATGTGTTTAGTGGGAAAGATGCTAAGGATCTGAGTGGCATCATGAGGTTGAAATAATCGCTGGATAACTGCTCTGTTCCACTCTCTTGAATTGGTACAGAATAGATCAGAAACCTTCATGCTATTTGAAATCGTAACTCCTGGTTGTAACCGCAGTCTACAGTTGAGTCAAGCTTGTACCCATGGGTCCTGAATCGCATTAATATGTGTCCCAGGCCCCACCAAATAAAGTGCTGACTTTCGGATTATGGAGACCCCATGTGAAATACTTTTCCAAGCCCATGACCCCTGCATGGGAAGCATGTCAGAGAAAAAATTTCTTTCACCAAAATATTTTCAGTGGAAACACAAAGCCTAGTGTTTATCAAGTTCAGTCACCAGCTTCCATGTAACCTTGGATAGCAAAGCCAAGTTGATGTCAGAGAAAAGTTTAAAACCCAGTCCCCCGTGTGATTTAGGAAGACAGAGAGATGACCATGCACGGGGGCTAAAATAATGCCTTTTGTCTTCTGATTTCCCCCATTAGAAATGCCCACATAAGGAATCCAACTTGTTATAGATTCCTTACGGTACCTTCATAGTCGACATTGTGTAAACTGGGATTTGGTTGAGAACAGAATTAATCATTGGAGCTCTACCAGCCCAAGAGAGGCAGTTTTTTTTTCATGCTACCAACCTGTTTTGTACCTTGTTAACCAAATATTTGAAACTTTGAGTTTTTTTGCGAGCTAAAAATAACGGAATACCAAGATACATTGCATTAGAACTTAACATGGTCATTCCTATAAACTGAATAATTGCATTTATGATTGAGGAAGATGTGTTCCTGGAGAAGAATAAACCAAACTAGTGGCGGTTGATTTGTTGGCCTGACCATTCCTCATAAGTTCGTAATATACTGCTTAAGTAATTGACTTCCCTTATGTTAGCTCGCATAAAAAGAATGGTATCATCCGTAAACATCAGATGTGAAGTTGGTGGCCCATTTCTAGATATTTGAACTCCATGGATTCTCCCTTCAGATTCAGCTCTCAACAATAAACGGGAAAGCACCTCGGAGCATAAGATAAATAGGTATGGGGACAAAGGATCTCCCTGCCTAAGGCCTCTGCTTGGGGTAAAAGAATTTGTTCTCCCATTAATAAATATGGAGAAAGAAACTGTAGATAAGCATTGGTGAATCCAGTTAACAAAGGTTGCATTGAAACCAAAAAGCTCTAAGATTCTTATAAGGAAAGGCCATTCAACTCTGTCATAGGCTTTTTTCATGTCCAATTTAATACCGAAGAGACCCCCTCTTCCCTTTTTCTTACTGAAAGAATGGATAATGTCCTGAGCTAGCAAGCCATTTTCCGCAATCCAGCGTCCAGGAACAAAAGCTGATTGGGTGGGAGATATGAATTTATGAAGGACTCGTCTCATTCTATTAGCTAGAATTTTGGAGACTAGCTTATAGATGATGTTGCATAAGTTGATGGGACGAAAATCATTGAAGCTATTTGCTCCGATGGTTTTGGGTATGAGTACTAAAAAAGTGGAGTTGATATCCTTGGACATTTCTCTTGTTGAGAAAAAATGTTGAACTGTATCTACAACCTGTGGGCCCACTATGCTCCAACATCTTTTGTAGAAGAGGGCTACGAAACCATCTGGGCCAGGAGCTTTGAGGTCAGGCATTGCCATGAGAGTGTTCTTGATTTCATCAGCTGATGGTATTTAAATCATTAGCTCATTTTCCCTCTCTGTTATGATAGGGTGGATCAAGTTTGTCAAGTCAGGTAGAAAGTATCCTTTAGAGGTGGTATAGAGCAGAGAAAATTGCTAATGAAATATCTAGCAATTTGATTCCTGTCTCTCAACCACATGCCTGACGCCAGTTTGATGCCTGCAATATTGTTCTGGCACCTTCGAATGATTGTAGATAAATGTTAGAATTTGGAGTTGGTATCCCCTTTATGCAGCCAAAGCACTCTTGATTTTTGCCTCCAGATCTCTTCCTGCCGGGCTTGTTGCTCCTGTATATCCCTTTTGATACGCTTTTGGGCTAATCTAATTTCAACTGTGGGAACCTGTGTGGATAATGCTTGTAAATCCTTATGTAATTGTTGTAATCGAGCATGACAATGTCCAAAATGCTTGCGGTTCCACTTAGTGAGAGCTCTTTGGACCCTTCTGATTTTTTAGATTAATCGGTCTAGAGCTGGACCATTGTCTGGTTTATCCCAAGCAGATTTAATGACATTCTCACATGTAGAATCCCTGAACCATGCAGAAATAAACCGAAAAGGTCTGGGGTGGTAATCCTGATCAAATAGTGTATCCAAAAGAATGGGACAATGGTCAGAATGACTACTAATAAGATGCCGCACTACTGCTCTGGAAAAAGTGAGTCTCCAAGCTTCATTACAAATTGCTTTATTTAGTCTCTCTCGAATCATTTGTTCCCCAACATGTCCATTGTCCCATGTATATGATTGCCCAGTAAAATCTATCTCAATGCCTCCAATAGTATGCATAAATTCCATGAAAGCAAAATCATTTGATGTACCAACCTCCCTCCAATTTTGTCAGAACGATGTAATACTGCATTAAAATCTCCCAGAATCACCCAAGCACTGTTTTTGGATTCTTGAAGTGCATACAAATTGTTCCACAAATCATATCTTTCATTATAATAGGTAGAACCATAAACAGCCGTGAGAAAGCAGTTGTTTTCGCCACCATCAGTGGAGATGCTAACATGAATTAGTCTTGCATTGGATTGGATGATGATCAAATCCAATGAAGGAAGCCAAAGAACAGCGAGGCAACCCTTTCTGTGATTGCTAGTTTCAGCCACATGGAAATTCAAACCCTGACTTACTGCAAATGTCTGAATTTTATCCTTGGTAGTTTTCGTTTCACAAAGAAAGAGACAGTACGGTCGGTGCTGTCTTAGTAGAGCTCTAAGAGCTCTCACTGCCGAGGGGTGGTTAAGCCCTTGACAGTTCCATGCTAGGCACTTCATGGCGAAGCCGGGGGCTTAATAAGGCCCGCCTCCTCGGCCATAGACCGAGAATTGGTTGGGGTGCCCGTCTTCCTGGTTGGGGTGCCCGTCTTCCTCGCCCTGTTCTTCCAAGATGACACCGCTATTTTTTCTCTTCCATGTCCTTCGCTGTCACTCTTACCCGTAACAAAGGGAGATGGCTCAATGCCTTGAAAAGAAGAATCCTCAATTTTCTGTCGACCTGCTTGTGGTTCTTCAGTCATTGACAAACTGAGATTAAGTTTACGCTTACTACATGTAGTATGACCGCCTTCCAAACTTTCTGTTTTATTTCCTTCGTCGCGACTCACTTGAGTTGTGGATTGAATATGATTAAAATTTCTATTACTCGTCATAACATCAGTCAGAGTGTCTGAATTGAGAGCCAAAGATGATAATAGTTGTTTCTGTTTCTGAATAGGTAAGAAGTGGTGGAGAGAATCATTTGCTGCCAGTTGGGAGGCAGTTTGGACTGTGTAACTTGGAGGAGATGAGTGACTTGGTCCACCGAACGTTTAACTTCCTGGGACAATTCAAGAGATGAAGGTCACCAGCAGAAACTTGTGTTGTGGATGGATGATATATGGCATCCGGTAAAACCTTCTGTGTCGTGTTGTGATCTACCTCGTCCAACGATTTTTCACCAGGAACACATAACCATGGACCATAACGGCGGAATTTATCCATTTCCGGGGAAGAAATCCTAGGATTTCTGCAAAATCTTTGTTCATGCCCAATGAGTCCACAGCCAAAGCAAACGTGTTGTAGTTTTTTATATTTAAAAACAGCCCAACATTTACTACCTGTCGACCGGGGTACCCATACGCCTAAGGGAATAGGCTTGGTTATATCTAGTTCAACCCGAATCCTTATATAAGGACGCAACAACTTGCCATCACTGTGAAGAACTTCCACCTTTATCACGCTGCCCAATCTACGTCCTATTCGAACAGCATTCTCTTCTTGGAAGAATTCAAAAGGGAGGTGATGCACTTGAACCCAGAATGCTGCGGTGGAAAAAGCAATTTCCTTCAAGATGCACCCTGGGGACCATCGAACAAGATTCAGCAGATTGCCCATGATATTCCATGGGGAGTTATGAATGATTTCTGACATAGCTTCTGAATTTTTGAAAGTGAAAAGGAAGAGGTTCGGCCCCGCATCAATGATGTTGAATTCAGCGTACAGATTCTAACTCTTATAGATCATGGCCTTCACAGCACCTTTGTTCAGAATTTTTTGACATATAATATTGCCAGCCATTGTACATTCATGTTGAAAATCTCATCCTCCTTCAACCGGTTGTACTTCCCAATCTCCAGGATCGTACGATGGATCCTTCTCCGCCAGAGGGTCGCCAATGAAAGTAAACAGATATTGGAAAGAATGGTTTGGGAAAAAGAGTGCCTCACGTACCCAGAATTACAATCTACTTAGAAAATGGCAATGATGTACAGTCGCCGGGACTACCCAAAAGCGATTGCAGATGCAGAAAGGAACAAGAACAGTAGACGGTTACCGTGCGGTTACAGACTCAGACGCAGAAAGAAGAAACTCTCCAGATGAGAGGAGCCAACCTTGAATGGTTATTGACTTGCTTGGTTGTTAATGTGAATATAGATCGAAAGGATCTCTTTGAAAAAGATTAGATTAAAACTGTTTTTTCAATCGATCGTGGACCAAATCGGTGCTTAAGTTATAAAGAAAGAATTTGACATATGTCTCATAGATTAAAATTGATATATAATATTAAAAATAGACATTTTTTAGAGTGAAAAGTGACTGAATTTTAATTTAGTTACACGAAAATTCAAACTATACAAAACTTTTAAATTAACCCCCATAGTTACTTGAACATTTTTTGATTGCTTGATTTTTTATTAATTTTCAAATAAATATTAAAATATTATTGTATTAGATTGTCACATTACTTTTTATATAATTTTAAATTCATTTTCATAAATTTTCTTGAAATTTTATATGTCTACTTTATTTTTTATTAATTATATATAAATAACTTAAAATTATAAGGTGAAAAATGATGCGATCAATCAACATCATATCACATCTTAATTTTTATCTAAAAAATTATATAATTGAATAGAATAATAAATTATGTGAATAATAAGCATTCACCCCTGTTCATTATAAAATTTCAAAATCAAGTTTTCAAATTGATGAAAGCAAAATCCAGCCATTACATAACTAAATAAGATAACAAGATTTTTTTTTTTTCATTCTACTTATCCTTATGCATTCTAATCTTTATTTTATATGCATTATCCTTTTATTCGAAACTTGATGGGATTGCTCAAGAGCTCGCAGATGAGCAAGGACCAAAACAAATTTTCAACGATCCCTGGCTTTTCATTCTTCTCTTTGTTAACTCTAATTAAAAATTTTAGCGCTTTAATAAACATATTTAGAATTAATTTTTTTCTAAATTTAAGATTGATTCATATTTAATTTTATTGAGTTTGACCCAAATATTAATTATTATTGATATTGATAAGTGATTTTTTTATTGTAAATTATCTTTCTAATCAAATTAACTTTTTGTATTATAGTAGAATCAATATTCCATGTCAAGTACTTCTCTAGTATAAATAAACAATGTTATATACACTAAAAATAAAATTTGAAATTGAATTCTAAATGTAAATTAAAGGCCATTATTAAACATAAGATAATAAGATAAATTTACAAAATTTATCTAATAAATATAAAACATTCAAAATTTAATTTTGAATATCATTTTTTTATATATATAACATTTTTTTATAAATATTTGTGTTAGATAAATATTTGAAGTATTGGAGAGATATGATGCGTGTGCTTGTGGATTTATGCGAGAACATCCATAGTGATTAATTTATGAGAAATATAGGAATAATGACTAAAGAGTTATGAAATTATATTAAAAATTTTTACATACATATTATGTAACTTTTATTAATTAATATAGTGAATTTTTTCTCATGGGTAACTTTTTTTCTTTAAAATTTAAAAATTTTCTATGTTAACTTTATTTATATATTATTTTACTATTTTAATTAATTTAATTATTTGATACTTACACGTTGAAAGAGATATCTTTCCCAACAAATTTATATCCGTCTTTCGTTTCCGCTAAAACCAGTTAAGGAACCCATTAAAAAATTAGTCAGCTGCCGAGTTAATAGAAAACAACAAATTGTTCTTGTAATATAGGATTCAGTATCGAAAACTATACAAGAGCTAAAAAGGTTTTTTTAATTACATCAACTTATAATATGCTGTTAAACTTCAATAGTCCATTTCGAATTCGTTGGCAATTCCATAGAAACTTGTAATTTGGTCTTAGCTAACACGCAGAACGAAATATCTAATCTTACTTTGAAGATACCCTATTGAATTGTAATGAGAACTTTCTTTTGGGGCCGATGATTAATTATAGGAACCTCTTAAAGTTTGTGCATATCACACAGATTCTTCCCTTTTAAAAAAATGATAGCCAGTACTCTTTTCTATTATTGTTGTGATTGTATCATCCAATCAAGAAGGAAAGGGACAACTATTATTCTCTGTAAAATTAGGTCTTAAACTTTCTGATGCTTCATATTCCTAATCTTTATTTCCACTTTGCATTTTTAAATATTAGGAGGGGCTAAACTATTATATTCGTACTGATCGAATCGAAAAAATTAACGAATCACAGGTCAATTTATCTAACCGATTAAATATGTGGTTAAACCGGTTATGTGTGCGGATAATTTTATTATTTTTTATATTTAATATGTAATATAGTTCAAATTTATGGTATTTTTAATTCATAAGAATAATTAGATGACAAAAATTCATTTAAAATATTATGATATGAATTTTATGTTAAAATATTGGCTATATTTTTGAATTTATTAGATAAAAGTATGAATTAATATTTATTAAACTATCAGATAATATAATATATATGAAAATTATATATTGTTAATTAATGACTTGTGGTGGTCTCGGATTAACACTTGATTTCCTCGGTCATGATGACTTTGCGCAATTCAAAATGAACTGACCAATAATAATAATAATAATCTCTTCATTTATTATTAGTGAACTTTATAAGATTATTCCTTATGCATAAAATTTAAGATAGTTAAAAATAGATAGAGAAATGTAAAGGAATAAAAGTAAGTGGGTTAATAGTATAGAATAATAAAGCATTTATTAATGAAAAAGAAAGGTAGATTTAAAAAAAAAATATTTAATGTTTCATTGGAATTCTAAAGTAACAGATAAAAAGGAATAATTTTTTTTTCAAAATACGACAGATAAAAAGAACGGAGGGAGTAATAATAATTATTATTATTACTATGTAAAAGGAATCAAAATTGAAATTGAGAATATTTATTTTAGGTGGCATTGACTTTTTGAAACCTTTTTGTTTATGCATCTTGGGTTGGATTTTATCTTCTTTTTTTTTATGAGTTTGATAACTGAAATTATTAAAAAAATTGAAATTAATGTATATATATATATATATAAAAGACAGCACAAAGCTTTGTAAACATCCTCAACATTCCATGTAATTTAGGTCATGGTCTTTTTGTTCTAATTTTTATTTGTTATTCATTCTTGTTTAATTTTTCAACATATACTAGCGAGTGTCCTTTTTTTTCTTTAAAAAGAAAAAAAAGAAAAACTTCTATTCATAGGCTAAGGTTTTCTTACCCCTAAAAAGAAAAAAAAATCTATTCATAAATCCATAAGAGCAACATTCTCAAGGAGTGAATATTTCAATAGTAGGAGGAATTTGGAATAAACATCTTATATCACTTCTGATTACACTTTCAATTCATTTGACAACTTTATGATAATCATATTACAACCCCTAGGACACTTATCAAGATTACATTATTAAAAGAGGAAAATTGACTCGAAAATCAAAATAACACGCCATGAACCCTTAGTAAAACCTAATAAAGTATCCATTACTACCTTACAATTAACTTTAATGAGTGCCTCCCTATCAGTATAATTAAAAGACACAACGAGTGCCTTTTTAATAAAAAGCAGTTTCATAACTAGTAAAGAAACATACCTAAAATTATTAGACCTCATACCTTGCACTTTGTCAGCTTTGTTTGTAATCAAAATAGCCATGGATGCTTTTCTATGAGACCAACGGGCATTAACATTGAGTTTAATTGTGGACTTATGAGTTGGAGCTTAATTATGTCGACCTGCATTTACTTAGGGTGATCCATTACTAGGTCCAATATCCTTATCCCCTTGTAAATCTATGATCCTTCATTCCTCGTTAAACATATCTTGATCTACCAACTAAATTACATTCCCCATATCATTTGTAGCAACTTAGTAGATGATTTTGTTCAAAGTAACCCAAACCCTTCGCATGACAAGCACCATGAATAACAATAACAACAACCAATGGTGCAACATAGCATTGCTCCCTATACCCAAACATTAGCTTCTGATTATTATCTCCTCCATGAACTCTTGCATACGTCTTACTTAAAGATCTCCAATCTGGATGCTTTATAATGCAAATTATAATATTCATACCATTAACCCATCCTGGAAAAGGTAAATCTCCATCTTTGACACCGTAATGCAAACTGGGCATAGTTTCATCCAAGAACTGATTAGGTACACCATTCTAAAATGAATAAGTAATGCATCATTTATGACTATACATAATACAAGTTTAATCTTGGGTGAATACTTAAACTTTAAAGGAACTTCCACATATTTGATTGTTGAGTCTAATTGCGCTAATTGGATATTAGTTTATAGGTAGACTTAAATGAAAACTCACTTAATGTATTTAAACTCCAAATAAGCATAACTATTAGTGTGTACTCTAAAAATTAATCATAGGATAATTGTATTTGCATACAATGTATTATGCTTTATATAAAGACATTTTAGTTGCTATTATGTTTAATATTATATCTATGTAATATAAATAAATATAATTACCCTTAGAATAATTTATTTTATTCCTAAAATATCTCTAGCCAAGTATTATTATAAACTAGGATAGTAATAATACATGAAAACTAGTATGTATATTAGCTGATGACTATGGACATGAATATGTGACATCAAGTCAACTTATAAATATATGTTAAAAAGCAAATGTACGGGATTGATCTGCTATGAAAATGCTACATAGATCACTATGTGAATGTTATAAGCAATTCTCATAGTGATAATAATGTAGATGATCCTTTGACTTAAAATTACTATGATTCCTTACATGAGGAGCTGTGTACATTGATACCATCTAATATTGCCTATAATAAGGTTGGTTTAACAGGTGGTGATTGAGTATACAATGAATCATGCAGAGGGATATGAGTAACCTAGATAGGATTTTATACCTATTATGTATGAGGAGTGATATTCATGAACCCCTTAATTTACAAAAACTATGAAATGCATGATTGTGCTCAAATAGATTGATATGTAATATTAATTCTTTTGTTTTTATCACTCTAGTTAGGAATTAAGAAAGACATAAATTAAATTATGAAAAAAGTGACAAATTTCATGCTAAAGTTTAATCTAGATATCCAGGAAAAAAAGATTAAATTACATAAAATATTAGTTACAAAAAAGTTATATTAAATCACTAATATTCTCACTACTTAGGTGGTAGGAATATATTACTAGATACTATTCACCATTTATGATGCCAAAATAGGATTTTAGGATTACTACTAATTTAATAAGAACTTATAAGGTCATGCAAAAAGAGCATGTCAAATATTAGGGTCATAATGTAATTAAAAACTTTTAGTTAGACTAAGAATCCTAGTTAGGATAGGCTTAATATGATTAGGCTTTACTAAGTAATAGTACAATATAATTAGGCTATACTTAAAGGACACTAGGTTTGGGCTAATTATTAACTAAGTCAAATTTATGCTTAATCAATAATCAAAGTCTAGTTATCCCTTTTCTTAATATAGTTCTAGTTAGATATCAAAAAAGAAATTTTATCTATAAGATAAAAATATATAGTTAGATAATAATTTACAACTAATACTAGTCAAATCTTTTAAAAGGAAATATGTGGCCAAGATATTAATCTTTTAATAATGAAATGTCTAGCTAACATATTAATCTTTTAGAAGGAAAATATCTAATTGAGTTATTGATTATATGATTTAATAAATATCTAGCCAAGATTAGAAAAATATATGGTTTCATCTATGAGATAGAGAGAATATCGTAAGGTAATTTAAGAGTGTGATCCAAAACTTGAAAAGTACTACAACTACCACAATGGTAAGCGAAAGAGCAGTCCTATCTAATTAGATTGGAGTATTGATTGTTCGTGTAGATATTGTAAAGAAGTTACTCTTAAAGACAACATTTGTGATTTGCCATCCGAGCTCATGCGTTCGTGATGAGATCTAATCATGATTGAACATTGTTTGAGTGTTTAAAATCAAATCATTTATGTGTTTATAATTGAAGCATTTAGATGTTGGTGATTAGATTGTCCATCAAGAAGCAAAAGTAAATTTTCTATAGCAAGAGTCTTTCACAAAATATGATATAAGCACTAACACTAGTTTATGCTTCTTTCACTTGGATCTCTAATAGGTTACAAAGTAAAAAATTTTAAATTTTTTGCTATATTATTTGATTAAAAACCTAATAATCCTCACTTACCTCTTTAACTTGTAACCACTAAATATGATTTGTTTCCTTATTATAGAATAAACTCCCTATTAAATTTGTATTTTATGATCATTGACTTAAATTCATTAAACTTAAAATTATCATATTAACATCAGCAATTACTTTTTCCTTTAATTTTGCAATAAAATCTTACATTGAGGTGCTTAAGGATCCTCAAGCATTTTAATATTCGTACCTAAGCCTACAAAATAACATCTACGTTTCTTAATCATATGTCTCCCTTCCTTAATATCTATCTATGCCAAAGATCTATTCCCTAAATCTAAATGCATGAAACTTTTATTTTGATAAATATATTTCAATCTTAAATATTTCACCAAAAAAAATTCCTTTCTATTTCTAACTTTTAGGATAATTTAATCAATAATGATTAATTAATATGGCTAAACAATTTAAAACCTAATCCCTCATCCCATTTAGGCCTATATAAGTGGGAATAGGCCTTTAAGCAAAAAGAAAAAAAATTATGTTTCTCATCAATCACACTCCACCAAAACTTTTATAAATAAAATTAAGTTTTTGGCAAACTTCCATAAGTACCTTTAACATAGACATAATTTATATCAACAATTATTATAACTTAGAACGTATCATTGTAAATCGACTTGCCCATTACAACAATTTTCTTTTCCAACCAAAAAGTCTATTTTAAGCTTTCTTCATTAGAAAATTATAATCCTTTAACTTTTTCCTTGAGAGAAATAGCAAAGTGCCTAAATACTTCATATTGCTCCTAATTTTGTCCATTCCTATATAATTCAAAATACCCTTTCTTGTTAATTTAATCACATTTTTAAAGAAAAAGACACTTAGTTTTTTCAAATTCACCTTTTAACCAGATCGAGCCTTATACAATTCTAGAATATTGTGCAAATTAGTCGCTTACGAAATATTAGCTCTTGAAAACACTAGAATATTAACAAACATTAGATATGATATAACTAGCTCATTCATAAATAGTTGCAATCCATGAATAACTGAATCACTTTTAGCCTTAAACAATAATCTAGATAGTACATTTTAACATAGAATGAATAGATATGATAATAATGGTTCCTCCAACTCAAACCCCTAGTAGGCACAGATTTTCTAGCTAGACTCCCATTGAGTAACATTTCAAAAGACACAATTAAAATGCATTGCTTAATCCATGTTACAAACTTTTGATTAAAACTAAGTAATGCAAATATTCTTAGACCAAAGTTGCATTCCACCTATTCATATGCATTTTGCATGTCCAACTTTCATCTTATTAACCTCCTATGACCTTATTTTATAGAAAATTGTAAATTATCATTTATGAGTTATGTTTGAGGATTTGTTTTATTTTTACAAATGAGTTATTCTAACTCACTTTTCCTCTTTAAAAATTAAAAAACCACTTAAGTAAATTGATAAATAAAAATTTTATGTTGTTAAGAGATTCTAATATGCTTTAGTGTAAAACATTACATCTTATATTAGGAGAAAAAGGAAAAAACATATGATGTAAGGTCCTATTACGACCTATCTCAAGGCATGTGACTAATATAGAAAATTGCTAAGTATAAATTGCCTACAAGCTTTACATAAACATGCTCAATATAATATTTAACATGTAGTTGTGCATATCTTTTCAAAATATAATTGTTAAATTTGAGTGCGAGGGACTTTAGTTCAATTATGCAACATCTAATGTTTATAAATATCTAGATCAATTATCTTATGACTCATTTAAATGCCAAAATCCATAAGCATCCTACTTCCAACTAATCTGACAATAGTTAGGCACCTACGGGCAAAGTCCTTTATAGAAGAGAAAAGGAAAGAAAAAAAAAAGAATATGATTTTCATTGGAATTTAGAAAGTAAATAACAACTCATGGGAAATAATTAAAACTTAAATATATCATGACATATAGCTTATGATTAATTTTTTTTGTAAGAAGCATCTAGAGTTTAATTAAAAGAATAACCACATTTTTATACCTTTGCTAAGGAAAAGATAAAGGTATTCTCAAAAAATAACTTGTTTATCAAAAGAAAGATATAAAAATATATTATATAGAGACCCAATCGAAGTCACATTTCTCATTTCTTCATCACCTTAGTCTTAAAAAGGTTCAATCATGAGTTAAATACTTACGTTTCCATAGTTCTTGAATTTTATCATAACAATTCAATATCATTCAATGGAAAACATAAAAAGGATAGGATGTAAATTTTCTTGTGTCTCCTATCCAACCTTATCTCTTACAAGCTTACTCTTGTCCTTCTAGGGTCAACTTTATCTTTTTACAAATGGGCATGCAGATTTAGTGCAAAAAACCATAATATGTGAATATATATAGCCCTTAACAACTTTAAGTATTAACAATGTAATGTGTTTTTATATCATGCATAGGGATACAATTAATTGATTTTTATCTTCAATTTAAATATAAGTTATAATCATAAATATATTTATATACTCATTTCATTCATAATTATTCAAATTAAGATCACTAATAATCAAAAAGAGTCACAATATTGTTTAAAATCCTTAAAATATATAATTTTTAAGAAAAAATTATGGTATATTCAATTATGTAAGTCCAGAGAGCACATTTTTGTTGTAATTAATTATATAAAAAGCATATAATTAATTCTATAATTAATTATACTAAAATTTTTTGCAAATTTCATCACAAAATATGGTGTTCACTCGTAAGGATTTTACCTAAAACTTATTCCTCATGAAGATTAAGCCACTTAGCCACCATAAAACATACAAATAATTTTATGAGCCTTAAATCCAACAAGAAGCATATGTTAAATCTCATTCTATAAAATCAAATATTCTAGTTTACAAATATAAAGTGAAACCTAACTTAACTAATCTAAATCATTGAAACTTATATAAAATTAGTTAGAATGTCTACTCACTACTTATAGATGAGGTAATAGGTGATGGAATTGAGGCTTGATTGCTCTTAAGCATCCAAGAATCAAGAAATTTAAGTCAAGGCACTAAAACTTCTATTTAACCGAAACTTTCATCCTTAAAAAATTAAAAAAGAAGATAGAAAAGATACATCATAAAGATTGTGATGTAGAAATTCTTATCTTACTTAAATTTGAAAAAGATGAAAGGAAGAAGAAATATCTTGGTTCTCCTTTAAGATTGTAAAGAAGAGGAAGTGATGGAAATTTGGAAGTAAAATGGAAAGATATGATAAAAATGGGGAATATGAAAGGGAGAAGAGGTCCTAAAGGCAAAATTGAAAAAGAGCCCTAGATTTTCTCCATACTCACATACTCACTCAAAATCCTATTTTGTTTATCTTTAAATTATCCCTGTTTATTCATTAATAAATCAATTCACACAAAAAGAAAATTTATTCACTTATATTTATTTATTTTTATAAAAATTATTTTAAATTCTAACTAGTGCAATAGGTCCATAATAAAGTGGCCACACCATGCTAAACTCACTTATCGATAGATAGGGCCATCTTTATATGGACTTTGTTCTTTATCTTTATCTCTTTACTTTTATTGAAAGGCATATTTCTTTAATTTACATCAAGAACATATTAAAATTTTGATATATTGATATACTTTATATATAATTGAATTTAACTTAAACATATTGATAGAACTTCCTATTAGAATATTGCCATCAAAATTTGGATTCAACTTACATTTATTTCCTTTTTTTATAAGTCCTTTGTCATTGAGGCAAGTGTGAATTATGAAATATTACAATATATGTAGACCTTAAAAATGGATGAATGATTTATAAACAATTTAAGTTAAAATTCTATGCTCACGGATGAATCAAGTCATGGTATTGCAAGGACAATTAGCCCTACAAAAAATGTTATACATGTATGTATACTACTAACTACATGTATTCTCCTCACAATTTATATAAAATAATCTACATATTTTTTATGTTTAAAATATTGCACATTAAATAAATATTAAAATATTTGAAATTTCATTTATTAGATATCCTAATACATACATAAAGAAAAAAGATCAATGAAAAAACATGTTAATCTTAATTAAATATTTAATTTAATTTTTATAACAATTTAGTAAATATTTGTATATATTGTTTATATTACTTTTACAAGTTAAAATTTCTAAGTGAGCTCAATCTATACTTTGGTTGTATGGTTTTATAAATATTTAAGCAAGTCATAATACTCTAGGTATCTCACACATAGAGTCCACCATGTAAGATAATTTTTAGATCTAAATCATGTGACCTAAGGCATTATACATCACAATCTAATTCTAAATCTAGTTCATTAAGGATCTAAAACATGAATGTGAACCTTGATGCTAGTTAGTAATTTTTTTCAATGAATCCCATAATTAGAGTTGTTAACTAAATTCATTTGATTTGTCTGCAAACCAATTAGTGTGTACCTTTAATAAACGTGCTAGAGTAGATGGATCTTGGATAATTATAGATTATTTGAGTGTGAGTTTGAATTCTATACCCTATCATCCATTGACAAAATGAACTAAATAACGACTTTTTTATTTTTTTATTTTTTAGAAAATTAATTTAAAGCTAAAATAACAGTTATACATACTTAAATCACATATTTTTTAATATTTAAAATCTAATATAACAATTCAAAATAATAGAAATTATGATAAAAATTTCATTAATTTTGAAATAATTAATTTATGAATTAATAAAATTAATTAACATAAAAATTACACATAATTAATGTAGGTTGAGTTGGGTTAAAAGATAAATGAATTAGGTCTAAGAATAGGTATTAAGTTGGATTAGGTCAGGATTAGCATAGTGAATTAGTTTAATTTAAAGATGAAAAAAGTAAAAGAAAAAAATGTACTAATTCATAGACTATTAGACCCTGTTCACTTAAAATCCAAACCTAATAGATTGGACTTGTTCTAATCCACATTTAAATGGAATCTAACTTTATAAATCCTAATCCAAAAATTTTTACAAACAAATAAACAAACTCACTAAGCCAAGTCTATTTTAATAACTCTGCAATAACAACATCCCTATTATGCAATAGGTTATACGCTATGGTTACTTTTAATAATTTGCTTAGCTGATAAATTTTTATCGCTACTATATATTCAAATGTTGTGGATTTTAATCCATCATCTCTCTTATTTTGTATTTCATTGACAATATTCTCCTATGGATTTACCTTTCTAGGAGTGTTAGTTGCTTTGCATTTTATAATTTTAAGTTTGAAAATTTCATTTCTTATGCTACCATAAAGCTCTTATTGATAACATTTTTTTTTGTAATTGGATGATGGCTTTTTAAGTTTGTTTTTCAAAATTTTGATCAATGTTAGTATCATACCTCATGATTTTCAAGTTAAAGTGTATGTTAGCATTTATTTTATATTCTTTTGACAAAGGTATAATTCATTCAATTACTTAATTTCTTCTTAAATTATGAATGAGTTATGTCTTAAATAGGGGAGAAAGCACATTTGGAAATATGAAACCTATGCAAAATTGTGACATCATTTGTTTCAATGCATTTAAGCTAAATATTAAATTATAGGATGGGATTTGCATCCTTACCACTTCAATTTTAGGTAGCATACATATTATATTTTCTTATTATATCTACAAAATTTATCGTAACACTTATAATATTTAATGGTAAATTTTAATGAGCTTATTGTTTGTAAGTATGTCTTGTGAGATTTATAGTGTGACTTGCATAGTAATTGTTTTAGGTGTCATTATGTTCACAAATAATGACATAATTTTGTAATTGCATAAAGTGTGAGAAGAATTATGTATGTGTATGACTTTGTTGCATGATTTATGGCATAATTGCATAAGGTTATGAGTTTAAAACTTAGGATTTATGATTTATGATTTATGATTTATAGATTGTATGATAACTATATTGGATGCCATTATGAAGTATAAAAATTATTGCAAATGACTAAGACTTTATTGCATGGTTTATGGTATACGCTACTATAGAAAATGCAACTATACATTGCATATTTAGCAAAAATACATTAATTTTTAATCAATGTCTAATTGAGCATTATTATATATTAGTTTTGGTGTCAATTACACAACTAACATGAAAATTAACAATAATGTTATTTTTTATTAAGAATATTTGATGTCATTTCTCATGAACTAATGATAGAAATAACATTATATATTGATTTAAAAAAAATTAATGTGTATTGTCTTAAAGATCATGTCGGTTACATTAAATAATTGACAAGGTGTGATTTATCCCCTCCATAACCTAAACTTTCTCTTGTATTCCTCCCTCCTTAGTCCTTATTATTCTCTATGTACAATGCCCTATATTTACTGGCTTTATTCTTTATGTACATACCCCTATATTACCCTATACAACCTTATAAAACACCCTAATCGAAATAAAAACTAATATCTCCTAAGATATAGAATCCCAATTTTGATAATTTTAGACAATAAATTGAATGAACAAAAGTGTGAATATAGTAGAAGGTTATATCCAATACCATAATAAAAGATAGATGCTTTGATAAATCTATCTTGACACTCGATACTCAATTTATGAGGTTAACACTTTCTAAAAAATACTCTTGAATCCAATACCTATAAATGGCATGAGCATTTAAAAAATACTAAAACTTAATGTATGATACTATAGATTTTATATAAATAAATAGTAAATAATACCTTTAAAAGATAAAAATGTATACAATTAAATTTCTTACTCATAAGGTCTGTAGAAGTTGTATAAAAAATAGGAAATAAAATATATGATCGATTATGAAGTTAGAAACTAGATTGTAAACACAAACAAAAAACCTTAAAAAATCCTTACTTTTATCAATGTTATGTTTTTCTAAGCAATGCACAACCTTATATATTTAGTAACAAGTTAATAGAACCTTAGTTTTGTAAAAAAATTAGTGAGCATAAACAAAAAACTTGCAAGGTAAGCATACTTTCTTAGTTAAAGCATCATCTTGAAAACCTTTTTAAGATTGAAATAGCTTTAAGATGAAATATGCAATTAGCACTATTAACCTCAAGGTTATATATGATGAGTTTTGATGCTGACAAATAGGTGTTGCAATAGCATTGTATGTCTTGTGCTAAAGTGATATATTTTATAAGCTTTAATAGGCATACTATGTTATGGTTGGTGCATATATATGATATAATGATTATACTTATTCTTATATATACATGATGACAAATGAATATCATAATATAATTGTATGTCTTTATAACAAAATGTTATAAAATCTTCAATAGACATGCCATACTATGGTTGAAATGCATATGCTTGATTATGTACTAAAAGAATAATATCTCATATAAACATTACTAAGCATATGATTAATCAAGATATATGATATGATGATTATGTATGTCTTGTGCTAATTTGTTTTATATATAAATCATGCATCAATATCTTGATATATTAGATTGGACTAACTATATGGTTTGCAAGGTTTATGAACTTGTATATAGGAAAGTCCAAGATGAAGAAGAGTGAGCATTGGAGCAAAGGAATAAAAGATCACATTATGTCAACTCAAGAATAAGAAAAAATAATAAGAAAGAAGATGTGATCCAAGCTTTAAAGAATGAGAAGATTAAAGTGTATAAAAGCTTGGAAGCATAAAAAAGAGCCTAAACATTTCAATAGTATAGTTTTTCATTTTAGGCTTAGTCTTTCTTGTGAAATAGAGTATTTCATGATAAAGAGTTAAAAAATGCTTTTAGCTTAATCAAAATGATTTAAAAGATAACCCACAATCATATTTTTACAAAATAGCCGATGGGGACATTTCAAAAACTAATGAGATATGAGGTTTTGATCTTTTCACTATTAACCTTTAGTCATTCTTTTAATCATATATCATAAAATGATCATGATTTAATTGTAAAAACTTTTCTATATGAAAATAGATTCAATGATCTTTCAATGGACATATCATTTGCTTAAAATGATCAATATATAAAAGAGATATGATTTTGCCAAGTTGAGTCTAGGAATCAATTTTCTACAATCTAGTCTTTTTCTAACATATGCTCATTGTTTTAATCATATATCGAAAAATAAAAGTGATATTAGCATGAAATTATTTTTATGTAAAAATATACTCAAAGATATTTCCATTGATGGGTCACTTGCTTAAAATTAATAAGATATGAAAGAGTTATGAATTTTACAAGTTGAGTCTTAAAATTAGATTTTCACATATTTACTATTTCTGACCTTTGCTCATTGTTTTGAACATATCTCAAAAATTATATTATATATGAGCATGAAACTAGTCCCATTTGAAAGTATACTCAATTATCTTTCCAATGATAGGTCATTTATTTAAAACGGACTTAAAATGAAGAAGTTATGACCTTTTAAGGTTGAGTCTGCATTTCTATCTGGGTGAATTGATTCACCAATCGATTCTGGACATCCAGAGAGCACCCTGAATGTCTTGAATTGATTCACCAATAGATTCTGAGTGTTTTGGTGCGTGAATAATGGCTAATTTTCATTCCTAACAATCTCAAATGGCTATAATACTATATGGCTTCATATATAAGCTAAGAAACATGAAATACAATGTAGAGAGAGCTTGAACTACATCTTTTAATATCATTGTACTCCTTCTTTCATCAAATCATGAATTAAGCTCTAATTTGTGAAAATCTTCTATTCTAAGTGCTTCATTTGTTCTATCTACTCTTTAAGAGAGTATATTAGAATTGATATTCATTTTGTATCACATTAGAATTGAAAAGGGTAAGGAATCCCTTGTAAAGAGAGATTTTGCTTAAGGAAAAGCAAGGATTGTAAGGCTTCTTCAAGTGCTAATTGAAACTTGAAGAGATAGTGGATTGACATACAAGCTTGGAGAGCTTGGAGAGTGGATGTACACCTTAGTGAGGATATCCAAAGGAGGAACCACTATAAATTCTTGTATTTGATCTCTCTTCCCTATCCTTTTATTTTTCTGCAATGTTGCTCTATTTTTCTGCTATGTATGCTCTGTTTTACTATTGCTATTTGCTAGACATATTTATGCATTAATGCTTATGTTGTTACTTAGATGTTTGAATGATTAATTCATCTTCATTTTACTATTACTATTTGTTGAGATATTGTGCTAAATGCTTTATTCTTGTTGTTGATAATTGTTGAATACATTATGCATCAATATTGATCTTGATCTTTAAATGATTGAAAGGTTGAATTAAATGATTAAAAAAGAAATTCATTTATGCATGTGCTTTTTGATTATTCATCTATGCATAGTTAAATGAATGGCTTTGCACAAGAGTATTGAATTGTTATATGTTGTGTACAAACCTCTTTATTGAATTATCTTCTTGATGCTTTATTTATAGATAATTAAATAAGTTAGTTTGGACTAATTCCTTAATGTATCATATCTTAAGTGTAACAAGCATCCTAATAAAATTTTCTTGGAATTATTTAAATTAAAATTATCCTCATGACTTCCTAAAATAAAATACTTCTTAAAAAGAGTTTAAAAAATGATAAGAGTTTTAAAAACACTCAATGGTTGCCAAGGCCAACAAGCACTTGTGCTTTAATCTTTTTATTTGAAGCTCCCACTAGGAGTTTTGTAAAGTTAGTATCAAAATGATATCATATTTATTTAGACATTGATTTTCTATAAAAAAAAAAACTAACTTATAAAATGGTGACACCTTTTTGTTTTAGACAATAAAAAAAACATAGTTTCCAAACTAAAAGATTGACTTCTAAATGTAAACAACATTGTCCTGCTAAAGAACATTAGTTTGGCTTTAAATATTGATTATTTATTAAATAATTAATGTGGTAATTTATAAAATCCTATGACAAATATTTCTTAAAAGTTGACATATTATATGATTCACTATTGCTTTATGGTAAAAAAATTGATAACTTTTTACAATGCTCTTTTTTAACCAATTTTTGCATACGATAGCATCTATTGCTACAATAGAATGACACCAGCCTAAAAGCTAATTCCAATAACAATCTTCATAACAATTAAGAATAGCATCAAAAAATAAATACTACACAATTGATAGAGTTTTTATATAAAAATTTTGAACATCATTTACAACATTAATTAAAAAAAGACAAATAACCATGTTATTTACAAATAAAGCACTATTAAATTAATTATTAAGGTTATGTATACAAAATGCACATAAAAAATTATAATTAGTTACAACTTAAACCCATTACTACATATTCATGTACATTGAACCTAGGACCATCCATTCCAATATAAATTTGACCTTGAGTAGATACCTTACTCACAATCCTCACACTTTATCAATTTGGTCTTTAGTGTATAATTTGGTGTTACCTTCGAAGCATTGCAATTTGTACACAAATAATATGTTAACATTAAAATCAATTCAAGTAAATGTGTGAGAAGCAACAAATAAGTAAAAGTGATTACCATGGGTGGGTTTTATTTATGTTCCCTAATCCTCATGAGCATATTAGCTATGTATTGCGTGACATAATAGTCATACTTTACATTTTTTGTCTATCTATGGCACTGCATCAAATAAAATAATAAATCAATTTCATCCAATTAATACAAATGCTATAATTGAAAAGATTACAATCTTACTCAAGAAATTGTAACAACCCAAAATAGGACAAGAAATATTTAGCAAAAAAAATCTTTTTTAGAAATTTCTAATTTAGAACCCCAGTAAGAAAATCAAGTGAAATTTAAAAAAAAAATAAAAAAGGTAATTTCAGAGGGAGACTAATTAGAAAATTTTAGAATTTTAATAAAAATTATAATGAATAAAAATCAAATTACAAAAAAACTTAAGAATAGGTTTAGGAAAATTTGCTGAGGAATTTGTTAGATTTAAAAAATCTAGTAAATTGAAAAGTGGGAAAAATAAGCTAAAAATGTAGCAAATTAATTTTAAAATTTTATGGCTAACTTAAATTAATTTTTGGGACTTAAAAATGATATAGAAGATCAAAATTGATGTTTCAAAAAATATTTAAAAGTTTAGAGTTAAAAATGCAAGAAAGTGAAAGACTTGAGGTCAAATTGTAATAAACTATTTTTGTATTAGGCTAGTTAAGCATAATTTTTAGAAGCCCAAATTTGATTTTTGAGGCCTAAAAATATGGGCCAAGCGTCTAAAGGAAGCTAAGGCCCAAAGTAAGAAAAAGGTAAATTTTAGGGTCATTTTGTAATAAATCTTATTTATCTAATTTATATAGATTAATTTTATTGGTAATAGGAGTAGTTATTTTCTGAATCCCTAGCTTTTTTGAAAGTGAAAGCTAACTTTTCCAAGTGTCCCAATATTTTTGTTTCAAAATTTAAGACAAATTGGTAAATAAATAAAAGATTTTTTGTATTTAAGATTTTTTGGATGTATATATATTATTGGCTAGCCAATTTTGAAGTAAATTTTTTGCTTCTTTGGCTAGAAAACGATAAGGGAAGAAGAGAAGAAGACTAGCCTTCTCAAGGAAAATAAAAAAGGGTTACACAATTTACTCTTTAAATAAGTAAGGTAATAAAAGGATTTTATTCAAATTTCTTTCATAATTTGTAGTCATTCTTCTTCCTAAATATCTAAAATTTAATTTATTGCTATGAAGCTTCTTCTTGGTATTTTCAAAGAATTTGTTGAAAGTTTACAAGGAAAAAGATTAAGGTGAGTGATTATTCCTAATACTTTTGGGATTATGTCAAGATATAAGTTGCAATGTTGCTAATTTATGATTCTTTTTACTTATCTTGTTATAAGTTGTGACATGTTGTTGTTTTGAGGCCTTCATTATGATCTGCAGATGGTATATTATTAGGGAATTGATGTTAAAAAGGTTGGGAGGAGATATTATTAAAACTGTGTAGAAAGGTTGAAGGTAGAATTATAATTGTAAAATCAACTTTTCCATGCTATGTTGATTATAGGTCTTGTTACTTCTTGATTGGATTTAGAAAATTTTAGAATCTTAAATTTTTTGACATACCAAAGTTTTATTTAGTGTTAGAATGAATAAGAATGAGTTAGAAATTTTTTTGGAGATTTTAGAAGGCATGAAAAAACTAAATTGCAAGTGAGTTACTTAAGGAGTTCATTTCAAAATCTTATGCTAGTTGTTCACGAGTTTATTTTTTTATATCAAATGATTAATAAAACTCACGAAATTTTTTTTGATTATCCCACATTATGTTAGGAGACTCATGGCTAAATTTGGTGGTAATCAAAGTTCGTTTAGATATCTAATAAAATTTTCTATTTCAAGTGCTTCAACTCTATCCTAGTTCTAGTCCTATTTGATTACTCTCGAGGTTCCTTTTATTTGGCCTATCAAATGAATGGGAAAACTTATGAAACTTTGGGGATATGATACTTAGGATGTTAGCAAATTTGTGTTAAAATTTTATGGCAATTGGAGGTGATTTGATTGCCCAAATGGTAGTATTATTTGGATTGCTCTAATGTAGTCCAAAACTTTGTAAGCTTGAGTTCTTGGTTTTAATTCATTAGTGAACTCACTAAATTAGTTGTACAACACTTGATTTATTTCTTTTTTATGATGTTAAAAATGTTGTGACAAATTTTGGTATCAAATAGCTTCCATTTGATTGATAAAAAAAGGGATTAGATTGCTAATACTATTATGCTATCTTGTTTTACATTCCTAATGGATTCTAGTTAATTAGTCCCCTATAAAGATATTTATGCCATTTAATTATTGTATTTTGTACAATATCATGTTAGGAACATAAAAAGAAAGTTTTAAGCCATAACATAGATAAACTTTCTTGAAATACTTAAGAATCTTTAAGGAAGTATTAAGATTGCCTATAACACATTGAGATATTTTGTGGCATAGTTGGTATTGATACATTTATTGAGATAGACCATGTGGATAGTGTTTCAACACCCTAATATTAATTATCATGGCTTAAATGAGGGGGTAGATATAACATCCTTCGCAAAGAACAGAGAAGTGGTTAATAGTGGAGGGAAAAGATTAATGGCCTTAGGTTTAAGGAAGTAAGGGATAAGGTTGGACCAAAGGTATAAGGTGACTTATGTATACCTATCATTGCCATTTTGATAACTACACAATACAAATAAAGAATATCTAATTGAGGAATTGTTCATAAGTTACTAAATAGGCACTTAATTAGAATAAAAAATTAGTTTTCCCAATTAAGGATTCCTTAAGTAGATAAGGAATAGTCACTCACTCAATATATTTTATACTCACTCTTTTTATCAAACTGAAATTGCAAGTATTGAATTGAGATCCATAGGAGAGCATTAATACTTACAAATGATACTTTATGACATCTCATGAAACTTTTGAAATAGTATTTTGGTTTGAAATTTGAATCACCTATACAAGAGTTAGAATACGTTATAATGCAGACTTTCAAATAATAAATTTTCAGCCTAATGCTTTTGTAGTATTTTCTTTTGATAGAATCTCACCTTTGAAAGGCACTGCCAATAATGGCACTAGTTCTTCTTCCGCTAAGTCTGATTTGGAGGAGGATGATTCTAATAGAATATACTAGGAACCTATATTATCATCTATATTTTATATATGTTACACTTGTATGAACACTTTTGTTCTTTATATGTATATATTTATATAAATGGATATAAAGCTTATTTTGCATGTAATTTCATATTATGTATTACTGTTCGACTAGTTACTCTTTTATGAAAGGTCTTAAGGAATGTTAAAGCTTGTAAAATATCTATTTAAGAAGATGACATTAATTAGATATCTTTGCATCGGTCACGATAATTACAAAATAGGTCATGACAGAAACTTACATCCACTTCCTTCCATTTTATATTACTTTTCACTTTTAATATTAATCCTTGCTCATAATATGTATCCAAGGTGCAGTTGAGTACCTTTCTCAAGGTTGTTGCAATCCTTTGCCTAAAAGATCAACTAGTGCATGAGCTTTTTCTTTAGGTACATCGTAACAAGCATCTAAAGAAGCAAACATTATAATGACATGATAAAATGTTAAAATTTTAATACGAAAATTGCTCAATCATAACTAATACATAAATGAAACTTACCTATCATGGTATAATGTAAAATAACATTATTTCCTAAGCTATGCTAGGAATGTAGCCTCCAAGTATTTTTGCCTCTTCATGTCAAGTTAGGCGAAATGGTCAATATGATATGGACATAAGAAACCATAATAGTGTTGGGAATTCGGATTATCACATGCAGCGGAATTTTAAATTTTGATTCGAATTCTACTTAGGATCCATGCAAAAAGCATAAGTCAATGATTAGGGTTTTACCTATTGGGCACTCATGTTTCTACTGATCAAAACTTGAGAGCGGATGAATCAAACGCCGGCCGGAAGGTATAACGTCTCTACGGTATCCACACAGAGTGAACAATGACCTCTCACCCTTCACGCGTCTGCTAGGATGCATTTTACTCTCTAAGAATTAGGATTGGATGTTTTCTGAGTAATTTAGGGTTTATATGGAAGCTTTGGACGTGATTATTAAGTGCTGCCCTCAAGTCCCCTTTTATAGAACTTAGGCAAGCCATAATCCTAGTCCTGCTAGGATAATGCTTCCAAAATCCTAATCACACTTAACAACTCATCTTATCCTTATCCTAGAGATAATGGGAAGAGATTAGACTTATCTATTAATTATCTAATATTAGATAATAATATTATCTCATAATATAAATATCTTAATTATTAGATAATTGCATATAGTTATCAAATATTAGAATAATATTATCTCATAATATATTTATCTAATATCTGATAAGATAATTATTTGATATTTCTTTAATATCACATAATATATATATATATATATATATATATATATATATATAAAACGTGAATTATTATTCTTAATAATATATATATGCACGAAAATAAGTCCAATTAATTGGATATTAATATAATTAAAGTCCAATTAATTATTGTCTTATTCCTACTCCTTTTGTGTGACCCTGTAGGTTCTTACTACGTTGATAATGACTCATTTATTGAGTCATAGACAGTAAGCGGTATCTAGCAATACATCACTGCCACTCAAGTAGTAAGAATGTCTATGATTCGACATCCACCTAACATATGATCAACGTTTCGCATCATAACCCTTTTGTAATAATATCCAAATTGAACTGGAGGCATGGAATGTGTCATCCTCGTCAATGTTCAATTTATATTTCTTGATACTGAGTAGACTTAAAATAAATAATTAATATCACATATTAATTCAACTGAGCATGGCCATGCATTTCTAAGTCTCACTCAATCAAGGGGCCCAAGGATATTTCTCTTTTATACAAGAGTAACAAAATCCCATTTACATCACTCACTTCCCTCTGCATGATTTATGACACACTCAATTAATGCCCTACTTGTCATCCTGATTAAAGGTGACATAGGACAATATTAAAGTGAGTAATTCCTCATGTAGGGAACCGTAGTGACTTCAGGTCAAAGGTTTATGTGTAGTTGTGATCATATGAGAATAACTTATGACACGTTTATCCATGTAATATTCTCATAGTGGGTCAGTCCAATACATTGTTTACTAGCAATGTACTCATGTATTGACTTGATATCACATATCCATGATTCGTAATCATCAGTCACTATATATGCTAGTCTCGATGTATTATTACTATCCTATTCGTAATAATACTTGACTAGGGGCATTTTAGGAATAGCAAAGCTATTCCAAGGATAATTATTATATTAAGTTATAAATTACGCATAATAATAATAAAAACAAAATATAATAATTAAATTTCTTAAAATAAAATATAATACATTGTGTATAACTTTAATCATCTTATATAATTGGTTCTAGGACACACACCAACAAATAGGTAATAGTCTTTCTAATAGCGCCATGTTTATAATAATACATACAATAGGAGAGGCATAAGCTAAATACCTATTTAAATATCATTTAAAATAAATAATATATATTCAAAGATCAAACAAACTCATTTCACCTAAAGCTTAATGCAAGAAAATTAGAGTTCCTCTATCCTTAAAAGTTGCAAGATGGCGTCCTTCTCAATAAATAGAAGATAAGTTGTACTTACTAATTTCTTCTTCATGGAGATTTGAATTTAGGACTTATGGCCCAATAACTATCAAGATCAAATTATAGTGTAGTTATATCAAAATTAAGAGGTTCTTGAGATACAATTCATAGGTTAGTAAATTCAAATGACAAAACTAATATAACTTTAACCTTATAAAAAAATAGATGGAAGGATACATGATGATACCTTTGTTAGAATTGAATGAAGCTCTTCAACCACGTGATGAAAGTCCTTTGGGCTTTATCTATTGTCTAAACTTCATCATTTGGCACTAGTGCCTCAGTTGTGTGAACTTAGAGCTTGTTAATCGCTATTTTGACTTAATCATCCAAGAATAGTCAATGGTGAAGCTTACAACTTTTCAAAGCCTAGCTAGTTACCACTTAGCACATAAGTGGCCTCTCCACCAAAAGAACATATGGGCTCTACTTATTCAATGTGAAACCCTACATTAGTGTTTTAATTCATAGATATATATGGAAAAGTGGAAAGGTTTAGATAGATATTTACCTTAGGTAAGGTTTATGGAGTGTCTCATATGCTAGCGAACAAAAATGAAAGGGACAATATCTCTAATTTATCATTAACCAAAAGGGTCGACATCATTTATTGAGTAATAGGCATGAAGAATAGCTCTAGTTGAGAAGTAGTCATAAAAGTTAACTTCTTCAAATAAGTCATGACTATAAGGGTTAAGTCATTGGTGGATAGTTAAGCAAGCATCTTAAACCTTATCTATGTGATTTATTGGGATGACAAATTCTACATTAGAGTACAAATCTACTACTACACCTAAAGGACCTTCTGTATCCATGCCTTTCAAACCATATTAAGTCAAGTTTCCACATAGTGGTAATCTTTACAGTGAGTTTCTCTAACTTTAAGTCCAAAGGTCTCAATTGACAGTGTTTTAATGCATCCAAGTAATCCTTAAGGCCTACACCTCATAAAACACCTCAAACATGGCCAAAATGCTCTTTAAATCCTAATGTGGTGGTTAAAATATTCATCTTAAACTCACTTTAAGAAGCCTGTTACATGAAACGATTTACAAAAATCACAAATAATTAGATTTCATATAATATAGAAGCTTTAAAAGCAAATGATATGTTTTAAATAAACCCTAAATACTTACAATCCTTTTTATAATAGCTTGGCCCTCTAAGGTCATATACTACCTTTTTAAGTCAACACTAGCTTGATTTTATAAATCTGCATGAGAAATAGGAAGTATCTCTTCTGTGTTATCATTCTCAATTGATGTAAACCTCTCTTTGACCAAATCTTGCTCAAGCTTTTTAGTAGCATCCTTGAGAAAACCTATATGAATATATATTCTTCTTTCACCTCCCTTGGTTCATCACACTTAACTTTTATTGATAAAATTACATATTAGTTCATAAGTACAAAGGACATGCATAAAATACATTAGGATAAAGTGGTCATTAGTATGCCTAAATTTACTTGAAAACATTTAATGTCACATTATTCTAGAAACTTCTCTTATGATTGCTAGTCAAAGAAGTTAAATTCCTCAAGTGGATTTTCCTTTATCTTAGTCTTTTCATTGTTATAATCTCACCTTAACCTTATTTTAAAGCCTTCAACCAATCAGCCATATATGATAGTACTTTTATGTGCATTTGTTAGCTATTAGGAATAGTGAAGGCATTTTACAAGAAAAAAAATGCATATAAAGAAATTATATATAATTATTCTAAGAATATAGTTTTACATATCTTTATCGTAGAGTAAAATAATCAAATATACATATCAAGATATCTTTTTAAAAGTTATCCTCTAATGTTGGTAGGAGACACCTTCAATTTGTATAAGTTATTAATATTTTGCTCTATATTCCACTCCAATATAACTACTCTATGGAGCTACAATTAGATTGGTTAGTTGCCCTTTGGCACTGGATTAAACATGTGCCTTTTCATCTTGTTATAATCTAATGAAGGGCATGTGACTAGCATAGAGAATCACTATAGATAACTAATTGCTAGCCTTAACTTAATGCATCTAATGTAATGTCTCATGTGCATTGTTTAATTTTTTTCATAAGGATATACATAGGCTTAAAGTCTATTAAGGAATTAATTTATAAATCATCATGCATGCCTACTCCAATTGTTCTAATGCTTACCTTAATGCCATAAATTTCTTGAAAGGACCTATATTCAACCTATCCTTCCCTAACTAAGTATCTAAAGGGAAATTTCTCCATATAAAAAGGAAACAAAATAGAAAAAGTAAAGTGAGTTTCCTTGAAATCAATAAGTAACTCATACTATCTACTAAATAATAGGAAATTAAAGGTTATGATGTCATACATAAATATATGAATATATTCAATTAGGTCTTATAAAGTTAATGGAGATTTATTAAAGAACCAAAATCCTTTACGACCTTTATTATGGATAAGTTTAGAGTACATTAAATGAATAATCCTGAGTACATAAATGATTATGATAAGTGCTCATAACTTCACTGTCATATCATTATCACACAACATATATCCATATTTAGCAATTCATAATAAGGTTCGACTAAAAAATAATATAATAAATTAAATAAATAAGGTGCGTGAATCGATTTAAAACCTCTAGTGAGTTTCTATGAAGCTTAAATCAATTCAAACCATTTAGCTCAAATTTATACAATCTAAATTAATTTAATATAGAGGAATTTACCCTATGACCTTGATTGATCGATTCACCAATTGATTCAATATGTCCTGGATTTAGTTCTATAAGTGGTGCATTAATTTATGAATTAATTCAGGGCTAGGGCTTTTATATATTGACCTTAATAAATTAATTGGCATATAAATTTCCCTATTCATGTGTGAGAAAATCCTTCTACATCCTAACCTTTATGAATTATCATGCTATTTAATCACTATAAAACACAAAAGTAACATCATACATGCTAGATTCAATAAAAAATCCATATCAAACACACTTTTATATTAATTTATACAAATATGAATAAAACTTAATACTAAACTAAAGCATTTAAATCACACAAGATTAAGTAAAATGTTTACTCATAATTTGAAGAAGAGGTTATAGATAATAGAGTTAGAGGTTTGCTTGCTCCTTAAACATTTAAAATTTCATGGATTCAAATAAAGGTACCAAGATTTCATCTAAGCCAAAAG
This sequence comes from Sindora glabra, assembly GCA_020226215.1. Classification (NCBI taxonomy): domain Eukaryota; kingdom Viridiplantae; phylum Streptophyta; class Magnoliopsida; order Fabales; family Fabaceae; genus Sindora; species Sindora glabra. Next base: position 33,110,385 of record CM035235.1, on the reverse strand, counting down.
CTTTCTATCATTATAGTCAAAAGAAAAGAGGTAGAAGAGGAGTTTTACATAGATTGAGGAATGTACCTTGTCTAGATTGAAGAGTAAAAGTTAAGACATATTGAATTACTCTTAAAAGTTAAGAAGAAAGGAAGAAAGGAGTAGAGTTAAGGAAGAAAGCATAGGATTAAAATAGAGAAACAACTCCTAAAGTTTCTTTTACAGCCATTTACTTAGCTTTTATCAAATTTAATTCTAAAGCAAGTTTTACTTATAAATTTATCAAATATTTAAAATAAAATTCTTATGATTAATAATTCATTTTAGCTATTTAATCATTTTCGCTTAAAATATTTTAATTATTAACCTATTATACTTAATTACTTTTAACATAAAACATTTTAAATTATCACGAATATGACACACCTCTAGTGCGAGTTGCACTAATGGACTTTATTATTTTAAGAACCTTCTTAGTCTTTTGGTAAGAACTTATTGCCTTTTTAGAAGGGTCAATATTATGATTATTTAAAAAAATAGTATCAATCATATGTATTCAATCATAGATAAAGTTAGAGGTTGATATTACTTAATAATGAAAAAAGTGGTAGTTATACAAATTTTGCTTATAATAAATGTTATATGGTGGGAAAAGTAAAATATATAACTTGCATGACAAGCAATTGAAATTAAATTACAACAATTATTATGCTTTATAAAAATCTCTACTAATTTACATTACTAGTGCATAAATAGGTTTCTTTCCATAAATATTTAACTTTAAACCCACTAATCACTACAAAAGGAAAAGGTAACAATGAAAAAGAAAGATATTCCTAAGCATCACACTAAAAAATCATTAGCATAACTATCTATCTGGAAAGCAACTAAACTTTAAAACTCATTGTAAAACTAATAAAGAATATAAGGTTAAACTTAGCAATGAAAAAGGCTAAATCAATATCACTATACATATAAACACATACATATCTTATAACCAAACAAAGTCAAATAATCTATTAGTACTAAAAAAATAATGAGACTAATATAGGATCACATACCTAGAAATGATAATGATGATGAAAATAAGCTCAAAGTTCACAATAAAAGAAATTGAGAATGTGGAAAAGGTTTAGGGTCACCGAAGAAATGATGAAAGAAGGTTATCACCAAAGAATATTGGTTTCAAATGGATAGTGAGAGAGAAATAGAGGATAAAAATGAAAACTATACATGTAAAGACTTTAGATGTTAATTATTTAATAAATAACTAATGTCTTGAATAAACCATGTGGGTATCATATAAAACCAACATATAGATTTAAGCCTATATTTACAAAAATATCACCACTCATATTACTTTATATGTTAATCTTCTATAAAAAAAACTAACATCTAAACATTATTCCTTTAAAACGTTAATTTCTTAATGATATCCATTGTCCTAAGTTTGCATAATAATAATTGTTGTTGTAACTTTACACGTCAGTTTGTTAAATAATCAAATCTAAAATTTAGGCTTAAAAAAGACATTAGTTAATTTAGAAACTATTATCTTAGGTTTCCAAGTAAGTTTAAAAATGCCTTCACATCAATATAAGCGTCAATGTTTAATTTAACTAACATCTATATGGTGATGTCCATTTGCATTTCTATGGTAGTGATACTTGTATAAGGTCATGAGTTTAGGAGTTAGGATTTGGAGTTTAAGGTTTATGGATTACATAACGATTATATTGGATGCCATTATATTTGTAGAAGGTGACATAACGTCTATAATTGCATGAAGTACTAAAAGTAATGCATATAAATATGACCTTGTTGCATGATTTATGGTAGACTTGCACGAGGTTATGAGTTATATATATCCTTCTAAAAGTTATGGCATAACTTGTGTGACAACTATTTTAGATGCTATTATATTCACAAATAGTGATATAAGTTTTGCAATTGTATAAAGTATGAAAAGTATTGCATTAAACTATGACTTTGTTGCATGATTTTATAGTGGAATTGCATAAGGTTATAAGTTTAAGGTTTAGGATTTATATGGTTTAAAGTTTGTGTTATGACTCATATAACAAGTGTTTTGAATGGCATTATTTTTCATAAGTTATGACATAAGCTATATAGTTGCATGTAGTATAAAAATATTTTGTATTAGTATATATAACTTTGTAGCATGATTTATGATATGCTTGCATAAGGCTATAGACCAACATAATGGCTAGTAATAAATGCCATTATATTCTTAATTTATGATATTAGTTTCCAAGTTTTGAGAAGTATAGAGAGTATTTTGTAATAATATAACTTTATTCCATGATTTATATAAAGAGTTGTAAGTATTTAAAAAAAATGAATGATTTTGCATAATTAAATGTCAAGCAATATAAAAAAAAGGAAAGAAGGGGTGTGATTAAGTTGTAATATAAATATATCACCTTGCGAGCTTTATTAAAAGACTTATAATATTTTATGTGAAATTAAATGTCAAATAAAAAAATGGAAAACCTTTAATACATGGATACTACCTTTTTTTATTAAAAAAGACCTTAATAAAAAATGTGATGAATTTTCTTTTCTCTTTTAGTAATGATCTTATCTATCTGGAAAATAGTAGAAGATCGAGTACAACCTATTTAATAGAAAAACTAACATTTATGCTTCAATACATTTTAAGAAAAAAAATTTATCAATATATACTTTTATAACTTTTAAATAAAAATATATTTTGTTACATATGAAAGTTTTGTCTATAATAACATTAAATTTTTTTAAAAAATTAAATAATAAAATTTTTATTTAAAATTTATATATTAAATTTTTTCTACATATGAATACATCTTTATCTATCTCTATATTTGACTATGAAATCAATGGTCTTTGAGGTAGTCTAACTTTTTTTTTCTTAGACAAGTGTTAATGTTTCGTAAATTTTTTTTCTATTATTTCATTTCTTGCTTTTCACACGGCTCTTGTCCTTTAGGCCTTGTGTTGGGTTGCCTATTTAAGAAGAAATAAGAGTAAGCTCATTCTTACAATGCTTTATGGAAGGAAGTTTCACACTTTTAGATTGGAAGTAAGTTTCTCTATTTATAGCTCTATTCATCAACCCCTTTGAAAATTTAACTTTCTAATAATTTTTTCCCATTTTCTTGCTATTTCCTATGCCATTGCTACTTACTGAAATATTGATTTTTGTGTTGGATATAAAGTAAGCTACCAAATTAATCCCTAAAAAAATACAAATTACAACAAATTTCTTTTGAAAGTTTATTTTACGTCATATAAATACACAAGTATCTAATTTCAACATCAAATAGTTGTTTAAAAGACAGAAGTTATATCTAATTTCTCTTTAAATATTAGTTAGTTGGTGTAAAACAAACTTTTTGGAGAAATTAGATGTAATATGTATCTTTCAGGGATCAATTTGGCGATTTATACTATGATATATTGCTTTTCTCAATTTGTCTCTTTGTTTGATACTCGGTTTTCCTATATCAAAGTATTATAGTGTCAATAGGTTGTTGCATGGAAGAAAGCACAAATATAAAGAATTGAATGCCTCCAAATAGGCATTGTAGAAAAGGGCTTAACCTTGGTGCCTCTACCTTTATAAATATAATATCTAAATCCAATTTTTTTCTTTATTTAATTTCTTTGATAAATTGGTTTTCATGTTTCAAAGCACCCTTCCATTTAAAATGGGCTCATTTCAACTTTGCCTTCAAAATATTATTCTATTGAGTTAGTTTAATAGTGACAATGCATATGGTTTAAAATGAAATTTATGGAATTATCTACTAAGTTTTTTAAAGATAGACAACTAAGATCAAACTTTGCTACACTTTATTGTTTTTTATTGTAGTTTTTGAACATATTTAGGATTACTTGTGTTGTTATTATTATTATTATTATTATTATTATTATTATTATTATTATTATTATTATTATTTAAATTTTAGGTTTTTTATAAAAAGGTATCATTAAATACACATAAGGATGTGGAGGTTAGCAACTTTTACTTTTTCATATCTATGAAAAAGCATACTTAATTTCAAAAAATAAGATAATAATCAAGGGCATTGAAGTTATTTTGTTAAGGAAACTTCAATTCAAAATATTTAAGTGAACCTTACTTATTCTCTCACATCTCCATAATAAATACATTCATTAATGTTAATAATGGCAAATTTATTTTAATACTTTTTATTATCTTATTGTCATCAAATATTAATTTAGTAGTATTTTTTTTTTCACTTGAATGAAGGAGTGGAAGTCGTTAACCTCCATATGAGGATCTAGAAATTAGCAATCCCCTTTGTATAAAAAATTTTGTTTTGGGAATTTTTAGGTTTTACATTTTCTTTCTTTCTTTTCCATTAAAATAAAAAGTTGACTTGAATTGGAATTTATAATTTTAATAGTAATTTTAATATTACACCATGTCACAATTATGCTTTTCAATAACTTATTTTGACTTTGTTCTATGTTAGGTAGAGCTAGAAATTATGACCTATATCCATTTATCTATCGATTTCCTCCCTTATTTTGACTTATTCATATACATCTATATTAGTTTTGAAATTAATATGGATTGAATCATTATTGACCCTTTTAAATAAAAGTTATACTAGGGCAACTCATAAATAATTATTTACCCATTTATGTTTATAAAAGCTAAACTTATATGAATTAATATTGTACACTATAAAATAAAGAAATTATTATATTAAAATATTTTTATAATTTAATATAGATTTAAATATTTTTAATATTATTTTTATTTAAATATATTTTTATAAAATAATGTCAATTTCAACATTACCCTAAAGTTAGCCAAAATCTGTATAGTTAACATCATAACATGCTAAAATTATTTTAGGGGGATTCAAGCAAGTATTATGCTACTTGGATAACATAATGGAAGGTAAATGTTAGCCAAATTTACTATTTTGGATGGTTTTAAAAAGGTAATCTCAAGTATGGTTATTGTCTATTTACTATTTTGAATTTTTTTCAATTTTATGAGCAATATATATTTTTTATTAAATGAGCTTTATTTTTTTGTATGTTTATATTAAAATATTTGATATTAAAATAATTTTAAGAATTATGATATTAAGAAAATAACTACCTATGTCTTTAAGGACAAATGAAATTATGATTTAAATGGAAACTAATAATAAACATATGACAATAGTAAAAAATCAATTATAATTTAAATTCTAATTGCATAAATTTATCTTGAAATACTAATAATAAACACATGACAATAGTAAAAAAATCAACAAAAATAATGGGATATAAAATAATAATAATTTAATAAATAAATGAATGGATCTGCTAACCATATATCTAAACTCAAGAGTCACCCATGACATATTTAAAAATTTATAATTGATTATAAAGGGATAAATAAGTCAACAATGATTAATCTACTTTTGACCTAATCCAAATCGATCCCAACCAATTTAAATGCCAACTTTAATATTAGGTACATTACCTTAAAAGTACATATTTATTCTATATTGATTATACAAAGAAATTACAATTCATTTGCAATTTAACTTTGTTATCGAATCTAATAATAGCTTTCCATAGCATATCATGTACATAGTTACTTTAGAATTAATGCTTATGCCTACAAAAAAAAGTAGACATTCATTTTGGGGCTACTTAAAAAATACACCCCATGCCTAAGTAACCAATTTTAAGCAAATATGACTATTTAATCATGATGAGTTACGTAATTGGTTGAAACTTGTTAAGTTTTAGGACATATTTTTTGTTTTTAATTTGCAACGAGCATTACACTTTCTGACCAAATGAAATGAAGCTTGATCAAAAGAAAACTTAAAAATAACATTATGTATTATGATTTCTTTATTTCCCTTTTTGTAACATCAAAAGGCCTCTTAGGTCCCATTTTTTAGTCCTAAAATTGCCTAAATGGAGTCCTAGTACAACTTATTTATCTTTGCCTCACTCTCATTGCTTGCATCAAATATATCTTTTCTACCTTATCCTCAATGCCTCCATTAAATATGCTTTCTATTTCACTACTTCCTTCAGATTTGATTTTTACTTCATTGTATCCATCATATCTACTTTCAACAAAATCCATTAGAAAGATTTTCTACCTTTCATGAATGCGTAAGATTAGATTTTGTAGTTTCTTCCTTGCTATTATTTTGATTGTTATCACTAATTAAAGTGCATGTTACACTCTTTATCAATACTAGCTTGCAATAATGTTATAGAACTTCTTTCTTCCTTACTTTTGCATTGCTTAACCAATTGTTTCTTTTCTCTTTGTTTTCTTGCTAAATGTTCTCTGTAGTTACTTTGAGAGTACTCAAAGAGGAAGAAAATGGGTACAAGATTGTGTTGCTAAAATTTGTTGTTCAAATTAAGAGTTTGAATGTTTATGATTTTATGGAATTAAATAAGGTTTGAAGTTATATAATTTGTTGATAGATTTTATGAAAAAAATTCATGATTTTCTTATAAATATTTAAACATCAATTTATCCCTAACTTAATTTTTTTTTGTTCTTTACTTCTCCTTAAGGACTATTAATAATTGTAATAACTTAATCAAACTTGTCTTTTGCAGTTAAGATCAATTCCTCACTTTCAAATGAATGGTTTAGTTGAAACATTTATATCATCAATTAAATTTGGCCAATTGAAACAAGATCCTTTAATCAGCTTTAATCAAACTATGATCACATCTATTATTTTGTTTACCTTGCATTATTTTAGTTATGCAAAAACCCTGATATTTATTTCTTGAAAAATGAATGCATTCATATTTTGCACTAGTAAAAAGAACCTAAGAAAGTGAGTGTCGTGGATCCTAAATATGTTATGCATTTTCTTTAATATTTATTAGTAATTACATTATGACAAAAGTGATATAAAATGCAAAGTTGGATGCCATGTAAGTATCTTTGCTAAAAAAACTTAATGGTGTTAGCTAGCTAAATAATATTGCATATTTTTTAAAAATTAAAGGATAAATTTGATCCAAATAAAATTAAGGGAATAAAATTGAAACTTAGAGATAAAAAATGTCTTTTGGCCTTCAATTTAAAAAAAATTAAATTAAACTTTTAATCCATATAATTTGTTTTAATATATAATTTCATCCCTATATTTTTTTTTTATAATTATCTCTACAAAGTTTATTTTCATTTGAAATTAACTACCTATGCATATTAATTTGAAGATTCTTATTTGTATTTATTTAACATTTTTAAAATTTGTAAATTTATATAATTATATCTTAGATATAATAATGAAAAGTTATTAATTAGAATGACAAATAGTTATAATTAGAAGACAATATTTAGACATATATAATAGAATTGAATTGACTAGCATAGAAAAAAATGCTCAATTAAAATTGTAATTCTTGATTCACTAAGTAATTTTTGTGATTGAGGTTCTACTTTCTTCATTTCTATGCTATGATATAACTATAGAAATTAGCAAATGCTTATTGTAATGAATAGTTACATATAGAAATATCTAAATTATTGATAGTAGGAGGTTAATTATAAAAGAAATTAACTTAGAAATCTAATTACAAGATAAAAAACTTAATTTATCCCTAAAAAATCAATTCCAAATACACCAACATATTAAAAAATATATGTAGTTCCAAAATGGATTTTAAGATCCCAAATTCAATTCGAGATACTCTCTATTAATTTTTAGGCAACTTACACTAGTCTCCTTTAAAATTAATCTAATTACACTCACATCATTTTATTTATAAAAAGTATATATTCATTTTTCTTATTTTTCTATGGCAAAAGAGTGACTATAGATTTAAAATATAGAAATAAAAGAGGAGGTAATTGTTGTTTATAAAAAATAAAAAATAGAATATAATTAAATCAAACCTTATGGTGGGTGAATGTAATTTGTTCATGATTCTAAAGCCTATATGTATAATTCTCAAGGATCTAGATGGAGTTCCGTGACTAATCTCAAATCTTCTATCCTTGAATAATATAGCTTTTCTTCTCTAATGTGAAGTTGACCTTTAGCCTACTTTAGCTATTTTTGAAAAAGAAATTCTATTTTGTAGATCCCTAACTGTCTATATTATATGAGCAAATTATGTAGATTTTATGTGTAATTGTAATATCCTATAGAGGTCTTCTAGAAAATATCCTAAGAAAATTAGAAATTTCCAATAGGTAATCTATTAGAAATACTCGAATCAGAAAAATCTAATAGGAAAATTAAGTGAAATTTAGGAGCTTTGTAAGAGTAATTTTGATGAGAGTCCAACTAAAATTTTTATAAGAAATTTATTAGGCATTAAAATATATAAAAAAATCCATTTAAAAATCTAATATCAAGTGTAGGAAAATTTGCATAGGGATTTGCTAACATTCTAAAATCCAAGTAAATCGAAAAGTGAAAAATTGAGTCAAAAACTTAGCAAATCAATTTAAAAATTCTTAGGTTGACCTAAATTAAAATTTTAGGCCCAAAAATAGGTATAAAAGTCCACAAAATAAAGGCCTAAAAATATTTAAAATTTTAAGGGCAAAAATGTAAGAAAATAAAAAATTTAGGATTAAGTTATAATAAATCCTTTTTATCTTTTTAAATGATTAATTTTTTTTATTGGTATTAGGCTGGGTTGGCCCAATTTTTGAAAGCTCAAATCTAATTTTAAAGGCTTGAAAAAATTGGGTCCAAGCTTATAAAAGAAGCTAAAGACTTAAGTGAAAAAAAGGCAAAATTAAAAGCCAATTTGTGATAAACATTTGTCTTTCATGGTGGCTTATTTTTATTGGTGAATAGGGTAATGATTTACTAAGTGAAGAGGGCTACTTAGACATTTAAGATGGCCAGTAAATATTCAAGATTTTTTTAAAAAAAAATTAACATATAATAATCATAATAAAATGAGGAGTTTTTAGAGCTATATATATATATTGTTAGGCTAATTAGGGAAGCAAAAAATATTGCTCCCTTTTGGATAGCTCCAAGCTATAAAAGGAAAAGAGAAAATAAAGGAATCTAAGTTTTCAATAATAATCAAAAGGTGAGTAGTAACTCCATCTATTTTTAGGATCATCTCAAAAGAATAGTTAATAATGTTATAGATTTATGCTTTTGTACATTTTAGTTATGACATGTTAATGCATGGTCTTATTTTTAAAGTCTTTTAATTGCTATTATGATGTTATTTTGTTAGCATATTGATGTTAATAATGATGGAATAAGGATTCTTCAAAATTGTTTAAAAAAATGGAGATAGAAATGAAAACAACTTCTCCTTTGTAATGTTGAATTAAGGGTTTTGGATACTCAATGCAACTAGGGTTTAGAAATTTTTAAAAATATAATTCTTAGCATTTTAAGATTATATTTAGTGTTCAAATGATTATAGATAAATTTGATAATTTTTGAAAATTTTTAGAGGCTTGAAAGATTAAGCTTTAGATAAAGCTATAAAAAATCAACATTTTCAAAACCCTATTTATGTAGTCTCCAATTTCCAATTTTTTAACTTACCAAATGATTAAAAAAATTATGAAACACTTAGGATATAATATTTGGGATATTATCAAACTTGTGTCAAAATTTGGTGATAATTAGAATTAATTTAGCTACCCAAATGGTAGTTTCATCTTGGCAACTCTGATGTAATATGAAAATGGTTAATCTAAGTTCTTACCTTTGATACACTAGCAAACTCAAAAAACTATTTGTACAACACTTAAGTTATCTTTCATTTGGCGTGTTAGGAATGTTGTGGCAGAATTTGGTAACAACTAATTTCCATTTGATTGATGAAAATGGGCTTTGATTACATGTGTCCATTTGTTATCCTATTTTTGAATTCCTCCTTTAGGTTTTTTGTGAACAGTATCCATGGAGGTATTTTGTGCAATTTGATTGTTGCATTTAATGTAATAATATGTTAGAAGGGCTAGAATAATTTGTGGTAATATTTTGGATTATTTTAGGAGAATTAAAAGGCTCCAACTATGACATACCTACAAATGTAATTAAGATGCTTTGAGAATTACTAAATAAAAGAGTTTCAATATATGTGATACATTTAAGTAATGCATATAACACTTATGGGATGGTTGGTATTTGACTATATTTATTGAAATGGATTAAATGGTTAATATTTTAACATCTTATTACTAATTATTATGAATTAAGAAGGGGAGATATAATATCCTTTGGAAAAAAAGAGATGAGTGATTAGAAGTGAAGGGAAAATATTGTTAACTTTAAGCTTAAAGTAGTGGGGCATAAGATTATATCAAAAATATAAAGTGAAACTTATATATCTACAATTGCTATTTTTGTAACAATATGAACAAATAATATATATAGAAAATTTTCATGAAACATAAAGTGGTGGTTAGATTTAAATAAAAGACTAATCTTCCTTAATGAGAGATCCTTTAAGTGAAATGATGAGTGGTTATTCATTGAGTATATCTTATACTCATCTTTTTATTAAACTAAAATTATAGGTACCGAGCATGGATTTATGGGCACAAATTGATACTTATAGAGGAACTTTCTTGACCCTCTTATGGAACCCATGAAATAATATTTTAATATAAAGTATAATCCACATTTGCAAGCACAAGAGTATATTACAAGATAGAAGTGAAGCATATAAATTTAAAACCTAATCTTATTATAATATATCCTCTACGTCAGGTTCCTATTCCCAAGGGTATAACAAGTAAGAATACTTCTTCTTTTCTATATAGTCAAATCACAGAGAGTGAAACTCCAACAAATTAAATTAGAAAATTGTAGCATTTGATTTGTATTATGTAAATTATATTTCTATATATGTAAATTTTAACATATGTATATAGTTTCAAAACTTATATTGTAAATAGTCTTATTTTCTAAGAACAGATGTCAACTTCTTTGATAGTACTAATTTGGTAAGATTATCATTATAATATAAAAACTTGCAAAGATATGTATTAAGATGCTAATACTAATCAAGTATCTTTACGCTGATCACAATAACTGTTAAAGGGGTTGTGTTAGTAACCAACCTTTATGTTAAGAAAAAGTACTTTTCCATAATGCAACTCATAACTTGATTAAGGAGTCGATGATTTGCAAAGTATTTTTTATATTATTTTTTCCCTAGATTTTGGCTTTTAAGGTTTACATGTTCTTAACTTAATAAAATTGACCTTGTTTTATCATTGAGTTATTGATTTTAGAATGAAATTAAATTATTTAGTTAATAATGAATTTTGATACTATTTTAGGTTTTGGCATAACTTGAGTTCCAAAGGTTCAATTAGGATGAACATTATATGTTTATAAATCTAAGAAGCAACTCTATAAATTTTATATTAAAGGAAAAATCCAATTCGGTCATTTAGATGTTTGAATTTGGCTAGAAAGATGATGTAGTGTTACTATCCAATCTAATCTAATCTTCATTTTTAGGGATATAGATATAGCTCTAAAAGTCAAAGTGGTATCAAACCAATATTAGCTTAGGTCCAACCAATAACTTTTAAGTTTTGAATTGTGAACCACATAATTTTGATGGTCCAACAATGGCTAAAATTGACTTACGAGATTTTACTATAATAAATAGTTTATGTCAAGATTTGTAAATTGAAATATGAGCCTCCAAATTGAGCAAGACCCAATCCATTGTAATCTTAAAAGTCAACTCATCTTAGCTTAAACAAGATTTCTTCTAGAAGGATAATATTTATTACGTTTTTAGCCTCCAAAATTAAAATAGAATTGTAGAAGTTTTCTTTTGTAAACTATCACAAGTGGCTCATTTTCTACATCAATTCAAAGGATTATCCTCTATATCAATTTGATTTTAATACCTTGCTCTTTAGTTTACTTTAGATGCAATTATCTCTTATTTCTTTACTCATATTATTTATGATTGCACAGATGATTAGCTAAATATAATTGGTTAGTTAATTGTTTGATGTAGTGTATAGCCAAATAATTAATTATGATTAATTAATGCTTGTAGAATTATTATGGTTGATTGTTATTAATAACAATTAAACTTTAGTAATTTGACACTTAGTTGAATTAATAGGTTTTAAAAGAAATAGAGGAAAAATTGACTATTTTTTATTGTAAAATTGTTAATTTGATCTTAACCTTGTTCTAGATTCTTAATGCTATTGTTAATTAAGTTCATGGTGCTTATTTTGAATTAAAACCAGTAATAAAATATTAATTATATACTTATTTTGATTAATTAACATTAAAAAGAAGATTATTGTTGCTTAAAAGTAATAATTAGTTAAATAGTCGATTCAATAGTAAATCTAATTGATATTGATAATAAATTTTAGAATTTGAGTGTGATATTCTGTGGATTGGACATTCATATTCTACTTAGTTCTACTTTAATTCTATTTTTATTAATTTCATTTAGATTGCATTTGAAAACCCCTTTTGATTAATTGTCTTTCACTAATTGACCTTTATTCCTTTAGATTTGACTTAAAATCACTCTTACTACTAGTTTGAGTAAATTTAGTTAATAATTTTAGTGTGGATGATGTGCATTAATAAGATCTAAAAAGGAAGCCTATGCATCCATAGCCATCAGTGTATAACAAAAGTAAAATCACTCTTTTCTTTAGTTGAAGGCTCAAAATTCACAAGAACAATTAATCTAAGGGGCTGTTTAGTTCAAATTAGAGAATGAAGATGGGAATGGAATCAAGAATGGGAATTAGGGAGAAAAAGAAAGGAATAACTCCTAATTACCCAAATTTATTCAGTTCAAACAAGAAAAGGAATCAAATATTTTTAATTCACTTTATTAATAATTATTACACTAAAAATAATTTATTTATAATTATTATTAAAATAATTATTATAATTATTATCTTATTAATTTTATTTTATTTACTAATTTTATAATTTTTATAATTATTTAATATTAATTATTAATATCTTATTAATATTATTTTTATTATTACTCTTATTATTTTAAACTATTATTAATATCATAATAATAATAATTAATATTATCATAATAATGTTAATAATATTTTATTAATACTATTAATTATTAATAATTTAAAAATATTATAATATTAAAAAATAATATTTATTAAAAATATTATAAAATTATTAATATAATTAGATAATATTATAATATTTATTATTTATTTAGTATTTAATAATATTATTTATTAAATAAATATTAATAAAATTATTAATATATAATAATAATAATTATTTATTTAATTATTATTTTTAGTAATATTAATTTTTAATAACTTAAAAATATTATAATATTAATAATATAATTAAATAATATTACAATATTTAATATTTATTTAATATTTAATAAAATTATTTATTTATTAAATAAATATTAATTATATTATTAATATATAATAATTATTTATTTATTATTTATTATAATTATAATTATTATTTATTTATTATTTATGGTAATAATCATTATTATTTATTTGTTATTTAGTATTATTTTATTAATATTATTAGTTATTAATATTATATATTAAAAATAACAAGTATTAAAATATTATAATATTATTAATATATAATAATCATTTAACAATATTATTAACAGAAAATAGGAAAAGGGAACAAGATTCCCTAAGGAGTTAGGGGGAATCACCATTCCCTTAAATGAGGTAATTCCATTAAGGGAAAAGGGAAAAAAGGAATGAATTTTTTCTGAACCAAACAAAAATAAAGGGAATAAAACCTTGCAATTCCCTTTTCCTTTCCTAAATACCTCTAACCAAACGGCTCCTAAGTTAGGAGAACATTTTTCCTCTTTGCCTATGCTAATTAGAAAACTTCCAATTATAATTCTGAAATTTTAGTATTACCACTCTGTTAAGTGCTCAACACCAAAATTGAGGTCAATGGGGGAAGAATGATCTTTTATTGAGATGATTATCGTAAAGAAGATGACCTACAAAGAGAGGCTACGCGATGGAGGCCACCAGCCTTCTTCGATGATCAGGTAAGATTGCCTTCTGATAAAGTAATTGTACTAGTGAGTGGATGTGAAAATAAAATATGCATCTAACCAGTATGTATAGAGATCGATTTGCTTGGATTGTCCTGTTGAATGGTCACATGTGATCTCCATCGTGATTGGATAGAATATTCTACCGTAAAAGTTAGATCCATCATTGTGTTAACCTCAACCCGTATGCACCTAGCAAGAATGGTTATTGATATAACCAGCTCTAACTATCAGAGCCCACCATAACAACTGGTCTTAACGGTCATCCACAAGACCGAACCTACAAAATGCACCTTTGGTCGTCTGGGTCGGGATGCTCCTAGGATCACACTGATTATCCACGACCAGCCTAGGCTCATCAAGGAAGTATTTATCACGTCATATACTTTGGGCAGTACTGAGAATCTCGTTATTGGGTGAAAGTCCAAAGTTTTCCCAGTTTAACAAACCAAACCTTGGTACGCAAATTATTTGTATTTTCAATACATATAAACAAAATCTGTTTTCAAGGGTACCAATACTCAATTTTGCCTGGAGATTGACCTAGCCATAGGTTTTCTCATTTGTTGTCCCTCTTTCTCTTCCTTATTCTTCATCTTGATGAAGAATAAGAAAATTCCACGTGAAATAGAGACAAGAATTGATAGAACAGGAAGAAGGGGTAGAAGAAGAAGAAATGAAGAGGATACAGAGACTGTATAAAGTTTAGAATAGTTGGTGGAAAGAAGTTATTCTCAATGTCATACTCACCAAAACTCTCTCCCTATGTTGGCTTATTTACAAAGGCAAGACCGGAAGCGAGAAGACACTGCAAAAAAATAGAAAATACACGTTGAAATAGCAAAACTGACTCCAATAATCACAACCCAAGAAGTGAAATAGCATAATAATAATAATAATAATAATAATATGCTTAAAAATTTTCTTGTGCCAACATCAAAGAAAAGTATAGAACTACTTGTTCAGTCTCTCCGATCATGATGAGTATAACAGTGTAAGATGAAAAGGGAGACAAAGACAATTCAACCAACTTGTGGGCATCACATTCATGAAACAGTGACTACAGCCAAAAAACCCAGTAATCATACTAGTCTTGTATAGTCTACTTGTTTATGTAACTACTATGTCTCACCATGAATGGGATGAAAAACAGGCAGAATCCCAATTTTTTTTTTTTTAACAGAAACTTTATCTATAAATTACAATTTCTTTTTTACATAAAAGTCTTCAGTGACATTAATTACTGCCAGAAGCAGTAAAAGTATCAGAAGAAGAAAGCTGATGACGGGCTCGAGCAGCTAAACCAGCAAACCAAGCAACCCTCATAAGCTGGAGACCAAGAATCAGCACCCACCAGCAAACCAGCCCCCTAATTGTATGCACTATCCATGCTGGTGCACTGATCTCAACACTGAGCTTTAAACCTCTCATCAGCTGTAAGACTCGGTAAGACTCATAAACGATGGGGGTTACAAGCCAGACTGGTGACTGCCAATGCCAAGTTAGAATCTCGGTCAGAACTTGCACTGACAAAAGAAGGAGGTAAGGGCCCAGTAGGACTGCAAATGAGATGAAAGGAAGTTGAGGTTTGAGTAAGCCCTTCTCAGATCCAAACATCATCAACAATGGTACAACAAATCCTGCAAGAGTTGCAAGAATGTTCCAGAACTGGTAACTGAAGGGAGCATTGCTTTTACAATTTTGAGTTGGGTGTCTTGACCGTGCACAGGAGTCAGCCATAAGGAGATACAGAGTTGCGCCAATGTTGAAGATGCAATCAAGTCCAATCAAGGAAAGCAGGCTAGCTACGTTGGGGCCAAGAAATATTGAAGACAGTGGAAGCCACAATGTTGGAACCATGCCTGTTCCAAGGAGAATAGAAGGGCCAAGAAGCCACATTGGCCATTTGAGAAACTGAAGCTCCTCCACTGGCTGTTGGGTTTCTACCGGGCCTTCAGCATTGGTCACTGATGATTCATTTGTTTGACTGGAATCAAGGGTTTCAAATATATTGGAACTATTCTTTAAGAAATTATCACTCTGAGAATCAGTTGGAGCATATGTGACAGGCAATGGCTCCCATGGGGTCAAATTTGTGCAGCAAATGTGGGATGGTTTAGCATGAAAACAAGGAAAACTGAGTCCTTGTGATACTTTTCCAAATCTCAACAACCCCGGATTTCCAAGATGAGCCCTTGGAAAACTGAAGGATGAAATTTTAAATTGTAGTTGAGCTAATGATGCAATTCCTCTGTTCATGCTTGTGTGTAGAAACTCTGAAATATGTTGACTTCTGTTCCTGAAACCACAAGTTAAGAAACAGCAAGCACACACCCTTCAATTGAGATTTCCTACAATGTTGAGAGATAATCTTTCATGTGACTTAGAAAACAATTCTAGATGTATTACCCTATAGGAAAGTACTTTCAAAAAAGTAAAAAGACTCTACAGGAACTGGAAGCTAATGCATTCAAAATTCTACATTTCTTATGACTATTCTAAAGGCACTCATAACACTAATAAGATCTACAAATTTATACAGTGGTACTACAGCTAGAAACAGTTACGTAACTATATCCTATGTGAATTACCTCCTGAATTTTAAAGCAACTCAGTAAAGGAAGAAATATGGTGCAGGAAGCATCATTAGAACATATAGGCCCTTGCAAATTGGCCAGTGTCTATTACCCACTGATGATCTAGTAGAATAGTATTGGTTTTACTGTTTTAAATTTCCTTCTCCTAATGTCTTTGAACTTTGTTAGTTTGGATGGTCAAGATCAAACTTGCTACTGATGTAAGCAGGCCTTCTCAGGTTAAGCAAAATTATAAGGTTAAGAAAAATGATGTATGCTGCCCTCTGGTTCCTAAAGCCGACAAGACTTCATTATTAGTAGTTATACAAGCACTACGTTTGCATGTGTAGTAATTTTATAATAACACTATGCTCTCCAGAGTAAACACAAAATATATCCACCCAACACGATATACTACCTCATATATCTATGAATTATCATTCTCTCTTGGCCTGTCCAGTGTCTCAATTGCCCAGTGGAAAAATAAAAACAAAATAAAAAGGATTTACAGTGCTAACAATCCTGAATATCATGTCCTGGATTATAACACAATTGAAAGGAAATAATGAAAACATACCCAGTGAGAGAAACATATGTTCACATACAATTAGTGAATTAAATAATAACTAAAATGGAAAGGGTTATTTGTCTTGTGAAGAATAAAGCAGATGTTCTTCTGATTTGTTATAAAATTGATGGATGCAAGGAACTTATTGAATCCTTTCCTAAGAAGTTAAAATGTACTATTTGATTCAGGCTTCTCTGACAGTCAGATACATAAAAGGGTTTTCATGGTTGTGGGAGGTAAATTCAGATTATTCTACAAGAAAAAAGTTTTATTCTCTTCTTGTTATATGTCGAGCACTTCTATTAGAAAGTCTTCCCTTTGCCTGATTCTTTATTCTCACAAATTTTGATATCCTCCGTCTTGAATCAGAGGAAATTTATTGCCACTCACTCAAGAGGGGGGGAAAAATGAGGAGCAAATATACAGGAGCAAGATATGACTTAATAATTATCACTAATGGCCGAAGGGATACTCAAGGTCCTTTTCCAAATATTTTCAAATAAATGCAGATATTTACTTTCCAACAGATAAAAGAAGATAAATAGATAACTTTGGAGAAACCAGCACACTCGGTACTTCTAACATAATCGTAATCATATCATAATATGTACATGTCTGTCTTACAAAAATTATACCATAAAACACTGTCCCAAATCCTTTTTATTCAAAATCAAACTCCAACAACTATAGATCACTTGAATGGCCGTTCTTGTAATATAGAGCTAGAATTTAAGTTCATTTCTGGGTTTTCTTTGATTTTCTCACCGATTCTCAGCAACTAAACAGGAGAAGCGTGGAAAATCAGAGAGTTTGTTGCAATATTAGCAAAAAGAAATTAATAGGTATCTGAGAAAGAAAGAAAATGGGGACTTACAGCAACTGCGACCTCTTCCTATGAGCAAATCCAAGTTAGTTCAGAGAAAAAACCATCGTTCTCGATTTCTCATGTCTGGGGAGGGAAACAACTCAACTTCCGCAACAGACGTGTCATTGTTTTTCTTCTTTGATGTCTTTTTGTTTTTGTATTTGGTTTTCTTATAGGATTTTGGGCCTTAGAATTGTACTTATGGGCCTTGCGCCTCGTCTAAATTTAATTTCATATAGGAATATTGGTTCAACCCCAACGGCTCAACCCCTTCCCCTTTTTTCAAGATAAATTATTAGGCACACAGCCTGCCATATATTACATTAAATTATTTAAAATAATTTTAAATATTAAATTATTTATGAATTTTGACTCAATGTAATAAATATAATTATTTATTACATTTGATAGTTCAAATAAGTTGTGGAAGAGCAAAAATTTATGTAGTTGAAGCATCCTAACAAATCAATAAATTTGAACTTTATTTCTACATGACTTGTTCAATTTAATTAAGCACTTGCCATTTATTTTAATTATTCAACTCTTTGACAATATGAAAAATCAATAGCTCTACTCTCTCTCTCTCTCTCTCTCTCTCTCTATTTATCTAGGGAATGAAAAGGCAAAAGCTTTTGGTATCTTCTCCAATCAAGAATTACAACTTTAGTCAATGGCCAATATGCTTTTCTCTCATGCTTTTTTTGTTCATGGTTTTGATATTCCACTGTTTTAAGCTCAAAGGAACCACACTAATTCACCTAAACCTAGTTGTTAAACTTTATTGCAATGATGATATTATAAGGGAGGTCTTGTAAAAAAATAGCTTGGCACCAAAATGATGAATGATAAAAAGCTTAATACCTCTCAATCTCATATTTTTTTCATATTGAAAAAGTAATTAAAAATAAAAAAGGAAAAGGTTCCTATATTTCATGTTAATCTTGATCTGCTAGAAATCCTTTTAGGATGTTTAGCAAATAGCAAGTTAATTAGCTTTTAGATGATTGAAATAGTTTTAATTGATATGCCAAGTCAATTTGCAAATTATAACATTTAATAAACTAACTTTTTGAATTAGCGGATTAGTTCTCAATCCATCAATTTGAAAAAGTTAGGAAGTCTAGCATTTTGAAACAATAAACTCCCATCTTATATACAAAAATACACTTTTACTTATATTTAATAGAATATTTTCCTTATTCACTTCTTTTATCATTTACCATTTATTCAGTTTCTATAACAACACTTATTCATCTTTTTATTATTAAATAATAATATTATTAGCATAATAATAATAAATTGATGAATTTTTTAGCTTAACACATATAATAGGTAGCATTGCTTATATAATTTATCTCAAAAATATTCCTTTTTTTCTTATCAAAATAGGATAATCACACTAAAAATGTATATGAATTGCAAAAGTATACATATATATAAACATAAAAATTTCATTAATAAAAAGTAATTTCATTTAAATCTTTTTCCATATATACATTATAATATATAGTTTCATGTTTCATATCATGTTTAATTATAAGATTTATCTTTATATGTAAATAAATACATAAATAACTATAATTTTTTATTTTTAGAATAATTAATCAAAATTATTGAACTATAAAATAATGACATACGTATCTTACTAATAATATATGAATAAAAAATGCTAAGAAATATTATTTTAATATAACTTATTATTTGCATTTCAAAGAGAATATAATCTGATAAATAATATTTTAAAATATAAAATATTATTCAAGTAAAGAAATAGTTAAATAAATTATAAAATATACTCATTTTTATATGTCATTCCACATATAAATAACAAGTAATAAATAATTAATTGTATCAAATATTTTTATATAAAAATTTAATACTATTAGTTGATTAAACTAATTAATACAATTAGTTATTAATTAACTACTAATATAATTAATTGTTCACCAAATAAGATCTTTATCTAATATTTGATTAGTATGTAATTCATGAAAATATAGAGATTCTCCTTATTTGAATGATTAAATGTAATAATTATAATTGTTATATTAAATCAAAATTTATAACTAATTTAATATATAAATTTTTTTTTAAATAGCTGATGCATCACATTCCATGTATCTAGGAATTTTTACTTCTAGGCCAAATTGTCAGAATAGATTTTGCACAAGTGTATATATAAATTGTTAATATCAATATATAAATGTGAAAATTAATAATTTTCACTTATTTATTTGCATAAGAAAATTATGATAATAAAATAATAAATAATATTATACTTAATTTACTATCACTAATAATTATATCATTTAATAAATATATTTATTATAAAGATAAGAAATAATAAATAAAATTGACTTAAATATTTTCAATTAATATCACTTTATTTAAATTATTTAAATACCATTTATTATTATTAAATTAGTATCATAATTATTTTGTTTACATTAAAAAGTAAAACTGGCTAATTTTCACCGTGGAGGTTAACAATTTCTTTCCCTATCTCCCACCACACACACATTGCTAACCTCCGTACTCTTATACGAAAATTGACAAACTCTACTCTTTTATTTTAAAAAAATTCATATTATTAATTTTACAATAATAAAAAAATTTAAATGATTTTAATAAAAATATTAATTTAAAATATTTAAATCAATTTTACTCTTTCTCTTATCTATATAATAAATACATTTATTAAATTAAAAAATTGACAATAATGATAAATTAATTATAATATTATTTATTTTTCATTATTTTTAAATTAATAATATAATGTTTTTGTCCAACTATATAGATGTATATCAATTTGGTGGGCCAAAAAATCAAGACTAAAGTTGAATAAGTTAAACCTATTTATTAAATAAAATACATTGACCAAAACTTAACTCATTTGGTTAAATAAATAAATAAAGTCAAACCTTTATTTCCTATTTACACGCCAGCTCACTAGCCACCCGCAAGGACTAAGTGGTTAAATTCAAACCAACGGCTAAAATTACTTCATCCAACTGGAGTTCTGTTAATTCCTTGTTCACGTTCCTGATCAAACTAAGCGAGGTTCCGATTGATTGATGTCCTTCTTTCCCAGCAGATAACACTGGAGCAGACTCCTTAGTCACAGCTGCGGTCACAGAAGGTTTCTCATCTCTGGCAAAGGCTTCCTGCTTTGAAGAACTTCGTCAATTAATTGCTGGAATAGATTATGGATCCTTTGAAGTGGAATCAAAGTGCCTGGTTTGTTCTACCTTAATATTCAAGGGAATTATCTTGATTATGTCCTCCTGCGGGATGAATTTGCTGCTGCATTTGCAACTCAAGAGGCAGT
This sequence comes from Sindora glabra, assembly GCA_020226215.1. Lineage (NCBI taxonomy): Eukaryota > Viridiplantae > Streptophyta > Magnoliopsida > Fabales > Fabaceae > Sindora > Sindora glabra. The sequence goes on along the minus strand of CM035235.1, from coordinate 33,089,032 downwards.
GGAGAAATAGCCCGAAGAAGTTCTTGTGGTAGAGTAACTTCTCCTTTCTGTCAATCAACAGAAAAATATTACTGGTAAGAACAACACCCAACAAGATTATAAAACATGTTCACCAAGGATATATGCATAGAACATGAAGTGTAAGGCAGAAAGATGTAGAGAGATGCAGGTACATGCAGAGTGAAAAGAAGCAAAGACTTAACCTTCAGCCGCCTAAATGCAAGTATTTGTGATTTCAGCACATGCAATTGTTGTTTGATAAATCTATGTTGCTGTTGTTGAAGCATCTGAGCCAGTCCCCATTGGGACTTGACATGATTCCCTGCACCCCGTTTATTTGAAGAAGCCGGAGCCTGAGAAGAAGATTGGTTTGACAGCTTGAGGAGAGAAGAAGCTGCTGTTGCAAAGACTGCAAATCATATATTTCATTCAATAACATTAATGACTTGGTGTAAAGGGTACACAAAAATCATAATAGATATGATCGCCCACCATAACATAAAAAGGGCCAATTGGATTTAACAAGACACACAAAAGTACACAAATACTTGTCATATTACAGCAAAAGCTGGTATAATTTCCATGCACTTACAACACTATTAATGACTCATTGTTAGAAATAAATAATAACGGAGAACAAAAAAATCCATTTAGTAATCCAGGCTACGATGAGCAATGAGAACAAAGCTGTGTGCAGTGCACCCCAGAGTAACACAACCGAGGAAGCAGAAACAAGACATTGATTATGACATATTCTTAAGCACTATTATCACATAACACCCAGAAAACAGACAATCTCAATTAACAAGGAAATTCGTAACAGAAGGGAGACCAGGCAATAATGCCAATTGCCAAATTTTACAATATGCAGAAGTTGATGATAAAGCAAGTTGCAAGTTGACCTTGTATGGTTGTAATAAACATTATTCAAACTCCAATAAAGGCACCCAAAGAGAGAATGATGGAGGGGGAGGAGGTATACCAATATAAAAGCCGTAAAATTTATTACCTTGATGTTCCAACATCCTCATCGATGTCCAAAGGGAAATTGATAACAGAAGTGAGAGGCAGCGGGAACAGTTGGGCCAAAAAATGTGCAGACTGACAGAAAAACACTTTTTAGCAAGTTGAAGGTTGAGCTTGTCTGGTTGTTATCCACAACTAATCAATATGTAAACTCCAAGAAAAGAACTGTCCAGAAAAGGTAGAGCCAACAAAGGAGCCTCCAATTTTTATAGTCCGGTGTTTTAAAACCCTCATCCATGAACTAGGGCTTTGTTTGGATAGGAGAGAAATCAAGGAAGAAAGAAAATGAACAGAAAGAAATAAAGAGAGAAAGAGAAGAGGGGAAAATATAATTTTTTATTGTGTTTGGTTGAAAAGAAAATAGAGAAAAAAGAAATTATTATTTCTTATTTGATTAAATAAAAAAGTGAGGAGAAAAAAAAAGTTAATGGGATGAAATGATAATAACACTCTTAGTCCATTGAGAAATTATAATAAAGTGAAAATATTTTTTAAAAATATTTTTAATAATAATTTTGAAATAGAAATATAGTGATAAAATTATATTTCATATTTCAAAAAAATGTAGCAACATTTTACATTGAAAAAAGTTATAGATATTTCATAATAAATTAATTATTTTTAAATTTATATATTTTTATATAACATGATCACAAATATAATAATAACAAAGTCTTATCCCATTAAGTGAAGTTGGGCACATGAATCGCACGATGCTATTAGACTATATTAAAAATTAAATTTTTAATAATATTATTCACTAAGAAATCCTTTTTTATAACTTCTCTCAATGTTCATTTTGGCTTCCATTTACATCTATTCACAGTGTTAAAGATTATGTTATTAACTCTTTTCACCGGTGCCTCCAATGACCTTATTTACATATTACCAAACTACCTTAACCAATTTTCTATCATCTTCTTTTCAATAAGTGTCATTTCAATATTCCTTTATATGCATTCATTCTGTATTTTATCCTTTCTTATGTGGTTACACATCCATCTTAACATTCTCATTTCTATTATCCCCATTTTTTATTCTTATTATTCCTTTAGGATCTAACATTCACTACCATAAAGCATAACTAGTCATATAGCAGTCCAATAAATCCCTTTAAATTTAGTAGCTATTTTGTAATCACAAATAACTCCTGATGTCTTTTTTCATTTTAACTATCCAGTTTATATCCTATATGTGACATTTCTATCAATTTTTCCATAGCTTAATAATATAAATCCTAGATACTTAAATTTAGATACTTATTAGATGACTTGTTCTCCAATTCTTAACTCTAAATTATTTCTATCATACTTTTTTTAAATTTATAATACATACACTCTGTCTTACTCCTACTTAAGCAAAAATCTTTTCATTCCAATGCTTATCTCCAAAGCTCTAATTTATAGTTAACCTCATCACTCGATTCCTCAATTAAAACTATATCATCAACAAATAACAAATATTTAGGAATAGTCTTTTGTATGTCCCCGGTAAGAACATTCAAAACTAGATTAAATAAGTAAAAACTTAAGGCTAAACTCTGATATAGACTTATCCTTATAGTAAAATTATTTGTCTCATGTCTGGGAGTTTTTATATTTCTAGTTATTCTATCATACATGTCCTGTATAGCCCAGATATGTGCAACATGAATTCCTTTCTTTCTAGTCTTTCTAGAACCTTCCACAACATTTCTCTTAGTACTCAATCATACGCTTTTTCTATATCAATGAAAATCATATGTAAATCTCTTTCTTTACTCTAATACCTTTCTATCAATCCCTATAGAAGATAAATAGTCTCTGTTATAAATCTTTTTTACATAAATCTAAATTGATTCTTTGCAATCCTAATATCATCTCTTAATCTGTGCTTAATTACTTTTCCCACAATTTCATAATATAGTTCATAAGTTTTATCTCTCAATAGTTTATACAGTTCTAGATATCTCCTTTGTTCTTATATATAGGCACCAAAATACTCCTCCTCCACTCATTTGGCATTTTCTTAGGCCTCAAAATTTTATTAAATAACTTAGTGAGCTAAAAAATACCCCATTCTCCTAAACATTTTCAAATTTCAATAAGAATACCATCAAGACCAAAAGCTTTACCATTATCCATCCTCTTAAGAACTTCTTTTACCTTCCTAACTTGAATTCTACAATAATAAATCAAATTTTATTCATCCTTTTAGGTTTCTAATCCTTCTATATCTTTAATCAATCCTTACTTGTTATTGAAAAACCTATAAAAGCACTTCTCCCTTCTCTTTTTGATATCTTCATCTATAAGCAGAATTTATCTTTCTTCATTCTTAATACACTTTATTTGATTCAAATCTCTTAATTTCCTTTCATTATTTTTTGGCAAGCTTATAAATCTTTCATTTTCCATTCTTTATTCCTAAATATCGATAAAATTCCTAAAAAATTTTAAATCGTGCCTCGCTCATTACCTTTTTGGTCTCACTTCTAATTGTCTACTATCTTTCCTAATTTTCAACACTATCAAACCCATGTAAGACCTTAAAACATTCTTTTTTAGTTTTAACATTTTTCTACACACTTTCATTCCACCACCAAATTCTTTATCTCTCAATTCAAAACCTTTTGATTCATCCAAAACTGCCTTAACAGCCATTCTAACCCTTTTAGTTATCGCATCCTAAAAATGGTTAGTACTTTTTCGTACTTCTTAATTACCTTCCTCCAATAATATTCTCTTAAAACTCATCTATTTCTTACCATTGAGCTTTAAATTGTGCCTCGCTCATTGCCTTTTTTATCTTATTTCTAGTTGTTTGATATCTTTGCTAATTTTCAACATTGTCACACACATGTAAAGTCTTAAAACATTCCTTTTTAGTTTTAACATTTTTCTACACACTTTCATTCTACTACCAAAATTCTTTATCTCTTGTTATAAAACTTTTTTATTCACTCAAAATTATTTTATCAACCATCCTAACCTTCTTAACTATGGCATCCTAAATATAATTGGTACTTCCTTATATTTCTCAATTACCTTCCTCCAATAATATTATCTTAAAACTCATTTGTTTTTATTATTGAGTTGCCACCACCTAATCTTTGGATTTATAACTTATCGTCTTTTCTGGTTACGAGTTTTAAAATGAACATCAAGGACCAAGGACCGAGATCTAAGACCCTAAACCCTATACTATGTAGTAAAGCTCTCCCTCAGAATCACTTTACAATTCTCACAAATTCTTCTATTTGAGCTCCTTACAAAAAATAATAATAATTTGTGAACTTGAAATTTCACTTTTGTATATGATTAGATGTTCCTTTCACTTCTTAAAACATGATCACAAATATAAAATAAAAATATTTTATATAAACATTGATCTTATATTTCAATAAATTAACCAAAGTATAATATTTAACTCTATCCCATGTAATATTATATTATATGATGATTTTGATATTATATTATTACATGATGTACCATACAAGAACTAAGATAGATAAACAAAGTTTTTATGAGCCATCAAAAAAACAAACAATGCTTCATTTTTAAGTAATATTGCACCATAGGAAAGGTTAAAGGGGCAGAAAAAAAGAGAAGGCCGTATTTTTTGTGTGTACAGTAACATTTCTCCACCAATATCTCTAACTATGTGAAGAGAACAAAAAATATTGTGTATCCCCCATCCATTTTCTATTCTAATGTTTCTTTTGCTTCCAGACAGTAAAAATGCCTTTTTTTTTTTTTTAATTTCTCTTTCCTTCCTAATTTCTTTTTTTGGTAAAGAACGAAAATATATTAACTGTCAAAAACATTACATAAGTCTGGAAATATAAACATCCACATTTAAAATTCAACCACCTGAAGGGAGAGAAAGATAGGAACCAGTCTGAAGAATAAAATAGAAATCTCAAACGTTTTAACCCCGTTGTTTCGATATCCTCAGTAATTAACTACACTCGCGCAACTCAAAATTCAATGCTTCCAACATTCACTATATATTATACTTAGTTAACATGTGTATTTTAACTCCTTAAACACCTTGAAATTAATCTCTTTCAAAAATCAACTTGTCGCAATCAAACCCCATCAGTATCACACCTAGCAAAAACTTCTCACAGTACAAAGTTATACCAAACTATCATAAAAATGAGCTAACCCCATCAAACCCCACCTGAACGGAACCTATCTGCTGCTGATGCAAAGAGTCCAAATCGAAGTCAGATTCCGACACCGCTGAAGATGATGATGTCGACGTTGCCTGCCTCGCCGGCCCCACCCCTGGGTCCCGGCTGGACCCACCATCGCCAGATTGCATACAATTGGACCAGTTTGTTTTTTTTTTTGGAGGAAGGCAAAACGACTAATTTAAATAGAAAATTGAACCCACTGAAAAAGATTAAAATGATGATAAGAGCCCAGGAAATATAGAAACCCTCAAATCCACCCCAAATTCGAGAAAACCCAAAATTTTCCCTCCGAACCCAACGTTCAAAAAACCATCAACACCATTTCAGTCTCTCTCTTTCTACTGACCCAAATTTTCTCTCCCTAAAAACCGAAATTTTCGGTAGATCATCCGGAGGGAATAACACAGAGGACCTAGCTTGACGGAATCGGTGATTCCGCGCTGTGGATAACAGGCGATTTTGTCATTTCCAGTCGTACCCGATGGATTTTGTTTTCTCAGCTTTTTTAATTTGTTTTAGTAAGAAATGGTTTGGGAAGACCGCAAATAATAGTCTCCATCCACATCTCGTTCGATTTTATCCCATGAAAATCTAGATTTTATTTTTTATAATTATATAAAATTTAAATTTTATTTTATTATTATTAAATGAACGACCGTAATATAGAACGGTAATTCTATAATATTTAATAGTAATTATAAATTAATATTATTATTTTTAACGATGATTCATAATTATTTATAACTAAAAAAATTTTAAAATTAATAAATATAAGAATAATTTTTAAGCTCTTAGCCTTTATGCAAATGCAGCAAGGTACGGTTATAGATTTATAGAAAGCGTCGATATCAATATCAATATCATTGAAGACTGACCCTGACGCTGGTTATAATTACAGGTTAATCCAATGAAAATTATTTGAGTAAAAAATTATTATATATATTAAAAATAAAATTTAAAATTTAAATTTAAATTTTTTATGTTTCTTAAATTTAATTTTATAAATTTATTCAATTATTTCATATTAAATTAAAAGTTTTGATTTATATCAAAATTTAATTTTGAATATTACTTATATTGTATAGAGTAAAAAATATTTATTGAATGAAAAATAATATTATACTTGTAAAGGAAACGCATATTAGCAGAATTGACCCAAAAAAATGCGTATTAATGAATATTCGGTATTTTTTTTGAAATTTTTTTATTGAAAGCTGTTACTTTTTCTATTTATGCAATCTAAGAGGATAAAGTGATACAATAAATTAATTATTTTATAACTTATTAATTTAATTAATAAATTATAAGTTAATTTTTGGAGGTATTAAACATACCAAAAACTAATAACTTATAACCTCTTATTTGATAAGCTTCTTAAGGTAATTTATAGTTTATAAGCTAGTGGCTTTTCAAATTTTTTTCAAATTAACCTCTCTTCTTTTAATTAAATGACAATTTATAGTATATTTATGTAAATAATTATTTTACATATCATCATTCAGTCAATATAAATATATAATAAGTAAATAAATAAATATATGATGTCATAAAATATAATTAATTAAATTATAGGTAATTATATTTTTATTTTGAATATTTTTATTACAATAATATAATATAATCTTTAAAAAAATATAATTTAATTTAATTAATATATATTTATATTAATATTTTCTTTTATATTATTTTATATTTTTTAACTTATTCAATAAATAATTCTACCAAATAATTATCATCTAATTTATTAACAATTAACTAATTTATTTATTGTTAGCTAGTAGCGCCAAAAAGAACCTAAGATGATTCTGTGGATATATAAAAAGTATATATTTAATTAATTAATTATCTATTATATTTTTAATAAAAGCATTTGAAAACAAATATCAAATTTATTTATTCAATATTAAATATTTTCATTTATTTATGATTTAATTGTAAAGATAATGTAAAAAGAGATACAGTTGGAAATAACAATCAATTGATTTTATATGTTTTTATTTAATAAAATAATATATTTATTAAAAAATTATTATTTACAATTTTATATGTGTAATAAATATATATTCTTTTGCTTGCAAATCCTTCAAATAATTTGTAGATACGTGGAATAGAGGTTGAAGTTGATTACCAAGGTTCATTGTGTAAATAAAAGTTTAGGTTATGCAGAAAAGCCAAATCCTTGTCAACTTATAATGTATATAAGTACGTGATTGAACATGAATTCAGAAATTGGCCAAAGCCAATGTTACGGAATCTTGTTAAGTTACGCGTTTGGACTTTGGAGATTGAACAATTCCCTGTGTGAGGTACAAAATTCAGAAATTTTCTTTTTATCCTTAGGGACTATAATGAATTTCGCCTTTTTGTTGCTTAATCGGTAGTTTATGTTTTTCGAAATCTAAAAAGACACTCGTGCCAGTCATCCAAAGCCACTGAATATTTTGTATCGGATACAACAATAATGGGAGGTTTGTAGGATCGCTCTATTGTGCTGCAAATAATGCTACTCTTAATTTTTTTTAAATAATATTCTAATGAAAAATATTTTTAAAATAGTTTTACATTGGGAATTTGTTTCTTCCACAACTTCACTGATGTGAAAGAACCTACAAATCTCCATTTTTACATAGCACAGGTGGAATGGCAAATTTGAACTACATCTATTAATTGCTTGCTAACATATCATCAAGCAACTGTCCTACAGACACAAAGGAAGATCCACCAGCCATCAATGCCTTTCTGCTCTTTATACTCATATCTTTGACCTTCTTTCTCACATCACTATCTGCCAACATCACACATCTCACTGCCTCTTCTATCTTCCCAGCCCTCACAATGTCATCACTATCACTCCTATGATCCAATTTCAACTCAATTGCCAACCCTAACTCTTTCACCATCTCAAAGGCATTGATTTGTTGTTCTGCATAAAGCGGCAGTGTAACTATGGGCACCCCAAACCATATACTCTCCAAGATTGAATTCCACCCACAGTGCGAGACAAATGCTCCCACAGCTTTGTGTGCTAAAACTTCCACTTGTGGGGCCCACCCACAACTTACCAGCCCTTTGTCTTTGGTCCTTTCTTGGAACCCTTCTGGGAGTATATCATTGTGATGCTTTTCCTCGTTTGAGACAACTCTCATGGACCACAAGAACCTTTGCCCACTTTTTTCTAATCCAAGTGCAATTTCTCTTAATTGGGGTACATCGAAACGTCCATAGCTTCCAAAACACAAGAAAACAACCGATGAATTTGGCTGATCATCCAGCCACTTCATGATTTTATCGCGTTCGGATCGGTCGGATTCTCGATTGTTGGGATGATTCAAGTTAATCAAGGGTCCCACAGTGTAAACAGGAGGGACATCATAAGGTGAAAGTGAGCTAAGAGCGTGGGGTTGCAATTCTTGAAAGGTATTTATTATAATGCCCTTGGTTTCTTTGAATCTTCTGCCATGATTGACAAAGGCAATGTACCCTCCTTCCTTGCTGAAAGCAAAAGAAGGCAAGCAACTCGTAGGAACCGGGTTACAAAAACCCGGGATGATGTTTTCCGGATCCAGTTTTTCGAATTCTCTGCCTACCCTATCATGCCACATTGGAAGGTAAAGGGTAAAGGCAAGAAAAGCTGCATCACTAGTGAAGAACAAATATGAGGGAAGTCCTAATTCATTGGCTACATCAATCATAGATGTGGAGAACATATCAACAACAACTCCAGCTATCCGAGTGGATCCGGGTAATACCTGTTTAACTATGGCATCTTTGACGTACTCTCTGTAAGAAGCAATGAAATCACTTACATATTTTTCAACAGACTTTGATAAGAGGTCGGATGGAGGCGGCTCTGCCTGAGGAAGTTCGATGAAGCGAATGTTGGTTTCGGAAGGAATGTTGATAGTGGAACCTCGTGTATGTTTGGTGACAAGAATAGTGACTGACAACCGATCATCTCTGTCGAGCAAGAGTTTCACAAACTCAATTGCTGCATAGAGGTGGCCAATTCCTGGATGTGGGATGAAGATGAGTTCTTCTTTCTCCATTGTGGTAGCTAGTGGATGAGCAGTGCTTCGTTTCCTCCCACTGCGATTACTATATAAAGGCTGTTTAGCAGATGTCCATTATTTATTTGTTGTTCATGGGTGAAGCAAACAATAATGGGCGGGACTTCAATCCCCGGATACAATCCAGGGTTAATAAGCCCTAAATACGTGGCCCCTCGAAGACCACAAATGTTATGCGGGTAAGAAAACGACAGGCCACCTAAAACAACAACCAACTACTTCAATTTGCAAACTGAAGCCTTAAAAAGCAATAATTGCAAAGTAATCCCATGTTGTGGATGGACTGGGACGACCAAAAAAAGAATTATTAATCAGTAGTGTAACGGTGAAAAGAAAAATAATTTTATTTATTATCGAAAAAATATAATTTGGAAAATATTAAAATTTGAGTTATTTTTAATTATTTATTTATTTATTTATATTATCCATAAATTTCAAAATATGTCCATCATTCAATAATTTTTAGAATAAATAATTAATCTCTAATTTATAAAGGCATAATTATTATATTTTTAAAATTTTGTAACTATCATTATTAGTCATATATCTTTATTTTTATTATAATTATTCACCTTTTTATTCATTTATAATATTAAATTAGATGAAAATATTAAAATAGATAATTAAATCTCACTTTAATAATGTCAAATATATATTTTATTTTTTATTATATTTTTTACCACTTATTTTATTATAACTAATGAAGAAAAATAGGAAGGATAATAATAAAAATAAAAATAATAAGTTAGTTGTGCTAGTTATGAATTTTGATGAATATAATAGTCACCATTTTTATAATTAAATAAATAAAAGTTATATTTACTCATAAATTTTAATACATAACAAAATTATTTTAGTTGTCCTTTACATATTAAATATTTAAGAATTTGAATATAATCTACATTATCTAAATTAGTTATACACTATGATTCACTCATATATTATTATGTGAATAAAAAATTATTATAATTTTTTATTGTATTAAAATTTTTTTGTTACTATTATTTTTTAACAATTTATTTCTTATTCGTTGATAGTACATTAAATTTAAACTTAATATTTATAGGTAATGTGTGAAAATTTTCATTTTAACTGAATCATAATACAAATTAGTAAAAATATGTATGATAAAAGGGTGTAGGGCCAATATTTGGAGGCAAGGCATTCTTTTGAAATTATTATTTAAAATGTCTATGGAGCGATTTTTATTTTTTTTTGGTTTATTGAAGTCTTAACTAAATTGAAAGTGTCTTTAAAATCTTTTTGATGCGTCAAAGTGTTAATTAAACTTAAAATGTCTATATCATGAAAAAAAAATAGTGTGCCAAAATCTTACCTAAATTTAAAGTTAAATGTAAGTTTATATTATTTAGACTATAAAAATATGATAGGAATTAATACATTGTGATTTACTTATAGTAATTTTTAAATATTTTAAATAATATACAGTACAAATATTTACTCAATAATTTATTTTTAATTGCATTTGGTAAATTTACTTTTATATGGTACAATTATAAGAGTTCATAAATTAGGAAATAAAAATTGCAAAAAAATATAATTATGATGATTGATATCAATTTAAATTGTAAATAGAATTAAATAAAATGAATTGAATTAAAAATAGGTTGATAAGACAATTATTAACTAGGACACACAACTATTATTCAATTCAGATTTAACTTGAATTTATTTATATTATTACTCATTTTTTTATGCCACATGAGAATCAAAATTGCCACTCTTAATAAAAAAGTAAGAATAAAAATTAGAAAATATTTTAAAAAATTAATCCAAAATTTATATTGCAATCAATAACCTCACTTACCTTTATAATCATTTTCTATCTTTACTCATTGACTCAACCCTAAATTAGCTTATTAACAATAATTAAATAAGTAAAAAAATATAAACTTTCCCTAATCCAAACATCTATTACGAAAAACTCATTATTTTGTAATCCTTTCTGCTTTGAAAATAATTATGGATCAAAACACCAGACCCCTTAAAAATATGATAAAAAAGCAATAATATTTTTGTGCTACTTTGCGATATATATTGAATTTAGAAATATCAAATTAATTGAAACACAAATTTTATTAATAAGAAATGACAACTTTTGAATATATTAGTAATATATATTAAGTCTTCCTGCACTTAAATTTAAAAAATTTTATTAACATTAATTTATTTATTTAATTAAATTCAAGAGTTAAGATGATAATTAATTTAAGGGAAAAATGTAAATCACCTCTTAATTTTGGTATGATTGAATTTTATCTCCTTCAACTTTAGAAAATTAGAAATCACCGCTTAAATTTTGCCAAACTTGAAAATAACACCAACCTTCCACTTAATTAATCATTTTATTAAATTTTATGATTTTTATAAAATTTTTAAATAAGAATCAAAATACTACAAAAATATAAAATTATTTTATTATTTTTAGATAATAACCTCCCATCTTATATACAAATATTTAATTAAAATTCTTTATACATGATTTAATTTTTATTAATTATATAATATAAAAATATTTATAAAAAATAAATAAAAAACTAATATACTATAATATTTTAATTATTTGTTAAAAATTTTATAAAAAAATATATAATTTCATAAAATGATTAATTAAGTGGATAGTAGATACTAATTCCAAGTTTTATAAAGTTTAAGAGGAATAATTTTCAAGTTTTTAAAGTTGAAAAAATAGTATTCAACCACTTTAAAATTGAAAAGAATAATTTAAATTTTTCTTAATTTAATTGAGAAATAAATATTAAAAAATTGTGAAATCAGTATTTTGAGGCAAATCTTGTGAATCTAGCAATGAAAGTGTTTATGCCATATTAAAGTTTTGCTAAAATTTAAAGCTAATAAGAAGATGCTAGCTTATATTATTTAAACTAATTTTTTTAACCTTACAATTGCAAGAGAATTTTACTTATTAACGTTTTGTTTAATTTATAAGAAAATTTATCATAACTAAATCTAATTATTTATTTTGAATAAAAAAACACAAGTTGCTTCCATTCAAACTCACAAATAGACTAATGATATGAGCAAAAAGGTTAATTAAAAAATATATAGCATACTTAATATTAATCGAGTATTTATTAAACACATCGGCATTGTTATGCTTATTTCAAGTTGCCTCGGAAACAAAACTAAATTTTGTCGGGGAGTGAGTTGTAATTTTATAAAGAAGAAAAGAAATGATAAAATTGCAGGTCAAAAACCAAACTTTATTGGCAGCTAGCAGTTGCATTCAAATCGGTTGACTGGGGTTAATAAAAATCCTTGGATACAGAAGCCCTGCCCTACAATAATATTTCTCGTTTACCAAAATATTCCAATTCAGAAAAGTATATTATCAAATACATTATTTGTTCCAATTCCAAAATAATTCAATTTAAAAATGATTTTTCATATGAACGAGACTGCTCAAAACTGACAGGAGGGGAACAGTATTTAGCACTTGCCCTTGGCAACATCTTGAAGAAGCTGCAGAGCATCCTCAACTCATGCTTGTTAATTTTGATTCCTTGCATGTGATGAGTCACTTGATACAAAGTCAGAGAGAGCCATCTTTTACCATCACCTGCTGTTTGCTTTTGTAACGGTTATACTTGTTGATTTGATTTTGAATAAACTACCCAATTAATTTCTAAAAAAATACAGGTTATATAAAATATTTTCTTAAAAATTATTTTATATTAATTAACTAAAATTTAGAATGACTTTTGATCTAGAAATTAAAAAATTACATAATTATATAATTTATATGATATAAAATGAATTTTTACAAGTTTTATCTTTTAATTAGAATTTTTAAAATTAAACTAATTAGTGAATTGGACAAAGGATTGGTTCAATCAGATTGAACTGATTTAAATTAAAAATTATCTATATATATATTATCCAAAGTCTCAAATACATAATTTAGATCTTCGATATTATTCAAAGTTTTTAATTCACAATTCAAGCATCAAAACGACATAATTTCATGATAGAAATAAAAAAGTTATACAACAATGATTCAAGATAAAAATAAAATATAACAGAAGTTCATGGCATATAAGAAAAACATCTTAGTCCATAGATCCTAACTATTGTTGATTTGTGAAGGTGCTTTAATGGCTTGATTGTAAAATCTTGCACTAAGCTCCATCTACTTCATCTTTATCTTTATCTTCATCATTATCAATTTCATCCAAATTTATTTACAAGAATTTAATAATTTATATAAAAACACAAAGGAATACAACTATTTTCAATATTTTAAAAACAATGTAAGAATGGTAACATAACAAACCATAATCATATTGAAAATCTTGAATGTTACAATTTTGTAGCATGGAATAAATGGATTTGACTTCCTCATTAATTAGACTTAGTGGATCATTTTCGAATACCCATTTGGAATTATCAACAAATGATTCAAAATTAATTGGATTATAACTCTATTTCTTCAAATGATTTTTATATTATTCATTACATAATATCAATGTTAAAAAATAAAGATAAGTAAAATAAAAATAAAAAAAATCAAACTAAGTATAAAAAATAAAAATACCTTTGTTACAGTCTTAAGTTGTAATGAATATAAACAAGATCATTAAGCCTTTAATGCTTTAATCTATTTCTTTTCTTTAAGTGGATGTATTCAAATACACTCTAATTTCTTTCACAACTCGAACCACTACACATTTAGCTTAAGACATGAATTGCTAACTTTTGCAAATTTAGTTCATTAGATCCATAACATTGCCCTTGCTCATCTAAATATTGCATGTAATAGATTAATACGTATATGTTTTACTGACAAAAAGTAATTCAAACAATTAAAGAAATTAGTTTATCTAGCATCATAGGAGTGCAATTATTTATAGCTACTTTTCTTCCACAGTCACCTTTGGCATTTCTAAAGACTCTCATTTCACTTGTTAGCTTAGATTGTAAAGTAAGGTTGCTATAAGAATACCTCTTAATATATAAGTGAACTTCTTACATAGAAGTAGTATTTTCTTTTTCAATTTAACTGAACATTTGAAGAGAGTAATCCTTGTTTCAAAGATCTATCTATTGAAGCATCCGCTATCACTAATAGAAGAGTGTCTAATAAAGAAAGGAGGAAGGAAAATGACAAAAAGAGGATTCAAATATACTTACATAAATATACCAATAGGATGCAATCCATTAGCTCATATAAAAAGTGGCATTTGTTTTGGTAATTCACATGTAGGGGTTTTATAGAGCCTCTAAATATTCCAATTTTTTCTCACAACTTAATAAAAAGAACCCACAAAATCTAATGAAAAAGTTAAACATTATACCTCAAAACTTGCAATTTATCATAAAAAAAATTATTAATTTATACATATTTTATGAAAAAATTAGACCTATCATAAAATCGTTACAGTTTTGGAAGTAAAACCATGTAGAAGTGGCAAAGGAGAGGTGGACCGAGAAACATACGACCAATCGACTAAATCTCCGTGACTCCGCATTGCCGGAAAATATCAGGGTGGTCTATTGTGAGACCACTATTTTGAGGACTCCATGAAGGGTTAAATAAGTGTAGACTAAGGTAGTTCTAAGCCGTCGATTGGAATGATCTTCTCCCCACCACCCCCCCCCCCAAAAAAAATCTCATTTCATTTTAATAAAAAATAATTTAATTCACTTATAAATAAATTCTGATGTTAAAAATTAATATTAAAAATAATGATTTCAATTTGTTTGCATATAAATTCATTTGTTTATAATATGTTGAAAAATCATGGAGTTCAATTGAAAACTATATCAATAAAACCTTAGTATAGATATAAGTAAATAACATTTATTTCCCGTCAACTGAAACATATTATAATGAAGTCTATATAAATTTGTTTAAGGTAATGAAACAAATGTAAATAATATAATTGTAGATGAAATGAAAAAATATTTAAGAAATGAAATCTCATTTTTACCTAGATTAGAGTTTGTAATGCATGGAAGATTAGAGTTTGTAATGCATGGAAAATGAGCAGAGGTAAGATCCAACCAAATCATGCCAATTCCTCAAGCTATTCTTGCTAATAAAGTGATCAACCAAAACACATGGGACCAATCAACCACAGCAGCCCTGCTTCGCACTGCCTGAAAATATCGTGGTGATCCGCAGAACGACTATTTCAAAACTGCATTGAGTTTTTAAGACGGGGAGGATAAGTAGTTCTAAGGGCTTCGACTAGGGTGGAGGGAAAGAACCATGGGAAGACTTAACCTTAGTCATCCCAATTTCCCAATCTATTCTTGCTCATGGATCGTCCTAAAGACACTAGGATCTCTCTTATTGTTCCTTTGATGACGTGAGCGAGGAACATCAAAAAATTTGATGGATAGAATCTCACTTGTAAATATTCATTTTGAATAATAAATTTATTAAATGTTTAAACTTATTGAGAAATTTTCTGCATTTTGAATTGAGAAACCCACCATAACCAGCCGAGATCCACAGCCTCTGAGGTTTCCTTTGTATACGTAAAATTCAATAGCTTAGCCACTCCTATAGACACACAGACAGAAATAACCAGAGAAATATCTGTGTTTTACTAATCAACCTCAAATCTTGTTATCACAACCTTATACTGAAAAAAAAATTTACCAGCCTTTCATAATTGTGCCTGTGTATGTAGTATCATGCGTGTGCACATTTTAGAAAATAAATTCACGAAAACATCAACATTAAAATACCTTTATTTGGGACCAAAAAAAAAAGATAGAAAACCAGGCAATACTTGGACGAATTCATGCCCACAGCTTACTCTGTACCATTCCACACTAACATTTGAATGGCTCAATGATCAACTTACCTCCACACCACCAAGAGCATAGATAAAATGCAGAGTCACAAGAAATTATATATGGACTAAATAACATACTTCGTCAATTTATTTGTAACCATATCTCAGGAAGATACACTCAGTAGCTCCAAGTTTAACTTGTAACTAGAGAATACAAAAATAATCAAGACATACATTACAAAAAGGATACAGATATAATACCCTCCTGCAAGAACTACCATGGATCAGTAACATAACCAGTCAACATACTACCTCAATTTATTTGTACCCATATCTCAGCAAGATAAACTGAGAAGCTCCAAGTTTAACTTGTAACTAGATAATACAACAATAATCACGACATACATTACCATAAGTATAGAGATATAATACCCTACTGCAAGAACTCACGTGGATCGGTAACATAACCAGTCAATGCAGACGCTGCAGCTGTGTATGGAGATGCCAAATATATTTGACCTTCCTTGTGGCCCATTCGGCCTGGGAAGTTCCTGTTTGTTGTTGAAACACAAACCTGCGTAACCAGCCAGTACTCATTAAGCAATGAAATAATGTATTCAGATAAACATTAATTATGGTGCAGGCATGTAATGAAATTATGGAAAAGCATAAAATCCCCAGGTTTCTTGCTATGATTGAATACGAAGTTTAGTCAACTGCTTGCTACAACAATTTTTAAAATGTATATATTTTTTCCCCTATCAAAATCTATAATACAGCCAAAGCATAATAATCACAGCTTTATATCTTTTGATCAGATCAACGCTGATTTTTCTGGACAATGGTAAGCATAAAATTTCTCACAACCATGTCATCATTCCTTAATCTCCACGCTAAAAAAAAAAGGGGGGGGGGGGGGGGGGAAGAAAAGGCTTGTGATAGCCTTCCCTTCATTAATAAGCTGTTGCGTAAGTCACCACCTGCCCAAGTGCAAATCTAAGTAGGGCTTACAACTTCTTTTAGTAGTTTGTTACATTTAATAGCTTACTTTCACTTACAGATGACTTTAACCTCTAAATTCCGTCAACCCTTTATAACGAATATGCTATTTTGTGTTCATCTTGCACAACTGAGCATGCTATTTCCACTTGCAGATTTGTAGTCATACTATCTTTGATCAAATATCAGTGTTGATAGTAGCTACCACTTTAAACTAATAAAAAGGTAAATTACTATGAAAATGAGCCAGTCTTGTGTACTATACATGCTCCAAACAGAAGCAGAGGAACTTGCCTGAGGTTCATTCAACCTGGCATAGGTATCTTTTGGTCCACCCAAACAAGCACCACAGCTAGGACTTGCAGGTGTGTCGCACCCAGCTTCTTCAAATATCTGTGAACAAGTCTTGCCACCAGATCCAGGTACAGGGATGCTATACACATCCATCCAAACCTGCAGTTACACAAAGATGTGTTGCATAACAGTCACCTCTAATCATTTCCCATAAAGAATTTAGAACTGCAATTCCAAGGAAACAGATAATGAAACAAGAACTCAAACCTTTTGTGTTGCAGGCACAAGAAATGTGGGAACTTTGACCCTTTTACCCTGAAGATACAGATATCAAGTAATTTAGTAAGGAAAAAGACCAACAGGTCAATACCAAGTATTTGCACAAGTCATGATTTAGCTTCCTTAGACAATGGAAATTGTTTTCATTTGTAGGAGGATCACGGTCATCATTTGTCTCTCCACTCCATAATACCGTCATTCTTTTTAAATCAACAAGGTACCAATTTTTCTTGGAGTTTTCATTCACCCATAATCTTCAAGAAAAAGAGACTTCTGACTCGTTGCTTAAATTGAATTTTCTGGATTCTTCTTATTTTTGCTTAAATTGAATTTTCTGGTCTCCAGATTCCTCAGTCCTGTACACCAGCAAATCTTTCTTCAATTTCTTGGTCAAGAACCATTCAAGTCTTAGTTTGCATTTTCTCATTCCTTTTTGGAAGATTAAGGTGCTTTCTAAGGTCAAAGCTTTTGTTAGGACTGCTGCTTTGAACAAGATTAGTACTACTGATATGTTATTAGTGCACAGACCAAAAAAAGCTTTGTCCATGGATGTGTTTGTTGAGTTTCAAAGTTCGGAGACCAATAGTCACTCATTTTTTCATTGTGAGATGGCTGGGCAATTATGGAATAATTTTTCCTCCATGTTTGGGGTTTCGTGGGTTTGTCCAACTACTTTGGACAGTTTTCTTTTCTACTACATATTGTGGTTTTGGAAAGAGTAAGGAAAAAGCCACAATGTGGGAACTTCCAAGACTTGTTGTTTTCTGGTGTATATGGTTCAGATCAAATGCAAGTACGCCCAAAAAAAAAAAAAAAAGATGAAATGCAAGAATTTTTAAACAGAAGTTCCAGGCTATATTCTTGGTGTGGCACAAGATATGTTTGCTACTTCATTTTGGATTAAATCTCATGCTTTCTTTCGAAGGATAAGTTATACAAACACAAGTCGTGCAGGTACATGAAGGCAAAGAGAAAATCCACTAATCTCATCCAAGCTGAAGTTATGAAAATCTTGAGAGTAACTAATTAAGATATTATGATTTCTTCTTCAACATATATTATGAAATAGGCAACAGGAATATAAGGTGCTTACTGAAGCTAGAAAAACTTTTGCTGCGGCCATGAAATCCTCTGTTTTCCCGCCAGTACAAGATCCTATGTATACTCTGTCAACTTTCACATCCTTGCATTCTCTTGCCAAAGCACGATTATCTGGAGAATGAGGCTGTAAACACGATATGAGCCATGGAAGCTAGCACCACTAAATGTAATCACTTGACAGATAAGGAATAAAATATTCTACTAGGAATCTAACCAAATGACTCACCTTAGCTACCAGGGGCTCCAGTTTTGAAACATCACATCTATACTCAGAAAGAAATCTGAAGGCCAACACAGGTGTTTAAAACAAGATATTGGTAAATTAAAAAAAAAAATCAAACAGCCAATGGATAATAAAACATGTCATATTCTATGTAAGACATGAATATTCAACTTCCAATGAATTGCATAATCAAAGAATTAGTTTTATATTTTTACATCCATTGAATTATGGGAGGCAAACAGTTTCTGTTGGCAAAAGCCTGGATAGTGCTGAGATAAGTGCTCTATTTTTTTTTGGCACCATATGATTCATTGCAACAAATAGAGAGATTCCAATGTGTTAAAACCTCCAAGAGAGATAAGAGATGTATCATGCATTTAAAGGGCCTACAAGTTTTGATATGATTCTTTCATTACATATGGAATTTACAGTTAAGGATGGCAGAAATATCCATTTCCAATGGGCTTTACACAAACAAATGGATATTTACCCAATGGGTCTTACCCAAAATAGACCCATTGCTTGATTGTTTGGATTTGAGTTTAACTATTATTAGACCTGTTAAAATTTATGTTAAATTACAAAAATATTTTAGAACAAAGATATTTGTACTTTCCCTCCTGCCCTCTCCTAACCACATTAGGTTTTTTTTTCTTTTTTAAGAAAAAAAGGCCTATTGGGCTAGTAAAAAATGGGGCTAAGTCAGCCTATTTTTACTGATTTTGAAAAGAAAGTGAGGGAGGAGCAATGAAAGGAGAATGCAAGTAGTATCACTCTATTTTAATACAATATTTTTTTTATTTTGTAATATTAATTTGTACAATGTATGACCTATCTTTTGTAAATATTTAATAGGTTTTTTATCCTTTTTGGGTATAATATTAAACCTATTTGAATAATATATTTTACAATTAATCTATTATTATGAGATTCAATATTGTCACATATAGGAATATTATGAGAGTTTAATTAAGATAAATAATTTTAAAAATATATAAATTTACATTAAATTATAAAGATATTTTAAAATAATATTTTCTTTATTTTATAATATTAGTTTGTACAATGTTGGAGCATCTTATGAAAATATAAATGGATAAATAATTAATCATGAATTGATCCAATATAACCTTTATTTGACAAAATCAATAATAACACAACCTACTTTTACCCTAAAGCTAATAAGAATAATATAGATGAGTCAAAACAAAAATAGATAAAAATGAAAAAATATATATAATTCAGAATTGCTAGTGTAATTATTATTGATAAGGAAAAAAAAACTTTTTATTTTTTATTAAAAAAAGTTTAAAATTATATTTTTTTAGCAGGTCCAAATGAGTTCATTTTGGATCTTTTAATCTGTTCTTGTTCAGTCTTTAACACATCTGGATCCTTAAAAAGTCTAAAGTAACAGTTCCTTAATAGATCTAATTTAATCAAATTTAGCTTGGGTCTGCCCAAACCTAATCTGTTACCATCCCTATTTATAGGTCGACTCTTCTCCTGAACCAAACATCCTTCTCTACCTCTACACATGCCTGTAGCAACCTCTAGTAACTCAGTTCGAAAAGAAAAAGGAAATTACTATTCTTACTCTTATCCTAAATGTTCAAGTAGAGATCTTACAGAGCAAACTAAAAGGGATGCATGATGGAGATGAAGCAACTCCTGAAACCCACGCCGTTGGGTGGCTAAAGCCTCCTCTCATTCATAGATTTGGGTATCACATGCAGTCATGCCCCTGCATGGACCCTCTTCATTATTAAAACTTTGAAGTTGTGCAATAGTCAGAAAAATTATTCCTTCTGGGCTTTCAATGTATCTTAACATTTTTTTGCTGTCACATTGAAAAATCCTGATCTGAGAAAGCTTGGGACAAAGGCAGATCTCGTCTCTCAACTGATTGATTAGGATATTCAAGATAAAGCTGCTGATTTCTGTTGGAAAGTGGGGTGTCCGCATCCTGAATATTTATATTCTGTTCCTGTATTTCATTTGAAAGATGTTGATGATGATCTGCTTCATAATCCACTTCTTCTATTTGATTATCAGCAAGATCATTGTCCAAGTGAACATGGTTATAAGGTATCTCTTCACAATTAAAAAGATGGTTTTGTAAATCATTGAAAGTCGCCCTCCAAACATCAACAGGAAAATATTGTAGATCATGTTGTTCAAACCTTAGACGAACTTTTATGGTTTTGTCTTCTCAAGTTTGTGCCAAAAGCTCGTGCATCAGATACAAAGTGAGGTAACGTTTCAACTTGAAATCTATTTTTGATATTGTTCATCTGTCTAATTCACTTACCTATGCATAGCTTCTGACACAGGACACAGAAGAATGCCCTATTCTTCCAGATCAAACTTATGGTCTCCAGATCAGGCTCTGCTCTACATGCTCTAGACTTTGCAATGGTTTTTGTCTTCAGTGCACTTCATGCCTCAACTTTAGTAGAAAAAAATATCATTGATTTGGTTAAATTAATGCTCACCTTATTGAATTTTATATGTCCTGATAAGATGTTGCTTTTCCTACTTTTAAAGTTGACCACTGACTTCCCATTTACATCCACATATACTTGCGTGTGCACAATCCTACATATGTTTCTTGGTTATTTAAGTTGCAACATTTAAGAAACTATAATTCTGTTCTTTATCATAATCGAATTTGGAATTTCTATTTTACTCCAGACTTTGACTGAACTTCATGCAATATAAGTTGTTTGTTTATTTATTCCGTCTCTTAGTTTGTGTCATTCTAGCTCTGATGGCATAGACAAGACATGTAGCATGACTTTATAACATCATTATTAAGATTTTCTATTTCATCTTATTGGATCACTAAATTTAATCTTTTGGGTTTGTGACCAGGAAACATCCCTAAATGCTGGGTCTTTTCACAGTCACAATGAAGAGGAGCAATCTAGATCCAGGTGCAGCACCATTTCCTAGAAATCCAAGAGACATTGATGAGCTAGCTGAGTGTGATAGTCTTATTATAGAAGTGGTAAATCTATGTTAGCTCAAGTCTGCCTTTTTATTATTGTTATTATTTTTTTATGTTTGACAGACATTTTTTTAAACAAAGATGGCCGAGCCACATCATTTTAGGAAAGCTTTTCAAGATTATCCCTAGCTCGTAAAATTCTATCATTGTTGAACTTTCAGGTTAGGAAGGTTAACCAACATGTGCTTCTTAGATTATCCTGCGTTGGTTGTGTTTTTGATAAGGAGCTACAAACCTTTTGGAATCGCATTTTTATCTTGACTTATTGTATATCAAAATACAGGATATATATTACTAAATACAGTGGACAAGTTAAAATGTGTCTTGCATGCACAGGTTATAGTTCTGTGTAATCCATTCCACTGTCATTGAGTTTCTTAATTTTAATGTCTGAGATTCAACCCAAAAATTAGTTTATCATATTGATAATGGTTAAATTAAAAATATTTATACATATAACATGAAACTTGAGAGTAGGAATATCAGTAGGAATATTTATACCATTATCATGAGTTTCATGTTATATTTTTATATTCCATATAAAAACTTTATATCAATATGATAA
Source organism: Sindora glabra (assembly GCA_020226215.1). Classification (NCBI taxonomy): domain Eukaryota; kingdom Viridiplantae; phylum Streptophyta; class Magnoliopsida; order Fabales; family Fabaceae; genus Sindora; species Sindora glabra. Next base: position 33,066,500 of record CM035235.1, on the reverse strand, counting down.
TTGTATTTTGTAAATCTAAAGAGAAAATTTCAATTCCATGAACTACTTAAAGAAAAAAGTTAAGTATACATGATTGGCCGGGTACTTCTGTGTTTATTTTAATAGACTAATATTGTACGTGTTTCATTTCTGCAGTCCTTTGTTGCTGGAAATTCTGCATCTCGGGCTATTGCCTCCACTTTCAGATTGCTCACAAAAGCAGTGTTTAAGAAATCTCACAACAGGCTACGCAAAGGGGCTAGTATGTGACTCTTACTATATTCATACAGAAAAACAAATGGTTTTTGTCGATAGCTGATATGCATTCCTGCTGCTAACTTAAGGAGAATTTGCTGTTTCAATCGTTTCTGTCAATTTATTTCATTGTATCTAATATATGGTACCACCAGTCATTTGTGACTGCTTGTTTTCTTAATTGTCACTTTTTAAAGCTGAATGGATGTTTGAATGCTGTTGTGTAAGTGATACTCTTCAGCACAGTTTTTTTCGCTATATAATGGTTGCTGTCTTTCCATCTCTTTTGGTTGGTTAATATCTACATTTTGCTATATAATCTAGCTTTTTTTAGTACAGTAAGTATAAACAGGTAATTCCTAATATTTAATTTAATTCCTAAGTACTTATGATAGTGAATTTTAGATCCTATATACTAGTGTCTTTGTATCATCATCATTACTATGAACCTTGAATTTTGAAGTGATCTTGAATTTGATGCAGATTTCAAGCAATGATACAATGTCCTCATCTACATCTTCACGTGTAGCTAAAAGCATCTCACAACAACATTCTCCAATTTCAAGCCATCCTATTGAAACAAGTGAAGAGCCAAGTGAACAACCGTCCTTGGGAAAAAGAAAAAGGAGTGATGTGTGGGAACACTTTGACAAGCAAGTTATCAATGGTAAGGAAAAGGCTATCTGCAAGTATTGTCATACTCAAATGGCCGGGCATTCTAAAGCCGGTACCTCCTATTTACGAAAGCATATAGAGAAGACTTGTAATGCCATTGATCGGGCTTCCATTCAAAGATCGGGGTCAACAAGGACAAGTCAGGGGACTCCTAAGGTTACAGTTTCTTCATTTGATCCTGATGCAGCAAGAAAAGAGCTTGTGCACATAATTATTAGACATGAGTATCCTCTTTCGATTGTGAACCATATTGGGTTTCGGAGTTGCAACCGTACTTGATCCAAGATATAAAATGAAGCTAATTGCGTTCTACTATCCACAAATTTTTGGTGTCGAGTCTGATTATGAAGTTAGGAAGATCAAGCAACTTTGTGAAGATTTGGTTCTTGAATACCAACTCAAAAACAATGTAACTGACACAATTGGTGAATCTAGTGGAATTATACTAGATGCAGTTGATGGTGGTTCTCAAGATGTGCTAAATGCATATGATTTATTTATTATGAATGAAAAGAGGCCTAACTCCGTGAGACTCAAATCAAAGCTTGAGCGATACCTTAAGGAGGATATCTTACCGAGAACCTCATCTTTTAATATACTATTATGGTGGAAAATAAGTGGAGTAAAGTTTTCATTGTTGCAAGCCATTGCCAAAGTTATTTTGAGTATTCCTGTGTCTACTGTGGCTTCTGAATCTGCATTTAGTACTAGCGGGAGACTCGTAAGCTCATATCGTAGTAGACTACATCCAAACACTTTGGAAGCATAAACGTGTGCTCAGGATTGGATATGGTCTAAGGAATATCAAGGTCAATTTTATGTTTTAATTAAATAAGATTTCTATTTATTTTAATGTTAAATTTTGTTTTATTTTTTTTTTCCCTTCTAAGGTTTGGGTGAAGAACGTGCTACCATACATGATGAGGAGGAAGATGATTACGTAATTTTCCAAATCCCTAACTTTAGTGTATCAATTTTAGTACATTTGCTGAGTTTTCTGTTTGTCCTAATATTCTTGTAAATACTCAGCGATCTGCGTTTTTATGTATCAATTTGGGAATTCTATGCTATATGAATCTCATTCAGATTTGATTGAATTTGTTTGACTCCTGGATTTTTCCAAAATTCTGCTTCTAATTTGTAATTTGGTTTTCTTTGTCATCCTTAAAAATTGTACATTTCTTCCATTTTAATGGTTTCTGCATCTCCATGTACTGTGGCTCTCAAGGCTCTTATTGGCTTTTTGGAGTTTAGGTTGCACCAGTTTTTATGGATTTTATGGATTAACTTGTTTAGTTAGTTAAATGGGAGCAGATATAAAATAAGCTGTGGAGGCACTTTCCTATATATTTTTACACTTTACAATCAAGTTGACTATCACAGACAAAATATTCCAATCTCTAGAGACTAACCTCAGACAAGTTATTTTTATAGGGGAATCTGTCCTGCTCAAAGACAAAGAAAGAGCCAGTTGAGGTTTCCAGTACAGATTTAAACATAAATTACAAATACTTTTACTCTCAAGCAAGTATTAAAACATCGTGAGATCTGTGGAGCTGTGAATCATCATTTTTCGATCTCAGATACAGACTGGCGCAACCTAAACTCCAAAATCCATAAAATCTTCAACAGTAAAGAAATTGCTTTTTGCAGCACACTGCCCAGTTTTTCTTACTAATGTAAAACAGTGCCCATTTATTGGATAAATAGCTAGTTAAGCATGCAAAAGATGTTTGTCGACTGTGCTTTTATTTTGGCTTGTAGTAGAATGTAACTCGACTTGTTTGACTTCTTCTTGGTGGTTATGTGTATGCAGTTAATTTTGTGTACCAAGATAGTACATTCATTGAAATACATGAGAAAATTCAACTTCGGGTCCAGTCAGGTCCAACTCAGGTCTGAATGTTTCGGGTCTACGGGTTCGGGTCCATTTCAGATCCTTAAAGTCGGGTTATTTTGGGTTCAGTTCCGGGTCAGGTCGGGACCTACCCAGACCCAGCCCATTGCCATTCCTACCCCATGGAGTTGGAAGGGGTAGCCTCACAGCATCAGGGAGAGACAAACCAGGCTCAGATACCAATTGATGGGACAAAAAAATGGATATGAAGAGGGAAAACGCCCTCAAAGGAGAAGCAAAGCAAAATGAGTCCCATGGTCAAGAATCCAGATCAGAAAATAAGAAATCTCACCAAAGGATGGGTTGTGTCCAAAATGAGAACCTCACTTAACAACAATAACTGAAATCAAGCTATCCAGTCCTTAAAACTCTTTTCCCACTAAAAACACTTTACTAGATAAATAGATTCATAGCATGCAGAATGGAAGGATCCTAAAAAATAGTGACTCAAGCCAGATTTGTTCACCACAACTGAAAGTAACATCACCATCACACGCTAAATAGGACAGAGGTTAGGTCAAGGCCCCAATGCAACCATTGCAAAGCAGCGGGTATGTCAATGGTCATTTCAGTAACCCAAAATCTATTGTTTATATACTTCCCACCATTAAAATGCAACCCAAAAGTGGCTTGTAAGATTACATCCCTACTTAGGCACAGTACAAATTTAACTAAACTGTACTGTGATGCAATATATGCATGAAAACCATGTTATTAACAAAAGTCCTCCTGTGATGCAGTATGTTAGAACACAAGCCAATGTAATCCTTTAACTTGTCACCATAAATTTCAGTAAATTATAATGGGAAAAAAAATTCTAGCAGAAAGTTTCCAAAGTAAACACGTTTTATCTTCATTAACTCTGAGAAACAAAGGAAAGGAGAATCTCAAAGTATTTCTTGCGCCGCAGTACTGGATATCAACCCTCTCCAAAAACAAACCCAAAAACACAAGATAAGAGGAGACTGACAAAAATGTAATCACCCAAAGAAAAAAAACTTCTGCAGTAATCACAATCAAGTGACACCAGTTTCATATCGCATTTCCCTCCACGATGAAGGTCACATTCAAATATACCACCAATTGTTCACTGAAACTTGTCAAGGTTAACATGAATTTAATTGGACACTAGATGATACACAGCATTTTAGTTTTGACTTCCAATCACCAACTATAAGCAAAAGCAAGGCATTAAATAACTTTAACTACCTTGCTTGCTGGTCACTGTAAACTGGTTCATATGGCACACAAGTCTTATCCTGTACAAGAATTGAAGAAGATATTGAAGACCATGAAAAGAGGAATTACGATCCGCCCATCAAATGCCATGAGAAAGCATCATCTATGGAGACTCACACACACCCATCCATCGAATATGAAAAAACATAGCATAGCTTAATGGTTTGTTAAATCTACTGGCAAGATAAACTATTGAAAACCAGGATGAAAAAGAAATGCAGATATGATTAGTTAGACAACCCATGATAGACAGAATTGCAAACAACTCTTTATGATATATGGGCTAAAAAAAGACACATACTACAAGTTATGTTAAAATCTTAATCCAACATAGTGGCCGAAAGTGTCCTACAAAATGCCAAATATATGCATTACATGGGGTGGCAACACATCAACTTAGTCTCAGATGCACAAACCTCAAGATACTTGTAGGTAGGTAGTGCTATCAGCAGGAATAACACCATTCTTTCCTCCAGCTTCAACAACCATGTTGCACAATGTCATCCGTTCTTCCATCTATCCAAAATAGCATATGCAAGAGCAACATATTAATCAAGGTACAAACTGTAAAACTATAGATGGGATTCACCTTAACAGTGTCTAGTGTTTTATTTCCTAAAAGCCCAATATTTCTGTTAAGGAAAGATTTAAGGAAATCCTCTTAAGGAAAGATTTGTAAAAATTCTCATAATCTCTGTACATAATTATAGGGATATTACTAGCTTAATTACGATAGGCCATTAATATAGGAATATTTGTTTTCTATTTTTAGATACATCAATTGTATATATATACATATATATATATATATATATATATATATACATATATATTCTGATAATTATCATCAAAAATAATATAGAAGTACATTTTCTCTGTTCTCTCTCTCTCTCTCTCTCTCTCTAAAACAACATGGTATCCAAAACTAGTTAGGTCTCACTACCTGCCCTAGGCGACTCACCACCTCGAGTTCGGCCAGTCCCAAGAATCCGGTGGCCATCAGCAGTGCACGACTCTCATGCATCGCTTTTGTTTCAGACATTCTCCCACATGCGCCAGCACGTGAAGGTGTGTATGCAAGCGTCTTGTCTTCCTGCCTTCTCGCCTGGCGTTGACTCAACCTTTCCGGCCGTTTCCCCTTTGTTTTCGGGTGCAGGGGCTCTATTTTGGTACTGTTTCTCAAGTTTCTGGGTTGTTTCAATACTATTTCTCAAGTTTCTAGGTTGTTTCAGTACTGTGGATTACGTCTGACCTTGTTTGGGGTGTTTGGATCATTAGTTCTAATTTGGTTGCATGGTATTGCGTCTCCCTAATGGCAGAAAATAAAGTTACAGCAGAAGTTATTCCTATAATAACAAAGATCATTGATCACAAGCTTAATGAATCCAATTATCTGGATTGGAGTAAGACAATTCGACTCTATTTATGAAGTAATCTTAACAATAATCCTCCTACAAATGGCACAAAGCAAGCTTGGCTAGGAGATGATGCTCAGCTATTTTTATAAATCCAAAATTCGATTGACAATGAGGTACTAGGTTTGATTAATCACTGTGAGCTTGTAAAGGAATTAATGGACTATTTGGATTTTTTGTACTTTGGAAGAGGGAATATTTCTTGTACTTGTAAGGTGTGCAATGCATTTTACCGTCCGAAGAAACATGATAGGTTCCTCACAGCTCATGTTTATGAGGAGCTTAATGTGTTACTAGTTTTTAGTCCTGATGTGAAAGTCCAACAAAGTCAACAAGAGAAGATGGCTGTAATAAGTCTCCTTACCGGTCTTTCCCCAAAATTTGAAGTTTCTAAATCCCAAATTTTATCTGAACCTGAGATGCCTTCTCTTCAGGACATTTTTTCTAGATTACTTCGCGTAGATAATCTCCAATCTTATCCTCCTATTGGTAATAATAGTGCACTTGTGAGTCGTGGTAACCAGAACCATCGTGGGAACAATAGAATGGGAAGAATTACCAATTGTAACAATCACAGTCAAGAGTTAATAGTATTGTGTGTTACTATTGTCATGAGTCGGGGCACACAAAGTGCAACTGTAAGAAACTTCAAAATAAACAACAAAGAGCTCAGTCAACAAATGTTGCTCACACCACAACACCTTCTGAAAAAACTACTTCGGTCTCGGCTGATGAGTTCTCTCAATTTCCACAAGAGTCACTGAAATCCACTACTCCATCCGTTACTGCAATTATTGAAACAGGTAAATCCACTAAGTGCCTTATGTCTTCATCATCCCAATGGGTCGTGGATTCTGGGGCCACAGACCATATGATAAGTAATCCTAATCTATTCTCTTTCCAGCCTCATACTACCAACCCTCATGTTACTTTAGCAGATGGATCCACCTCTCCTGTTTTAGGTTCTGGGACTATTAACGCAACCTCATCACTTTCATTAACTTCAATATTGAGTTTACCTAATTTTTCTTTGAACCTTATTTCTGCTAGTAAACTTACACGATCCTTAAATTATTGTATCTCATTCTTTCCGAATCATTGTTTATTTCAGGATCTCCCGACGAAGCAGACTATTGGTAAAGGTCATGAGTCTGGAGGCCTCTACATCCTTGATACACAAGTTCCAAGATCCATTGCCTATTCCAGTGTTCTGACTCTCTTTGAGGTACATTGTCAATTGGGTCATCCTTCTCTACCTTCCTTGAAGAAAGTCTACCCTCAGTTTCAACATTTGTCTTCCTTAGATTACGAGTCATGTCAATATGCCAAACATCATCGTCTTCTTTCTATATCTAGGGTCAATAAACGAGCTGCAACTCCATTTGAGTTAATTCATTTTGATGTTTAGGGTCCTTGTTCTATAACCTCTAAATCTGGTTTTAAGTATTTTGTTACTTTTGTTGATGACTACTCTCATGTTACCTAGTTATATTTAATAAAAATCGTTGAGTTATTTTCTCATTTTTGTACTTTTTGTGTTGAAATCAAAACTCAATTCAATGTTTATGTGCATACTTTATGAAGTGACAATACAAAAGAATACTTTTCAAGTTCTTTTCAGTCTTACATGCTTCAGAATGGAATCCTTCACTAATCTTCATGTGTTGATACACCATCCCAAAATGGGGTTGCCAAACAAAAGAATAAACATTTACTTAAAGTTGCACGAGCCCTTCTCTTTCAAATGAATGTTCCTAAGCAATTTTGGATAGATGCTGTTTCCACTGCTTGCTTTCTAATCAACCGGATGCCTTCCTCTGTGCTTGATATCGATGCTCCTTATAATACCCTTTTTCCTTCCAAAAACTTCTTTCTTATTGAACCTCTCATATTTGGTTGTACTTGCTTTGTTAAAGATGTTTGTCCTCAAGTCACTAAATTAGACCCCAAATCTCTCAAGTGTGTTTTTTTTTTAATACTCTTGCCTTCAAAAAGGATACAGGTGTTTTTCGCTTGATCTTAATCGTTATCTTGTATCTATTGATGTCACCTTTCATGAACATACTCCTTTCTTCTCTTTAACTCCTTCAAGCCAAGAAGAGGAAGAGGATCTATTGATATATATTGTCCGTCCATCACATCCAAAACTTGTTCCTACACCACCTACGGGACCTAGTCGACCACCCATCATACATGTCTACTCCAGATGTCAACCGGATACTGCTACCTCCCATCCAGACTCATGCCTTTCACCATCACCTTCGTCATCAAATCCCATCTTGAGTGAACCTGATCCCAGCCTTGATCTTCCCATTGCTTTAAGAAAAAGTAAACGACATTGTACTTATCCCATTTCCTCCTTTGTTTCCTATAATCAATTGTCACCTTCTTCTTGCTCTTTTATTGCTTCTCTAGACTCTATTTTAGTTCCTAAAACTGTTCATGAAGCTTTGACCCACCCAGGATGGCAAGATGCTATGTTGAAAGAGTTAACAGTCCTTGATATCAATGGCACATGGGATTTAGTGGATCTACCTGCAGGAAAGAAGGCTATTGGCTGCAAGTGGGTGTTTACAGTTAAAGTGAATCCCAATGGCTCAGTTGCTCATCTTAAAGTCAGCCTTGTTGCTAAAGGGTATGCTCAAACAAATGATATTAATTACTCGGACACTTATTCTCCAGTTGCTAAACTTACCTCAGTGCGGTTGTTCATCTCAATGGCTGCCACTTATAAGTGGCCTTTGCACCAGTTAGATATTAAAAATGCTTTGGTAATCTTCAAGAATAAGTCTACATGGAGCAACCACCTGAGTTTGTTGCTCAGGGGGAATATGGAAAAATGTGTCATCTTCGCAATGGATTGAAACAAAGTCCTCATGCTTGGTTTAGTAGATTCAGTGAGGCTGTTCTAAACTATAGGATGAGCAGGAGTCAATGTGATCACTCAGTATTCTATAAGCAATCAGGAACTAGTATAATTCTACTTATTGTGTATGTTGATGATATTGTGATCACTGGAAATGATGATTCAGGCATTTCATCTCTTAAGTCCTTCCTTCCCTCGCAATTCCAAATAAAAAATCTAGGTCAGTTAAAATATTTCTTGGGAGTGGAGGTTGCAAGAAGCAAGAAAGGTATCTTTTTATCCCAAAGAAAATATGTTCTTAATTTGTTAGAAGAAACAGCGAAATTAGGAGTCAAACCGTATAGTACACCAATGACTTCTAACTTGCATCTTGCAAAGGTTGATGGTGAGTTGTTTGAAGACCCTGAGAAATATAGGAGGCTAGTTGGGAAGTTAAATTACCACACCATGACTCATCCTGATATTACATAACCTGTTAGTGTTGTAAGCCAATTTATGGCCTCCCCAACAATCAATCATTGGGCAACCTTGGAACAAATCCTTTCTAACTTGAAAGGAGCTCCAGGACGTGATCTGTTATATGCAAATAATGGACACACTAATATTGAATGCTTTTCTAATGCAGACTGGGTTGGATCAAAGGTTGACAAGAGATCCACCACAGGATATTGCATTACTATTGGTGGAAACTTAGTATCATGGAGAAGTAAGAAGTAAAATGTGGTGTCGTGATCTAGTGCAAAATCTAAGTATAGAGCAATGACTCAATCAATGTGTGAAATTATTTGGATATATCAATTGTTAAATGAAGTTGGTCTTAAGTCTTCACTGCCAGCAAAGCTATGGTGTGACAACCAAACTGCTCTTCATATTGCCTCCAATCCGTCTTTCACAAACATACCAAACATATTGAGATTGATTGCCATTTTATTCGTGAAAAGATACAAGAATAGTTCATTTCTACTAGACATGTCAAAACAGGAGACCAACTTGGAGATATCTTCACAAAAGCTTTGAATGGAGCTCGAATTGATTTTATTTGTAACAAGTTGGGCATGATTAACATCAATGCTCTAACTTGAAAGGGAGTATTAAGTAAAGATTTATGGAAATCCTCTCAAGGAAAGATTTGTAGAAATTCTCATAATCCCTGTACATAATAATAGGAATATTACTAGCTTAATTACGATAGGCCATTAATGTAGGAATATTTGTTTTCTATTTTTAGATACATCAGCTGTATATATATATGTACATATATTCTGATAATTATCATCAAAATAAAATAGAAGAACATTCTCTCTGTTCTCTCTCTCTCTCTCTCTCATAGTTATTTATGACACACGACGCACAATGGCGATGAAGGCCCTTGGCGCTACGGCGCACTGCGCTGCGCATGTAAATTTCATTTTTGGCGCATAGTAATAAAATATTAAATTGAAACATAAAACACAATATTTGAAACAAATAACATGCAATCATATTTTCATAAAGTGATACTAAATATAAATCATCAAGAAATTTATAAACAAAGCATCAAACAAGCATACCTAAGGACTAGCACTAGGAGATTCCTCTTCATCTTCCTCTTCCTCATCAAGATGTGCTTCATCTTCACTAGCATCATCTTCCAATCTCTCAATTTCCTCCTCTTCTTCACTTGATTCCCTTGATTCAGCCTCTTCCTCTTCTTCTTCTTGAATGGCATGCATCCCAACTTTCTCTTTCCCTTTCCCTTTCCCTTTCCCTTTTGTCACTTGAGTGGAAGTAAATGCTCTAGTAGTACAAGCAGCTTCGTCAGCTCTAGAAGCTAAAACTACATCACCCCAAGTTAGATCATCATCTTCAAACACAAGATCATTTGCTGCATCAAGTTCTTCTTCCAATTTACCCAACATCCACACATTACAATCATTAATTTCTTTCAATGAGATTAGATCAATGGAATCATGTTCATTGAATCTTCGCATCAAGGCCCTATTGTACTTGACATAAACCAAATTATTTAATTTTGATTGAGCAAGCCTATTCCTCCTCTTTATATGGAGATTTTCAAACACACTTCAATTTCTTTCACATCCGGAAGCACTACAAGTAAGGTTAAGAACTTTAATAGCAAATAGCCTTAAATTAGGAGCCGAATGACCATTAGTAGCCCACCAATCAGCCGATGCCCTCAATTTTTTGTTTTTAATGGTCAAATGAGTCCCAAAAGTGCCTAAAGCATCATATCTTAACAATTCCTCAGAAATTTTATCTTGAATTGCAATATCAAGAACTAGCCTCTGAATGCAATTAATTAAATCAAGATTCACCTCTTCATCATTGTCAATGTTAGAATTATCATAAAAGAACTCCGAATTCAAGAAGTATCCAGCAGCATGCAAAGACCGATGGAGTTGCACTTCCCATTTTCTATTAATAATTTTGAAAATCCCCTTATATCTATCTTGATTGTTACCAAAGGCCTTGGCAATAACTTCTTTTGCTCTATCGATAGCTTCATAAATGTATCCCATTGGAGGTTTCCTTTCACCATCAACCAACCTAAGTACTTCAACTGTTGGAGCACCCACTTTAAAAGAATAATTCACATTGTTCCAAAATGAAGTACTTTGCACAATTAGAGTTACTCTTTTGCCTCCTTCATCCTTTGCCCATGTGCTATTATTCCATTTATCTGAACCAAACATCTTCCTCAAATTGCTTTGTTGGTTATACATGCTAGAAAGTGTGATCATAACAGTAGCAAATCTAATTTTTGCTGGCCTAAGTAATTCTCTTTCTTTAGTGAATTTTCTCATCATATTCAACACTCCAGCATGGTTATAAATATAACCACTAACTGCTATCGCCTTTTTCAATGTTGAAGTAAGAAGGGAGATCTTCCATATGTCTTCTAAAATTAAATCCAAACAATGGGCAGCATATGGAGTCTAGTATAAATTTGGATAAGTTGCTTCCAACAACTTTCCTGTTAAAATTAAAGTAGGAAAGTAAGTTAAAACCTAATAATTTGTTAAAGGAAGAAAAAGTTATTCAAGAAGACAAGAACAAGAACAAGAACAAGAACAAAAATAAAATTTTTACTAGCATAAACATTGTTTGAAGCAGTATAGGTCATAATTTGAATAACATTGAATGGTCCAATCTTCTTCACAAATTTATCAAGTAATTCAAACATCTTTGCTCCACTCTTCACATAAGATGAAGCATCAACTGATTCAATGAAGACGGAACCTTTTGGACTATTCACCAAGAAATTAATCAATGTTCTTTCCCTTCTATCCGTCCAACCATCCGCCATAATGGAGCATCCTTGTTTTGTTCACTCTTCCCTATATTCTTTTAACAACAAATTTGTATGCTCCAACTCTTTCTTAAGTAAAGGAACTCTCACCTCATGATAGGTGGGTGGCTTCATGTTTGGACCATATTGTCCAACACTTTCAATGAAAGTTACAAAGCTATCATAATTCATAGCATTAAAAGGAATCCCTACATCATACATTCACTTTGCAAATAGTTAGCAAGTTTCTTCCTTTTTCTCTTTTTTATATGCATCAAGCATGGTTATTTGTCTTGAACTAGATTCTTTTCTTTACCGCACAACCTCTTCTGAATTTGAAGTAAACATCTATTACCCCCCTTGACCTTGGAATAGGTTCTTTACTACTTCCTCTTTGAGAACATGTTGTTGCTTGTGCACTACTTGAACTTGAAGACACTTTTCTTTTAGTGTCACTGTTGCCACTACCAATTGCACATGGTTGAGGATCTTCCTCTCCCACATCTTCCATTAGATCAACATTTTCATAACTAGGGAAATAGCTGGCCAAGTTTCTTTAATTTTTTCATTATTTTTTCTCATCAACAAGCTTCTTAATCTCCTCCCACACATGTTCTAGACAGCTTTGGCATGCTGTTGTATTTCTAAAACCTCCTACCAAATGCTGTTTTGCTCGTGTAATCCCTCCACTTGTCACTTCACCACAAAAATTGTATGTCACAGAATTTTTGTTTTTAGGATTAACCAATGAACAATATGCTGGATCCTTACCTATCTTACTAGCCATTTAGAAAGAACTAAGAAGTCAAAAAACCTAACAAGAAAAAATTCTACATAAGAAACCAATAAAGAAAGTAACAGCAAAGAAATAAGAAACAACAAACAGCAAGCAGACAGTAACAAGATAAAACAAAGCTAAACATTAAGGGATGAATATACCTAGATATTAAGAAAACAGGTAATCAATAATGATATGATTGATTGACAATTTGACATGCTAATACTCCATATCTCCAAAATGGTATAACTGTGCCAAATGCAAGTATGCAGAGAAACTGAAAAAATCATCCTATTCTCTATCAAATAATACTTTTCCATCAAAACTCAAAAGGCAATAATTTTCAATATATTTTTCTGACTTTATCTTATCATAAAATACCATATGCCTGAAAAATAAAACTACAGCAACTAGCAAGCATGAAAGGCAGACAGTAAACACCAAATACAAAGCAAACAAAAACACCATACAGGAAACAGCATAAATTAGACAGCAAATACCAAATACACAACAAACATCAAAGAGCATTTCACTTTCCCAACTCAACAACATGAAAACAGAGCAGCAAAGAATGGAAAAAAAAGGAAAACAGAGCTGCTAAATCAAAACAAAAGTAGGAAAAAATCAGAAAAAAGAAGAAAGAATAAAAACAAGGCAGAGAATATCTACTCATTATAATAGAAAGGGCAAAAACAAAAAATTAGAGGAAATGGCGCCACAGAATGCAAAAAAAAAAAAATGAGAAGAAACAAAGAAGAAACACAGTAGCGTCACCAAAGCTCAGTCGCCAGAATCTGCCGAAAAGTCACCTGAAAGCCAATCGCCAATAATCATGCGCACAATAGAAGCCGAGAGTCTGTCTCCGCCACGCCCACTAGTTTGTTCTCCTTGGGTGTCGTATGCAAGGTGCCCTAATCAATTTAAAGGATGAGCAAAACTGATATGGCGCACATGGCGCACGCAAATGAGGCACCAACCCATCCTTGCCATGCCATGTCCATTGCATGGAGCAACTCTCCCTGGCGCTGTGCAATGCGCCATGGCGCGCGCAATGGCGCACCATTGATAACTATGCTCTCTCTAAAACAACAATTTCTCTATTTATTATAACTACAAATATAGGAAAAAATGTCATTTTCACCTTACAGCATAGACATGGTACATCCCTTACCTATATTTCTTAAGGAAATTTCCCTTATAATTTTAAAATAAACTCAAGCATATAAATTGGCCACCTGACCAGATAATAGTAAGCAAATTTAAAACATTCTACATTGTCTCAGATGAATTACAACAACAACAACAACAACAACAACAAAACCTTATCCCACTAAGTGAGGTTGGCTACATAGATCGTACGACGCCATTGAGCTCTATCAAAAATCAGGTTTTTAGTAATATTATTCACCAAGAGATCTCTTTTTATAATTTCTTTTAATGTCTTCTTTGGCCCCCTCTACACTTTTACAAAGCTAAAGACCATATTATCAACTCTTCTCACTGGTGCCTCCAATGACCTCCTTTACACATAACCAAACCACCTTAACCAAATTTCTGTCATCTTCTCCTCAATAGGTGCGACGCTAATATGCCCTCGTATACAATCATTTTTCTTATTCTTTCTTGTATGATCACACATCCATCTTAACATTCTCATTTCTGCTATCCCTATTTTTTGCTCTTATTATCCCTTAAGAGCCCAACATTCACTACCATAAAGCATAACTGGTCGTAAAGCAGTCCAATAAAACTTTCCTTTAAACTTAGTAAATACTTTACAGTCACAAATCACTCCAGATACCTTTCTCCATTTTAACCATCCAGCTTGTATCTTGTTTGTGACATCTCCGTCAATTTCTCCATCACTTTGTAAAAAAAATCCCTTAAGAACCCAACATTCACTACCATAGAGCATTGTCTCAAATGAATTATATTAGATAAACTATATGTTTAAAGATTAATTAGGGTTCAAAGAAATGGAAGAAGTGGAAAAGGCTAGAGAGAACTCTGATAATATTATTAACTGATATATAGGCTAAATACGATAAAAGACTAACCTAATGATCTATTTATATATAGAGCTCCTAAGAAATATAAAAACTCAAATACCCCTAACTTTGGGTACAAGACAAGCAAGCTCATAGTTATCTAAAATCAAAAATAATCAATATAAGATATTACCTAATATATTCTAACACATCCCCTCAAGCTTAAGCTTATACATTAGAACCCCTTAGAAACAAAAATGCATTAAAAACAAAATATACAAAACTTCAAAAATCATCCAATAGTTTGCAATGAACACAACCATAGTTATCAATGGTGCGCCATTGCGCAGCGCCAGGGAGAGCTGCGCCACGCAGTGGACATGGCGTGGCAAGGATGGGTTGGCGCCTCATTGGCGCGCACCATCTACGCCATTTGTGCCATTTCGCCACCTGCGCCATATCACTTTTGCCCATCCTTTAAATAAATTAAGGCATCTTGCATACGACACCCAAGCAAAACAAACGAGTTTCTGGCAGACTCTCGGCTTCTATTGTGTGGACGATTACTGGTGATTGGCTTTCCAGTAGCTTTTCAGCGACTTTCCGGCAGATTCCGGCAACTTTTCGACGACTAGGCTTTGATGATGCTACTCTGTTTCTTCTCCTTTTTTTTCTGCATTCTGTGGCACCATTTCCTCTAATTTTTTTTCTGCGCTTTCTATTGTAATGATTAGATATTCTCTGCCTTGTTTTTATTCTTTCTTCTTTTCTTTAATTTTTTCCTGCTTTTGTTTTGATTTAGCAGCTCTGTTTTTTCATTTTTTTTCTATTCTTTGCTGCTCTGTTTTTATGTTGTTGGGTTGGGATGGTGAAATGCTCTTTGCTATTTGTTGTGTATTTGGTGCTTGCTATCTGGTTTTTGCTGTTTCCTATATGATGTCTTTGTTTGCTTTGTATTTGGTGTTTGCTATCTGCCCTTTCATGCTTGCTAGTTGCTGTAATTTTATTTTTCAAGCATATGTTATTTTATGATCAGATAAAGTTAGAAAAATATATTGAAAATTATTGTCTTTTGAGTTTTGATGGAAAAGTATTATTTGATAGAGAATAGGATGATTTTTTCAATTTCTCTGCATACTTGCATTTGGCACAGTTATAACATTTTGGAGATATGGAGCATTAGTATGTCAAATTGTCAATCAATCATATCGTTATTGATCACCTGTTTTCTTAATATCTAAGTATATTCATCCCTTAATATTCAGCTCTATTTTATCTTGTTTATCTCGTTGCTGTCTGCTTGCTGTTTGCTGTTTCTCATTTCTTTGCTATTTGTTGTTTGAGGTTTGTTGTTTCTCATTTCTTTGCTGTTTGCTGTTTGATGTTTGCTGTTTTTTATTTCTTTGCTGGTTGCTAACATGCTGTTACTTTCTTTACTGGTTTCTTATGCAGAATTTTTTCTTGTTAGATTCTTTGACTTCTTAGTTCTTTCTAAATGGCTAGTAAGATAAGTAAGGATCCAGCTTGGACATATTGTTCATTGGCTGATCCTAAAAACAAAAATCCTATAACATGCAACTTTTGTAGTAAAGTGACAAGTGAAGGGATTACACAAGCAAAACAGCATTTGGCCAGAGGTTTTAAAAATACAACAGCATGCCAAAGCTGCCCAGAACATGTAAGGGAGGAGATTAAGAAGCTTGGTGAGAAATATCATTAAAAGATCGAAGAAACTTGGCCGGCCATTTTCCTAATTACGAAGATCTTGATCTAATGAAAGATGAGGGAGAGGAAGACCCTCAACCATGTCCAATTGGAGGAGGCAACAATGGCACTAAAAGAAAAGTGTCTTCAAGTTCAAGTAGTACACAAGCAACAACATGTTCTCAAAGAGGAAGTAGTAAAGCACCTATTCCAAGGTCAAAGGGGGTAATAGATACTTACTTCACTCCAAATCCAGAAGAGGTTGTGAGGCAAAGAAAAGAATCTAGTTCAAGACAAACAACCATGCTTGATGCATATAAAAAGGAGAAAAGGGAAGAAACTTGCCAACCATTTGCAAAGTGGATGTATGATGCAGGAATTCCTTTTAATGCTATGAATTATGATAACTTTGCAACTTTCATTGAAAGTGTCGGACAATATGGTCCAAATATGAAGCCACCCACCTATCATGAGGTGAGAGTTCCTTTACTTAAGAAGGAGTTAGAGCATACAAACTTGTTAAAAAAATATAGGGAAAAGTGGACAAAAAAAGGATGCTCCATTGTGGCGAATGGTTAGACAGATAGAAAGGAAAGAACATTGATTAATTTCTTGGAGAATAGTCCAAAAAATTTCGTCTTCATTGAATCAGTTGATGCTTCATCTTATGTGAAAAGTGAGAAAAGATGTTTGAATTACTTGATAAATTTGCGAAGAAGATTGGACCGTCCAATGTTATTCAAGTTGTGACCAATAATGCTTCAAATAATGTTTATACTGGTAAAAATTTTGTTTTTGTTCTTATTCTTCTTGAATAACTTTTTCTTCCTTTAACAAACTATTAGGTTTTAACTTGCTTTCCTACTTTAACAAGAAAATTGTTGGAAGCAACTTATCCAAATTTATATTGGAATCCATGTGCTGCCCATTGTTTGGATTTTATTTTAAAAAACATATGAAAGATCCCCCTTCTTGCTTCAACATTGAAAAAGGCAATAGCAGTTAGTGGTTATATTTATAACCATGCTGGAGTGTTGAATATGATGAAAAAATTCACTAGAGAAAGAAAATTGCTTAGGCTAGCAAAAACTAGATTTGCTACTATTATGATCACACTTTCTAGCATGCACAACTAACAAAGTAATTTGAGGAAGATGTTTGGTTCAGATGAATGGAATAATAGCAAATGGGCAAAGGATGAAAAAGGCAAAAGAGTAACTCTAATTGTGCAAAGTACTTCATTTTGGAACAATGTGAATTATTCTCTTAAAGTGAGTGCTCCAATAGTTGAAGTACTTGGTTGATTGATGGTGAAAGGAAACCTCCAATGGGATACATTTATGAAGCTATCAATAGAGCAAAAGAAGCTATTGTCAAGGCCTTTGGTAACAATCAAGATAGATAAAAAGAGATTTTCAAAATTATTGATAGAAGATGGGAAGTGCAACTCCATCGACCTTTGCATGCTGCTGGATACTTCTTGAATCCGGAATTCTTTTATGACAATTCTAACATTGACAATGATGAAGAGGTGAATCTTGATTTAATTAATTGCATTCAGAGGCTAGTTCTTGATATTGTAATTCAAGATAAAATTTCTAAGGAATTATCAAGATATAGAGATGTTTTAGGCACTTTTGAGACTTATTTGGCCATTAGAAACAGAAAATTAAGGGCACCGGCTCATTGGTGGGCTACTAATGATCATTCAGCTCCTCATTTAAGGCTATTTGCTATTAAAGTTCTTAGGCTTACTTGTAGTGCTTCTAGATGTGAAAGAAATTGGAGTGTGTTTGAAAGTCTCCATACAAAGAGGAGGAATAGGCTTGCTCAATCAAAATTAAATGACTTGATTTATGTCAAGTACAATAGGGCCTTGATGCGAAGATTCAATGAACGTGATTCTATTGATCCAATTTCATTGAAAGAAATTGATGATTGTAATGAGTGGATGCTTGGTAAATTGGAAGAAGAACTTGATGCAGCAAATGATCTTGTGTTTGAAGATGATGATCTAACTTGGGGTGATGTAACTTTAGCTTCTGGAGCTGAAGAAGCTGCTCGTACTACTAGAGCATCCACTTCCACTCAAGTGACAAAAGGGAAAGGGAAAGAGAAAGTTGGGATGCATGCCATTCAAGAAGAAGAGGCTGAATCAAGGAAAACAAGTGAAGAAGAGGAGGAAATTGAGAGATTGGAAGATGATGCTAGTGAAGATGAGGCACATCTTGATGAGAAAGAGGAAGATGAAGAGGAATCTACTAGTGCTAGTCCTTAGGCATGCTTGTTTGATGCTTTCTTTATAAATTATTTGATGATTTATATTTAATATCACTTTATGATAATATGATTACATGTTGTTTGTTTCAAATATTGTGTTTTATGTTTTAATTTAATATTTTATTACTATGCGCCAAAAATGAAATTTCCATGCGCAATGCAGTGCGCAGTGCGCCGTAGCGCGAAGGGCCTTCATTGTCATTGTGCGCCGTGCGCCATAAATAACTATGAACACAACATGCTAATAACTCCCCCTGAATGCAAAGCGAACTCATAACTACCAGAATGATATCAGCGCATAAGTACTGTCAGAACAACCATCAGCAAAATGCTGCTAGAATAAACATGGCACACAAAACAGCCAAAACAATCATCGGCGAAAAGAGAGGTGCTACTAGAATGAACATCAGTACACAAAACAACCAGAACAACCATCAATGAAAAAGAAGTGTTGTTGAAAGGAACATCAACGGACAAAACAGCCAAAATGATTGTTAACAGAACATCAACAAATAAAAGAGAACTGCTGCAATAAAGGAGGGAGGAACCAAAAGAAACTAATGATGGATGAAACTAATGAGACAAAAACCAAAAGAAACCAAAAACAGCAGAAAATAGATCAGCAGGGAGGAACCCAGAAGTGCCAGCAGCACATGGTCATATGGGGTGGCCCGTGGTGGTTAATGGCTGGGTCTGATAGATTGGAGATTGCTGAATGTGATGGTGCCAGCAATGAGGGCAGATGCACAATGGAAAGGCAGATTAAAGAGAAAAATAGCAATTGACCACCATGAAGACAAGTGCTGTGTGGCAGTGTGCAACTTCAATTGCTGGCAAACTCCAGGGGTTGATCTACAGAGGGATGACAAGTTCAACAGTGTTAGCAGTGAGGACAGACGCATGACAGAGAAACAAATCAAAGAGAAAAGCAGTGACAGAGCACCATGAGAACAACTCATGCACGCAGGGCTTGCCAGCAACAGAACTCCAATGAGAGGCCTTCCGAGGCAATCTGAGGTTGAACAGTTGCAGCACCAAAAGATGCAATGGCAAGCATGAGCAAAAAACTAGCAGAAAACTAAGGGAAACTAGGATGGTTGATTTGGGTCTGATGAAACAAAGAAATAGAGATTGAAAGGATGAAAGGATGGTAGGCAAGCTACAACGAAAGCTGAAATGCAACAATGTGAGAAGAGTGTTGCATCTAAGGTGATAACTTGCAAGCCTCAGGGCAAATGATACTGCTCTGATACCATGTTGAAGGATTAATTAGGGTTCAAAGAAAAGGGATAAGTGGCAAAGGCTAGAGAGAACTCTGATAAAATTATTAAATGATATATAGGTTAAATACAATAAAAGAATTACCTAATGCTCTACTTATATATAGTGCTCCTAAGAAATATAAAGAATCATACTCCTAACTTTAGATGCAAGACAATCATCTGGAATTGATAATAGTTAATATAAGATATTGCCTAATACGACATAATAATTTCCTATATATTCTAACATTATACAAATTGATGTAAATTATACAATTCCATGCGTAATTCATGTGCCACTTCTAATAATTATAAAAGGACTTCTAGGACTGAAGCATCGTTTAAAGCAAAATTGAGTTATTTGCTAGCATCTTCCCTGTTGCATATTCTTACATTTAAACTTTCAACAGTTGTGCCAACAAACTCCATTGATTTATACGTTAAACCAGCCATGGTTATTTCACCAATAATCTGCAAGCGAAAACCATTTACGTGTATGAGGACTAAATTATGTGTATAAAATACATGCAAGCAAACCGATTAAACAACTCAGACACAGATACACACACACACACACACACAACAAAAAAACAAATGCACATGATCCAGGCATGCTTACTTGCAAAATCAAATCCTTTGCAAGCAAATAATTGGGCATTTCTCCATCCATCACAAATCGCAGAGTTGGAGGAATCTGCAATTTAAATAGGAAAACTTATACCAAATAAAAATATGTTGATGATAATAGAAATCTGCAAGTTACTGTCAGGCAGAATCTAGAAGCAACCCATAGAATGGCTAAGGCAAATATCAAAAGCCAAGATTTCTTTCAAAAATTCATTGTTCCCACATCTATGATGACAAATGAAATAACAAACAGATTTTAGCACCTAAAAGACACCAGTGCTTCTCAGTAAGTATCAACTGCTAAGAAATCCTCTAGATAATTTATTATGTTGACAAGAAATTCTTCCCTAAAAATTTTTTGAAGTCCAAAAATAAATTCGCAATGGATAAGTTTCTCAAACGAAGATACAATTAAAAGTATACACAAAAATAAACAAGATAGCTACAAGAAGTTAGGAAAGATATCCTTTTTCATCCAAATTGTATGTTTTTAAGAGCTTAGGAAACAATAGGGGAACTTATTCATTGAGCTACATCTTACTGAAACATCAAATGACCTTGAGCAAAAGCTTCCCTGTCCCCAGGACAAAACCTGCATCGGTATTACCAATCCCTGTAGCAAATTGACCAAATGCACCGGCAGTACAAGTATGAGAATCGGTACCTAATAGAACCTACAGCAACAGAATGTATAAAAATAAGACACAACCAAAATGCCGTCAACCAATGTTACAGTGGCCTTTCAAGCAACTTGTTAAATTAATCAAACCTCTCCTGGCCTGCAATGACCTTCCTGAGCAAGAGCAACATGGCACACACCTTTATAATCAGGGTTTGCCTGCATAGATAACAACTCATGTTCAATGTCCATGCAATATTATCACATCCTCTATAAGAGTCACAACAAAATATTGATATCAAAGAAAATACCTTCAAATTACTAAGATCCTTGATATCATAGAAATATTTGATATTCTGTCATGGCAGAAATCCCTTAAAATATCCACATTGCGATTGGCACGTTCATCATTGGTGAATATATAGTGATCAGGTATTATCACAACCTTCTCTCGGTCCCAAACCTAACAAATTTACCCAACAAAAAAAAAAGAGGCACACAATCAGGAAATCATAGAATTTCAGTCTTAAGTCTTGAACAAGATTGACATTAAAGCAATCCCAAAAACAATAACACAACCTTTAATGAGTCACATAAGCATATGCACTCATTCAAATGTTTTCTACTATAAATGCCAGTAGAAATCTACCGCTGAAATTGTAAAAGATTGGACGGACCACAACTCATGGACATTTTCTTATAGAACCAACTCTGATGGCCATTAACAAGGTAGCATTCAAGTCAATAATTTTTTCATAGGAATTCAAATCAATAAATTTAATTGAACTAACAGGCTGAAACCAGTTAATTTATTTTAATTCTTACATGACAGAAAACTAATCATTTTATTTTCATTTTTATGCATAGCACAATTGTTCTGATGATGTTCACATCACTTCCAAAAAACACTCAAGTTAAAAGAAAGCTAATTATTTTCCACATAACACTTCGAGTTACAAGACATGGCACCGATCCCATTCTCTACAACTTATATCACTCTTCATCACATCCCAAAATATTTAATGGTCCATGTCCTTTGACATTCTGAGGAGTTGGGATATACCAATTCTAGAACCAACCCATCACTAGCATCGTAGTTAAGTTAAGAATATCAGAAAGCAAAAACTAAAATAAAAATAATTTCTTAAAGATCCAATACCTTGGCATTCTCACCAAATTCCTTCTTAAAAATTCCGATAGAACCAGGGCCACAGACATCATGGATCATCAAAATATCAACGTTAACCCAAACATTATCCCCAGGAGTCAAGTGGGCTTTCTCAGATGCCCTGGCCAATATCTTCTCTGTTATCGTCATTGCTGTTTTCACCTGAAAGCAACCAAATACACCATTACTATTATTATTATTATTATTATTATTTTGGGCACCACCATTAATTATCAAACAGAAAACCCCCCATTAACCGAAAATTCTAAAAATGGAAGAACCAAGCAACAGAACTGATCCAGTTGTGGTAGGTTTTCGTTCCGATTGCTGAGGTGATGCAACCGAACAACACACTCTCCTCGAAATTGCTGTTTGGCATCTCTGAGTTGAAAGCGACGATGTTGAACAGGAAAAAGCAGCAAAACCCAAAACTTTCTACAAAACAAAAAAAAACCACAAAAAATTGGAACGTCAGCTGCTGAAAAATTGAACCATTTGAATGAGGAAAAAGAAATGATTTGAAATCACCGAGTCCGAATGCACCTTGGTGTGGGGGAAGGCAGTGGTGGCTTGAGCAACAACAGAGGATACCATTGACGAGTTGCTGGAAATATTTTCCTCCTTTGATGTCAAAACGAGAAGGCGGCGACCTAGGGAGGGAAAGATGCAGTTCTTTCCCGGTTCTAGTCTGTCGTATTCTGCAACTCACTGTCTTGTCTTCTCAATCATCATTCTATTTTTCATAGGCGTACGTGTCGCTTTCTCCTCGCAAATGTTCCCGCCCGTATCTTCATTTCTCGACTTTCCATTTTTTTTTTTTCTTTTGAGGTTCTTAGGTACACTTAAATGTCAACATAAATTAACTCAATAAATAAAATTATATATTAAATTAATTTCAAATCAAATTATTTTTTATTAAATTAAATTTATATCGAATTATTATAATATTAATTTCAATCCTAATTTCAGATTTACATTCATCAGATAAATTTTTATAATATATTACATATTATTATTACATCATTAATTAATTAAAATTTGTTATTATTGTTTATTAAATATTAATTTAAAGTTTTGTTATATATACCAATGAATCATATATATTATATATAAAAATAAATATATATTATTAAAAATATATTTAATAAAATAAATATATATCATTAAAATCTAGTAAATGTATGAATTTGTATCTAATAATATATATTTAATAAAATAATTTAAATTTTATATTGATAGAAAATTTTATATTATATACTTATTTTATTTAATAAATAAATATATATTATTAAATATATATTAATCATGTCCAAAGTATTATATATAAAAATAAATATATTTAATAATTTATATGGTATCAAATATGTATAAATAAATAATTATATAAAATAATATATTAATAAAAATAATTATAATAATTTATATATAATAATAAATAAATAAATAATGATGTATTATATTATATATAATATATTTAAAATTAATATCAAAATTATTTATTTAAATTTTCAAATAATTCAAAATTTTAATACAATTATTTATTTTAATAAACTTATATAATATATATTGATAATATTAAATATATAAATTTATTAATTCTAATATTAAAAATTATTTAATATTGCTCATATATATAATTTTAATATTATAAATATTAAAATTATTATTTTAATATCTATACAAAAATTAAATATATAATAATAAATTATTTATTTATTACTTACTATTATTACTAAGTTAACGAGTTAACTTAATAACTTGACAGGTTAACACTTAATAATCTCAATTCTTTATTAGGTCAAATTAACCGATCTCAATCTTTTATCAGGTCATGTCATTATTATCATTTTTCGTACCAGTCTTACTTCTAGATTAAGCAAAATTATATTAATTTCAAACTAATCTATTAAATTTAATATATTTTGATACCTCTAAATACACTTGTATCCTATACTCAAAGTATAATCATGTGGGAAATGTAAAAGCATGCGCACGCATGGATGACAAATTTTTGTTGTTAATCATCTACAGGCTAAAAAAAAAAGTAAAATTCTTGTATTTGTTTTTTAAGGAAAAAAGATAAAAATATATATAGTCTTTTTATATTGTACTTTATATTTAATTTTTTTGATATTTTAAATAATAAAATTAAATATTCAAATTATATATTTTGTGTAAAAATCTTTCTATTATCTTTTTTTTTCAAATTCTTAATGTTAGATGATTTTTGCAATTAATTTTTTAGTGTGTTTAATTGCATAAAAATTAATTTTTTTAAATTAATTTTATACAAAATTAAATTTAATTTAAAATTTGAAAGCAATAATTTTTTCTTTCAAAGTAAATATTTAAAAAAAATTTTAAAATTAATTACTCATAATCATGTATATTCATAATTAATTCTTTTAAAAATTAATTTCAAAAAAAAATTATCATTTTATTTCAATCCATGATATGTTGAGCACTTTTTATTTTAATAGATATAATTTTTAATAAAATTATTTTTCTTAATAATATATATAATTTATAATTATAATTAAAATTTTATGTTGAAATAATTTCTTCTAAAAATCTTTTTATATATAAATGTATGCATAAAATTTTTTTATAAATAATTTATTTATTTATAATTTACTTAAATAAATTATATATACATATTATTATATTCAATTATTTTATGTTAGAGGAAAGTATTCTTATAAATTTTACTATATTTCTCTAAGAAATTATATATGAATTCATCCTTAAATGTGTTATAAACATGTCAACAACGTTTCAATTTTGTATATGCTCATTTTTCATTTTTTTTTAAAAAAAATAACATCAAACTTTTAAAAGTTTTATCATCTATTTGCATAAAATAAAAATAAAAATGAAAACATCAATCATCAATTCATATAAAATTAATAGATGAATGTAAAAAATGTTGACTTTTCTTAATATATTTTATGTGCAAAAAAATTTTTAATATTTTAAAATTTGTAATTAAAAAATAATTAGAAGAAATAATATCCCTATAAAATTTTAGTAATGATTGAAAATTATATGTATAATTAGGAAAATAACTCTATAGAATAATTATACCTGTAAAAAATAGTTTAGGATGTAATGGAATAAAATAAAAGATGAAATTTTTTTACAATTTTTGTAGAAGAATTAATTTTATATATAATTTATTATGAATAATTAATTTAAAATTATTTTAAATATTATATTTGAAAGTAAAAATTATTAGTTCCAATTTCAATTTAAAATCTTTTATGGGCATAAATTAATTTTAAAAAGTCAATTTTCATGCAATTAAGTAACAAAAAAAATAAGGGTAAAATTTAAGTAAAATTTTTAAGTATTTGTCATAAAGTTTTTAATTCAAATTATGATATATATTAATTAATTTATATAAAGAAGATAATTACTTTATATAAAGAAGATAATTATCACATTAATAACTATTGTATTCACCAAATTGTAATTATTAATGATAGTTAATAAATAAATAAATTAATGAACATATTGTAAGTTAAATGGAGAATCTTATGATACAAATTTGAGAAATTTTACTTAAATTTATATAAAAAATAATAGAGAATACACCTATATCACTAAAAATTTGTACAGCACATATTTAAAATAATTTACCTATTTATTTAAAAAATAATAGTAAAAACTCACCTTAAAATTTGAAAGAAATGATAATAGAAAGACTTTTTACAACATATTTAGTTTAAGTATATAATTGCATTTTTTATAATATTAGAAGGTATTTTACCAGTGAAATATAATACAAAAAGTTACATGTGTTTTAATTTTTCTTAAGTGCAAAGAGTAAAAATTATTTTTTTAAGGTACACTAAACAACAGTCCTCAAGAAATGTAAGAACAACCTTACACGTGCTTGGAGCAAATTTTATTCACAGGCACCTACATGCCAAGAAAAATAATTTTTCCTCATGGCACTTGGAAAAAAGTTAGAATACGTGTAACTTTTTGTATTATATTTTGTTGGTAAAAAACCTTCTAATATTATAAAAGATGCAATTATATACTTAAACTAAATATATTGTAAAAAAAATCTTTCTATTATCATTTCTTTCAAATTTTTAAGGTGGGTTTTTACTATTATTTTTAAATAAATAGGTAATTTTTTTAAATATGTGCTGTACAAATTCTTAATGATATAGTGTTTTTGCTATAAAATTTAGATAAAAAATTTTAAGTATGTCTCATAATGTTCTTTATTTAACTTATAATATGTGTATTAACTTATTTATTAACTATCATTAATAATTATAATTTGATGAATACAATAGTTATTAATGTCATAATTATCTTATTTATATAAAGTATTTATTATATATATATCATAATTTGAATAAAGAACCTTATGACAAATACTTAAAAAAATTTACTTAAATTTTACACTTATTTTTTTAGTTAATGGGATAAAGTTGGCTTCCTAAAATTAATTTTATGTTCAAAAAATATTTTAAATTTAAATTGAAACTAATAATTTTTACTTTCAAATTTAATATTTAAAATAATTTTAGATTAGTCAATTATATATAAAATTAATTCTTCTACAAAAATTGTAAAAAAAAATCATCTTTTGTTTTATTCCATTACATCTTAAACTTTTTATACAGGTATAATTGTTCTATTAAATTATTTTCCTAATTATACATATAATTTTCAATCATTGTTAAAATTTTATGTTGACATTATTTCTTCTAATAATATTTTTAATTGCACTTTTTAAAAATATTAAAAGGTTTTTTACGCATAAAATACAATAAGGAAAGTCAACATTTTTTCCATTCATCTATTAATTTTATTTAAATTGGTGATTGATGTTTTCATTTTATTTTTATTTTATACAAATAGATGATAAAAGTTTTAAAAGTTTGATGTTATCTTTTTGAAAGAAAAATGGAAAACAGCATATATAAAACTGAAACATTGTTGACACGTTTGTAACATGCTCAAAGATGAATTCAAAGATAATTGTTTAGAGAAATACAGTAAAATTTATAAGAATACTTTCTTCTAACTTAAATTAATTGGATACAATAATAATTATATATAATTTATTTATGTAAATTATAATTAAATAAATTATTTATAAAAAAATTTATGCATACCTTTATATACAAAAACATAAGAAATCATTTCAAGATAAAATTTTAATTATAATTCTAAATTATATGTATTATTAAGAAAAATAACTTTATTAAAAAATTATATCTATTAAAATAAAAAATGCTCAAGATATCATAGATTGAAATAAACTGATAAATATTTTTTAAAATTATTTTTTAAAAGAATTAATTTTGAATATACATGATTATGAGTAATTATTTAAAAAATTTAAATATTTAATTTTAATGTAAAAATTATTTCTTTCAAATTTTAATTTAAATTTAATTTTGGATGTGAATTAGTTTTAAAAAAATAATTTCATGCAATTAAACACACTAAAAAATTAATTGTAAAAATCCTCTATCATTAAGAATTTGAAAAGAAAGATAATAAAAAGGTTTTTTTACACAAAATATATGATTTGGATATTTAATTTTATTATTTAGAATATCAAAAAAATTATACATGATGTACAATATAAAAAAATTATGTATATTTTATCCTTGAAAAACCAAATACAAGAATTTAGCTTCTTTTTTATTAACCTGTAGATGACTAACAACAAAATTTCGGTCATCCACGTGTAAGCATGCTTTTACATTTCCCATCTGGGTTTGCTTTGTGTACAGGATACAAGTGTACCTGAGAATCTTCCTTTTCCTTTTTCCATTTTTATATAGTTTCCTAATTTTGTCTTCTATTCTTTTTTCTTTAATTCTTATCATTTTTATTACTTTCAATACACGCAATGATATTTCTTAATCATTCATAAAAATATAATTTTAAAAAATATTTAAAATATATTAAATATTTAATTAAATTAAATTATTTTACTATATATTTTATTTTTAATTCTTATTACTTAACAACTCTTATATTACCTTTCTTATTTTTCTTTAATTTATTATATATATTTTTTATGTGAATTCCTATTATTTATTATTAAAATGTTAATGTCAATGATCATAATAAAATATTACAAAAAAGTTAAAATTTTAATTTAATTAAAAAACTTAATTACATTTTCTATTTTAAACATATATTACTTAATTATATGTTTCTTTTGTGTGTAATATTTTAAATTTGTTTTTTAATTTTTATATTACTTTAATTCTAACCTCTTTTATTAATTTCATTACACACATTAATAAAAATATTTAAAATATGTTAAAATTTTAATTTAATTTAATTATTTAACTATAAAAAATAACGTGTAAGTTATAAAAAAATATAAGAGTAAAAAATGTAATATGTAATTAAATAATTTAACTAAAATAAATTAATAATTTATTTCTAATATTTTTAAATAAAATAAAATACATAATTATTAATGTAAATAATAATTATTACTGTAAATATAGCAATAAATAGTAATTATTATTTTATTAAATAAAATAAGAATGAGCACAAAAAAATAAAAATAGTATATGGGTTATAAAATAATATAAAGTTTAAGAATATACTATATAGTTAAATAATTTAATTAAATTAAATTAAATTAATATCTTATTTTTAATATTTTATAAAATAAAAAACATAGTTATTAGTGTAAACAATAACTGTTAATATAAATACAATATCAAATAATAACTGCTATTTTATTAATTAATAACTTAAATGAATACGAGAAAGAATGGAAATAATAAATGAATTATAAAATAATATAAAAATTTAAAATATACCATATAGTTTGATAATTCAATTAAACTAAATCAATAACATCTTTAAAATATTTTTAAAAATATATATATAATTATTAGCATAAATAATAATTATTAGTATAGATATTACAATAAATAATGATTATTATTTTATTAAATTATTATTATTATTATTGTAGACACGACCAAAAAAATTATTATTTTATTTGAAAACAACAAGAATGAGCACTGACAAGAAAAAAATAGTACGGGAATTATAAAAGAAATTATGGAATTAAAAATATTATATGTGTTCAAATAATTCAATTAAATAAAATGAATAAATTATTTAAAATAATTTTCAAAAAATGAATTATATACTTATTAACCTAAATAATAATTATTAGTATGGATACAATAATAAATAATAATAATTATTTTATTAAAAATAATACTAAAGAATACGGAAAAATATGAACAGTGCTATGTAAATTATAAAATGATATAAGAGTTAAAAATGTCATACATATTTAAATAATTTAATCAAATTTTATTAATAAATTAATTATAATATTTTTAAATAAAGTAAAATATATATTTATTAGCATAAATAATAATTATTAGAGTAAATACAATAATAAATAATAACTATTATTTTATTAAATAATAATAGTAATGTACATAAAAAAAGGTAAATAATATATAAGTCCCAAAATAATATAAGATTTCAAAATATACTATGTAGTCAAATAATTTAACTGAATTAATTAAATAATTTATTTACAATATTCTCTTATAAAATAAAATCTACAGTTATTGGCATAAATATAATAACAAATAATAATTATTTTGTTAAATAATTGAAAGAATGAGCCTAGGAAAGAATAGAAATAGTATGTAGGTTATAAAATAATATGAAAGCTAAAAATGTATTATACAGTTAAATAATCCTATTAAATTAAATTAATAACTTATTTATAATATTTTTAATAAAATAAAATATATAATTAATAGAATAAATACAACAATAAATAATATCAACTATTATATTAAATAATAATAAAAAAGAATACAAAAAGAAGATGAATTGTATTATATGATTTATAAAATTATATAAAAATTACAAATGTAATATATTTTTAAATAATTTAATTAAATTAACTCCATAATTTATTTATCATATTTTTAAATAAAATAAAATATAAAATTATTAGCCCAAATATAACAATAAATAACTATTATTATTTTATTACATAATAATAGAAATGAATAAAGAAAGAAAATGAATAATATGTAGGTTATGAAATAATATAAGAGTTCAAAATAAAGTATAAGGTGTTGTTAAAAGTTTAATTAAATTGAATTAAATTAAAAATTTATTTATATTTTTTATAATAAAAATATCTTGTTGTTTGTGAAAATAATAATTATTAACATAAATATAATAGTAAATAATTATTATTATTTTATTAAATAATAAAAAATGAATATAGATAAGGAAAGGAATAGTATGTGATTTATAAAATAAAATAGAAATAAAAAATATACTATGTAGTTAAATAATTTAATTAAAGTAAATCAATAAATTATGTATAATATTTTTAATAAAATAAAATATATAATTATTAGCATAAATATAATACTAAATAATAACTATTATTTTATTAAATAATAATATAAATAAACGTGGGAAAAAAAAAGAAGTAATATATGAATTATAAAATAATATAATAGTTAAAAATACACTTTGTAGTTTTATAATTCATTTAATTTAGATCAATAACTTTTTTTAATATTTTATATTATGTTTTATTTATTCTTTTTTATAATGTTAACATTCTAACCATAAACAATAAAAACAATTATTGAGCTGCAAATCTTTAACGAAATCTTGATGTATATTTAATTTAATTTAAAATATAAAATTTAAAATTGATATAAAAATTATAAAATTTAAATAAATTTTATCATAATTTTTATATATATTTTATTGATAAATAGAATATTAATCTACTAATTCAAAAATAGTATAAATTTTATATTAAACTTTTAATCTATTTAAATTATTTTTTAATAAATAAATAATATATTTTATTATAATTATAATTTAATATATAAATAATATTATTATAATTATTATAATATTATAAAATATTTTTATATTTATATTATTAAAAATTAATATGCACCCGCACATCGCACGGGTCTTCTGACTGGTTTGGGCAAAACCACGTGTTCTGAGACTACTTCGGCACCCGCCAGAATCGCTCGTTTCTCAACTGAGGCTCAAAATCATCGTCGTATCGCATGTCAACTTCAGTCTGCTTGTTTTAGACTATAATTTATAAATTAATTAATAATTAAAAAATTAATTGATAGTTTGCATAATTGATAGTGGATAATTGGTTGAATAAAAATATTTTATAAAATATATTATTGAATTAATTAAAATTATAAAATATTATATTAATAAAAATAGATATATAAATTAAGATAATTTATATTTATCTAAATATTAAATTATATTAACAAAATTAAGATGTTCATAATAAAAATATAATATATAATATTTATTTAATTATATTCTATGAACTTACATATTTATGTATTTATATAAATTTTATTATATTATTATTTATAAAAAATTATAATCATATAATTAATTATATTTTATAGTATTACATATTTATATATGTTTTTATATATTTATAATCTAAAATTAGAGTATAATTAAATTAATTATATTGTATGACATTGTATATTTATATTCTTAACTTAATTATATTTTATAACATTATACATTATATAATCTAATTAATTGTATTTTATATAATTACATTGTAAAAGATATGAGCTGTGAATTAATAAAAAGAATAAAGAGATATTTAAAAAAATTAAAGAGGTAGTAGCGTACAAATTATTTAATGTAACTTATGAGACTTCATTTTGTACAATAAATAAACTAACTTATAACTTATTGATCTAATTAATAAGTTATAAGTTAACATCTAAAGGTGTTTTATACTTTAACTTATTACAAAAATGAGTTTTGATTTACTAAATTATCTTGAATAATTTATAATTTATAAGTTACTACTTTTTTAATTTTTTTAAATTAATCTTTATTCTTTTTATTAATTTACAGTTCATGTCCTTCATTAAAATAAATTATTTTAATATATATCTATTTCTATTAATATATCTCTTTATATCATTTTATAATTTTATCTAGTTTAATAGTTAATTTTATAAAATACATCTCACACAATCAATTAACTTATTAACTATTAGTTATTAATTATACATCATCAATTATTAGCTAACCTATCAACTATTAATTAGTTTATCAGCTATTAGTTACTTGTGTGAAGTAGTAACTTATAATTTATAAGTTATTATTTTTTTAATTTTTTTAAATCAATCTTTATTCTTTTTATTAATTTATAATTCATATCTTTCATTAATATAAATTATTTTAATATATATATCTACTTCTATTAATATATCTCTTTATATTATTTTGTAATTTATTTAGTTTAATAACTAATTTTATAAAATACTTCTTACACAATCAATTAATTTATTAACTATTAGTTATTAATTATTATTAGCTAACATATTAACTATTAATTAGTTCATCAACTATTAGTTACTTATGCGAAGTAATAACTTATAATTTTTTTAAATCAATATTTATTCTTTTTATTAATTTACAAATCATGTCCTTCATTAATATAAATTATTTTAATATATATCTATTTCTATTAATATATCTCTTTATATTATTTTACAATTTTGTATAGTTTAACAGTTAATTTTATGAAATATTTCTTACATAATCAATTAACTTATCAGCTATTAGTTATTAATTATACATTATCAATTATTAGTTATCCTATCAACTATCAACTATTAACTAGTTCATCAACTATTAGTTACTTGTGCAAAGTAAAACCTAAATTAGAGCATATTTTTTTAAATAAACTAGTTTGTGAAATATATTTAAAAGTTAGTTTATAACTTATTGACAACATTAATAAAATATAAGTGAAGCTATTTGTTATGTGAAACGAAACTTTAATAAAGTAAAAGATGCTTTTCTAAAAGAAATTATTTTTACTTTTTTATAACAAGCTTCTTCACATGTACTTTTACACATGTTGAATTGCTTTTGTTTTAATTTAAGAAATTAAAAATAAAGATATGCTTGGTAGCATAATTTTGAAAATTGAATTGGACTAACCAACAAAGTAGTTCAATTATGGCTTTTGGATCACATATGCATGTAAGCATGTGGGAATAGGCCAGAACCTATGCAAACCAACCAAAACTAGTTTGAATCAGTTAAAATTAGTACACCAAGCCATATTTTAATTTTTTTTAAAAATTATTTATAATTTTTCAATATTACATGTATTTTATTACTTTAAATATATATTATTTATGTCCATATGAGTTATGTTTTTAAAATTAAAACAAATTCAATCAATGAAATAGTAGTTAAACTTATAACTTAATGAACCAGTGCTCTGTTTAATTCAATGACTAGTCTAATTTTAAAAATTATATTATAATAGTGTTTAGATAGTTTTAAGTTGATGAAAAACTGTATGATGTGCTTGGTAGTATTTAGATATTTTTAAATTTTAACTTCTATTAATTGATATAGAATTCATGCTTACTTGGATAATTTTAAATATAAAAATGATTGAATTATTTTTAACTAGCTATTAAAGTGATTAAATCTTTACTTAAATAGTCTTTTTTAAGATTGTAATATATGAATTAAATTTTTGTGGAAAAATGAAAATTAAAATGGGATAATATATGAAAAAAAATAAAAAGGGTAGCATGAGAGAGAAAAAGAAGTGATTATAAATGTTGGATAGAGAAGTTATATTTGAATATTAAAAAGATGGAGAAGAGAAAAAGAAATGAATTAGTGGGTGGTTTCTAAAAATTATATTAAATTTTTAAAATCTAATAATTGATTTAAAATTATGTAATTATCCTTCATTTTCTTAAAATTTGAAACATATAAATATGGGTAATTTAAAAAATAGAAAAATAGAGTCCTTCAACACATGTTTAGAGGCTTTTTTTACTCAATTTAAAAATATTTTTGTTATGATTTTATTATTTGTTATTGCATTTAAACTAAATTCAATATATTTACTTTATATTTCTTTCTGAAACCATAATTTTTTACATTTGTTTTGCTTTGTTTCTCTCTCTTTTTGCTTTTGTGCATTATTTATTAGCTCTCTTTATATATTAAAAAACACAATATTACAATTTGTCTCTAACTTTAATTTTCATAAATAAAAATATTGTAAATATATTTTCTTTTTTCTTAAATTGTATCGTGTGAAGCCATATCTATAAGTTTTTTTAAGTGTAAAGATTGTGATTATAATTTAAATGTACATAACTATGATTTTAAGTTAAAATCATTTTAAATTATATTTAAATATGAAATTAAATAAAAAACTAATTTATAATATAATATAATTTATTTAATCATACATGTCTTCATTATTAATTAATAGGAAAATATATTAGTTAAAGTAGACAATTTCTTTAAATAAAAAAATATCTTTGAATATGTGTTGTTATGTTTTACACTGTTGGAGACATTAAAAACCTTTCATATCTCTATTCCATTCATCATTTATTAAAAAATTATTAGAACAAATATAAAATAAATTTAAATAATATAATATTTAAAAATTTTAATTCCATAAATATTCATTAATTCTATCTTTAGAATTAAGAGATAAGTTCAAAACAATACTTTTAGTTAAATTTAATTTTCTAAAGATTCTATTAATTTTATTTATTTTCTATTACTATTTAAGTGATTTTTAGTTATCAATTCATTTATTATTTTAATGGTAATATATAAAAGAATTATTTATATATTTAAAT
This sequence comes from Sindora glabra, assembly GCA_020226215.1. Taxonomy (NCBI): domain Eukaryota; kingdom Viridiplantae; phylum Streptophyta; class Magnoliopsida; order Fabales; family Fabaceae; genus Sindora; species Sindora glabra. The sequence continues at coordinate 33,031,755 of CM035235.1, read as the reverse complement.
AGAAAAACTACCCATTACGTATCATGCAGTGAGTAGTTATCATATTTAAAGCAAATAAAATTTACTATATTGTTCTTTTACCTGTTAAATATATATAATTTATATTTAGTTTTTTAGGGAAAATAGAAATGGACTAAAAAATTCATCAATCCCCTTATGGCATAAAAATGCAATTTATATACCTATGTAGGTTAAAAGCTTATTTGCACGCGCATTCGCACGTATTCAAAGGTATTTAAATTAAAAATAAAGATGCATTTGGTAATAAAGGTGCTTAACAAGCCAGAAGTTCGCAGGTCAAACAAATCGATCTGCAAGCTTCATACGAATCAAATTTCAAAATTTAAGCTTGTTAAAAAATAAGTTTAAACAGGTTGGTTCGCATGAGCCACAGATCAAAGTGAACCAAATCGCGGGTCTAAACAGACTAACCTTTTTTTTAAAAAAAATTATATTTAATAATTTAAATTGTATTTATATTTTAAAAAAATAAATTATAATTTATCTTTATACTATAATTTAATATAAAATACAATTCAATTGTCAAAAAATTAAATATGAATGTTCAAAATAATTAAACATAATAAAAATAAAAATAAATAATAAAAATAATGAATATAAAAATATATATTAATATAAAAATAAAATTTATATATACAAAAATAAAATAATAAATATAAAAATATAACAAATGATAAATGATAAAATATAAGTTATAATTTATAAACAAAAAAAAAGATTGGTCCTCGATCCTATCTTGTCCAGTCCGGCGGATTAACGGACTGAATCGGATCAACTAGTTTAGGCCCATTTAAAAATGGGCCCAAACGGACCAGACCAAAGTACATTTGGTTCCGATCTGCTCCATTTGTTAAGCACCCCTATTTGGTAATGTTGGAATAGTTTTAAGTTGGTACAAAAAGTATAATATGCTTGGTGGTAGTTATGTAGTTTTAAAATTTAACTTCTATCAATTGATATTTTTAAATATTAATTGATACAAAACTTATATTTGTTTGGTTAATTTTAAATATAAAGAATGATTGAACTAGTTTTTTTAAATAGACAAAGCTTAAGCCAAAAAAATTAAATTATTTTCTAATTATCAATTAAAGTGATTAAAACTTTATATAAATAGTATTTTTATATTTATGATGTATGAATTAAAGATTTGTGAAAAAATAAAAATTAGGTTGCATGAGAAAGAAAAAGAACTAATTTTAAATCGTAGACAGAAAGATATATTTGAAAATTGAAAACATGGAAGAGAGAAAAAAATAAGTTAGTGGATATTTTTAAAAATCATATTAAAATTTTTAAATGTAATAATTGAATTAAAATTATAGAATTATCATTTATTTTCTTAAAATTTGAAACATAATTTTATGGACTATTTAGGAAATAGAAAAACAGAGTATATCCCTTCCCAATCCCCTTTCTATTAATATAGATTAAATCCTTAAAGGAATGAAATTATTTTTTAAAATTATCTTACAATGTATGATCTCATCTTTTCCTTTTTTACACTCTTTTCTACATTTCATCCCTTCCTTAACCCCTCTCTTTCCTATCTATTTCTCTCACATTATTATTTTTTACTCTCACTTTTGTATTTTTTTTCCTCCCTCCTTACCTTCCTGCTCTCCCGTGTATCTTTTTCTCCCATTCTCTCCCCTTTTATTGTGGAAAATGATATATGTTACGAAATAAAGGAGGTGAACTTGTGTCCTGACTGATATGTAAAATATTTATATATTTAGTTTTCCTTATATGATACAATTTTTGATGTTATCTAAGCTTAATTTAATAAGTTCTATCACATTTTGTGGATGAGTTGTGACTTTGAAAAGAAATTAGATTTTTTGGATAATGCTGGATTCCAACCTTGTTTTAGGTTTTAAGCTATATCTGAAGCTATGAACATCGGATTGGGTCATTCTTTACATGGATTAAAAGCAAGAAAAAATCCTACAACTTTTATATTTGAAAAAAAATCCAATTCAACCCTTAAGGATCTCAATTGTTACTTAAAAGTTGAAACAGTGGTTTTGGTTGAATCTGCCTTTGCTCACTATTTTGATCATAACTGGAGCTACAGATGTCAAATGTGGGAGTTCTTTAGTTCGTTTTAAAGCTAACATTCAGCTCTACAACTCTCATGTTGACTAAAAAATGTGAATTAACCATTTTAATTACCAAAAGCTAGCTACAATCCAGAAGACTGGTAGTAGCGAGAATTAAGGTTAATAGCTAATGGTCAAAGTTAGTTAGCTATTAGCTATTGGTCAAGATTGAAGGTTAGGCAAGTGAAATCTTTACCAACACTCATTTATAAATAGCAAGGAGCAGACTTCATTTAGCATTCATTCATCTTAGAGAGTAGTTTAGTCATGCATTTTTAGTTCTTCTTGTATGCCTCCAATATGGAAGGCTAAGTTGTCATCCTATATAGAAGGTTTTACCTTCTACATGGATAGATAGTATTTTTATTTTCATACATTTGTAATTATATTTTAGGTTTGTATCATGAATATGATGATGTTTTTATTTTATTTTGAGATTATTTTTAACTTCATTATGTTCTAATTCTTCATCTTCCTAGAGTGATGACGTAACTTAATAATAACGGATTGAATTCTAATTTAATGAAACTAATTTCAATTTTCTTCTCCTAGATTGAGTTTTAATTATTTCTCTTAATGCTTTCAATGGATTAGCCACCTTTTGAATGAACTCAATATGCATGTTGAGACCGTAAGGAGATACATGTGTATGGAATCTATAATTAAAACCGTAAATTATATATGAAATAAGAATATATTCATATAGTTTATGTAGTCTTAATGATTTCCATAAATCCTAATGCATGATTAGTTGTTTTAATTCACATAGGAATATAGTGAATTAGCAATTAATTATAGAATTACTTAACCTTGGAAGAGGCTAGTAATTAATTTAGAAAAACTCGACTATCAATTAAGAAAGTTAAAATTGGATTAGTGTAGATAGATGATTAAGAGAGTTAAAATTGGTTTAGTGTAGAGAGTTAAAATTATTAAGTGAAGTCTGAGCCCTAGGGCTTTTATTCATATTTATTTTTACTCCAATTGTATTCATATTTATTTTAAATATTTTGCATAGATCTTTATTTAATTATTTCATTTCCAACTAATCGATTTGCCAAATAGTGTTAGGATTATTAATTTTGGTACTTAGTGAAACAATTCTCGAGGGAACGATACTTTACTTATCACTTTATTACTTGTTTACGATAATGTACACTTACACTAATTCATAAACCATTTCACACATAACACTGATAAAAGAAAAGAAGTTTGCACCTTTGGATAATTGAAATGGGCTTCACTTTTTTATTATCCAATGAATAGCATGGTTTCAGAGCACAATTTTGCTCCTTTGTTTCGAGACCTGTAGCATTGTTGTTTTATTTATTGACTCTTTATCTAGCATTCCTTCTATTGCTCCCTAGTACTCTTTTTTTAAGAAAATATATGAATAATTATATGAATTAATAAATTTAATTATTAATTTTAGATTGAATTAGTTAGATATGAATCAATTTTATGAAAAAATGATGAAAGTGAAAAAAAATTTAATATTCTTTTTTGAAAGTTATTTTTAATACAAAATATATTTAACTTTTAATTTTTTATTATTTATTCAATACCATCTTAATAATATTTATAACAACATGACTATTATATAACTTAATCTTAAAGATAAAATTTGTAGTATAATGTTATTTTTCAATAAAAGAAAATATTTTTCTTTTTGGCACCAAATAAGAGAAGATATTTCCTATTATGTTATCAAACAACAAAAAACTAAATCATTTTCTAGAAATTCATTTTCTTAGAAAAGTACTTTACATAAATTTCATTTTTTGACAAAACAAATAAACCCAAAAATTGACAAATTTAAATTTAATCCATTTTTAGTATAAATCAATTTTAAGCTATCACTAATTCATGTGATGTCATATCAAAACTCCTTTACTATAGTTAAAAATTCCTAATTTCTATTTTTTTTAATGATATGTCTTGTTTTCATTTAGTAATAGTGTAAAAAATCTTATATTAATAGCATATCAAATTTAAACTAAAAAGTGAATTTAAAACCTCTCTTTTTTTCATTTTTTTTTATGTTGTAATTGCCTTAGAATTTAATTATAAGTAGTTAGTTATTATTTTTTTATTATGAATTATCTTCTTAATTAAGTTTTTTTTTTGCTTTAGAGTGAAATTGAGATTGCTTGCTAACTAAATATTTTGGACCGTAAATATTTATGTTAGAATTGTTTGAGATATGAGAAATATTTGTTAAGGTTATGTGAGAACTCTAAGATTAAGAAAGATGTAGAGATAGTTCTTAAGAAGTTTTGTATCTATGGTTAAGAAAACTCATATATATTATTTTATAATTTTGATGTTATAGTGTATGTCCTTTCATATGTGATTTTTTTTCCAAAATTTAAGATTTTCACACATTAAATTATTTATGTGTTATTGTGCTACTATAATTATTTGAAGAGGGGATATTTTTCTAATACATTGAAAAAAGATAAATATAGAATTTTTTACTTGGAATGAAACTAGAGTCCTATTTTATTTATACTAAATTTAAAGAAATGTTTTATATTTATCTTTTTTCAATGTAATAGTGATTATTAAAAGCAAAAAAGGAATCAAATACTAAAATTTTGAATTTTTTAAAGATTAAGGATATATTTGATAATGCTAAAGATTTTAATGTTGAAATTTTGCATTAAAAGATTTAACCTTAAATATATTAAGTATTCAAATTAAAATGTTTGAAAAATGTTTCAATTTAATCACTGAATTTATTATAACTACCTCAAATTTAAATGCATTTAATGAAAATCTTTCACATTCTACCATTATCGATAATAAATTATCCAATGATAACATAAACAAAGCTACAAATGCAAAAGAGTTTGGAATAATATTATATCTCTCTTTAAACTATGTCCAAGGATGATTCTCAACTATTAAATTTGGAGGAGGAGGCTCAAATCCTCTGACATAGTACAAAGAAATTTAAGTAAGGAGAAATTACATTCACCAAAGAGAAAAGTGGCTTAGTGATGAGATTCTACAAAGAGAGATGGATAGTTCTAAGGAAAAGGAGAAAGGAAAATCATATAAAGTAATAATGGTGGGAGGCAAAGGCTAAAAAGCATTCCAGAATGAGATTATAGAGGAGAATAATGATTATAATGGATTCTTAGTAAAGGAAAGAATGAATGAAAATGAGCCTTACCTTAGCATTATCATCTTGAAAGTTAAGGAGGAAAGAATGAGCAGACCTTGACTGAAATGTCTCATCATAAAATTGTTAGGAAGGAAAATAGGATTCTAAATCTTAGACACTAAATCACATCAACTATGGATTAGAGATGACATTTTGGACACCATTGATCTCAAAAAAGATAATTACTTGGTCAAATTTAATTCTAAAATAGATTATGAATTTGCACTCACATTTGAACCGTGGTTCCTATTCAATCATTACTTAACAATCCACTCATGGGACCTAAGTTTTGAACCATTAAAAGATAATATTGACAAGATTGCTATATGGATTCATATTCCTAATGTTTTGATATGATTCTTTGATTATAAGTTTCTAAATTTTTTAGGGAATTAGGTGGGTAAAACTTTGAAAGTGGATGCTATCCACCAATATTTTCAAACTCAGCCTAGCCATTAACCTAACAAGATGGCTAGGTCAAAATTAAATCGGTTAAATTGAGTGTTTGAATTGGTTAACATATTTTTCATATGTATAAATCATATAGAATATACATTCATATAAAAATATAAAAAATTAAATCTATTTAATTAATATAACTATATTTTTAAAATACAACAAATAGTCTAACATAATTTTAGTCAAAATAAAAGATTAATAACAAAAACTTTATCTTTAATTCCAATTACAATCACACAAGTCTTGTTTTTTTTTAATGCTTTTATTTATTTTATAATTTGGACTTTAGGTTAGGTTAAGTCTAAATCAAATACAAATACAAAAACTTAAAAAAAAGGAAAAAAAGAAATGGGTTAACTGATTAAACCAAACACTAGTTCAATCAATTTTTCATTAGATTTAGGCAGGTTAAACTAGGTTTTTGTCTGATCTAGATTTATAGGTACACTTGATTTGTTCTTTCTTCAGGTTGCTAGTCCAATTGATTGAACCAATAGGGTTGGTCTAACTTTCAAAACATTGATTATCACAATAAAGTAAGGTAAGGAAAATACACTCAAATTTATATGAAAGTTAATATCACCAAGGAGTTATTATCAAAAATTTTTGTTTGAAGAAAGAGTTATTGTATACAATAGGAAAGCTTACGTACTATCTATTTTAAATATGGTAAATATGGACATATTATTGATCAGAGCTCGAATGTGTTAACAGAAAAGGCCAATGAGAAGCATATAAAACCAAAAAGGGAATTACAGATGAAATAACTAAAAAAATAGCGGTATTACAATGGTTAGATGGTGGTGCAAAGGTCTTGAAAACTAAAAAGGGAGTAAGAGGTGAATGAAACAAATCATGGCTAATCAAATAAAGGTGTAACTAGAGATAATTTATCATCCCACTTTCCGATACTAAATAACAATAAATTTGAGGACTTCAATGAGGATAATAATAGGAATAATATAAAGTCTCATAATTAAAGCAATAAAAAAATTGAGTTTTCAAAAAGAACACTAAAAGAAAGTGAATAAGAAAGGACAAGAAAAGTCAAGTAAGGTGATAGGTTTTGAACACACAAAAGGAGCATGGACTACATGGCCTCAGTAGGCCATTTCTAACGTGTGAATGAAAAGGCCTATAAAGCTAGATAAAAATGTAGAACCTACAAAAGAACCATTTAGACCTAACTTTAAGCTTTTTAAAGGTGCAACTTAAGTTTCTAGGGTTGTTAAAACACCTTAATGTATGAAGGAAAAACCAACGATTAATAAACCCCTTCATTTTAATGGTAACATTATATAGTATAAAGAGGAGAAACCTTCTAACATAGTGGTACCATCAAATAGAGATTCAGAAATTTATCTGATGGCTAATCTAGCAAAAGAAAAGAAGGAAAAGGATGGACAAGCAATTTAAATAGAGCTTGCTTGAAAATTTACAAGCTCTAACCTTAGCTTAAATTTATTTTTATGATTAGAAAAATACTAATTCGGAATTATAGAGGCGTAAAAAACAAGAATTTTGCCAATCAAGTGGACATGATGATGGATGCAACTAAACTTCATGTTTTAGCTTTCTTGGAAATGAGAATTGCTTTATTAAAAGCTGAAGCTATTTTTAAGGCTTTTATTTATGACTAATGGGAGTTAGTAGAGGGAGATAGCTATTTTAAAGGTATATAGATCACAAGGAAAGCATAAAGAGTTTCTATTGAAGTAATTAAAAATAATTTTTAATTTATCCATTTAAAAATGATATAAGAAAGGGAGGAAAATTTATTCCTTATAATAGTTTATGCTCACCTAAGTTCGAAGATGAAAATAATATTATGAGATTATTTTGTAAAGATAAGTAATGACATCACAAGCCTTTGGCTTATAAAAGGGGATTTTAATGATATTAGAGCCTCTGTGAGAAAAAAAAAGGTGGTTCTTTAAATAGTTATAAGGTTAACTTGTTTGATGAATAAATTAATGGATGCAACCTTATAGTAGTAGAAATTTAGAGATGAAGATTTATATAGAAGGGACTTAAGTAATGTGGTTATAAGAGATTTTTTGAGAAATTAGATTAAGTACTATATTGTTACACTCTCCTTAATTATTAATAAATTAGAAATTATTTTATGAAGAAAGAATAGCTAAAGCAACTAGTAAATTTAGGTAAATTAGAAATTTTATGTGTGAGAATGGAATAAAATAGAATTAGTTAGAGTAAGAATGTAGGAATATGATTTGGGTGAAATTTTGATGAGAAAAATTTATTAGAATCATGAAGTATAAAGTTATATACCAATATAAGTGAGTATGTGAATATGGAAGAAGTTTAAAAGTAACTTTTTAAAAATGCCCTTAGGGTATATTTTTCTCATATCAACCTTAAACCCCTATTTCCCTCTCATTTCTCTCCATTTTCTCCATTTCTCTCAACTCTCTACACAAGCTCTATACCACTCTATTAATCAAGCAAAAAAAGCCTCAAGTTTTGTTGATTTCTTCATCCAATCAAGGAAAAGACATTACTTTCATTAAAAATCTCTCCTATTTCTTCTTGGTTAATGAATGATTTAAGGTTTTGTTTATTTTTTTGGATATTTCAAGCCTTAACTCTAGAACCCATGAATTTTGATGTAATTAAGGTTGAAAAATCTTTAAACTTGCATTCTAACATCCTTTTCTATATAAGGTAAATAGATAATCTAGCTAAATTTATGAATTTTAAAACTATATGATGATATTAATGAAATATGGATTGTTATATGATTTTACTTGAATTTGATTTATTTTGATATGATAGAAATAATAAATGATGGAGAAAGGAGGTATACTATGATAAATAAGTGTATTATTAATGATTATATTAAGGTTTAGTGTGTAATATATATGTTTAGGAGGTATTAAAGTTAGATGAATAATAAATTTTTCATAGAAAAATGAGATTTTCATGTATGAATTAATTAGCGAATTGATTCCAGATATCCAAAGGCAAAATTGGGCCTCAAAGTCAAGTGATCAATCAATTTTGAGGGTTTACAGGTGGATGAATCAATTTGTTAATCGATTTCAAGAGTCTAGAGGCAAAATTGGGCTTCAAAATCGAGTGGTTAATCAATTCTGAGGATTTAGAGGTAAAAATTAGGCAGGTGAATGTGAATCAATTCATCAACTGCAGAATTTTATGTCAATTTTGAAGAGGTATAATTCTTTCATCTTTTGTTTATTTTAAGCAAACTACCTATCATTTTAAAATCTTATATATATTTTGAGATATCATCAAAAGAGTGGATATAGGTCAAAAACTTAATATTTTAAAAAAATAAAAAATAGACTTTTTGTGTTTATTTTCAAAAGTATATAACTTTTTCAAAACTTAGCGAATTGAGGCAAATGACCACTTTATAAAAAGTTAATTAAGTCTATTTTCATGAAATGAGTTTTATGATATTATATTTATAATTTTTGAACTAGTTATAAAAGATCACCTAAAAGTCATAGTTAAGGTGACCATATAGTAACCTATACCACATCTATTTTATATTGCCATGACTTATAATAGCCCAACATGAGTATTTGGTCATTAAATATTAAAGATAGAGTGATTCATAATAAGTGTAAGTTGATTGCATGGGTTGGATAATCATAACATGAAAAGGTAGAAGTTATATGATATAATGTGTGATATAATGAACTTATTGCATTACTCATTGAATGACATATATATATTGAGAAATACTTTATGAATTGAGTACTATGATATATATGAATACTTGTAGTTATACAAGAAGGCATAATGATGTTTATAAGTATTGTAATGCATACTGAAATTGAACTGTGATTGTATTAAATAGAGCTTGAGTTCTAGTGTTTAAATTGCAATTTTGAATCATGCCACGAATGGCATTAAAGATGAAAAATGTAATGAGGGTGATATTATGAATGTCAGATGGTAAATTCCCAGTAATATATTTATGAAGGGTATAAGGCAAACTTTAGAGCGATAAGGATGGAAAGTTTGTGAAGGGTATAAGGTTAACCTAGAAGACAAAAGGTGGATAATTGTATTTTTATCTATTATATATTGTTCCTAATAAAATATCCTTGAGTATTCTCATATAAGGTATTGAGAATGAAATAATTATATGTTAACTTCATCATTATTAGCTTGTGGTTTCTAATATACTTAAATGTGATATAAATGGTTAAAGAAGGATAGTCCAATAAGTAAGTTAATATGAAATATTATTATTTTTATAGATCATTTACTCATTGAGCCCTAGACTTACTCCTTCATGATTTATTTTACACAATATGAATAGTTAAAAGAGGATAATCTAATGGATAAGTTAATATAAAATATTATTATTTTATAGATTATTTATTTATTGAATCCTGAACTCACTTCTTCGTAATTTATTTTACAAATTCTCAAGTTAGGCTTGCGCTTGCACCTTCACCTCCACTTCTACCTTCTTAGAACTAGGCTCCATGAGAGCTCACTGATGGTAGTATGGTAGCATTAACCCTTGTATATAGTATATTTTTTGGCTTCATTTTATTATAGATTTAGGTAAAGGAAATATTAAAGTAATTCCTCATGAGTTAGTTAGGTTTGCTTATCCTTATTTTGGGACGACTATAAGTATACTCAACTTCCTCATCTTTTGTCAAAACCTTAATGAGTGTTTTCTTTTTGAAATACTATTTTCTTTTATATATGCATTATACTTGTTAAATCAAGATTAAGTTATTTAACTAAGAATAGGCTGGTGAAAATCAAAAAAGGGATTCCACGTCAGTTATGATCGGGTTAAGGTTGTGACAAAGGTAGTATCAGAGCATGATTTAGACTCCTAGTAGGATGAGACATTTAGGTTATATTTATGTGTTACTATAATAGGTATTGACCGAAACTGTACCAGTGATATATGTGCACTCAAGATGGGTCGTGGAGTTTATGGGTGGAGTTTGTACCACTAGTACCATTTCGATGGACTTTATTATACCATGGTGACATATTGTACTATAAGCTACTTGATGAATTGATTGATGAATTATTTATTGATTGTTTGAATTACTATATGATTGCTTAAGAAAATTTATGGATAATTAGGAAATGGTTAACACATGAGGTCAAGCACAAGCTAATTAGCCCAAAGATCAAGAACTATCTAAAGGTCCTCAAGCTCATAATGATAGGCAAGAGGCTAGTGGAGAAATTAATCAACAATTCCCACCTTGGACTGCACTTTTTTTAGAACATGTCTTAGATCAAGTTGATGTGATCCTTATTCAGCGATTAAGGCATGATGCCTCAAAAGATTAACATGAGCCTTTAAGTAACCCTAGTGATCATGATGAAAGTCATGATTAAGGAAAAGAAAGTGAGCATGATCATACCCTTTCTACAAAGGAAACAAGGGATAGGTTTAAAATCGTACATAAGTTCCTCCAACTAAATCCACCTAAATATTCTGGTCTTGATCTAGCAATAAACCCACATTAGTTCCTTGAGCATATTGTGAGGTGTCACTTTTTCAATGCCAATTAAATAACTTTGAACGCTTTTTAGAAAGTTTGTACAGGAAGTTACTTCTTGAAAAGCCATGAGAATTTACTTTCCATATAATCCAAATGACTTCTAATATAAAAGGAATTGGTAGGTTTTGAATTCTACTTTTTATTTCCCAAAAAATTAAATAAAAATATATTTAACAGGTAAAATGATTATACAATTACACTTGCTTTAGATAAAAAAACTACATAATGGATGAGAAGTAATGAGTAATTATTCTATTTAAATATAAATAACTTATATATACATATATTCTACTATTGAAAATAGAAATTAAATTGATAATGAAAAATTACTTAAATAGTAATAGAAAATAAATAAAATTAATACTCTATTTAGAAAATATAATTTAATCAAAGAAGTTTGCTTTAAACTTATCTCATAATTAACTCTAAAGATAGAACTAATTAATATTTATAAAGAAAACAATATATAACAATACGTGTTCAAATGTATTTTCTCATCTTAAAAAATTGTGTACTTTAACTAAAATACTTTATTTTCTCATTAATTGATAATGAAGGCATGTAGGATTAAACAAAATAAGTTGTGTTAGTTGTGAGAAATAAAGTAAAAAAGTTGTAAAAAAATTGTGGTTTGAGAGAGAAATATAAAACAAATAAGTCGAATGTAATTTGAAGGCAATAATAAATAATAAAATTAAAAAAATATTTTTAAATTGAGTGAAAAAAGCCTTTAAGCACAGATGAAAGAGTATGTGAAGAGGCTAGTTTAAAAATGTTCCTTCCATTATTCGTAAAGAGAAACATATTATATTGACAGATATGCTTTTAATGAATTCTTATTTTATAAAAAAATTATGTATGATGAAAAATGATTATAAGTTTAAGTCACCTAAGTTACATTTAATAAAAAAAATGATCTAAAAAATAATTGTTATAAAAATTTGATTGAGAAATCATATTCAAACTCATTAAAATTTTGAAATATCTTTTAATGTTTGCAATATTGATTAATAAAATTTTTTAAATGTATTATTTACTCATGAATTTATTGAGCAACTATGTAGTATAACAAAGTATGACTTACATTTAAATTTAAATATAAGAATATTGTAAGCACAACATATTATATAATAAAAACATAATAAAGAAGTTGGAATTTTAATCACACATATATTAATAACTCATTTTTTGCTTTTAAGAATGAAAATCTTAATAACAATAAAATTAATAAAAGAAAGGAATGATACATATTAGCCGTAAAACATAAAATCCTTATTGATGTGCGTTCAATGTGAGATATATTACTTGAACTCATGTCATGTAAATACTGGCAAAATTTATATAAATCCATTTGATTTTAATTTTTACATATTTTCTTTTAAAAATAGAAAATGTGATTAATTCATACAATTAGTATTTCCTATACTAAAAATTTTAATTTATTTAAAAATTTTTTATAATAAAATTGAAATATATTATGTTATATTTATATTATTTAGCATATAACCATTTGAACCATAAACAATAATAGTAAACATGAAAGAAAAAAAAGCTATGCAAAGGAGTATATGAAAAAAATAGAAATAGTGCATTTTGATTTAAAAGATATTACTTAAAGATTAATAGTAAGAAAATGTTAATAAAATTAATTAAATAAATAAATTTAATTTTATATTCTAAATATTTTTATTAAAAATAAAACATGCAATTAATTCATTCAATTAATACCTTTTATATTAAACTTGTAACTTATTTAAAATAAAAATAAAATATATCATGTTATATTTATATTATTTAATAATATGAGCATCTAAATTATAAAAAACAAAGGTGGACATGTAAAAAGAAAAATGTATAACGGAGTAGATAAAAAAGAAAGAGAAACAGGAGAATTCTATGCTACTTAAAAATTGATGTCGTGAAAATATTTAAATAATGTTTGAGATCTAAAGTTTTGATAAAATATCATTTGACGTGTGTTTGATTTGAAATATAATACTTAAAAATTGATGTCGTGAAAATATTTAAATAAGTAAATATAATTTTAAAATTTACATATTTTCATAAAAAATAGAATATGTATTTAATTCATTCAATTAGTATTTTATAAATGAACATTTTAATGCATTTAAAATGTTTTTAAAATAAAAGTAATTCATTATGTTATATTTACAATATTTAGTGATATGACTATAGGAGCAGTAAATTATAAAAGTGGATATAAAAAAATATGCAATTGAACTAATAAAAAAAGAAGCAATGCATTAACTATAAAGTAATAAAATTTAAAAAATATAATATATTTAATTAATTCAATTAAATTTTGATTTATTATATATATTTTGTAATAAAAAGAATATATATTATATTATATCTATACTTTTTGGTGATATTAATGTTTGAAGTTTCAATTGTAAATATCGTGAATGAATAATAAAAATAAAATAAAATAAAAAAGAAAAATATATATATTAAAGTAAATAAAAATAAAAGTAACAGTGTATGAGTATAAAGCTTCAAAAAAAATACCAATCACTTGAAAATTGACATCACTAAATGGTTTAAATTTTCATACTTTTTTGTTAATAATAAAATATGTAATATTAATTCAATTAATACTTTCTATATAAAATTATAACTTATTTACAATATTTTATAATAAATATACAACATATCATATTGTATATATATTACTTAGTAATATTAGTATTTGAGTCTATAACAAAAAATTGAATAGAAAAATGAAAAATATATAATTGAATAAATAAAAAGAAGAGAAATAATATATAAATTATAAAATAATAAGAGTTTAAAATGTACGGGAGAAAAATCAAAGAGTGATGCGAAGGAAAGAAGAAAAGAAAGATGCCACGTAAAAAATATATATTAATAGATAAAATAAATATGTCTGAATGAATAAAAGAAGTTGATAGATAATAATGAAGTAAAAAATTTACTTAATTAAGAAAAAAGTTGATAAATAAATAAATTCTTAAAAGTACGTATTACAATATGCAATCTCATATAATATTTTGAAGTCCTGAGATTATAGAGTAAGTGTGGAAAATAGACACTCCAACAACTATATTTAACCCTTTAAAGAAAAAAGAAAGTGGCCCGAGCTGAAGATCAGAGGAAGTAATTTAAGAGTAAAATTGAAAAGTAAGATATAAGTGATTTTGGGGGAAAATTTTTTATTGATAGCGTGGCTTGTGTCATTAAAAAAAAATAGAGGGCATAAAGAAAAGAACCCACTTTTAATAGTTAGACGGTGATTCGATCATTGAGTGATTTGCAGTCATACGTCATTGGTCCGCGCAAACTTTGTGGGGTCTCCGTGTTTTGCTTTTGAAATATTAATTTTTCTAACCTAATCTATCTAACCAAGGTTAATTTAAGTCAAATTTTTGGATGCCCAATGTCTGCACAAACTATGTATTTATTATTAATAAAAAATAAAATAAATATAAAAATGAATAGTTAAATATTTATGATTTATTAATTCTTTTAATAACAGTAAGATGATAAATTTTTATTGATAATTAATATATTAATTGTATGCTTATTGGGTAATTAATTTTTTTTTTGTTAATTTAAAGATAAGTTTACAGAAGATTTGACTCCTTTAAAGTATTAAATTTAATTTAAAGAATAAAATGTATTATTATAACTATTAATAAAAAAATAGAGAAGTGAATAATTATAAATTTAAAAATTATTTTTATTTATTACTATTTATAAAATTTTAAATTCTTGATTTTCTTAATAACATTCCTTATTTGTTAAATTACACTTTAAGCTTTAGAAAAATTCAATCCATCTCTTAAGAAATTGAATTTTTTGATATCTCAAAATTGAATTAATCAAATAAAAATCATAAATCTAAATTTAAAGAAGATTAAAAAAAAAAACTTAACCCCTAAAAGAGTCTGGTTCCCGTAAAACTACCCTAATCCATGTGTACATTTACTTTTTCCCATTTTTTTCCCGCTTGCCGGCGGTCATCCTGAGTTTCAACTAATTAAAATATAAGGTCTGAAATTTTTTCTTTTTCTTTTTCTTTTTTATGTCATTTTTAATGATATAAAGGTATAGTTTTTATTTTAGAATTATTATTTTTTATTAGGACTCAGCATTTTAATACAATTTTTTTTTATCTCTGTCACCTAAAATTAGCTTCTCTATTTTAAAATATTACTTCTTAAAGCTAGTTTGAACCAAAAAGGAATCAGAATCAAATTTTAAAAATTTTCATATTGTGTTCCAGTTTTTTACGTAACGTACGCTCATATTGACTATTTAAGAGTCACGTTCTTTCACATTTAGAATCGAACCATTCCGTAAGATCTGCGGCATTGTAAGGATGAATTCTTCATACAAGATACTTCAATTCTTTGTATTTTCTTTTGCTAAGGTAATTTTTTATTGTGTTCTAATGGGAATTACTTTAACTAAAATTCCTTTAGTTCTTTGTTATATAATAATAGAAGTAGTTAAATTACGTTTAAAGTCAAGAAATCGAAATCAAAATCGAAATCGAATTCAATGTATAAAAGAAGGTAAAATTATTAGAAAATATGTTAGTTAACTAAAGACTCTTATCATATTCAAAGAAAATGATGTCAAAAAATTTGTAAATGCTGTGCTTGTTTGATATTGTATTTTAATGACAATTTTTAGGATTTATAATTAATTTGTCCTTTTTAAACATGTTTGGTCAGGTTTTTAGGGGTATTACAAAATGAATTATGTCTTGAAATACATGTAACTGTATAAGATCACAACTTACAATCTTAGGTGGGGTAGTTTTCATTCCCATGATGATTTTTTTATAAAAGGTTATCCAAGATCAATTAAGCTTCAGGACTTCAACCTTGTGAAGATTAAACTAATTTTTTAAAATATAATTAGTTTATTATCAAAATCATATACCTATAAAACCAAAACTATTTCATCATTACACCAAACTTACCAGTAGACTTGAACCTTGTGAAGATTAAATTTTGGGCCAAATACACTTGAAGCTTCATTAAATATATAACAAGAACATCCTTAAACTTTAACTACTATAATTGTCCCTTTTAGAATTTGGATGAGGGTAACAAACATAACTGACTATAATTTGTAGCCATAAACCACTCCGCGTTGCATATAATAATTTGTTAAAAGTCTTGAATCTCTCCCTAGAAAACTCTAGTGTTATTACTTGAGTTTGGAAAATATTTAAAGTAAATTTTTATCTGATTTCTTCTTTTTTTTTCATTTATTGATTAATCCAAGGTACAAGAGTTGCTCTTTTAATTATTAAATCTTCTCCATATTCATATATATCACAAAACCCATATTTCAAATTTCTAGATAAAGAAACTATTCCATAGGTTAAATCCATGTTCCACCTCTTTGTTGATAAAGTAAGTTGTTCAATGGGCATCTCCCCCCTTATAGGAAAAGAAAATAGACTTGAAACAAAAATATGTGCAACACATGTGATGGTTTAGGGTTAATATCAATGAATGTATTACTTTTATCTCAAAATTAGAAAGGGGAATTGTAAGGATGTAATTTATCACTCCGTAAGTCAGTAAAACTATAAATATGTAACATGTTATTCTCTCAAATTATATGTAAGCATGAATATGGAACTACTGCATCATTCTCTTCATAGATTATTCATTCATCCTGCTACCTTGACATGTTCTTGCTCGAGTAGCTAAGAAGACGGTCAATCAAGTTCAATCGCCGATGCATCCTCCCTGCAAATCTTAGCAATGATTATTGAGAAAATAGATGGTAATGATTCGTGATAACATACGTTTGTTTTGCAAGAGTAAACTGTAAAAAATGGTGCCACTAATACATATTGTTTCCTTTGTTCAAGGTTGGTGCTAAATGGTTGAAAGCATTCAAAGGCTACATTGAAAACCCAACAACCATGTTGCTATAAGCACAAATAGAGGCTTCCATACTCAAATTCTTTCAAGTGACATTTATAGCTTAGATGACAATGATTCACATTTGCATCTCCATATCCCTACATGAATTTTGGTTAGTTATATCTCAGGCTTCAATTTCATTGAATTGAAGTGCTTAAGATTTTGTTTTTGAATAAAATTTTATGTTCATGAATAAGAAAGGTCAATGAGGCATTGTAATCAAAACTAACATTTTGATCCTAGAGAATGCAATGCAAGTGAAGAATAATGTAAATAGGCTTATCTTTATGATAAGTAAAGGAAGTAGAGTGGTTAGGTCACCATAAGAAACTAACTTAAATATCTCGAAGTGAAGTCATAATACTCTAAGGCACTTTAACTAAACTAAATTCCATCTTTTCTCCCTAGTGGCTGTTCATGCCCTTATAGATATGCCTAAAATCACAATTTTCCATCTTGAGATTATTTTAAGACATTTTGGATAAAAATATTAAATTACTTTTAAACTTCATTAATTTTAGATGTTGAATACCCTTAATTTTTTTCAATTTTTTTTAAAGTAATTCCTAATAAAATTTTTTCTTGTATTAAAACTAACAAATGCTTCTACTAGCAAAAATCTATATCTCTACTTATTATCCATTAGCAAATACTATCTAACTTTGTTTTGATTATTTATATCTATTTTTTTTTGTTATTACATTTTCAAATATCCCAAAAGATTTTGAAATTTCAATAGCAAGCTTTGGGATTTTCTCTACTTTTCTGACCTTCCAATAGCTCTATTATCTCGCAAATTATGTTTCTTAACTAATGCAATCTATTCAACTCCAAAACATATTAAAACTTTGAAAATTGAAATCCTACAGAAACTTGCTTAAATGGCAAACAAAATTCATGATTTTTTCCTAAGAAAAATTGTTACAAGTTTTTAGCAATATCCACATTTCTTGAGAGTTCACGTTAAGGGCCAAAGAATTGACTTTATAGCAAAGAATATATGGGTTTAAGGAATTCCAAAATTTTCTAAGAGATTAATTAAATATTTGCTGTTACACCCTATTGAAACACAATTCTTTATATTACTATTCCTTCAACATTATGGCACAAAACCACAATCTTGCATTAAGCATTTTATAGGCTAAGTGCAGTTTAAATGGGTGCATAGAAAGAAATAAAGGGTCCCACAATGATTAAAATTTGAAGAGATGCAATAAGGGTAGGACAAGCATATATATCATACATTTTGTACACACACACACAACTACTATAGTATGATTTTCCCAAGCAAACAAAGTTCACACTTGTAGCCTCTCTAGTATGTATAATGTTTGACAAATGTGCATGCATATTTATGGTTCATACAAAAGGCTTCATTCTATGGAAGATGCAAAATAGCAATACACCAACAGCACCTATTACCGCCATAAAAAAATTCGTTTAGGAATATGCATTCAAGAAGAAACTTACAATTTCCAATCAAGTAGTGATCATGTTTTATTTAGACATTAATAGAGGTAATGTAACCTCATAATTTAACTATTGATGTTAAGAAAATAGAGTGCAATTTATACATTAGAAGAAGCACCACAACACATATGTATATGTATATTCCTAGAAGAATATAAACTTTATATTTGATATGCAATTCACTTGTATACTTCAAGCATATAAACTTTATATTTGAAATGCAATTCCTAGAAGAAGCACCACAACACATATGTATATGTATATTCCTAGAAGAATATAAACTTTTTATTTGATATGCAATTCACTTGTATACTTCAAGCACACATAAAAATAGAATGGTTGAATATGAGTTTGCACAAAGGATGGCATACATTGCACCATGCACATCACAAATGCATTCAATTACCCTATAAAATTTTATATATAATTGAAGCATTTATATATGTAGTAAGAGAAAATACTTAAAATTCACCTAAAATTACTTCAATTAAATCAATCATGATATATGATGTAATCAAGCTCTAATACCACTTGTAAAAAAAATTATAATTTTATAATTCTTGGATCATATCATGTACCATAGCATGATTTAAAGGCAATATACAAGTTCCTTTGAGGAGAAAATTACATAGAGGAGAATTATAAATACCTTTCCTTAGTCTCTCTATAAGTACCCATTCATATACTTTTAATCATCCAATTCCTTCTTCAATAAGTCAATTGCTCCTAGAAATCATAAACAAAAGAGTTAATAATAGAGGTTCACTCCCTCTACAAAAAATATACTATTCATTCTCTCTTCTAAAGAATCATTTTTTGTACTCAAAATGGGATAATTATTGCTTCATATGTAATCTAGAGGTAAGAATCCCTTAAATGAATTAACTAATTAGATTAAGTCATGAATTTTAGCTATCACATGATCCATATTCAATTAACCTATATTGGCCCTGAACACCATACATAACCTAATACATTATAATCATCGTATTTTGGGTATAAAATAATATCAACATTAATAATTATTTACAAATTAATATGAAGTCCACCTAGAAAATTTCCAATAGATAAGCATAAAGAAGGAGCTCAAATCTCTTTTTTGCCATTTATCCAGTTTTTCCTCCATTTAAATATTCTTTCACTAGTAATATCAGATGTCCTTACAAGGCTTTTTGACCATAGTAACTTAATTAGCAAAAATTAATTATCCTTGTACTTCAATTTCAAAATTATTTTGTCAATATAAGGTGCCATTTTTTAATTACCACATCATGATCATGCCACTACAAATAGTACAATTAGTGTAAAGGCATTAAGTGGGTTGAGTCTAATATGTTGGTTTAGGATTGATATAATTTTGTGTGGTATGAAATTAAGACTTATATAGAAAATGATAATAGTAACCTAACTTAGTAAAAGATTGAAATACTTAGCCGAACTTAATAAAGGATTAAAATTAGTAAATGTTAACTAACATGTCAAACTATTGGATTAATTAGTTAACCGTGTAATACATAATAAGTAATATAAGATTAATTAAGTAATGTGCATGTATGTGTGTGTGTGTGTGTGTATATTACAATTATGATTTTAATATATTATAAAATCATTACAAGAAAATTAATATTTAGCGATGAATTTAGTAATCGAATTTCCATTAGTAAAGGAGACTCTAGGAGTCATATATATGTTATAAACTTAAGTATGAGATTTGTATCATTCATTGATAATTTTGTTGTTAATTTCTTTAGATTTTGGAAAAATTTTCTAACTTAAAGCTATATCTTCGCTAAATTCATGAGTAAAATTTGCTAATAGTGTTAGTGATGGAATGAAAAAAAATATTATTTTCAAATCATTAATAGATTTAATGATTAATTTTTGTATGAAAATTAAACATTTTAGTTGGTGGTAGAGTGAATTTTCCTTAAAAGATTGTAATGGAAGTTGCACAATATCCATCACTAATTTTGTTACTAATTCAAACACTTTATTTTATTAAACATAATTAATGATAGATTAATTTCTCACTAACTTGATATATATATATATATATATATATATATATATATAATATCAAACCTTTCCCCCATTTTCCTCTTTCTCTTTCTCCTCTCCCTCTCTTCTCCTTTTAGCATCATTTGACTAGATTGTTGCCTCTGGCTAGTTGTCCTCTATCATTATTGCCATTCATCACCCTCGATGCTTTCACCTCATATTGCTGCACATTTTAATTTATGAGTTTTTTTCATTTTATGCTATTTTATTAGTTTTTCAATTTTTATATGTTCTAGGCTTTGATTTTGTAATTTGTAATTATTTTATGTGTTGTATTGTTAATTATTGTATTGTTTAATATTTTTGTGATTTATTATTGTATTGTTTATTATTTTGTAAAAAAAATCATTTTTAGGAATTTTTTTACTAAAATGTTATAATTTTTTCTTTTGTGATTAGTTTAAAAAATTGCATTTTTTATTTCTCAAGTTTAATTTTGTGATTATTTTATGCATTGGATTGTTGATTATTTTTGTGTTTGATTGTTATATTATTATACTATTAATTATTTTGTAAAAAATTTCACTTTTAAGAATTTTTTCACTAAAAAGTTATAATTTTTTCATTTTGGGTTAGTCTAGAAAAAATTGTATTTTTTCACTTTTTAAAGTTAGTATTTTATAAAAATAAAAAAAGGAGAAAAATTAAGTCCAAAAATCTACATTCAATCTAGAAGTGTCCATATTGATCAAAATTAAAAAAGAAAATCTTTCCTTGGAATACCCTTAGTTTATCAATTAAATCTTTGAAGCTATAATATTTAATTTCAAAGGCAATGAACATTTTCAAAGTAATAAGAAAATAAATGCATCATAATATTCACACAACTAGTTAAAAATTTGGACAAAAATTAAAATATTAATAAATAATATGAAGATATAGAATCTCAAATCTATTCATAGATAATGTTACTATATTTTTTTATTGAAAAAAAGAGAATAATCTCTCCTTGTTCATCCTAAAAAAATTTATTCATAATTAAGTTTACTAAAAAAATGAATTTGATGTACAAAAGAAAAAATAAAGAAAAAGTTCTTTTGGGCTCTAAAATGCTTAGAAATTGAAGAAAAAATTAAAAAGAAAATAATGAAGGAAAAATAATCAAAGATATCTTTTATAAAATTTTTATAAGATGAAAATGTAAAAACAAAAATTAGATATACTCAATTAATTTTACATTTGTAATCTTGTAATCTTTCATATAGTACTCAATTAAATTTTCTTTTTGCAATCAATTTCATTTATGTACCATGTTTTTGGCAAAAAGGATTCATGCTATCTAATGATATACATGTTGTGTCATGCTTTAAATTACTTGTTTTAGTGAATGAGTCTATATGTAATTTGTGAATGTTATCACGAGTTTTTATGAACATGGTAGCTTAGGCATCATACTATTTAATTATATTTCTTTCTTTATCTCAATTTCCATTTGTGTTTAGGTTAGGAACATAGTTATCAATGGAATTTTATTGTGTTATGGTTAGTTTTGAACTACCATCCCATTTTACTTTACCGATTTCAATTCTCTAAGATAAGACATACAATAAATATTATATTACTATTAATTGCCAAATGCGTTTTAAAAGAGGGTAATGTGCTTAATTCCTTATTCTTATGAAAGTGCAAGATTTTCAAGGAAATATAATTTATGTAACACTTAATCCAATTATTGCCACTAATTCCCTATTCATGTATGTATTTAGATTACTTTTCAATTTATTCACTATGACTTCCTTTACTCCTTACCTACTGTAAGGAGAAGTTATCTCACCAAAACCTAATATTTCTATATTTGGCAATACAAATTCTTTCTAATTTGGTTCTTTTGAAAAAGAAGTTGTACCTTTGTCAAGTTTGGTGGTGGTAAGGATATGAGCTAACTCAAGATCTTTTTTTATCCACTTGTAGATTGCACTTAGTTTCCAACAATGTAAAACTTGTATTATTGGCTACTAAGTGCAATCCATAAGTGAACCTAAAAGGATCTTTGATTAACTCTTCTCTTAACCACCACCAAAATTAGCAAAAGTGTAATCTCTTTTTTAAGAGAACAAAATAGGAAAGAGCCTATATTGCCAAATGTGAAAATAATAGGTATTGGTTAGATAACTTCTCCTAGAAAAAGGCAAAGAGTGAGGGAAGCAATAATAAATGAATTGAAAAAAGAATTAAATGCACTTGTATTATTAAATTCTAGTTTAATTTATATAAGTTGTTGATATTTACAGAGCATCCAATTATATATCAAGGACACCCATTAGTATATCCTTGTGGTTCAGACTTAGCCAATGGTAAGATTTAGGTTACATATGAAGAGTGAATCATAAGTATTGGTTAATATTCAACAAAGTGTTTATAAATTATTTATTTTTCAATTTTATTTTTATGTGCTTTTTGTTATTTTTTTAAACTTAATTCCATGTGTTAATGGCTTTGTATAAAGGTTATAAAAAGTTTCTTATAATTAGTACATATTGAATTCATATTCACAATAACTTCTTTTCCTATGTTGTAATCTTATACTAGTCTAATGATATGGTCAAGAAATTGAGTGACTCGAAATAGAAAAAGAAAATAGAACAAGTAAAGAAGAATCATGAAATAAAGAAAGGTGGCTCATTGCATACTAGAAGATTTATGTTTATTATAAAGCATAGGAGGAGGATGATAATATCTTAATTTTAATTTATCATTACACACTTTGAATTTAACAAGTTTTGTAATTATAATTATATATAATTATTATAAAAAGTAAAAATTAGGAAGGAGGTGACTTATTGCATGATGTTTTCAAGAACATTCAAGCTGAAAAAGAAAGTGATGCTTTTGTGGGTTAGAAATCTTTTACATTATATGTAAGCTATAAATGACATGTTTTTTATTAGCTTAGTAATATTCCTAATTACTTCACTGTGATTATTTAATGCTTTCCTAGTTATAGGAGGATGTGTTGGTGTGTGTCTTAGAACCAATCATATAAGATGATTAGAGTTATACACAATGTATTATATTTTATTTTAGGCAATTTAATTATTATATTTTATTTTTATTATTATTATGCGCAATTTATAACTTAATATAATAATTATCCTTGGAATAGCTTTGCTATTCCTAAAATGCCCTTAGTCAAGTATTATTATGAAAAGGATAGTAATAATACATCGAGACTAGCATGTATAGTGACTGATGATTACGAATCATGAATATGTGATATCAAGTCAATACATGAGTACATTGCTAGTGAACAATGTACTGGACTGACCCACTATGAGAATATTGCATGGATAAACGTGTCATAAGATATTCTCATATGATCACAACTACGCATAAACCTTTGACCTGAAATCACTACGGTTCCCTACATGAGGAATTACTCACTTTAATATTGTCCTATGTCACCGTTAATCAGGTGACAAGTAGGGCATTGATTGGGTGTGTCATAAATCATGCAGAGGGAAGTGAGTGATGTAAATGGGATTTTGTTACTCTTGTATAAAAGAGAAATATCCTTGGGCCCCTTGATTGAGTGAGACTTAGAAATGCATGGTCATGCTCAGTTGAATTAATATGTGATATTAATTATTTATTAAGTCTACTCAGTATCAAGAAATATAAATTGAACATTGACGAGGATGACACATTCCATGCCTCCAGTTCAATTTGGATATTATTACAAAAGGGTTATGATGCAAAACGTTGATCATGTATTAGGTGGACGTCGAATCACAGACATTCTTACTACTTGAGTGACAGTGATGTATTGCTAGATACCGCTCGCTGTCTATGACTCAATAATAAGTCATTGTCAATGTAGTAAGAACCTACAGGGTCACACAAAAGGAGTAGGAATAAGACAATAATTAATTGGACTTTAATTATATTAATATCCAATTAATTGGACTTATTTTCGGGCATATATATATTATTAAGAATAATAATTCATGTTATATATATATATATATATATATATATATATATATATATATATATATTATGTGATATTATTTGATATTAAAGAAATATCAAATAATTATCTTATCAGATATTAAATAAATATATTATGAGATAATATTATTCTGATATTTGATAACTATATGCAATTATCTAATAATTAAGATATTTATATTATGAGATAATATTATTATCTAATATTAGATAATTAATAGATGAGTCTTATCTCTTCCCATTATCTCTAGGATAAGGATAAGATGAGTTGTTAAGTGTGATTAGGATTTTGGAAGCATTATCCTAGTAGGACTAGGATTATGGCTTGCCTAAGTTCTATAAAAAGGGACTTGAGGGCAGCACTTAATAATTACGTTTTAAGCTTCCATATAAACCCTAAATCACCCAGAAAACATCCAATCCTAATTCTTAGAGAGAAAAAACGCATCCTAGCAGACGCGTGGAGGGTGAGAGGTCGTTGTTCACTCCGTGTGGATACCGTAGAGACACTGTACCTTCCGGCCGGCGTTTGATTCATCCGCTCTCAAGTTTTGATCAGTAGAAACATGAGTGCCCAACAGGTAAAACCCTAATCATTGACTCATGCTTTTTGCATGGATCCTAGGTAGAATTCGGATCAAAAATTTAAAATTCCGCTGCATGTGATAATCCGAATTCCCAACAGGATGATGCATTTTTATATGCCTATAACAGAAGCAACCAAGGAGCTTAATGTGGGTCTCACAACTTTGAAGAAAAAGTGTAAACAACTGGGTATTTAGAGATGGCTGCACAACAGAGGAAATGAATAATGATGAAAATTGTCATTGTAGTTTCTTTAAAGCAATTCCTTACTTTCATGTCCATGGAAATTTTTTTTTATCTCTAAGGCCATTATTAACGAACCTTTATTGAAATAATTATTCTTTCTTTATATTGGTACTTTTAGATTCACTCCATTGAATTAACAATACTAAAAAGAAATAAAATTATTTTTATCTATTTTAAAATAGTAATTTGACACAGACTGTGATTGAGAGGATGATAGTCCAAAAGTAATGACTTGTATCTTAAAACTTAATGATCAAGTAGCATGGCTATATCCTCAACATGTTTTTTGAGAGTTAGTAATTTAGAATTTTTTTTTTCATATATGTAGGCCTTGGACATCAATTTTTTAGGACATATATCAGAATTTACTAATTTTATTATTATTTTTACTTAATATGAATAAAATACCCACATTTAATTTTATAATATAAATCAATTTTGTTCCATGAGCTTCAATTCAAGTATTTGATTGTTGATAATGTTTAGGTTTTATGACGTTTGATTAGGCAAAGTGCTCACTATTTAGATTGCTACAAAAGTAAACAATATCTTGATAAAATGCATACTATTAGCAATATAATTAGCAATGACATTTTTAGAATGATGCCACTAATTTTTCAAGAATTTTCCAATTTAGTGACAGATTTATTGACTATTTGCAATTGGCGATGAATTTATCTATTGCCAAATTAATATATGGTGATGGATTCAAATTAGTAATGGAAATACTTGTCGCTAATTCACATTTTAGACATGAAAATTTTGTTATTAAACATAAATTTAGCAATAAATAAATACATCACTAATTCCACCTTATTATGCATTTCCTTCATCGTTGTCTAACCAAGTTGTGACAGATAACATAAATCTGTTGCTAATTCAATTATCAATGTATTATTTACTAATGTCTTTTTTTTCATCACTATTTTTGTTATTAAATTTTTTAATGACAAAATTTTCTTAATTTGCAATGGATTTTTTTTATCTCTAATTAATAATTTTTTCATAGTGAATTATATATTTTTAAAATAATATTAAATAACTTTTAGTGTTAAAATTAATAAATTTATACATTTAATATTTCTAACATATATTACAAAAACTTAATAAAATAGATAAATAATTTTTATTTAATTAAAGTTAAAATGAATAAATAAATAAATACAGAATTTGTCTTTAGCTTTGAGCGTTTAGCGGCTTATGCTAATGATAGAACGTTTAATATGTATATCATAAAAAATATGATCACTGTTAGCTTATAAACAAACAAGACAAAAAATCTATTTATGTATTATAATATATATAAATAATATTAAATAAATTTTAATTTTAAAATTAAATTTTTTAAAAAAATATATTTATTAAATTTTTCCCTTTAGCAACATTTCTTTTTAAAAATAAAAAGACATATTACATTACGTTAGCAAGATACTGTGAACTCACCTCTTTATCAATTTTAGTTATATAGTAGCCACTACTTTAAATAAAATAAAAATCTTTTATGAGTTTATTTGCTTAATTATTTATTAAAAAGATTTACATTGATATATATTTTCATGTGTTATATAAAATTTTTTTATATCTTTAGAATTTTATTAAAATTGTAGTTTTTATACAAGTAAAAATATTAAAAGAAATTTAATGAAATTTAGACTATAAAAATTATAATTTCTATATATTTATTATCATAATATTTATAAATATTTATGATTTTTATAAAAATTAAGAAATTTATATAAAAGTTATAGTTTTTATTATTTTTATAAAAAATCAACAATTTTTTGCAGGATAAGCACCTATGAATATAAAAATGATTATTTATTTAAAGGATTAGTATGACGCTGAAGATAAATTACAAGATAATTTGAGAAAAGATGAATCAAGGAGGTGAAAAATAAAAATAGGGATATGTTCTTATATTCATATGTTGTAAAGTTTTTTTTTTTTAATAAATAAAAGTGGCAAAAGCCTAAGACAAAAGAAATAAACTAAATAGCAACAACTCTAGGAGGAAAGACCCCCAAACATAAACTAATAATGGAAATTAAATATCAGAGGCCTTTTTAAATGATGCATTCTCGAATCATAAGAAGTATTATGATTGACCATTTAATTTGCGCTCTTGTTTCATTTTTTGTATATGTGAAAGATTTTAACCTCTCATCTTTTGTTAATAATCTTGTTGTCCTGCTTGATTAAACTCCTTTTGGATTGGATTGATTGGTTTAATTGGGAACCAGACTTTGGTTTGGTTCGATTTTAGTTATAGACCCTGATAATTAGTCAAATTAGTTTGGACCAACTTAATCCACTATTTACCTAATAAGCCCACCAAACCAATGCAATTCGATTCAGCGGGGGTCAACAACAATCTCAATTATAGAAAATAAACATGCAGTACAAGAGCCTTGAACACGAGTCTCTAAAATCATCCTGTGATCTATTACCACTCGAACAAACTTCTCCTTAACTATATTAATGACAAACATTATATATAATGTGTATAATTTTCTATTTTTCATATTTTAGTTTATCTAAATTTTTTTATAAATAATATATATATTATATAATTAAACTATTCTTATTTATCTAATGTTTAATTTAAAATTTTCATTACATTGAAAATATTATAAAAGTTAATGTTTATAATAGATATAATAGATATTTATAATTAGAATAAGATTAATATTTATTATTTTGTATTTTATGAATATATTTGTACAAATTAAATTGATTTATTTTTTTATATATATAATATTATAATTTTTATATATATATAAAATATATTAACTAATTCAACTAATTAATTCAACCGATTAAATTAATCTGGCCTTCACCTTTTCATTTTATCAAAAATGACCGGTTTAAGGGTTTGTTTGGTTGGAGGTGAAAATGGGAGGGGGTGGAAATGGAGGGGGGAGGAAATAGAGGTGAAAGTAATTTCACCTGAGTTGTTTGGAATGGGTGAAAATAGGAGGGGGAGTAAATGTGGGTGAAATGAATTTCTTTTGTTTGGAATGGGTGAAAATAGAGGGGGAAAGAAATGTGAATGAGTGAAATGACTAAAATATCCTTTTGTTATGTTATGTTGAGTTAGTTATAATATAATTTAATAAAATTAAATAACAAATAATTTATGAACATAAACTTTTTTCTAAATACTAGCATATTTAAAAAATTTTAATTTTTTTAGATTTATATAATTAATAAATATTAAAAAATTTGGTATGTATTTTAGAAAAATACTTATGGTGAGGTAATAAAATTACTATATTATCATTGTTTAATAGAATTATACATATTTGATGATAATAATTTTATTTGATAATTTTAAATTACTTTTAATTTATTTTATTACTAAGAACATTATTCAACAATTAATTATTCATTTTTTAAAAACTATAATTAATATATTTTTATTACAGAATTAATTAACAAATGATATCTCATCACATAGAATTAATTAGTAAATAACACATTTCTCCTAATATTGTCAATTTATTTTTTACTAGTAGAAGATATATATTATGTTCATTAACTGTTGCAGTATACATTTACACACATACACATAGAAGCAACAATTCAGTTAATATAAATATACAAACTCCTGTATTGAAAATTAATGCAAAAGGAGTACAATTAGTAGGAATAACATTCAACATAAGTAAGGTTGAAAAAAAAAACACTTGCTTATTGGGTGCAATGTACGTACATTGCATAGCTCCAATAACTATAAACACAACAAAAACCTGTCATATAAGGCAAATACCATTCACATAAGGGTAAAGTGCTGTCTTCACATATATAGGTCATTGATCCTTCAATGACAGCATGTCCTAATTTTTAAAATAGACATAACATAATAGAATTCCATAAAGTCTAATATCGTCGTCAGTTGTCATATTCTACTAATTATACACACACAGAATACATTACACTACATAATGTGTCCAGCCACATGTAGCTATAAGTAACCAAACAAAGAGAATGATTTTATCCAAGAACTAACTCCCACCCTACAATGATCAGTGCATACTCTACTGTAGTCAACACTTCCAGATCAGGCATATTTTCATGAATTGGTGGAGCTAAAATACCTACAATTAAGATAAACACATAGTCAGAATACCCCGTAAGGATATGGATAGTGGTTGTCAGGACAAAAATATAAATAAGCTAGTTAATTATCATGCAAACTCAATATACATCAATAAATAACCACATTACCCTATATCTTTCTCCAAGGTGGCCTTGTATCCTTCCATCCTAAGCAACTCAATCATCTCCAGCATTCGCCATCAGTTGGTACAACAATTGTAGATGAAAATGAGGAGGCACACCAAAGAATTTATTTCTAGCCTTTTCATTATCACACAAGAAGTTGTAACACTTCAGAAGGATATCTTGAGGCACTCTTATGTTCTCCAATTCCCCCCAAACTTCTGCCTCGCTATAATAACGAGGTCTACTACTCTGAAAGATAGCTACACTTTCTTTAATTGCCTGAGTGTGTTTGTCTGCTACCTCTCTCATTACCTCTGTCATCTTTTCCATTCCTATGTCTAGTCTTTCATACCCTCTTTCAATGACATCAACCATAGGTGCTTTCCTTTTGGAACCCCTTGAAGATGAAGTTCCTTGTGAGTGAGTGGAAGGATCTGAAGGTGCATATTCTTGAGAGTGGTTAGAGGGAGCTCCCTCAGGATTGAAATGATCAACATGGTGTGTCAAATTAGGATCTTCACTTCCCCATTGAACATTCGGATCAGACATAAACTCAAAGCTATCATTGAGGTCAAAGCCTCCTCTCTCCCACCTATGAACTTTGTCCCTCAATGTTTCAGCTTGTCCACCTGTAGCTCGGTCTCTAGCAAAGATCTCCAATAACTTGTCATAATTATGGATAGGAGTCCGTTTCCATTTTTGTGCTTCTGGCTTGTCCTGCAAAATGCACCCTCCATTAGATAAACATTTAACATGAATAATCAACAATCAATGCCTTTTAATCGAAACATATGCCTTTGTACGAAACATTATAAGTAAAAGCATGCAATATGAATCTTTATGCCATATCTTGTAATGTGTGACAATAATGTTGGTAATTTTCATTCACATATAGGGTTACTTGATTCATTACCGCACAAATCTCGTTCCATACTTCGGGCTCAGCTTCAAACATTCTTGTAATTGGATTCCAAGCTACTCCACTCCACTTATGAAATAGGTCATAGCACTCGTTGAAGTGATCCTTCAATGTTCTCATTCTATTTTTGATGTGGTGTTTTTGGAAAGATGGACCAATGGTCTGCTTTAGCTCCGCTACTACAGTGGCATATGCCACTGTAGTGAAAGTCCCATCAGGCCTATTGGCTTTATGCACTTCTTCCAGTAATGCATCTAGCAACATTACATCCATCTCGAGCGTCCACCGTAGTGTGTCTCGAGATGAACCCTCCTCATCGCTACCAGATTTCCTGTTCCTTGGCATCGTCTATCTGTGAAACATAACATAAACATTTAGTGTCAGTTAATGTAATTAAAATCAAAATTGTATATCACCATGAGAAAGTAAGTGAATTAAAGGAATTCACAGTTGCACAAATCTTGTATGACAAACACAAGTATAGCTCATACTAACACTTACATTAATCGAATCGTATCTACCAACGGATGCAATGCATATTGAAGTTAATATACCAATTTTAGATAAATTCATGGAAGTAAATTAGAAAACACCGTGACCTCACACATGAAAGCTTTCCATTTTATGCTATCAAAAATTAGATAAACCTTCATAGTTAAACTGTCATACAAGGATAAATGAACCACTAGGCATACATAAGACATAAATATTGTAATAGAGAAATATAAAATATCCAAACAATCCCCCATTTATGTTACAACAGTTATCCCTACCACATTGGAAGTTAGAAAATGATACAAAATACGAAAACTCTGACTATCACAAGTTATTCTCATAGTCATTCCACATTTGGGTGGCTATGTGTTCCCTAAGAAGGTATCCTTCCCGATAGTCTTCCTCAGTATTTCGTGCTTCACGATTCCCAGAGTCTTCTACGTCATTGTGCAACAACTCACGATCCACTTCATCCATCAACCGTGGATCGGGATCAACATCCATCAGAAAATTATGTAGTACACAACACGCAATGGTGATATCTGTCATGGTGGTGAAAGAATAATATGGTTCTGTTCCACTGGCTATAATGGGAAACCTCTTTTTAAGTACACCAAATGCTTTCTCAATCACATTTCTGAGCGAAGCATGTCGGTGATTGAATATTTCCTTTGCATTCTGTGGGCCCCGTGTTGTGTACTCCTTCAGGTGATAACGCACCCCTCTATATGGTGTCAATAGCCCACTTTTCAGAGGATAACCTGCATCACCTAGGTAGAATTTACCTAGGATATATGACAACCACGCAAATATAAATCACTATCTTCATATCAATCTCCTATTGTTTAAAAGCATGACATATTATCTTACCTCTAGGGATTTTCAACTTATCCCCTCTTTTAGTCAATGCATGTTTCAGGACTCTAGAGTCCGATGCAGTTCCTTCCCATCCAGCTAAAACATATGTAAATTTCATATCAAAACCACAAACTGCTAATACATTTTGAGTTGGATAATCCTTTCTACCTCGGAATCGAGGAGGATCTTCTCTTGATACCTTGACTCGTATATGAGTCCCGTCTAAGGCTCCAATACAATCCTGTGTTATATTAATTATTTAGAAGTTGAAGTGAAAGATGATTGCAACAGTAACAACACAAATCAATGAAGTATCTTAACATTCTTAACTAATTGAATTACCTTGAAATAAGGATAAAACCTACTGTTATTGAAAATCTGTTGAGGAACATTTGATCCTGTAGGTTGAACTAGATACTCATCCCCAAGGAAAATAGTAGCTCGTAAAACATTATGAAAGTGCCGACTGATTGTCTCCCCTGATCGATGGAAGAAGAAAGACATAGTCCTATTTTTTGCATTATGAGCTAACATGTGCAAAAATTGGGCAACTTGCTCCTCGACTACTGCGTATTTAGAATCTCTAACTCTACCAGTTGCCCTCAACTTTTGGCACAGGTGATGGAAAGCATGGGGACTCATGCGTATGAGATTATGGCAACTATCAGGCTGTAATAAGTTTTCAAGTAATTGTTGACGCATTTGATCTCTTGAACCACTAGGTTCATCAACAGGAAGTTGCAAGCAACTCGCTTGTAATTGTAACATTTGCATTGACTGTACAGTGTATGACACCATTTGGATAATAAACATATTACATAATCTTTCCCACTCTTCTATCATATCTACATTAATAAATTTGAATAGCTCCAGCCACTTTTCGAATGAGTCATCCATGTTATCTTCCACGATAATCTTGAAAATACTGTAAATGTGTAACTATTAAATGGACAACATAAATTCACAATTATGACATGGAAGATTCATAAATAAACATATAAGTGATCATTTACAAGAAAATAGGCCACATGAGTTTACACAACAGTTAATGAATAATCCCCATCACCCATTTAAGCTAGGCTAATACCCATAGACGTGCACTTACTTCAGACAATGATGAATCGGTGTATCAAGCCTTTTGTAATTCCTTAGACAAGGACTCTTCCTTTTCACTGCAAGATCTGTGCGTAAGACACCCATGTAAGAAATTTCTGTTAAAGTGTACTCATGCATATAACAAGTGTGTATATAAATTAAAACATGGATAATTGAAACTCAAGCACCGTAAACACACATATATGTTGAATTCAACCACACTAAAACTTTGAAAAAAAATTTCTGCCATCATATTCTTAATATTCATTTTAATTAATATAGTTGTGTGAATTAGTAAAAAAAAATTTGAACCCCTTATACGATTGTGTGGTATATATATATATTTTTTTTCATGTTGTCATTTTAATAGATTTTATATACATCAATTATGGTAATAGGTCGGTTAGAAATTGCAATTAAGTTTACCTCGAAATTTTACACAAATGAGAGATTAATTTATATTATGAAATAATTATATTCTCATTATCACATTCTTTTACATTAGTGTAAGATTGAATAATGATTTAACTCCTATTTTTTATTATATTTTCTAACAAGTGAAATCAGTGTTTTATTACAGAATTATTGGATTAGTTAATTAAGTATATAATTATTATATTTTGATAAACGGATAATAATTTAATTTATAAAATAATGTACCAATTGCTTCTTAAACAACCATAAAATGTGACAGTTTTAATTTTTGAATAAAAACCTAGTAATTTAATTAAATTTAATTATGATATACTGTTATTATATTTTTTTAGTTGAAAAAAATAATTGATTACGTTGTGCCTTTAACATATAATTTTAATCCAGTTAAGCCGAGTCAAACATGGTGTATTTTTTAGTAAACAAAATTATCTTAAAAAAATGAAAAATGATAAATCACACTGCATTCGAAAGTAACAATCACATTGCATTCGAAAGTTAACAACCACATTGCATTCGAATTTCACAGAAACATTACTAGTCAACAATCAAAGATTCATATTGCATTGCATTACTATTTGGCAGAAACAATCACACTGCTGAATCTTCCCTACTTTTCAATTTAGCAGAAACATTACTAGTCAACAATCACAATTGCAACAATCAAAGATTCATATTGCATTCGTGTTCAGTATGAAGATGGAGAGAATGGGAATACTGATAAGAAAAAATTTAAATTTAATGAAAATGGAAAAAATTGAAATGCATCGGATCGGATCTCTGCCGGGTTTCGGGTTCGGAGCACAGATGACACAACCCGACCCGGATCCTCAACCCGACATCGACCAGATGACATCGTGCTCAGCCGTCTTCCCCCGCCCACGCCACCAGCAGATCGGCCTTGCAAGAGCTTTGTCTGCCTCCGGAGAACCTTCTGCCGCCTCATCCACCGGAGATTGACGCCGAATCGGATAGTCCTCCTTCCGTCAAAGTCCCCTGCCAAAAAATGCCAAAAACGACACAAAAGCTTGCAAACTGACAGAGAGGAAAAGAGGGATACCTGATCGGTGATGGCTTCTGGCTTCTCCGGCTGCGAGCAAACGGCAACGGCAAAGAATCTTCTCCGGCGCTGAGGAGCGGTGTGCGGCCAGAGAGGAGGCAAAGCGCGCGAGCAGAGCGAAGGGTAGGAAGTGGGAAAATGTTTTGAGCAATTACGCCCACCCCACTTTCACCCCAATTTGGAGGGGGATTAATTTCACCTCGACCCAGGACAATTTTGCTTTTTCATTTCGCCCCCCCCCCCGCGTTTTCACCTTCAGCCAAACAGGTGAAATTCGGAATTTCACCTCTATTTTCACCTTTCACTTTTCACCCCCTCCCTTTTCAGCTATTCCAAACACACGCTAAGTTTGAGATAATTGATTTTACGCATCTCCTTGGGAGGATTCCAACACACGTCGACTGTGCGCTACATCTTATCCTTCCCCAAGGTTTTTTTACCCAAATGCTGCAGTTGAAAAAAAAAATTACCAAAATACTCTACAGTGAAAAATATTTATCGGAATACTTAAATTTTTTTTTTAAAAAAAATGATTGATCATGGTGTCCTTGCACCCGTGATCAGTCCTGCCTTGTTTTCTGTTTTCCTTTTGTTTTTTCTGTCTGTTTTGTCTTGTCATTCAGCAGGTTTTCCTTTTGTTTATCTTTTATGTTTTTTCCGTTGGTTTTATTTTGTCATTCAACAGGTTTTGTTTATTTTCATTTTCTGTTTCTTATATTTGGTTTTTGCTTTAAAAATGACTGATCCCGTTTCTGTTTTATTATGTTTGGTTTCTTAATATTTTCATTTTCTCATTTTCCGTTTGTTTTTATTTTTTCTTTTGAAATTCTAATTTTAACTTTATGTCTCTTTTCATTTTATCTTTTTCTGTTTAATTTACTTTTACGGTTTTCTTTTCTTCTACTAATTTTTTTTTGTGATCAATTTATTCTTTTTTTTACCTATTTTTCTGCCATAATTTTTTTTATTTTGTTGAGTTTTATTTTTTTACTAATATATATTTTTTTCCAATTAGAATAATTTTAACTTTTTTCACCCTATACGTATTAAATTTGTTTTATTTCAAATGAGATTTAATATTTTTTTAAAACTTTGCAATAATCTATAATTTGTGAGTCTTTTTAATTGTCTAATTATAATTTTGACCTTACTTTAATTTTATTTAATTTATTATAATTTAAATATTTATTTTATATTAATTAATCAATGTTCTAAATAATCATCAATTATTTTTTAACTCTCATAAAATTGAACAATATATATAATGCAATAAAATAAAATAGTATGTGTAATAAGACTGATAAGATAATTATTATCTCAATAAATACAAATAATTACATTTTCTATTATAAAGTTATTACTTAATAGTTGTGTTTTCTCAAACCCTATATTCAATTCAACTTATTCTAATTGTTATAACATTGTTAATTTATATTAAATATTAATTATCCGTTAATAGAACTAAAATTATTTTTTAACAAAGGACTATCCTTTTTTTAATATACTGATAAGCTGACATATATATTTTATTAAAAAAAATATGTTATGAAATAGATTTTTTTAAAATTAATATTTTTTTTGAAAATAGGGGTTGATAACCTAAATTTAATTTTTTTCTGCAAATATATATTTTTTTAACTATAACAGCAAGCTAAAATTAATTCTTTCCATAAAATTGTAATGAGTTGAAAAGAAATTAATATAAAATATTTAATAAAAGATATTAAAGAAATATAATTTTTTAAAAAAATTATCTTCTATTATATCATAATTTTAAAATTTAAATGTTATATTTTTTTAATCATATATTACAGATATATATAATACCTGATTATAAATTTTTTAAAGAAATAGGTTTTATTATATTAAAAGAAATTTTTAGTATTAAAAAACCTATTTTAAATAAAAAAACATATAAGAAAATCTTGACATTAAATTTTTAAAAAAAATTTAAAAATTTAATCACATATTGGGAAATTAAAAAAAAAACTTGATGGTCACACGAAAAAAAAGAAAAATACTTAAAAATAAAATCTGATCACGGGGAGGGGCCACGCGGGATAAACTCTGATCATGTCAAGCCCCTCCCTGAGTTTTGTGTCATCTTTGTTTGCTTTTTATTTTTTATTTTTATCAGTTTTTGTCTTGTCTTTTTTTAGTTTTTTTTTGTTTTTCATGTTTTTTTGTCGTACCTTTTTTTTCATTCATTTTTCATCAATTTTGCATTAGTCTAACATATTAATTTTTATTATTTTTTATATCTTCACTAGTTTTTTATTTTATTTTTCGTATGTTTAATTTTTTTTTACCTTCCTCAATAATTTATTTTGTTTGTTCGTTAGCTTTTCATTTGTTTTTTATTGATCCGTCTTCATATTCATTTGTTTTCTTCGAGATAAGTTGTTTTATGCTTTTTCATTTTTTTCAATTTATTTCTATAAATATGTTTTTTTTGGGAATTAAAATTT
Organism: Sindora glabra; assembly: GCA_020226215.1. Taxonomy (NCBI): domain Eukaryota; kingdom Viridiplantae; phylum Streptophyta; class Magnoliopsida; order Fabales; family Fabaceae; genus Sindora; species Sindora glabra. Next base: position 32,994,676 of record CM035235.1, on the reverse strand, counting down.
TTTTAACTTTTTTTCACCTTATATACATTAAATTTATTTTAATACAAATTGAATTTAATTTTTTATAAAATTTTGTAATATTTTTTAACTTATGAGGCTTTTATCTTTTTAATTATAATTTGAACACAACTTTGATTTGATTTAGTTCATGAAAAATTAAATACTTATTTTATTTTACTTGATGGTTGTAAGTTAGAAAAAATATACCAGAACTTCATTTAATATACATGTGGTCAATTTATTGAAATGTTGGACTTCTTTATGGTAATTATTCAAAGTTTTAAATATTAATCAACTATATTATTAGCTGCCATTATTTTGCATGATAATGTAACATGATAAAATTGGTGTAGCAGGAAATTTCTTTACTATGCGGTATAAGAGAAATATGTTTTCCCAAGGTGAGTGTTAGGATAAAAAAGTAGATACTTTATAAATTATAGTGTTGCAATACACATATTAAAAAGCAAAACACAGCACTTGATTAAATAACTAATTATTTAGAGTAGTAGAATGTTAAGTCTTAGTTTAGGGATCGAGAAACGTGTGATCTCGAAGGTCTAAAACTACAGAGTACTAAATTTAATAGCGTGATTTACGGTAGTGACCTCTAAATGAGTAATTAACACCAATTTTCGTAATTATATATAAATCTACATTTAAAATTACATCTTGAAGATCGGTATTTTAGAATGATCCATTGAATTTCAAATAAAAATATTATGAATGGAGTGGGATCAATAGTGTGATGAAGATAAATGATTGAAAAGTGAAATATATAATCGTAGAATTGTACAACTTAGCTCTAAAAGTGGGTAATATGGTTAATGTAACATAAGAAATTACTAAAGTTCAAGCTAAAAAGTTACGAAGCAATTAAAAAAAAACAAGCCTAAATACTATATTACAATAATGAAGCCCTCAATCTCTAAAATAATGGCTCCCAGTCCCACATCGAGGGCGTCGCCTTACGCGTTGCGGTCGTTGAGCTAGGGGTTGTTCTTCTCCATCATTATCTGCATCGTCATCTGCAGAAGTCAAATGGGTCTGACCCCTAGAAGGTGGAAAGTTCAAGTTCCAAGGGGATGATTGAAATCCTGGAATAGGGTTACTTAGTGTGAAAAACCCTTGGTGCTGTTGCTCCATAGATCCGCTGGTATACTCAGCAGTGAATGCAAATGGATCATCAAACAATCCCATTAGAGAGCCTGGTATTCGTTGAGCTGATTGTGATGGCAATGGTGTGGAAAAATATGATCGTGGAGCATCATAGGGGTATTGCGGGGGCAATGCCATGCTGTGCGACGGGCCAGCTTCTGCACCTGGGAAGAATTACGATGGTGGGATATAAGTTGATGGTCCCGCAGCACCGAAATCAGCATGCATCGATCCAGGGATGAAAGGGTTAGGGACACCTGATTGTGCCGGTGATGGATGAGAATAAGACACACTTTCATCGTCGCCCTCTTCTTCAGGCAAAATAGGATCCCTGAGGGACATGAAGCCGTGTGCTTTCCTACCACGCCTAGGTTCGGGAATGGGTGGTCTAGGTAATTCATCAGCTGGGTAGGCAGGCTGGTCAGCAATCACATCTCGATGCTCTCCTAGTGCGCGTAGAATGAGGCGAGATTCCCGACCCACGGTCTCCCTAAATTGACTATACGGCTGTGAGGGGGAGTCCTTAACACTAAGTCTGTGGAGTCTCTTAGCTATGTCAGCCTACATAAGGTTACATTTTAAAGACTTTTTTAAAAAAATATTTCTTTCAAAAAAAGGGTCTAATGAGTTAAATAGAATTTTTTTAAAAAAAATATAACTTTTAAATATACTGATAAGTTAAAATAACTTTTTTCCACGAAGGTCTGATAAGTTAAAATCATTATGCTACGAAATTAAATTTCTTTAAAAAATATTTCAACAAAATAATATTTCTTTAACAAAAGTATGATAAGTTAAAATTATTTTCTACAAGATTAGATTTTAGGAGTTCGGGGTCAGGATTTTATAGTTTATGGTTTGAGATTTTTGGGGTTTCAGGAGTTATGTCTTAGTGTTTATAAATTTAGGGTTTATCCTGTTAGGTATTAGGGTTCATAAGTTAAAATTTTTTTTCAACCAAAATATCTACTTCTTTAAACATACTGATAAATTAAAATATGTTTGTTTCACTAAAATCTAATTACTTTAAATTTTTTTCATAAAAAATTTTAATATTTTAAACAAAATAAAATACAAAAAGTTTGATAAGTAAAAAATTCATTTCTTTCAAAATATATTATTTTTAAACATAATGATAATCCAAAATATATTTTTTCCAAATAAGTCTGACGAATTAAAACTATTTTTCTTAAGAAATAGTTTTTTTCTCATAAAAACTGTAAATAAATTCCATTATCTTTAATATATTGATAAGCTTATATATATTTATTCCAAAGCAGTCTGATGAGTTAAAATTATTTTTCTATAAAATAATTTTTTTGACAAAAAATAAAAAAATTACAAAGTTATGCTCAAATTAAAATGTTTAAGGAAATTTTCTACTTTTACAAATACTGATAACATAAAAAGAAATTTTACAAAAAAAATTCTTTGGATTGAATTTAATTTTCTGTACAAAAACATTACACGAATTGGGGTCGAGGTTTAAACATTTTATGAAATAAATTATGATTTATGGTCTTAAACAAAAATTAAAAATGACAGAGTGTAACACTTTACCCTTCTTTAATATTTTTTAGTAATATTTTATTATTCATGAATCTTATTATAATTTTCTCACATATGTAAAAAAATTGATCTTTTTCCCCTTATTTCAGTAGTGGCCAACCAACAAGTATAGAAATTAAAATCTTAATAATTTGTGTAAATCTAGTCAGGTTATAGATGTGTTGCTGCACTCGGATAAAAAAAATTAAAAAAATTAACTAACATAAATACATTAAAATAATATACACAAGTAAAGATGAATATTAAAATAATATAAATTATTTTAACATACAATATACATGATTAAATGTACAAATAATTTATTTCTAATGCCCAATATTAATGTCAGTTATAATGAGTAAACTATTCTAAATAATATAATACTAAATATTTATTACAATTTTACAAGATTTAAAAGTCCTAAGTACTACTTAAAATAATGACTTTCTAAAAAAAATCTTACTTGCAAATCGAACTCCTCAAATTGCTGCTGATGGAGAGAAACCAAATTTTAGAGGGAAATTTGAGAAGTGAAGCAGAGGGAAGTTTAAGAATTGAGGTATAGGTTTACGAAGTTGGCCGGATGATGAAAATATATAGGCAGAGAAAATTTCACGTGCAAACAGTACTGCCACGTGGCAGCATCAAGGCGTCCAGGCAGCCACGAGCTGACACGTGGCGTGCTGGGGTTGCGTCTCGGGTCACGGCACGCGCCAGACCGTGATCAGGTCTGATCACGTCGTCCGGCCTACCGTGATCAGGCCTGATCACGGATGGCCAGAGGCTGTGATCAGCTGAGGCGCGCCACGGGTCACGAGCGGCCATGATCTCGTCCCAGGAACGGCCACGATTACGCCACGTGTCATTCCCCCAGACGCGTCCTCCCGTGCATGTTCGCCACGTGTCTCTGTCCACTGACACGACAACTGTGGCCCACGTCATCCTGTCGACTTTAAGCATTTGGGTAAATTTTTTTTACGGTCTAGCATCTTAGTAAATAGAAGATAATATATTAAAAAATTATATTTTTTTAATTTATTTTATTAAATATTTTATATTTAATATTAAACATATAAATTAATTTTTATTATTTTAATTTTTTATAATTATATTTTTATAAAATTAAAAAATATATCTTATAATTGAATACCAGGCTACTGTACCTAAAATTTTATTTACCCGAAGCCCTAACAAAATTTTTTTTAACTCATTGTAATTTTATGAAAAGAATTAATTTTAGCTTACTATTATATTTTAAAAAAATACATTTATAGAAAAATTTAAATTTAGGGTATATATTTTATTGCAAAAAATTCTGATAAGTATAATTTTTTTCTTATGAAATAGATTTTTTTGAAATTAATATTTTTTTAAAAATATATATTGTATAATTTTATGAGAGTTAAAAAATAATTGATTATTATTTAGAATATTGATTAATTAATATAAAATAAATATTTAAATTTTAATAAACTAAATCAAATTAAAGTAAGGTTAAAATTATAAATGAAAAAATAAAAAGGCACACAAATTATAGATTATCGTAAAGTTTTTAAAAAATATTAAATCTAACTTGAAATAAAACAAATTTAATACATACAGGGTCAAAAAAAAGTTAAAATTATTTTAATTGGAGAAAAAATATATTAGTAAAAAATAAAACTCAACAAAATAAAAAAAATTCTGCAGAAAAATAAGTAAAAAAAATTGATCACCAAAAATAAAAAAACAGATGAAGAAAAAAAATAAGGTAAAAGTAAAATAAATGGAAAAAGATAAAACTAAAAGAAACATAAAATCAAATTCAGAATTTCAAAAGAAAAAATAAAAAAAATGGAAAAAGAGAAAATAAAAAAAAACAAAGCCAGGCAAAAGTTCAAATAAAAAAACAAAATAATATAAATGAAACATTTTAAAATGCAAATGAAAGGTTAACAGAAAGCAAAATTTCAAAAGCATTAAAACAAACTATAAAAATCGTAAAAGGCAAAGAAAAAGCAAACGGAAACCGAGAAACACAGAAACCAAAATAAAACAAAAGAAAAAAAACGTAAAAGGAAAATACAAGGAAAACGGAAATCAATGAGAACAGAAACCAGACTGATCACGGTGTCCTTGAACCCGTGATCAGTCATTTAAAAAAAAAAAAATTTTAAGCATTTCGATAAATAATTTTTACTGTGTAGCATCTGGGTAATTTTTTTTTCCAGCCGCAGTATTTGGGTAATTATGCCCCTTCCCCAAAGCTTGCACGTAATCAGAAAAAGATTGAGAATCTCGCACATACCGTATGTATTGCTTCAATGCCATATCATCCATACAGCCACTCCCCACTTTAGTGGTCAGTGAAGTAATCGTGTTTGGCAAAGAATTTTATAATTAATTTTTTATTGATATGATAATATTTAATTATTTAATTATATTAATTAATTAATTTTCAATCAGTTAATTTAAAAAAATTAATAAATTAAATATTTTTAATTAGTTTATTGATAATAAATTTATAAAAATATAAAATTATTCTTAAATAATATATCTATTTTCATTTATATCCTCACTAAAAAAGATCAAATATATTTATTAAATAATAATTATTAATTTATATAAAGTATTTATGAAACATAATAATTTATTTTTTAAGAAATATAATAAATTTTTAATTATACTTTGAATTTACCATATTTTTAAGTAAGTATGACTCAAAAAATTACTTAAAAATAAATTATTATATTTTTTAGAAATAAATCATATGATAAATTTAAAATATTATTGAAGTAAAAAATACTTAAATAAATTATAAAATATATATATCCTTATATATCATTTTACATATAAATAGTTAATGAAAAATAATTAATTTTATCAAATATCTTCGTTTAAGCGGTTAATATTATCAACTAGTTAAATTAATTAATATAATTAACTATTCATTAATAGTTAATTAATTTAATTAATAATTAATTAAATCAGTTAATTGCCAAATAGGTTATTGTAAAGTTAGCTAGCAAATTTGTACCCATTTAATTTATAAATAGTAATATTTTTCCAAAGTACATCCTATAATGTTTTCCTTTATATTTGAGAGGTTTTCCATATAAAAGATAATATTTCTTAATTTATTTTATTACAATTTTAATATTAGTATTATCCAATAATAATAATAATAATTTCATCATAGATGTAGGAATTTTTTAAGAAATTTTAATATTTTATATTAAAATTACAATTTATAAGTTTAAAAAATATTGAAACAAAAATATTTTAATTCGTGATTTTGTAGAGAATGACTTTATTACATCTTATTTTTTATGGTTATTTTTTAAACATAATTTTATTTTAAGCAAAAAGATTATTTATAATAATATTGAATTTCAATTAACTACTATTAATTTAAAATTAACATTTAAAATATAACGAGTTGTAACCTATCCAAAACTAGTTAATAAATGTCGATCTAAAACTAAGGCTAGAAATAGGATTAACATTGTAGCAATTTAACCTAGTTTGGCCTTCGGATCGATCTAATATATAACTTTCGCCCATTGGGCTAAACTGGTATGATTTCATTAACTTGTTTTGTTGTGTCTAAATTAGCATGATTTAATCACTTTGCAAGCAATAAGAGTGTCAAGCACCATGATGATGAAAGAATTTTTAGTATTATGTTAACATTAAAAATTTAATACTATTCCCATACAAATATTATCAATTATACTAATTTTCCACTCAACAATTTGATTTAACAAAAAATTATCTATTTTTACTAAGAAATTAGTTATTTTTGAGGAAATCAAATTGTTGAGTTAAAAAAATTATACTTAACAATATTTGTATGGAAGTATACTAATATGGCACTAAGTTTTCTCCCTAATCAGGCCATTGCAAACAACACAGTCAACCCACTATTAATTGTAGTCACAATTTTTAATATTTATTCATAGTAAATTGAGGGAAATTATTTTTAAAAGGGGAAAAATAAAAAATTTTCTCTTTAAAAATTTTTCATTGCGAAGCAGGAAATTACTTTTAGAAGAAAAATAAATAACTTTTTCTTTATAAACATCTAATTATGAGTTACTATTTTTGGTATATTTTTGTAGTAAACTCCAAGGAATTATTCTGAGAAAGAAAAAAAATAGCTTATTCGGCCATTGAGTAAAAGTTTCGGATATAAACAATTATAAAAAATATTTTTGATTACATATAAAAATTGCACGAGAAACAAAATTAGATTAAGATTTCAAATTAATTATTTTTGGAAAATATTTTTATTACATCCCTAATAAATTTTATTATCAAATCAAATAATTTTTCTCAACATAAAATAGATTCGCTAGAGTCAACAAAATCCATTGAAAGATTTGTATATTACAACAAAATCACTTTTTAAAAAACTTTTCAAAAACATCTACCATAGAAAAATATCTACCTGTTTATGAGTTTATAATTAAGGGATAATTACAATTTACCCATGCATAATTTCAATCTTTTTTACTTAACTTATTTATAATTTTAAATATTGTAATTCACTTACCTATATTTTTAATCTTTAATATTTTGTTCACTTAAATTATTTCCATCCAAAATTTAATGTAAAACTTACTTACTTTACATGTAATCTTTACTTTTCAAAATTTTAATTCAATTTGACTTGAAATCAAATTACTCCAAAAATTTCTAATTCTATTATAGATTTGTTTTCTATAATTTAATATACAATTGCTAAGTACAAGTTGTCAAATAGGAATTTTTGGGAATAAATTAATTTTAAGTGATTATCAAATTGACTCAAATTTTGAAAAAGTAAAAATTATAAATAATGTACATGAGTTTTTATATTTTTGTGTGAAAAATAATTTAAATAAATAAAATATTAATAATTAAAAATACACGTAAGTTAATTGCAAAACTTAAAACTAGAAATATATTAAGTGAAAAAGGATAAAATTTCATATAATAAAATATATTTTTTCCAAAATTTAATTTATTATTAACATAATATTTTTTAATTACTAATAAATAAGAAAAAGATATATTATTAAAAATAGTAATAATAACGAAAAGCTAACATTGGAAAAGAATTTTCACAATATTTTAATAACGTTATAATACATTAATGGTGGGTACTGGGTGACTGATTGAAAAATTAATTGATTATCAAGTTTTAGGCTATATTTGATATAAGTGATTGATAATTAATAAATTAGTTGGTCTGGTGGTTGATATTTTATAAATAATAGTTAATAATTAATAATTTAATTGATTCTAATAGAAATATTTTATAAAATTAGATATAAATTAAAAATATATATAATTACTTAATTTTAATTAATTATATTTTATAAAATTATATATTTATTTATTTACTTGATTTTTCCTTATTTATTATTTAGAATTAGAATATAATTACTTAAAATATAATTTATTTTGAAGAAGAAAGATAAATTTAGGAAGAAATGATAAGTTATGAGTTATTAATTATAAAATACATTATGAAATTTATTAAATTAAATTCTTTTTTTCCAAAAAAGTCAGTATACATACAAAAACAAATCTAAACTAACTCATAAATTATTAATTAGGTTATTAAATTATAAGTTATTTATTTATTTAGTGAAATACAATCTTATTCATACAAGAGTATTCTTTTTATGTATTTTTAATTTTAATTGTATTTTTATGGAGTAAACAAAAAATTTATTAGAGTTTGTCAACGTCATTGCCAAATTTTCATCCACATTATATATCGAACTTCCGCCCACTTATACAAAAACAAAACACAAGGACAAATGTTTTAAAAGGAATTATAAACGTAGAAATTTGTTTTCATACAGGAGCATAAATATTCATAATTGAATGTGTCTTATAATTCAAAATTCATATCTGTATTCGCATATAATTCCTGCAAAATAAATATCACGTGCGCTTTCCATTTTTTTTAAGTATTATTTAAAATTTTTGAAGCTTCTCCCAATTCGATATTCATATCTCCACTGGTTTCATTCTTTTTGTATGCGAGTTGTTTTTTGAGCAAGCAAATAGTAGTTCAAATTTCAAAATTTGAAATTTACACCGTGGGGACGCTGGTAAATGATAATAATGGTAGTATATATTATAATAGTAATAATAATAATGATGATAATAATGATGATGGTGGGGATTGATGATGACAGTACTAAAGAAGCATTTGTTTTTCTCACTTAATAATGTATCTAAAGTTTCATTTCATACAGGACAGTAATAGATAAATTATATAATCAAGATTTATATTTATTTAAAGGTTTCAAGTAGATTGTATATCCTATGTAAAAGTCTTTCCTTATATGATTGATTTCATATAAAGTTATCTATTTTACATAAGAGGGAATAAGGGTTGATAGAATAATATTAAAATAAAATTTTAAATTATTAAAATTAAAAAATAATTTAATTTTCTTACTCTCTTTTATCTCTCTTATATATCTTTCTTATAAAATTACAATTAGAAAATTCTTTTGTAATGACACTTATATTTTGATTTAATATTTTTGAATTTTTATTTGGAAATATTAAACTATATTTATCATATTTATAGATAGTATATAATATCTTAAAACATTTTTCAAAATTTTATACAAGATACTTATTAAATTTTATATTCTTAAATTTATTTATTGTAATTTTTTACTAATTTATCATATGAACATCCAGGGATATGTCTGTGTGCATACACTTAACACATATATATGTTCTTTTATGTATGTATATTAGTGAAACAAGTAATATTTTTTTAACGCTAGAGTGTAAATATTTAATTTATATATATTATCATATTTTTTAAAATATATTATTGTTGAAAGGTTTTTTTATCTAGTTATATACTTCAAATTTATTTAAAATAATTTTATTGACATTTTATATGTTATTGATTGGCATTTTAATTAAATTAATTATTTTTTAAGCATGTAACAATAAATAAAAAATTAGAATAATTTTATATAGGATAATTCTTTCATACTTAGACTAAAAGTCTGGGTATTGATACCCTTACTAATAAACTAATAAATAAATGACACCTATTTATGTATGAAAGAGGTTTTAAGGTAATTTACTTATTTATAAACCTTACAATTTAAGGCATAAATTTATTCTAATTTTATTTCTGTCCCAAATTTTTGTATGAACTTATGGGTTTATAAAAATAAGTTAGGCCTAAATATCTTTTCTTATATAGATTTAAAGATTTAGATTTTATTTTACATATATATATATATAAATATATATATATAAATATATATATATAAATTATCAAAACAAAAATTAAAATTTCAAAATAAATTTAAAAAGGAAAATGAAAACTAAAAAGTTTCATTGTAATTTCAAATTCCTTCAACGACGACTAAACTTGAAAAATTAAATACATTAAGATCAATAATGCTATTTTTTTAATACTATAAAAAAATTTATTATAAATTTTTTTAATATATTATATATATAATCTATCATTTATAATTTTAACTCAATATAAATAATTTATATACAGATCACATGTATTGATTATTGAATATATTTTATGACCTAAAAAAAGTAAAAGAAAATACATAACTTAAGTTTTCTTTTAAATTTATTATTTATTTCTCTTAATAAAATGTTGACTTAATTAACTTTCAAATTTTTTTGTACATAAATCTAAAATTTAAAAATGTTTGAAGTATTTCAATTTAAATTTAAGAATTATACATTGAAGTTTAGGATTTGCATAATATATGTATTATATTTAATTTTTGAAATAATATTTTCAGAATTGGTGCTTATATATATATAATCTAATTTTATATGTTAGATTTTAAAAATAGTATGCAAGATTATGATTTTAATTTTTTTAAAAATAAATTTCAAAAAATGGATGAATAATTTTAAAATAATTTTTGGTATTTTATTATTTAAAAAATATTTTTATTTACATATATGCATAAAAATATGTAAATAAAAATGTATTGGTTATATACATTCACAAATAAATAATTTATATACAAATATTTAGTTATAAATATTTATGGATAAAAATGTATTAATTATATATTTCACTAATAAATAGTTTATGCATAGATACTCAAAATGATGTAATAAAATTTTAAATTATTAAATTAAAATTATTTAATCATAACTATTTATATATTAATAGATTTGATTAAATTATTTTAATTTAATAATTTTTAAAATTATTAAATTATCCAAAGTTTTAAAATTTCAAAAATATCATAATTCATCATATAAAAATTTAAAATTTAATTTTGAATTTCAATTTTAATATCTTACATGCTTCCTTAAGAAATAATAATATTACTAATAGCATTGTATTTAAATCATTAATTTTAAAACTCTTCATTATTATCTAAATATTGGAAACTTGAAAAATTAAATATATCGAGATTTGTACTATTTTTTTAATATTATACACCTATGTATATAAAATTTAGAAGTACATATTTTTAATCAAAATAAAAAATTTGTGTATGTACTTTAATTATTTTTTATTTTCATTTTCATTGAGAATAGAAAATTTATAAAAAAATCTTTAACATTTAAAATTAAAAATACATTCATAAGTAAAAAAAATTATTATAATTTTTTTAATAAATTATATACATTATCTATCATTTATAATTTTATCTCAATATAAATAATTTATATACAAATCAAATGTATTAATTATTGAATATATTTTATAATCCAATAAATTATTATACAGATCACTATCTGTTAGCCTTAGCCCTTATTTTCTTCCTAACCACTGTTTCAGAAGGTTTTTTTATGATAACAAACCATTAGGATTATATTGTTTGATGCAAAAGTGATGAAAGTCTTATCATTCAAATTAGGATTATAATCTCTTTGTAAAGAAGAATTATTCATTAAAAGAGTTCAGGGTTCTTATAAAAAGAAAATATTATTTGTTGTGCCTTTTTGGTTAGAAAATGTTTTTGATTTATGCATTTGAAAAGTTTGCTGTTCTTTATCAAAATCACTTGCAAAAGTCTTTTTCTCTATGCATGAATCGATTCACCAATCGATTCACGCATGAAAGCATTTCTAGATATATGAATCAATTCACTAATCGATTCCAAGCACCCAAAAAGTAATTTGGAATGCATGAATCGATTTCAATCAATTCACTAATCGATTCCAATCGATTCCGAGCATCCAAAGAGCAATCTGAAATGCATGAATCGATTCAAGTATCGAGCAAATTGAATATGAGTCAATTCACCAATCGACTCCAATCTTCCAAAATCTAAATGAGGATGAGTGAATCGATTAGCCAATCGATTCATCTCACAAAATTTTCAAACACGAATTGATTCACCAATCGATTCATTAAGCCTTTTTAAAATTTTTCAAGTGTGCCTGAATCGATTCACAAGACGCCAATTGCTTTATAATGGCTATTTTCTCTGAGTAATAGATTTTTACCTTTCCCAAGCTTTATATAAAGGTTTCATTTTAATTCAAAAATACAAAAGTGAGCATATACTGTTACATAGGCACAACAAACAACTTTTTTTTTTCATATCTTGAGAATCTCTGAGTTTATCTGATTGAATCATTTCTTTCTTAGTACTCTCTTGTGTAATCCATCTTTTAAGAGACTGAAAGCTTGTCAACTGTACTAGTTGTTCTCACTTGTTGAAAATTAGGGTGAGGCATCTCTAGAAACTTCAAGAGTGGAGAATCTTTTGAAATATTCAAAGCTTTAAGAGAGGTTTCTCAAAGGGATTATTGAAAAAAAAAAATAGAGACTGTACTGAGACTTCTTCAAGTACCCAAAACTTGAAGGGATAGTGATTAAGAGTTGAAATCCAAGTTAAAGAGGCTTGGTAGTGGATGTATACCTTGAAGTGCTGGATCTTTAAGGCTGGAACTATTATAAATAGTAGTGTTTGATCTCTCTTTCTCTTATCTCCTTATTTATCTGAAATTGCTCTGTTTTTTTTTGCTTCATTCTGTGAAAAACCTCTAAATGTGCTTATCTTACTAATCTGTTTTCATATTATTATTTATATATAAGTTGTTTGCTTTAAATTTTTAAAAATCCAATTCACCCCTCTTCTTGGATAAAATCAAGATCAACACTATTAATCCAATAATATTGGCCTAATATTAATAATCTATTATAAAAGTTCATTTTAAATCATTACTAGATATATAAATTTTAACACTGAAAAATTTATAAAAACTCAAAAATTATTTCATAAATTGCAATAAAATAACAAATTCATATTTAATGTGAAAAAATATCTAAATAAATTGAGTATTAAATTTAAAAATGATAATATTGCTATAATAAAAATTAATTGATAATCATACTATTATATCTAAAAGTATGATAATGTAAAAAAATATTATTTCAATATTTCTTTTCAAAATATAAATCATTTACATGCTTTCTATTATGTTAAATGAGAAATTAAGTGTTTGCTCTTTATTAAAAATTTAATTAATACATTTTTATTTGCATGTTCAATAAAAAATTTAGAAAATCATAAAAAATATAAAACTAGACCTATCCATTACGTTAGTGTATATATAGTCATTTTTGTAAAAAGTATAAAGTATGAGAGTGAGAAAATTAATATTCACATAGGTAATATTTATTTTTTCAATAAGTAGCTTATAAATTCATATCAACCATCCATTTTTTTATCTCTTAAATTTGATGGTTATTATATTGCCACTAAATCAAGATATTCATATCCAGCCTTTTAGTCTGCGTACAGCAGAATTGTCCTTTTGTATAAACATTTATCTTATATAAAAACGAAACAAACATATGATATATTATTTTATCCTATACACGTAATTTACTATACTATTCGAGAATGATTGTACTATATTATATGATATATCAAACAAAGCCTAATACCTTAATTAGAAATAGGATGGACTCAAATGCAACAATATGTTAGAGGTTAGGGATAGCAGATTCTATTACATAAAAATTACGAACATTCAATAATAAAATCGGTTATCGATTCCATTCTCAATTTCTTAAAATCATCCGATCCAGAGGGACTTCAGTTTATAAATAATTAATTAAAACCAAAAGATATATCAGACACCCCCTTAGGTAACATAGAAAAGGGAAATATTTATTGTACGCTTTTAAAAATAGAGTGAATGATTACTTTTTATTTTTAAATAAATAACTCAAAAGGTATGAAAAAAGGATAAATAAAAAGTGAATGTGAGAGAGTAAAAATAATATTATTCCATATAAAATATGTAGTTTAAGAGGATTCATCCGGTGGAGTCTCTTGGAAGCTTCTTGAGTTGGAGAAATAAGGACAACAAACAGACAAACAAAATTCACGCCGATTAATATATTTTCACTTATTAAGTATGTGCCGTGTAATTATTGGTCCAATTTACACATAGTTATGTAGACTAAGTCAAAAAATTTCACATGCATTCTGCTTATTGTCCATCTGTTCCCTTACGTAATCCCTCGCACTAATAAATGATAAAAATATTCACAAGACAACAAATTAGACTAAATTATACTTTTAAAAACGTAACAGGAATCACACAAATGGCATCCATCATGCATTGTAACCCCCCGTTTGCACAACAAAGTCTTCTTACACCTTCCGACGATGACAAAGAAACAATAAGTCCAACGGTGTTACCTAATTCGGCGATAACAAACATTTGGAAACAAAAATCAACGACAAGCAGATCTACAAACTCGCATAAGTTAAGATTGAGAGTTTGCTTGTGTTCTGTTTTGAAACACAATTTTCAGCTTTTAAAAATAGAAACATTAAAAAAATTATTGGGCAACATGTTTTCAAATTTCATTTTTAAAAACTATTCATGAAATTCTTACTTTAAGAAAAAAATAACAAATTTTAGACTTTTCCGATATTTATTTTTATTTTTGATAACAATTTTATAATGAAATAAAATTTTTATTTATTTGCTTCATTGAATATCATCTATTTTTTATTTTTCTTGAATTCAGAAATAGTTTTGAAAATAAAAATACAATTTTTAAAAATAATTTTCAAGGATAATTTTTAAAAATAAAAAATATATTCAAACTCATCCTAAAATTCTAGAAAATGATGCGATGAAAATTCCTTTCACAGTTGAGGCAATTGGACTACTTTCTTCATAAGCATTCATGATTCTTATGCGAATTACAATCTCTCTAGTGGAGTTATTGTTAGATTTAATTATTTTGAACCTTTTAATTCATTAATTTAATTAAAATATAAAAGTACTTGGCTTACATAGTTAGGTTGAAATGCAGTTTAACCAATGCATGTGGTAATAAGTAGTTTTAGTAATGGGTTGACTCACTTCCCATAAAATTTTATAAACAGGGGTCATTACACTAAAATTTTAAGTTAATTTGTACACACCTCATATATGTCAAATAGACATTCTCCTCACTGTGATAGCTAGGGCTTCCAAGAAGAGTCGTTTTTGTTCATCATATGTTAGGTTGCAAAGTTCCTAATCAAACTTGGAATAAATTGTGACCTATTCATTTTCATCACAACAATGGATGCAACTAGTGCTTTGGGTATATTTCATAATTTATTTTTCATATAATATTGTACCATTTTTACACGATTCAATGGAATTGATTTTTACTAAAATTTAACAATAGATATGAAAGATATCTGAATCATGTGAATTTAATCATATTTATTACATGGATTTAAAAATTAATTTGGTTTTTTTGAATAATTTTAAAATTTTATGATTAGTATCTTTTTTTTGGATCAAAATGCTATGAATATAAAAACTACTTCATAACCCTCAGATTAATTATTTTGTTGTTATATAAGTTATGTTTAAAATTATTATTTATGATACTAATATTTTGTGAAGAATTTGTGTATGATTCATTCATATTTGATTAAAAAAATATCATTTTGAATGAATTTTTATGTGTCTCATTTTATAATTTTTTTGTCTATTAAAAAAAATTTGGTTTGCACAAAAATTAGTTTCTATGTGTGCATACTATTTCGATCACTACAAAAAAAGGGTTATACATATAATAAAAGTCATCTGTATAGATCTTATTTGTCATCTTTGTATGTGTTATAGATGATATTATCATCTGTATTATATCATTTGTATAGAATTGTGCCTATTGCACCTTACAGAAATGACATTTTCTGTGTTATTTATATAGGCTGCACCTATAAAGATGACACTTATCATCTGTATATGTCATCTTTATAGGTCTGATCTACACAGATAAGAAGTGTCATCTATATAGGTCTAATCTACACAAATGACATTTGTCACCTGTATAAGTCTAACTATATAGACAATATTTATCATCTGTATAGGCCTGAATTTTTTTTAAAAAAATCTCTAATTTTTTTAAATTTTTAACATTTGTGTTCATAATTTAAAGAGTGATAATCAATGGAAAAGAATTTAAATCTAATTAAAATATTTAGATATATATATATATATATATATATGTTAATAATTATCTAATATAATTAATAGTAAAAATAAATGAAATATAAACTGTTATGAATAATATGTAATAAAATAGATAATCCACATGCATACATACTATAAAGTATTAAAAAGTAAATGCATGAAATATATACATATAATAGCTACATAAAATAATAATTCCTACCGTCATCATTATTGTCCCCACTATTGTCTAAAGGCAGACGTGAGGATTGGGGTGAAAGTGGGAGCAACTATAGTTGAGATGTAGGCAAAGGTCACTATAGTTGAGGGCCAAGAGATACTATGAAATAGAAGGTGATTTGGAAGTAAATTTGGATGGTACTCTCAACCGAGAGATGTTCATCTGAGGAAGAAGAGGAGGCATAACAGGATGAGTTAGAGAGAATCTTATGGACTATAAACTAGCATGCATGCCCTCAAGGATAATATGGGTTTACTGTTGTGCTTCCTTATGATAACGAATATGTTGTTTCACCACAGTTATGATCTACTGACTTTCAATAATATAGGTTTGCACCTTCTTTGCAAATACTGCATCTTGCTGTTGCCTCAAAGGAAATGTTGCAATGGATGGACTAATACTAAAGGTGCTATGTGGCATCTTAGCAAGCACAAGACTAATTTCCTTTCTATGCCCTTGATAAGTGTCCAACACCTTATTAGTAATAGCAAGCTCATTAAGATCCAGCGAACCTATTAAGGAACTACTAAAGGAAGCATTGGACTATAAAGATCGATAGGTGACCAATTCCAATATCTTGACCTTGATTTTTTGAAAAAGCATAAAGTTTAAAAAATTATCCTATGATAACTAAAATTATTTAATTAGAAAGTAGTTACTTACATAAGCAATTTGAGCATTCGGATGCACACATATCCGTATATGATATGTATGACACTCATAGAAATTCTCCCTTATCAGCTATAATTTGCTTGTATCCTTATTTCTTTGTACCAATTTTAAAGCATAATATTAACAATTAGTAATAATAGTAAGATTTTCAATGATAGCACCATGCGAACCTGTTAGGTTAAAATATGTTATTATATCACATTGTCACAATAAACTTTGATCTATGGTGATCATTGTACACTTTTTTTAACTTGTTGTAAGAATTTCTTTTGGATAGCTCTTATATATTGAAATCAAAATATTTATGATTAGAAGATAAAATAATTCGAATATCAGAAATAGGAAGTTACTAATTTTACTTCAACTTTACCCTATGCTTATCACTATCGAACTATGTACATAACCTATCCTAATAATCTATTAAGATATTATATACATAACCTATCCTAATAATGTATTAAAATATCAGCAGGACAAGCTTGCCTCATGCTATTGAGATCACAAATGCCATCATAATCACTATATTACAAGAAATGTTAGTGGAACATGGATTTTTAATCCTTGTATCTGTTAACTATTATCCATTAGATACTGATAATCATGTATTCCTACTCTTCAGGCTCAACATCCATAAATTCAAAATGGGATTGCATTTGAATACATGAAAAAATATTTCATTTATTGTTTCCATCAATCTTAATATCAAATAAAGAATAATATTAAAAATACATATCATAATACTCACATAGACTGCCTGCATAATACGTTCTTGTTATTCGTTAGGTACTTGCTTCTAATTTTTACGGAAGAGCTCAAAATATTGCCTGACCAACACTCCTGTATCATATGTAAAATGCTTTAAGTTCGGACCAATTGGCTGCCATGTACCTATTTTATCAAAGTAGATAGGTAATAACTTCCTATTATTATTTTGTAGTTTTTGTGGAGGGTTAAGGACCATGATTTGTTGTGATACTATCAAATCAATGTAGCTTTCAAATATAATACACTATTAATAACAAATATTTACAAAAAAAATATAAAGTAAAATACTTGAGTATAACCAATTTTACTTGCCCGCACTAGGAAAGGATATGAGTATGGTTTTGTCGTGGGTTATGTCCACCATCTCTTTTATAATAGTGTGACATAACATTAGCCATGACTATCAAGCATTGTTATATACGATCAAACACACAAAAAGTTATTATAAAAAGAAGTAAGTAATACTTATGATAAACAAAACAATTTATCCATCCTAGTAAATTACATTTACACATGCAAAATAAGTTGTTTGAAATAATTGGTATAAAATCTCAAGTTGTCAATATATAATACTTAATAACTACTTGGGAAACCAAAAAGTCATGACCCTAATCAGACTCAATTATTAGTGAATGTTGTAGGGTTATCATCCTTTTCATCAATTGAATCATCACCGTTGAACTCTAAAATCTCTTCCTCTGTGTAATCCCTAGTGGTTTGATCTTCTATATTGTCATCATCATTTATAAAGTTCTTAAACATTTTTAAAGTAAGACGAACATTTTTAAAGGATGAAACACAATGAGGATCATGGTTTTGATCTCGCAAAATAATCAAGTTAAAATCTTCAAGATTAATTATAAAGGTAAATATTGTAGAGTTATTATCCTGTAAATAAAATACACCATTGGCACTAATATTACCATTATTAGGGATATCCTGTAACTCCCTTACTTATTAACGCCTTATTCCTCATTTAATAGATAATTATTACGTGCTCATTCGTCATCTACCTCAAACTAATACGGAAATATCTCAAATTTTTGTATTTCATACAACATGAACAAGAGTAATATAATTATACAAAAGTTTAATTTACAAAAAATATACATCCATCATATACAATGTTACCAACTATGTAAACGTTTACAACTTCAAAACATCATTGTCCTTTATCATGAGAGCCTTTGGAAGCATCACCTGGAATGGTTAGTAACAATACAGAAAACATGAGAAATAAAGTTTCCTAGTAGCTAGCCATTGCCATAAAACATTTCAAGCCATTCCAGATCCTTAAGCAAATAAAACATACGTTTCGAAATTAAGTAATCATTTATCATCATATTAAATACCATACCATTGTAAGAAACATGAACTGCACACAGCAATCATCAAGCCCATTCAAGGACTCATATCAATATCTAGATGGCCATCATAAATAATCGTACCTAGGCCTATACACAGCATCACGCTGTCTTCCCGGGGTACTCGAGCCAAAGGCCTAACACAGTATCACACTGTCTTCCCCAGGTATTTGGCCATAGGTACCGCGCACAACAATTGCACTATTATCCCCGAGGATCTCGAGCCATAGGCCAAACACAGTATTCTACTGTCTTCCCGGGTTGTGCCACAACAATTGCATACACATTCCATACAATGGCATAAAATACGAAAAATCATGTAAATAGAAAACAAAGCTTAAGGATAAAGCTAGCTACCTTTTACAAGCTTCCAATGTGATGTTCCCTTTGCTCTCACTTAAAAACTTCTTCACACTTCCTCTTGCCTTTCCCAGTTGGCACTCCTCAGTCTATACAAATACACATCATAGTTTCTTATTAGAACATCATCACTTTCCCTAATCCTCATGTATTCTTTACTTTCTCCACTTAATTAAATGCATACTTAGATGCTCTATACTTTGCTTTCAAGCCTTGAAATGACACATATGATCATTAGAAAAGGATCTAGGGGTAAAGCCATGCAAAACATGAAGAATTAAATTCCTCACTTAGAGCTCCCTAAACTTAATCAAACTTGAGCTTTTCCTCAATCTAAGCACATCAATGGATAGAGCTTGATGAGGAGAACAACTTTCCCTTTTGCACCTTAGCTTGAATCTCACTATTTTTGGGTGAAAAACTCAAAAGAAACTTTCTCTCTCTTTCTCTCTCTCTCCTGCATGATTTGGAGCTTTCATGGAGTTGCTGCAGCTTTTTGAAAAAGGGAGAAGAAAGTGGGGTTTTCATGAAGCTTCTAGGGGCATTTTGGTCCTTTTTGAGATTTCCAAGGGTATTTTAGTCCTTTTTCACTAATTAGTAAGGCTATTCTTGCCAATATTTTTCTAATAATGACACTTATCATAAATCCATTGGTCACACTAATTAAAATCACATATTGCACCCCAAAATCTTAGTTATTCACATTAAATCCCAACTCCTTAATTATTTACACTTTAACCACACTCAATTTTGCACCTTTGCAAATTAGTCCATAGGGTTTCTGTCTGTTTAAAAATTTCTTACACTATCAGACTCAGACAACTCCCCTTTTTAGGGTTTTCTAACCTCCTTTGATCATTCATACTATTTAGGGAAATTAATTCTTTCCCTACTATCCTTTTTCCTTCAAAAATTCGTTTACCTTGCGCTTAATTCCTTTCAACTTGAGATTCACCCACCAGGCTAATTCAAACATGCTCTTCGTTTCTACAGCCTCAGAAATTAAAGATTCAAATAATAGAATTGAAAATTCGGGACATTACATATCCTATACATCATGATGCACCACATTATTTACAATTTACTAGCTCAGTCCATTGAAAGGATCATTAATGTAAAAAACTTATCGTGCTTGGGATGCTAGTATATATGGATAATCTTTGTACCATTAAGCACTGATAGAAATGCTCGTTACATTTTTATTTGGGATAATTTTCTTCTTTTTATGGTCGGTATCATACCATTTACATTTGAACAAAGTCATAGGGTAATTATGTAAATAACTTAACTCTATGACTTTATCTAAAATATCGTAGAATGTGTTATTTCTGGTTTTAGGCATAGAAATCCCACTATTCTACATCTAATGCTTTGTATCTTGAGAAGTAGTTATGAATCGAACTTTATTTACCATGCATGCTGAACATGATATAACTTCCTAGTCTAGAAGCAAAAGATAATAGCTCATTAGTTGCTTTGGGGGATTGACTTTTGTGAAGGTGGTAAATTTATATAATTTTTTGAAGTGAATAATAACAACACAAGCAAGTATACAATAAAATTATGTAGCATTAGGTCATGAAGATGATAAAGAATTACCTTGGAGTAAAGTCATGAAGGAAATTAGGTTTTCTATAAATGTTCAATATTCTGATAACTACTTACCTGTAGTTATCGTCTATGTTCACTACACAATATAAGTGATTCATTAAGAATTAAAATGACTTGGATGAAATGAAAAATAGTTTGAAGAACTTACTATAAATACTTTTATATTTTAGGATAGTTATTTAAGATATATCATATTGCAATATCTCAATCCTTCATGTCTAAATGAACAATATGCTTTTTATCGATGAGCCGACATTGAGATCTGAAAATTGATAGTTATTTTTTGTTTTCACATTAACTATATCTTGGTTGCAATGAGGTCGATTGAATTTTGTTTCTACCTCTTGTAAACACATGAAACCAAATGTTAATGCCTCATTTACAACATAATCTTTTAGCAATGGAGCTTTTAGGTTGAGCATGGTTCCTAACATAATCCTTTAACTTCTTTACATATCTCTCATATAGATACATTTACCTAAAATGAATAGGACCCCTCAATAATGCTTCTTCAAGCAAGTATATCACTAAGTGGACCATTATGTTAAAGAATGTTAAAGGGTATATCCTTTCAAGTTTGCATAGAATCAATACAATATCTTTTCTAACTTGCTTGACATCTTACTTATTTAGAATTCTTACATAGATTTAGTTAAAGTAATTGTACAACTCAGCAATCAAACATGATAACTTTTTTAGCAAAAATGCTTGCACTGTAGGTGCTAACAATTATTACATAATGATATGACAATCATAAGATTTCAACCATTTAATCTTAGTGCCATTATCAACCATGTTCTTTCTCAAATTTCTAGTAAACTCATAAGGAAACTTCACATTTTTAATGAATTGGCAAAACCAATGTCAATTATCCTAATTAAGCATATATTTAGGATATGGTTTCATCCACCTCCTCCTTTCTTTGTATAAGTGCAATTTTAATCTTATATTCATGTTAGCCAGGCTATACGTTGCATTGTCTATATCTTTTTATCTATGTTTAATATTTAGAAATGTACCCACAATATTGTCACATATATTTTTCTCAATATGCATCGTGTTAATGTTATATCTCAAGATCATTATGAGCTAGTATGAAAGTTCAAAGAAGATATTCTTCTTACTCAAATTATGTTCATCTACACCTCATTTTTTATTAACTTTATCCCATTGTATGTGTTTTCCAAGTGGTCTCTAATGTACTCTACCTAATTGGTCTATAATCATGTCATTAGTAAATTATCTTAGAAAGGCTTTCCTCTGGATCTTTTTGTTAAAGTCTTTATAGTTTCACTAATTATGGCTCCTCCAAAGGAATCGATAATGACTAACATAAGCTATTTTTTCTCTAATTTGCATTAATGGCATATCTTTATTGTAAGTTAGACATGCTTTATACCTTTGTCCACTCCACCTAAAAAGGTTAGTTTAGATGGGAAAGTCATTCATAATTTATAAAAATGTTACTTCCATCTTAAACATGCTATTTGTAGCAACATCCTAGGTTTAAACTTCAATCTCCCATAATTGTTTTAGTTCTTGGACAAGCAGTCTTAAGAAGACATCTATGTCTTTTTCTAGAGATTATAGCCCAGGGATTAGTAGTATTAACATGAAAAATGACTCTCGTATACAAAGCTAGGGTGACAACTTGTAGGTGATCATCACAACTAACTACATGTTATATAATAGGCTTATGTCTCTAAAAGGATTGAATCCGTCTGCACTTAAACTCAATTGCATATTCCTCAATTCTATTGAGAAATTATGATATCTTTTATCAAAATTCTACTAAGCCTCTCCATTAATTGGATGTCATAAAACCTTATCTTTGGTGGGTTATCCCATTAGATGCCAAATCATATCCTTCGTTATGTGTTTTGATCCATATAACTGCTTTAACCTAAGGGTCAACAAAAAATATTGCAGCACCTTTTAAGAAAATGTTTTTCTTTATGAATTTTTATCAATCTATTAGCTCTCCCCACAAATTAGAGAGGTCTTATCTTTAGCCTGCTCTTTCTAAAAGAATGCACATTCATACTTACAGACATGCATTGATTCATACCCTAATCTTATCTTATTAAGCCATTTCCTTGCATCATGATGTGATCCAAGCAATTTATTATCCTTTAGTAATGCCTTCTTTAATAACTGTAATAAAGAGTTGAATGGTTTATTTATCCACTTATGTATTACTTTTAAATGCATAAACTTAACTAAGAAGTTTAGTGAAGAAAAATTTGTATAATTGAGGTACAATTTTATTTCAAACTTCTATAAATAGGTTATTAAAGTTTTAGCCATGAGATTTATCCCCCCTACAGTGTCCTTATTTTGAACTCTATCATTGTTATTTACTTCATCAATGGCATGAGGGCCAATAAACTTAACTAAAAAGTTCAATGAAGAAAAAGCTGTACAATCAAGGTACAATTCTATTTTAACTTCTATAAATAGGTTATTAAAGTTTTAGCCATGAGATTTGTCCCCCCTAAAGTGTCCTCATTTTGAACTATATCTTTGTTATTTACTTCATCAGTGGCATGAGGGCCAATAAAGTCATGTATGATATCAATAATCTCATCACCATCATTAACAGGTGCTCCATGCATAACCTTAGCCCTAGATACATATCCTTCACTATGATGGATCTAATTCATGTAAAATAGATTAAATTCATTATTTATTAGGTATGCCTCCATGGTCTTCAATTTTTGGTACAATACATGTAGACATTTCTTGCATGGACATCTTCCTAACCTCTTGTTATTAATAAAATTTTATGCTCTCTTCATAAATGCAGTAGCACCATTCTAGTACGCATCGAATAATTAATCTTGCAAGGTTATCCAAATTTTATCAATAAACATGGTGTAACTGGCCTACAATGTCATGAGCCATGATATGATTCAATTATGCATGCATATTTATTGTGTACCTTAAATCCACCTTATCATTCCAACTCTAATGGGTATGGCTCTATCTCATTCGAGATATTCCTGCAATTATTGTCTTCACTTATCCATGATGTGCTTCATAAATAATGAAAATTTGACAACATTATCCTATAGTTCTCTAAGTGTGTATACTATACACTGATATAGTATACACTCGGATATTAGTAAAAAAGGAAGAAATTTCGATAAGGTGAAATAGTAAGCAGATAAGGTTAGGACAATAATTAAATGACATATCCTAAATTGTCTAAATTTTTTGGAGAATTTAAAGGTTAGTTCATCTAAAAAAATTAACCAATCCTTAAATAGGTATAAAGTTATAGTGCAAATATATTTCAAACTTAATATGGTATAATTTTTTGTTACAATAGTTTTGACAAAATCATAAACTCAGTCGTTTATATGATGTTATATTAATGACTAAACTGTATACATTATAATATTAAATAACAACATTTAACATTATTTGTTAAATTTTTTATTATATATAATATTATAATATTATATAAGAGTAATTTTTTATATAACATTATTTGTTACTTTTTTATATAAGAGTAATCTTATATAAACTTTCATTATATAATATTATAAAAATTGTTGTCCTCAATTTTTGATAAAGATATTTTTGATAATTTAACAATATATTTAAAGATATTCAAAATAATTAAAATATAATATCATAACATTTTGATAAATATTCTAAATTAAGCCAAACATGGAAATGCTATATTCTCACAAATTAAATGTCTAAAAATAACATTTTCAATAAATAAGCCATTTTCTAGGAACATTAAATCTTACAAACCAAACATCATTTAAAATTTATACAATATTTAAAAATTTTAAATCAATTGTATAATTTATTCAAAAGTTTTATCTTAAACGTTAAGTTCTCTTTAAGGCTATCTATTCACTAAGGGAGAGGATAAAAGTCAGTAGAATAATGTTAGTATAAATCCTAAATTATTAAGGCTAAAATATTCATTATAGATATTTTCTCATTTACATCTTTCTTAGATATTATTTTTATAAAATAAAATTAAAAAATTCTTCTACTTATACACTTATATTTTAATTAGTGTATTTTTTAAATTTTTATTTGATAATATTATACCATACTTATGATATTTTTAGATGATGTATATTTTTTCATATATTTTTTAAAATTTTATATAAGATATTTATTAAATTTTATGTTCTAAAATTGATTTATATGAATATTTTACTAATTTGTTATATACATATCCTCGAACACATATAAGTGTGTATACATGCATATATGTGCATTTGTGTATATGTGTTAGTGAAATATTTTATATTACTTTATTACCATAATGTAAGTCTTTAATATATATTATCATATTTTTAAAAGATATTTTTATTGAAGGATTTTTTATTTAATAATATATTTCATATGCATTTGGAATAATTTTATTAATTCTTTATATGTAATGATTTTTTTCCTAAATCAATTATTTTTTAAGTTTATATATTCTTGTAAAAAATAACAATAAAGAAAAGATAGAATAATTCTATACAGATCTTCATTATATATAGTAATAGACTAAATATTGTATTGAATACTATCTTATTTTGTATAATATTATACTGTACTATCCAATAGTTTTTACACCATATTTTATGATGTGCTAAATAAAGCCTAGATAATTTCTCATTCCTTTTTTCCATAAAAAATGTCACATATTTAAATCTTTTGAGTTAATTCTTATATAAAAGCTTACTCTTATATAATATTATAACATTATTGTGCTATACTTCTTATATAGTATTATGTAATGAAAATTAAATTACTCTTATATAATATTCTTATACAATTTTACTTTCATTCTTATATAATAAATTTTGATCATCAAATAATATTATATAATACCACTATATAATAGTTTATATAATATTATATAATGAAAGTTTATATTATTACATAACATTACAAAATGAAAGTTTTACACAAAATGCTTAGTGATATTAAAAATTATCGAATTCATAAAATACTTAATAATATCATATAAAATGAATCCAATTTTTACGTTATTTATGTATAAATATTATACATAAAATACTAATATATTATTTATACATAATGAAAGTTTATACATAAAATACTTAATAATATTAATAATTATCAAATTCATTTTATTTGAACTAAAAAAGTATTAGATAAAAAATTTACCTATTTTCAAATATTGTATTTATCATAATTCTTTTTAGCATACAAGACCGTTTTATTTATATGAATATATTACTCTTCCTATCTCAAAATCATTTATTCATTAAAAATGCAAGTTTAATCTAATAAGAATAGGTTTTAATTTAATCTCTTTTTTAATAATAGAGGTGAGAAATTTGACCACAGATTCTCTAAGAAAATTATGCAAGTAATGTATTATTATTTTATTAGTTTTATCTTTAACTCCTTTCATGTTTAAATATAATTATAATTATAATTTTCGTAAAATTCAAATTGAGGGATTTTGGTTTTTTTAATTTCATAGTTTTGATTTTAATCCTCCTAATGCTAAAAGTAATTAATTTTGCCTATTTTTAAAAGGGTGTTGTTAATATTGTGTCCCATTAATTTTCTTATGTCCTTGTTTTAACAATTTATGCATTTGTTATCAAATAATTTTATTTTTTATTTTTTAAATGATTGGTTAAATTACTAAAAGTTTTACATCATCAAAGATTTTATATTTTTATCAACTTTAGTATAAATTTCATTATCCTATTTTTTATCAAACTCACTAAATATTCAACATAATAAATATATGAACTTTTATGAAATATCAATTTTACTAATCATCATAATGAAACATTAAAATAAGTTCATATTCCTGCAACATATTAATATCAATCATCATATTAATATTATTAGGTATTTAAAATAATAATTATATTAAACAATACAAAATAATTAGCCTTTTAAATTAACTATTGTAGAAATTATACACATTACATGTTCATTGTAGTAAATAAAATAAAAGAACAACAACTATGAATTTCATTAAACTTTTCAACCATAAACTCTAATTTTTTTTAACAGAAGAACTAAATAAAAGCAAAAACACTACAAAGATTAAGAGAAAGAAAGGAAAGCATACCTGTAATTAGAGGAAATGGTGGTAAGTGAAGAGGAAGGAGAAGACAAAAATCGAAACAAGCTGCACATAGACAGAAATGGAAATGGAAGAGGCTGGCAACGCTTAAATAGTCAAGAGCTATACATATGGCACTTTGTTGCCTGTATTACTACTCAATCATCTGTATATGTGAAAAGTGAAGGGCATATGTGTCTTTTGGGAGCTAAAGCATATAAAAACAACACTTGTCATTTGTATTTCTTAAAAATGTCATCTATATTTCTAGCCTAATTTTTCAGGTGCTAAAGCTTTTCGCCAACCAAAACCTTAACTCTATACAAATAACATTTTGTTGTTTGTATAAAGTTAGGTATTTTGAAATATATATTATATAATAATTATAATTTATAATGCATATAATTTTATAATTTTAATTTATTAATTAAATTATATTAAAAGGATCACAAGAATATAACCTAGTTTGTCTTAGTATATTGTATTATTTTTAGTAAATTGATATAATCTAATTTTGGTATAGTGTGATATGTACGTCACTTGGGCCATGCTATAACCTAGTTGCCAAAGTCTTAAAATAATTATACAATGTAAGAAAAGACATTCAAACCATAGTTATACAAATTAAAATATTAAAAACATATATCTTAAAAAAGATGAAAATGAAAGTTACGAACTTAGACTAATTATTGGTCTTGTGTATGTTAGAGTTATCAAAGTCAAGATCCTCAAATACAACCAAATACAATCCTATATCAATGCCATCATATGTTAGAGATCTTAGTAAG
The DNA here is from genome assembly GCA_020226215.1 of Sindora glabra. Lineage (NCBI taxonomy): Eukaryota > Viridiplantae > Streptophyta > Magnoliopsida > Fabales > Fabaceae > Sindora > Sindora glabra. The sequence goes on along the minus strand of CM035235.1, from coordinate 32,966,665 downwards.
TGCCATCTAGGTCTAGAGCATTTGAAAAATATATCCACAAGTAGAATGAGTAATAAATTACTTAGTACAATAGCTATTATATAACTTTTCTAATTAGTTTTAATTTAGATAGCATTTATATACAAGACATATGCCAAAACTCATTTTCTTACCAAAAAATATTTCTCATTAAACCATTCAATATATTGCATTAATAATGCTTAAATAAAATAGAATTTAGTCATAAACTCAATATAGGCATTTGAATAAATATTAAATAGTATGGAGATATAAATGGTTCTTTCTTGTTACTCTAGACCAAACATAACCACAGATATCCTAACCTTATGCCTTTCTTTACCTCACGTCATTTTATGTGACTTAAAACATAGATGCTAAATCAATCTCGATAAGTCTTCACCAGGTCTCATAATCACATAATCATATCATAATGTTGCATATAATAGTCAAGCCAATATTGTTATGAATGACATTAAGGCCCAAAAATCATATATGGCATTCAAGTTATTTCATATAGAGCTCTTATTGACTCTTTATTTATATAAGATACTCAACAACCTATATTCATATACACAGGGTAAGGTTAAAATGCTATTCATTAGTTATAACCTAAATATAATATAGAATATAATCTAATAAAATAAGTTTTATAGTTACCTCATCATAATTCTTAGTGACCATAGGAAATATAGTTATTCCCATTTTGTATGCTACATTATCTATGTTACCTTCAAGCGCACATTAATGAGGAGTTTGAATCATAGATACTTTCTTGTATAAACATATAAGCACATATGCTAGTCATAAAATAATTCAAATAGAATTTCATGCACCAACCTTTCAAGTATGCTCATGGTTTTACTAAGAATCCCCTAGAGTAGTATCCATTTTTTTTCATAGTATTTTCATCAACCATTAAGTACGTATTTAAGCCATCATCATCATATATTATTCACACAAATATTAGTGTAAAATCATCATACACTAACCTTTCAAGTATGCTCATGGTTTTACTAGGGAACCCTTAGAGTAGTATCTATTTTTTTATAATATTTTCATCAACCATCAAGTACGCATTTAAGCCATCATCATCACATGTTATTCACACAAATATTAGTGTAAAATCATCATGTGCCTCATGATTTTTCTAACAAAATTGTGTAAAGCACAACTTAATTTTTCCAAGTTCTATAGCCTTTGTTTCTAAGCAAAATTAGACCTATGCTTTGTGTATTGTTTTAACAAGTGAGAAAACTATTTTTCCTTACTCACTGAAGTGTTTTTAGCTACTACCCAACAGCAATAAAACTATTCAATTCCACCAAAAATTAACATCCAAAACTTTAGGATATAGTTACAAACTTGTACTGGATTCTAGCAATCACCCTAATACAAAAAAATTCTACTAAAAATATAGCCAACCTTATTCAAATTTAAGGAAAACTTACAAAATTGATATCTAGGCATTAAATAACTTTATTATTTTTTTTCATACTTAAAATAAGTTATATAAGGTATCCTTGTATCTAATTATCGAAATAAACCAAAAAGGGCACTTTTAAGTTGGAAAATCCATTTTGAATACCAAACTTTAATGAAAATTTGTGAAAATTTTCAAAATAACTAATAAGTCATAAAATATTATTTTTGAAACATTTACATGCTTAAAATAAGTTACACAAGTTATCCACGGTTCAAACTACCAAGTTTGAAAAAAGTACACTTATCTCTTATTTGGCATAGTTAAAAATAATATTTCATTTCATTTCCAAAGAAATTTCTTTTTAAAATATTGTTTGACTTTAATTAAAAAAGAATTTCATTTCATTTAGTATTATTTTAAAATTCTATTTTGAATACATATGTGTCATTATAAAATTCACAAAATTTAAGAAGGATTTCACTAAAATTTATTTCATTTGACCTAAACCACATTATATAAAGGATTTACCTTCTTTCAAATATTGTATTTACTATAATACTTTCAAAATCTATATTTTGATTGAATTCAATGCATTTTTTAATACATTCCAAACAAAATAATTATTTATAAATGTATTGAAATCATTATTTTTAACGAAGTTTTTGAACAATAGAATTTACTTGTAATGATTTGGAATAATTTTTATTGAAATGAAAAGAAACCAATGTGAGAAAAGTTGCATGCCAAACAAACACTTAGAGTGTGTTTGGATGGGGCATTCTTTGGAGGAAACGTAATTATATAAAATATTTTAATTTACAGAAAACTAAATCTTTTGTTTGGATAGTCAAATACAAAATTTTAAGATTTCCAAGCATTTGAATCAAGTAATTCAATCCCATAAAATGCGAAGTTTCAATTTCCACCAAAAGAGTTGAAATTCGAAATTCCAATCTAGTGGGCAAGGCTAGATAGTCTAGTTTAGATACTATAATTGATGGGTAAGTGTCGTTATCAATCGCAGATCTCTGGTATACTATACTAAATTTTTTATCACATTTTTAAATGTTATATTTTGGTCAATTTATAATTTGATAGTATTTTTTATAATAAAATATAATATCATAAAAAATTACATTAATGAAAAAGTAATTAAATTATCTCTTTTTATTTAATGGTAAATTAATAACAATACTATAATAAATAAATCTCAAAGTAATGGCAATAATAAATTCTTTTTCTTTTCAAAAATTAGTGCAATATAATATAAAGAATGTAAAAAGTCATCATCACAATCCAAGCAAATTATTTTCTAAATGAAAGAAACTAAGATGAAGTTATTTTAAATTCTTGCATTTCAATTTCTATGAATTTTATGAATGTCTCATCCAAATACAACATTAAGGCACTTGCAAATATTACTGAAACAATTCATATTTTTAACGCAACATATTCAAGAAATTTCCCAGAATTTTCTCTTACATCTTCTCTGTTTTCTATTGAATATTTACACAAGGTTTTGTAAGGAATTGTTTTTAAAGTCAATTCGGCAATATTGATCATATAAACTATTTTTTACCGCCTTAATAATTTATAATTATATTTTTATTGAGGATATTTTTCATTAAAATAAATGGAATCTAAATTCCAGAATTAAATATAAAATCTAGAGGTATATCGATCTAGCCTTGGAACTTTATTTGGTCCACATTGAAATAATGATTTTCAAATTTCCAAGCTTGAGTAGAGTTTGTTAAGCATATGTTCGTGCCTTCCAAAAAGTTTAGGATTTTACGGTCATTGAGTTGAAGTTGCTAAGTTATGTAATTCTAAATGGGTAAATTTTTTGGGAACAAATAAATTTTATTTGATATGAAATAGTATTATATTCGATTAAAAGAATTAACGTTAAATAGTATAAGTTAATAAATATTATGTAATTTTTATTATATTTTGTACTAATAAAATAAAAATTCATGGTTATATTATTCATAAATTGCATTTTTTTTACTTTTGCAATACATAAAATCATAGAAAACATCATAGTTATAATTACCATAATTACAATTTATAATCTGTGAGAAAAATTCGAGGCAGATGGGTAGCTTATTAATCAAAATTGTGTAGCACATAAGATTAACTTAAGGTCAACATGCTAACCTTCCCACAAAACCTATGTGGCACTCTTGAAATAGATAACGGAACTCTTAAATCCACAAGCCATAAATAAATGTTACTAAAGCACTCATGGGCTTAAATACCGAATTACGCAAATTTCGTAAATAATTTACCATTTTACGGTAGTTTGGAAACATTTTACCAAAATACGTAGGGCGCCATTCAAGCTGGCACCCTTGGGACTTGGAGGCGCCATTCAAACTGGCGCCCTCCCCCTTGGAGGCGCCGTTTGAAGTGGCGCCCTCCATGCGGGAGGCGCCATTTTGACTGGCGCCCTCCGTATGGAAGGCGCCATACCAAATGGCGCTCGCGCCCGTTTGAATTTTTTTTCAAATTCAAATTTTGAATTTTACACTGGGAGGCGCCATTTCATCAGGCGCCTCCCCCCTATATAAACCCATCCCTCCTCCCTTAAACCCTCACTCACACTTGCGCAGCCGTCTCCTCTCTCAAACTCTCTCACTCAGAAGCCATTTCCCAGTTCTGCTTCTCTTTTTTATTCACAAAACTTGTAGCCACAGTTCGTTCATCAATAATCATCCGTTCTTATTTTTCTACATTGCATTCGGAAGCATTTTTTACGTTGGAGCAAATCTGATTCCAGTCAACTCTTATTTGGTTAGTATATTTGTAATTTTTATTATTATGTTATATTTTTTTAAATTAATGATTATGATTTATGATATGAAGTGATGATTAAAGAGTTAGAAAAATTTCTGTTAGAATTTATAAATTTTATTTATTTAAGTTTTAATATTTTTTCTATTTATATTATAATATTTATTTTATGTTAATATTATGATTTATGATATGAAATGATGATCTTGGATTTAGAAAAGATTTATACAAATTTATATGATATGTGATAGTTTATATTTTTTACTGATTAGTATTTTTATATAATTTCTGTATGTATATTATAATTTATATTTCATGTTGATTATTATGATTTACGATGGGAAATGATGATTTACGATTTAGGAAAAAATCATATAAATATATGTGATCTGTGATAATTTGTTATTTTCATATAAATATATGTGATCTGTGATAATTTCTGTTATAATTTATAAATTTTATTTGCTTAAATTTTGATATTTTTTATATTTATATTATAATATTTATTTTATGTTAATATTATGATTTAAATTGTAAAGTGGTGATCTAGGATTTAGAAAAGATTTATACAAATTTATATGATATGTGATAGTTTATATTTTTCACTGGATAGTATTTTTATAATTTCTGTATGGATATTATAATTTATATTTCATGTTGATTATTATTATTTATGATGGGAAATGATGATCTAGGATTTAGGAAAAAATCATATAAATTTATGTGATCTGTGATAGTTTGTGATTTTTATTGGTCAATGTTTGTAGATTTTTTACATTTTTATTAAAATTTTTAATTTATTTTGATTATTATGGCTTATAATGTGAAGTGATGATCTAGGATTTAGAAAAAATTGAAACTTTAACATATTATATTTGTTAGAAAACTAACAAGTTATTGACAATATTTTTTTTACAATCAGTAATCATATTTTATAATTTATGACAATATTTTAAGTTTTTGTTAATGATAATTTTTAAATAGTATATTTTAAATTTAAAATACATCAACTGAAAGGTCTTGGAGGGTTTACAGTTCGTAAATAATTTGTTTCTCATTTCATGTACCTTGCAGATGATTTTCTTTTTTATTTCTTCAATCATTGTATTAAAAATTGAAATAGAATATATTGAATAATATTAATTTGATATAATATAATTTTTTTATGCATCAAGTTATTTTTTAATGATCAAATATGTTCTTTTTAAAAAATTCATGTTATGAAAAACGCTGATTGAAATAACTAACTATATATTTTAGTTTTAATGAGATGATTTAGGAATAAAAATTAATTATTTTTTAAAATTCATTAATATTTTCTTGATATAAAAATTCGAACAATATATTTTAAATTGAATATACATGAATAAAATTTTATATATATTGTTTTTTTATTCATTTAATATATTATCTTACAAAATAAATTTAATTTAGTGTGATTGTTGCATAATTTTACAATTGATACAATAACATCTAATAACTTTTACTTAAAAATTGAAATTATTAAATTATCTAACAAATTTTTTTTTCATGCAGAGGCTTTTTGTTGTTTGCTTCTCCGAATACTTACCGGTTAGTATTTTTAGGAATTTTATGCTTATACTATAATTTGTAAAAAGTCATAGTGAAAATATTTTTTATATCGGTAGAGAAATTTATTTAGAATATTATGATATTAATAATATAGAATTATTTATTTTATATTGATTGTTATGATGTGTGAAGTGAAATTATGATTTAAGATGTGAAGTTATGATTTATGAAAATGTCGTATGACTTTATATGTAATATGATAGGTTGTGCTATTAAAATAATAACAAACGAGATAAAAAAGGATGTCCTGACATAGGTGTAACGACGTAGGTGAAAGCCATATTTAGAGAACTGGATCATGTGAGATCTTAATGTATCATAAGAGAGGTACTAAAAAGGATCCTGGGAAATGTGAATGTAACCAAAAGCCTTGAAAAAGTAGGATACTGTTATTACAAATTTGGACTTTTTTGCATTTAAATAGTAGATATTGTACATGGAAGAGTAGTTAACGTACCTGAAAAAAATATAGGTATCCTTGGTTTATTTAGGAAGAATTGAGATATATATGGAGGTATTGACAATAATAATGTGTACATACTTTTAGTTGCTATTTGGTAGAAGGTGTGAACGGAGGAAAAAAGTCATAAAAATAAGAAAGATAGTGTATTTGATTGGCTAACTAATTTAATTAGTACAATTTGTACAAAATCACTAAGAAAAATACTATAGTTGAAAGAGATAAACAAAACCATAGGTAAAATTATATAGTCAAATTTTATATTAATTTTGGAAAAGAAATAACTTTAGATTGGTCGAAGAAAATAATCCTATTATTTCGTAGAATTAACAGAATACCTTGCAAAGTAGTAATACATCGCGTTCATTTTTAATTATAGTATTAAATACTAGTATACTCATTTATGAGAACAAAATTTGTATATGAGACTACTTCTCCATGTGGGGGTGCAGCGAGTATTGTGCAGCTAAAAGTAAGAAGATGAAGAAAAGTTTAATTACGTTTATATATTCAAATGGTACAATTGTTGAGGGATCAGAGGGGATAATGTACGATGGACCTCCCCCAAAGGCATTGAAATTAAGAGGATGCAGCAGCATGGATGTTTTGCGGGAGAGAATTCATGGCCGACTGAAGCTTCACGAAGATCAAGTTGTGGGGAAGATTGTTTACAGGTTTCCACAGCATCAAACAGAGGCTCAGTACATGGCATACGAATTGGACGACGATGAAGACTTAGCATGCGCGATAGCAAGCTACGAACAACATCCGGCGATGACAGCCATGGAATTGTACGTGGACGTGATCACATCCGAATTGCCCGCTGGCAACCTTGGTTTTGATGTAAGAGTTCCAAGAACTGCACCACCCGTGGATCCAGCGGTTTATGTTAACACTTGTTATTCGATGGTGCGGGATGGGCCTCCTTACACAGGTGGATTTGAGTTCCACATTTCTGATAGTCATACTCCTGCGTTGGACTCATCTGTTACAGGTGTTTTCCCGGTAAATGCACCACAAACCTTGGTAGGTTCATCAAGTGCCTTGTCGGTCGTACAAGAAGAATCTATCGATCCTGTATTAATGGATGCCCACCTAGAGTCTGGTTTTGAAGACGATGAGGTGTCCTGCAGTAGCGGTGACGATCGTGACACAGATGACGAAGAACGTGCGGCTGCACATGCAGATAGTGTACCAACGCGGTGTGTGAGGAGTGGTAATGCTGCACAAACATCATATGGTGTCCCCCAAGTTGCTATCTTCTCTAACATTGATTGGGATGCGATACGGAATCTAAATGAATTTCCGGAAATAATGAAGCCAACCTACGATTACGACATGGATGACTTGCAGGTTAGGCAAGAGTTCGATTGCAAGGAGGCTTTAATTGCTGCAACCAAGCATTACCACATCAGAAGGCACCACAATTATTACGTGGAGGAGTCGGATAGCAGAAGATTAAACGTGAAGTGCGATAAATTTGGGGACCAATGCAATTTCCACCTCAGAGCGTCGAAACTGAAGAATTGTAACACTTGGACCATAACTAGATTTTCAGGGCCCCACACATGTATTAATGCTAGTTTGACACAGGATCACAAGTCTCTGGATTCCGAGTATATCAGTTCCCTGATCCTGGAGATGATTAAAATGAAGCAAGATGTTCCAATCTCGCTTATACAAGAGAGGGTGGAAGGCATGTACGGGTACAAGATTTCGTACAGGAAAGCATGGAAGGCGAAACAAAAGGCAATTGTCAAGGTGCACGGTGATTAGGATAAATCGTATGAAGTGCTCCCCAAATGGTTAGACATTTTAGGCTACTGTGACCAGGCGCTGTTCAAGTTGGAGTCCCAAGAATTTGTGACAGCTGATAATCGTGTTGATCCGCAGAAACATGTTTTCAACCGAGTTTTCTGGGCTTTCAAGTCATGCATTGCCGCATTTCCTTACTGCAAGCAATTCGTACAAGTTGATGGCACGCACCTGTATGGCAAGTTCAGGGGCGTGCTACTGATTGCTACGACCCAGGACAGTAACAAATGCCCCGTTCCTCTTGCCTTTGCCATTGTTGACAGGGAGAACTATGAAAACTGGAGTTGGTTTTTGGCATTACTGCGGGTAAATGTCACGAATAAGCAAGGAATATGCTTGATATCAGATCGACACCGAGCTATCAAAGATGCTGTAGCCACCGAAGGTCTGGGATGGCAGCCTCCTTATGCTTATCACCGGTATTGTATCAGACACATTGCCAGCAATGTTCGCAAGAAGTGCAGGGATGACAATGTGAGGAAAGCCGTCCTTAAGATTGGTATGTGTTATAGCATAATTTCTTTACTGGACCTTTCTTTTATAAATTTGTGCACCTGGTAGTTCATTTTAGTTACCCTATTTGTCTCCTTCCATTCAGCGTACGAACCTAGTTGGGGAAAGGCCATGGAGAGATTAGACAATCTTAGCAAAGTCAGTGAGGAGATCCATAAGAAGTTGACCGCTATTCCGAATGAGAAGTGGATGCTTGCTTATGACGAAGGCAGAAGATACGGTCATATGACGACTAACATTGTAGAGTGCATCAATGGCCTCTTCAAAGGACTAAGGAAGCTGCCAATCACAGGACTTGTCCAACAAACATACTATAGATGCGTCAAGTACTTTGTGGAAAGGGCAAAAGAAGCGCACGCTGACCTACAACAAGGACATAGATACGCCAGCAGATTCAGACAGGAGCTTGCGACTATCCAGTCACGTGCTTCTTCTTACCACGTTCGTGCTTACAATAGAGAAGGGACTAGGTTTGAGGTGGTGGAGGGCCCTGATATGGCCAGGGGGTCATGTGGAAAGGTCGTCCAGGTGTTATTAGACAAAGGGCAATGTGAATGTGGACAATTCCAAGCATATAGGTATCCCTGCGCTCATATTATTGCTGCCTGTGCCTCAATCAACATATCGTGGGAACCATATGTCGATGCTGTATACAGGCTTGACACGCTGCTCAATTGCTACAAATCTGAGTGGTGGCCTATTGGGGATTGGTCGCAATGGAATAACCTACCACCATTCCCTGTCCTAGTTCCAAATTATGGAAGATTACGTGCAAGGGGACGACCAAAGTCGACCCGAATCAGAAATGAGATGGATTGGCCTCAAGAGAGCGGTGTAAAGCAAAAATGCAGTCATTGTAAGATGGAAGGACATAATCGTAGGCGTTGGCCACTGCTTCATGGGGACGAAGGCCCTTCTACACTTTGATTTTTACTGTTTACTTTTGCATGTATGCTTCAAAGTATGTTAACCAATATCATAAGTGTAACGGTTTCCCATAAGTATTTTATTTTTTACGGTTGTAAATTTGCACATCATTATGTATATAAAGGTTACCCCATTACTAGTAATGTGAAATTTTTTATTATCTGACATTTTATGATATTATTTATATATATTGCACCTTAAATTTAAGACAGTTTATGATATTATTTATGATATTAGTTATGCCTTAAGGCTGTACTTAAATTGGACAACATCTTTAAGTTTGTGTGTGTTTGAATTTCATTCCAATGCAATGTCTGTCATGGCAGATGGCATCCACATCCCGACGCATTGATCCTGGACCACGCGATCCTTCTCTGTTGACCGCTCAGGCCTCACACATATCCCAGTCAATTTGGGCAGGCCATGTATGGAAATAGCTACACCTTAATTAATCCGAGTATTAACTGTTTCTGAATTGTCATACGTTATAGTTGGTGTTATTTTTTCTTTTTGCAGCCTGACTGTGTGCTTAGGATTTGACGAGCTCATCATTACCATCACCAACCGCCGCCGGAGTTGATTGTCCCCTTTCTGCGAGAGGCAGGCTTCTACGGCTTGGCGATGTGTGAGTTTGTGTCGATCGACCATCAGTTGATCAGTGCTCTTGTGGAGAGGTGGAGGCCGGAGACGCACATCTTTCACATGCCACAGGGAGAGACGACTATTACCCTACAGGATGTTGCTTTTCAGCTCGGCCTACCCATTGACGGTCGAGTAGTGACGGGGCTCACTGTGTGGGGGTGGGGAGGCCTGATAGAGGAGTACTTGGGACTCCAGTTACCGGTGGATGAGAATGTCATTCGAGGGGGGCGACTGAGGATGAGTTGGTTGGAGAGGCATTTCACTCATCTTCCAGATGATGCGGATGAGGTGACAGTGCAGAGATTCGCCCGAGCTTACATTTTACGTCTCATTGGTGGGACGTTATTCCCAGACCATTATGGCACATACGTCCACCTCATGCACTTACCATTGATCGCACACTTACATGAGGCTGGGACGTACAGTTGGGGGGCTGCTTGCTTGGCATACCTGTACAGAGAGCTCTGCAAGGCCACCGCACCGGATTACAAAGAGATAGGAGGTTGTTGCCTACTTCTGCAGCTTTGGGCCTGGGATAGATTTCCCACTATCGCCCCCGCAATAGCTATTTTAGACATACCAGAGGGGGATGCAGGGATTGGCCCCTTAGCGCGCAGGTTAGAAAATATTTCAACTGTCACTTATAATTAAGTTTGCTATGAAGTTGCCTAACTTTGTTATTGAACCTCGCAGGTGGCACTATCAGAAGACGTTCCAGGATAGTCCGGCATATAGCCTACCCCATTACAGATACTTGCTGGACCGCCTTCGACTTGACCAGGTATGTAGGGGTTTTTTATAATCATCAATTTCAAGGCTTTGTCCAATACACAATTGTGTTTAAATCCCAACCTAAATTTGTAACTTCAGATCGACTGGATCCTGTACACTGAGGAGGTCATCGCATCACTGCCTCAGTACTGCTTTGACGGGAGCGACACCTGGACAGCAGTGGTGCCGCTCATTCACTTCCAGATTGTCGAGTGGCACCAGCCTGATAGGGTTTTGCGGCAGTTTGGACTACGCCAGGCTATTCCAGAGCCACCGAAGCAAGTGGCGGAGGTCCACTGCCTTCACTTGTCCGGTCGGCATGACGAGGAGTGGCACATCCGCCATCAGCCGTATATTGCACTCTGGGATATTCGGCGAGACTTGTGCGTTACCGCCGAGCCGACGACACGCCTAGTTCTGGGACCATGTTCCGATTACATGACATGGTACAGACGGGTTACCAGACGGTGTATTACACCTGTCGGGGGAGCGCTTGATCTTGTGGTAATTTTACGTGCTAGTTTTTTGTATATGATTTTCTTTAAATGCATTAGTATTATAACTAACTTTAATGTCAAAAATTTGCACAGGTAGATGAGGTTTCTTCACTACAGGACTTCACTACCCTTGAGGGGTAGGCTATGTTCACCTTCGATGCGCTTAGGTCAGCGACGGAGTCCATCCTTCATGTGATTTAGCAGGTTGATCATGTCATTATTGACTCCCATGCGGAGCCAGCTCCCCAGGCCCATCACATCCCAGACCCTCCGGAGGGTGACCATGATCAGCCTCGCTCTCGCCGACGACGTCGCACTGCTCCACGACATACGTCGCAGGCTGATGTTCTGCCCGCTTCGACAGTGCAGCAGATTCCACCTTCGACTGCTTAGGAGACCATGACGATGATGCCTGATCTTACTGCTCCATCTCATTTGCACCCTACTACACCTGATTATCCTTCATCCTCCACCACGTTCCCAGTCGTACTATTTGGGCCGTCGTCATCCCAGATGTATCAGCCCCCTCCTAGTGTTCCATCCTCATTCCAGGCATTTCCACATGCACCAGGAGTTTCATCTTAATTCTATGCCTTTCCTTCTGATGATGCTGGTCCAGCGCAGCCATATCGTCCTGTATTTGATTGGCATACTCAGGATCAGGGATTAGCGCATGGTGGCATGATGACAGATGACTCAGAGCTTGTAGATAGAGGTAGAGGTAGAGGCAGAGCAGGAGCCAGGGGTAGAGGCAGAGCAGGAGCTGGAGGTAGAGCAGACACAGACACTGCGGATGTGACTCCCGAGCCTACGCAGAGGGTTAGTAGATACGGCCGCCACATTATCGATCCTGGATGTGGGACTGGACATCACTTGCGTAGACATTAGCTTTCTTTTCTATGTTTTTTTGTATATTTGTATATTTGTGTACATTTATCTTACTACTTTATTGCCAGACATCAACAATTAGGATGACTTTACTACTTTAGTGCCAGACATCAACATTTAGGATGACTTTACTACTTTATTGCCAAACGTCAACATTTAGGATGCTTCTAATTACTACCACTTTTTTAATTGCTTGCGCAGGAATAATTACAAATAACAATAAATCACGAAGATCATTGCAATATTTAATTTTATTTAAAAAATGATGATAAGGACATCTTCCACATATAATAACTAATATTATTAATTATCATACTTTCACAATTGTTATAAATATCTACTTGGTTAAAATACCAAAATACGTTTACTTCATAAACTATTTTCCGTTTTACCGTAATTTCAAAACTATTTACCAAAATACGCAGGGCGCCAGCTGAAGGCGCCTTCTAACATGGCGCCTTCGCTGTAGCAAATTTCACTAGGGAGGCGTCATTTCACCTGGCGCCTACCCAGCAAACTTAGGTTTAGAACTGATGGGGCTGGGAGGCGCCAAGTGAAATGGCGCCTTCACAGTCCCATTTTATAAATTAATTAAGTTTAATAAAATTATATATTTATTTATATAATTTTAATTTTATTATAATTATATCTTAATTTTTACGACTAATATAGATAAATAATATCATAAAATATAATTAATTAAATTTTAAAAATTATAATTTTGTTATAAATAATGATAAAATTAAAATTATATAAATAAATATATAAATTTATAAAACTTAAATAATTTATAAAATGGGGTTGTGGAGGCGCCATGTCACTTGACGCCTCCCAGCCCCATAAGTTATAAACTTAAGTTTGTTGGGTAGGCGCCAGGTGAAATAGCGCCTCCCAGCCCGCGCAGTGAAATTCGCTGTAGCGAATGCGCCATATTGAAAGGCGCCTTCAACGGCGCCCTGCGTAATTTGGTAAATAGTTTCGACACTGCGATGAAGCGCAAAATAATTTATGAAATAAACGTATTAGCCTATTTTAACCTATCTATTCTTTTTTTATTTATCGTGTGAAAGTAAATAAATAATATTAATTATCATACTTTCACAAAAATTCATGTCTCTAGGGTGCACAGTCAACACAGTCACCGCCTAATTAATTTAGAAATGAGGAGTAAGGGTGCCATGGGCCAAAAGTGCCATATCGCCTGTCGTTCCTTCCCTTCAGCGCAAACGATGCCATTTCGTCTAGCGTACCTCTACACGTCATTTGGCGTCTCTCCATCGCTGTTCGTATCTTCTGTGCTTATTTCGATAAAATGTTTCGAGCGAACGATGAAACGAATAATAATTTCTTAAAAAATAATTAATCGGTACTTTTCACTCTCATTGCCAAAATATTTTATCATTCTGATGAAATAAAAAATATCTAATTCATGTTATAATTCCGATTTCATTACAAAATGAAAAGATTATTGAAACGAAATAATCAGATTTTTTTAAATTTTTAGCTATCTTCAATCTCGCTAGTTTGCATTCATTCTGTCACAAGATAAATAAAATTTTATTAAAATAAATACAAATGGACAAGCATATTATTGGAATAAATATAAAATAAGAAAAATATATTTATTACATTATATTTCTTTTCATTTTTAGCTATCTTCAACTTTGTATATAAAGAATATTTTAGTATACTCAATAAATTTACTTATGTATAATAACATATTAAATAATGACTTGTAATAATATAATTCCAAGCGTTAGAAGTTTATAATTTCAAAAATTGATAAAAATTAACTGTCATTACATAAAATTTTGAGAGACATTAATGTAAATTATGTAATTATTCTTTATTGATCCTATATTTTTTAAATAATATTTAATTATTTACTAAATATTTATTATTTTTATTCATTATATTATTATCATTAACTACTTTCTTATTTAATTCCTATAATAAATTTATGTATTAGATATCAAAGTGGAGTTAACATATTTTTATATGACATCAAATATAATTATAAAATAAGTAATTTATTTTCAAAAATTTATTTTCAATTACAATCATATATTATTTATTTTTATAATTTTTATTTTCAAATGATATCAACATTAATTAATTTTAAAAGAAAAAAAATAGAAAAATTTGACCGAGGGCGCCACCTTGAATGGCGCCCTCGGAGCACCCCAAAGGCGCCATCCTAGATGGCGCCTCCGCCAATGAGGCGCCACACCAAATGGCGCCTCCCGCCACCGTGCGTATTTCGGTAATATGTTTCGAAAAAACAGTAAATCGGTAATAAATTTTGTAAAAAACATTATTTTGGTATTTTACCCGCACTCATGTATATCGAGCCACAATATTACTCCACACTAAAAGCCTTCAGGCACAACAGGCCTAAAAAGAGACATATTAAATAGGGAGAGAAATACTCTATTCATTTGATATATACTTAATTCTATATTTTTTATTGTACAAAAGATAACCACAAATCAATGCATTAAAGTCCTTAACTCAATTCATAGCATATCACTTGACTGCTGACATTTCACTATTTTTAAAGAGTATTTTGAATAAAAGTCTATCCAATGAAAGTAGAAACACATTTTTCAAGTTTTTATAAGCTTTTTTTGCCATGCTTTGGATATTCAATTGGCACCATAATATGCTGACACGAAGATAAAAATTTAAGAATTACAAATACAGGCATTTTAAATGCCTTCGAATTCTTTAGCCATGCAAAAATTATCAAAATACTCTCAAATTTGAAAAAAACCAAGAAAAATAGTATACAAGTTAATTGATCTCAAATTTCAATTATAGAACCTTTGCAATATGCTTGATTTTTTTTCATCAAGTCTCATCTAAAAACTAAGTATGTTTGCTTATTGAATTTATCATAATTGCTAGTTTGTGATAGTAAGTTATATTACTTTAACAAAAGTAGAGTTTCAAAGTGAAAGTAATATAATGAGAGGGTAATGACTATGGTGCACTAGTTACATCAATATACCATTGATTTAGGTTATTGAGTTTTATTTATCTGTGTAGTATTGTGAAGGATAAATGAAATTTAATAGTCTAAATTAGTGGTGCACTAATACAATGGATGCATCAAAGAAAGTGGTTTGAAATAAACCACAATTAGTAAACAATGTTGCTTAAAGTAAGTTAAGGTCACACTTCAGTGCACTGGTATGCCATTGAATCTAACAATTAAATTTTATTCATCCTTCACAATATTGCATAAATGAATAAAATTCTGCATTTATACTAGTCATGCATTGGTGCAATTGATGTATTATAATCATCACCAATAAATTATCCATTGTTTAGAATCTTCAAAAATAAAATTTTATTTTATTTTTAAATAAAAATTTTTAAATAGTATTTGAATTTAAATAAAAAAATTTCATTTCATTTCAATAAATTTATAATTTTTATTTTAATTACATTTGTATCATTATATCATTTATTAAATTTAGTAAGAATTTTACAAGAATTCATTTTACTTATCCTAAGACACATATTATATAAAAAATTATTCTCTTTCTAATATTATATTGATTAAGATATCATTAAAATCTATTTTTTAATTGAATTTCATATACTTATTTAATACATTTCAAGTAAAAGAATTATTTAAAGTGAATTAAAATTATTATTTTTAATAAAATTTTTACATAATAAAATTCATTTATAATAAATGAAAATTATTTTTATTGAAATGAAATTAAACTCATCGTAGAAAATTTTAACGTGAAATCAATCTATAAATTTCCAGCCATCCACCGTTGCATAACACGCTATCCAAATTCTCCCATGCACTTTGTTCCCCTTGTGTATTGTTGGCCTTGCTGGACTTTTTTTTTTTTTTTAGCCATAGGCCTTGTTGGACCAAGTGAACCAACTGCCCACTGTAGATACAATCAAAAGGCCACATGTAAAAATATAACTAAACTTCTTAGAAGATATTTTTTAGATGATATTTTTCATCTAAAAATTATATATATATATATATATATATATATATATATATATATATATATATAAAGGAACAATAAGTGATTTTTGGACTTTAAATAAAAAAATATAATATTTAATATGATAATAATAAAAAATAACATTTTATTTAAAATTTAAAATTTATTTTTACTATACTTTCTATTTAATATTAAATAAATATAATATTTTTTTTTATTTTTAATATTTATAATTATATTTTTTTTAAATGTATTTTTCATCGAAACAATCTGTCTGGTTGGGATCTCTGATCCATTCATCCGATACTGAGGCAAGCCAGAAATGTTATCATCAGTTTGAGATTAGAAAATGAAATGATGGGCCAAGCCGGCTGTCTGATGGGGCTTTTATGGTTTTACAGAAGCCGTGAAACTATTCTATCTTAAAGTGTCACCATAGGGACCATATGCTTTTATGTCCACTTGTGCATAGTGATGTTGACCCTCCACCGACTTTACCCATTTTTTCTCATTAAAAATAATTGCTGCCTTTTCCCCAACCACTTCTTTCGCGGACTTCGTACTATATATCAACGAAGCTCAATTTCTTTCCGTCTTTCGTTTTTTTCTTTTTCCTTTCCTGCAAAGACAATAAAAAGTATGTAAATCTCCAAACAAAATCACAATTGGATAACACAATTAACGCAAACTTAATTGGAAAGATTATGAGAAATTAATCGTGAAATTAAACATCATCATAATCCGTACGTATTAATTAGTATTGAACTCCTAATATGTACTTTTATTCTATTTTTGGAAATTATTTAGAATTTGTAATATTTAATCTCATGCATGGCATGGATTTTGTCACTAACAGGATTATATGCAAAACAGATAAGCACGAACTCTTTTTTTTTAATTTTTTAATTAAAAATGGCTTTGAAAATAAAGTCTAACTAAATGCCCATAGGTATCAACAAGCAAAAAATAATAAATTAACACAAAAATATTTTTCTCAATTTTAACTAATTATATCATATTTCTTTTCGTCAAAAGTTAAAGGGAGCGCACACATATATTTTGCAAATTGATCTAAAATATATTCAAGGGTTAAGTTTATATAACCTCCTTAAATTATGAGTAAATTGGATTTTACTTTTTTAAATTATAAAAATTTAGATTTTATTCCTCAAAACTATATAAAATTAGATTTTATCTCCATCGTTACTAAGTTAATGAAATCTGTTAAAAAAATCGTCACTATCATATTGCATTTATTGGTGGTCAAAAACTACCGTTAAATTCCTTTTTTTAAAATTTTTTTTCATTTATTAGTAGTTATAAATCGTCGTTAAGTGATTAACGGTAATTTATAACTATCCCTAAGTATTAGAGAACCACCGCTAAGTGTTATAATAATTAACTTAATAATGATGGGGATAAAGTTCAAATTTTATATATTTTTAATAGGTAAAATTTAAATTTTCATAATTTAAGGGGATAAAATCTAAACACCTTATAGTTCAAAGAGATTATTTGCATTTTTCCTTATATTCAATACCATATCATTCATGGTTACTAACTCTAATGTTGGAGAGGCATGAAAAATTGATTTTCCCCCACTTTTAATTACATTGAACATCCAAATCCAATAAGAGCAATCATAAACAACCCTATATATGGCCTACCTTGTACATATAGGGCACATATATAACATTAATTATGTAAAATACATATAGTTATATAAAAATGATGTAAAAGTGTATTTTTTTATTATTAAATGAAATGCAAGATGAGTCCTTTGTAATCAAAGTATATAACTATATGTGAAATAGAAGAGAGATACTATTACAAATCTAGGTTTTCACAAAGCACAAATGCAATTAAAGGCAAATTGAATAACATCAATTAACTGCTTGCTAGCATATGATGGGATTTTTATCTCACAAAAGAAATATGCTAGTGATATTTTAAAGAAATTTCAGATGAAGAATTCAAAGCCTATTTCAATCCCATTTGAAGAAAAGCTGAAATTGATCAGGGGAGATAAAGGTAAAAGTGTGGATCTCACCCATTACAAAAGTTTAATTGGAAGTCTGAGATACTTAACAGTAACCAAACCAGATATAGTCTTTGGAGTTGGATTACTCAGCAGGTTCATGGAAGAGCCACATGTTTGTCATCTACAAGCAGCAAAAAGAATTCTTCATTCTATTAAAGGTATCCTAACTGATGAAATTTTTCATGATAGTACTAATGACATGAAACTTGTTGTATATACAGACAGTGATTGGGTTGGAGACATAGAAACTAGGAAAAGCACATAAGGATATGCATTTCATCTGGGCTCAGGCGTAATATCTTGGTCTTCGAAAAAATAACCCGTTGTTGCACTCTCTACAACTGAAGTTGAATATATAGCAGCAGCAAGTTGTGCTACACAAGCAATATGACTAAGAAGAATTCTTGAAGTATTATATCAGAAGTAGAATATTCCTATATAAATATTTTGTGACAATAAATCTACCATTGCACTTTACAAGAATTCATTCTTTCATGGGAGATCCAAACATATAGACATTTGGTTCCACAAAATTTGGAATTTGGTAGATGAGAAGGAAATATTAATTGATTATTGTTATACTGAAGAACAAATTGCAGACATTTTTACAAAGCGATTAAAGGTTGAACTATTTTACGAATTAAAAAGGATGCTTGGAATGACGAACTCCTATAAGCTTGGTTTAAGGAAGGTAATGTGAGAACATAAACCAAGCAGCACCGCTTAGGCTACTATGCTGCTTCACTGACTTAGCAAGTTGTCCCTGCTGTACGTGCTGTCCTAACCGACTACAGTATTTGCAAGATGTACTTGCTGCACTTCACTTAGCCAAACTATTGCCGCTTAGCCGTTTCACACCGTACAAGGACCAACTTCCAAGTTGTATTCATGCACATCACATTATAGGTTGGCTCCACCGATTAAGACATTTAATGAGGCGGTTTCTTTTGTAATATTTTATTTATAAACTTTGCCTATAAAAGGCCTTTGCTATATCGTGCAAAAACGTAAGAATGTGAGATATATACGTGTTAAAAGAGTATTCTGCCTCTCTATTTCTCTTCCCTTTAAGCCATAATTCTGCTACGTGAGTTTATGTTTAGTGTTGTCATGTCTATTTGATATCAAATTTTTTTTGAACAATTTCAATGCCAAGAAAATAAGACATCAAACCTAGATCTGTCATTTCAAAGCACTCATTATAGCCTCCTTAAATTCTAAAATCATCTTTAAATTATTTCTAATAAAAATTAAATCATCAACATAAAGGCACACAATGAGAATATCTCTAGGATCAATAAATTTGATATATAAAGTGTGCTCAAATGGACATCTTTGAAAATTATATTGAGAAAAATAGGAATCGATTCGCTTATACCATATTCTTGGTGCTTATTTTAATCCATATAAGGTTTTCTTCAATCTGTAGACTTTCTCTTCTTTTTCTTTGATCACATATTCTGCTGGTTGCTCAATATATACTTCTTCTTCCAACGTACCATTCAGAAAGGCAGACTTAACGTCCATTTGATATATTTTCCATTTATTTTGAGCTGAGAGTGAGATAATCATACGGATTATGTCTAATCTAGCAACATGAGCAAATACCTCAAAGTAATCAATACCTGGCTTTTATTTGTATCTTTTTGCAACCAATCTTTCTTTGAAGCAATCAATTTCACTATTCGGCTTGTATTTTATCTTCTATACCCACTTTACTCCAATTAACTTTTTATTTGTAGGTAAATCTGTTAGCTCCCATGTTTCATTTTTCTTTATTGCATGAATTTCTTCATCCATGGCTTTTCTTCAATACAAGTTGTTTGATGCTTTTTCAAAATTCATTGGTTCACAATCTACAAACAAAGCAAAATTGATAATATCTTCATTAGATGGATCATTATCATTAGTTATAATATAATCTTCTAATCTGGCTGGTAATTGACGATGTTTTAGAGATCGATTGGATGATTTTAGCTAAAGTGTTGGTTCTATCTGTTCATTTCCTCCTTCATAATTTTCAGAAATCACCACTGGTGCATTTTGGGCTTTTGAAGACCAGTCTTATATTCCTTCTTCATCAAATGTTATATCTCAGCTTATAATCACTTTCTTTGTTTTTGGATTATATAGTTTGTATGCCTTTGAATTCGTATTGTAACCAATGAAAATACATTTCTCACCTTTATCATTTAGTTTCTTTCTTAGCTAGTTTGGCACATGGGTAAATGCAATACATCTAAAAATTTTGAAATGACGTATTGAAGGTTTCCTTCCACTCCATGCTTCTTTAGGTGTTTTATCACGAACACTCTTTGTTGGACACCTATTCAAAATGTACACTGCATAAGCAATAGCTTTTGTCCAAAATTCTTTAGGCACTTGTTTACCTTTTAGCATGCATCTTACCATATCCATGATTGTTCTATTTTTCTTCTCAGCTATTCCATTTTGCTGAGGGGTGTATCTAGTGGTTAATTGATGTTCAATTCCATGCTATTCAAAGAAATCTGCATAAGCAAGATATTTTTAGCCTTTATCTGTTCTAAGAGCTTTAATCTTATAATTATTTTGTTTCTCCATAAATACTTTAAATGTCTTGAAGGTATCACAAGCATCTAATTTTTGTTTCAAGAAATATACCCAGGTCTTTCTATTAAAATCATCAATGAAAGTAATAAAATACTTGTTACTACCATGTGTTGGTACATCAATTATGCATAAATCTGAATGGACAATCTCTAGCAGCTTTTTTGCTTGCCAAGACTTTCCAATTAGAAATGGTTCCTTGTGCTTCTTTCCTAATTCATAAGTCTCACATACACCATTAGGAACATTTACAATGGGTAAACCAGAAGCAAACTCTTTCCTTGATAAATAATTCAATCTAGAAAAATGAAAATGTCCAAAATGCATGTGCCATAACCAATCATCATCAAATATCATAGAACTCAGGCAAGAAAATTTTTCATGTTGAATTTTCAATGGAAACAGTCTGTTTGGAGCCATTTTTACCTCGGTAATAAATCTTCCATTCTCGTCATACATTGTGTAATATTCCTGATAAATTTGTATGTCATAACCTTTCTCTGACAGTTATCCCATACTCAACAGATTATGATGAACTCCAAGAGCATAGAATACATCAGAGATAAAATTTTGAGAGCCATCTTTCAATCTAACAGAGACTTGACTTTTTCCTAAAATTGGAATATTTGTATCATTCCTAAATTTAACTGTTGATTTGATAGTTTCATTTAATGAAAAGAATAATTCCTTTTTCCTATACATATGGTTACTACAACCTGTATCTAAATACCATATATTTTGATCTTTTGTAACCAAAAATAAATTTTCTGGATTATCAAAACTCTTACCAATATCTTGGTATTGATTTGCTGTAATATGTGCTTGAGTGTTATAGTTGTTTTGAAATCTGAATCTACAATCTACAACTTTGTGTCCAAACTTGCCATAGTGAAAGCAATTAAAATTAGCTCTTTCTTGATAATTGTTACCTCTTCCTCTTTCTCAATTAGTGGGTTCAAAATTGTGTCCACCTTTTCCTTGGTTGGGTGGTCTAATAGTTGCCTCTTTCTTGATTAAAATTATTGCCATGTCCTTTTCCTCTGAAACTTCCGCCTCTGCCTCTAAAGTTTCTTCTTCCTCCATTATTGAAGTCACGATCTTTCCCTTCTCCATTTTGGCTTGACTCACCAACATTATTTAAATTCACTTAACTCTTTAAAGCCTTTTCTTTTGTCTTTTCTGTCTTTTCTAGAATTCTGTTCACATGATTTTCTATACTTCCCTGCAATTCTGCAATTGTCATTGTATCTGTATCATGTGACTCTATTATTGTAGTCACCACATGGTCATATTTGATTAGCATTGTACAAAGAATTTTTTCAACCACCTTATTCTCTAGTATATCTTTTCCATATATTCTCATTTTGTTGACAAGATTAGTAGCATGAGAAAAATATTGTTCAATACTTTCTGAATTAGACATTTCATACCTTTCATATTCTCTTCGTAAGGATTGTAATTTGGATTTTTGCCTCATCAACGCTTTTATATGACAGCTTCAAAATATCCCATGCTTTTGTGGTTGTTTTGACATTTGCTATTTTCCCAAATAATGAGTAATCAACTCCCTAATGAATTTGTGTCAGTGCCAATTGATCTCGCCTCTGGGCATTTGCATCAACTTCTTCTTAAATGTTTGGTTCAACAAGACTCTAAATATTGTGAGCCTTCAAGTGAGTGGACATCAAAATTTTTCAATAATTATAATCAAGTTTGCCATCTAATTTGGAACCAAACCAAATAATATTGTAACTATTTGCCATATCTCATTATTGGATAAACAAAAATTTCATAAAAATATTACAACTATGATAACACTTTTATTCCTCACATATTCTCAAAAAAAAAAAAAAAAAAAACACTGACTTGGCCCACTCTAATACCAATTTGATATCAAATAGATATGACAACATTAAACATAAACTCACGCAACAGAATTATCGTTTAAGAAGAGAAATAAAGAGGCCGAATACTCTTTCAATACATATGTATATCTCACATTCTTATGTTTTTGCATGATACAGCAAAGGCCTTTTATAGGCAAAGTTTATAAAATATTACAAAAGAAGCCGCCTCATTAAATGTTTCAATTGGTGGAGCCAGCCTGTAGCGTGATGGAAGTCGGTCCTTGTGCGGTGCGAAGTGGCTGAGCGGTGACAGCTTGCAAATACTGTAGTCGGTTGGTATAGCAGGTACAGCATAAACAACTTGTTGGTGAAATAGCGTAGCAGTCTAAGCGGTGCTGCTTGGTTTATGTTCTCACAGCATAGAGTCGAGCAAGTGCCCTAAGGATACAAAAGAAGATCCGCCTGCCATCAATGCCCTTCTGCTTTTTTCGCTCATATCTTTAACCTTCTTTCTCCCCTCATTCTCTGCCTCCATCACACATCTCACTGCCTTTTCTATCTCCTCAGCCCTCACAATGTTATCACTCTCACTCCTATAATCCAATTTCAACTCAACAGCCAATCCCAACTCTTTTACCATCTCAAAGGCATTGATTTGCTGTTCTGCATAAAGTGGCAATGTAACAATAGGCACGCCAAACCAAACACTCTCCAAGATTGAATTCCATCCACAGTGTGAAACAAATCCACTCACAGCCTTGTGTGCCAAAACTTCCACCTGTGGGGCCCACCCACAAATTATTAATCCTTTGCTCTTGGTCCTTTCTTGGAAGCCTTCTGGGAGTATATCACTAGGATGCTTTTGCTCTTGGGAAGCAATTCTCATGGACCAGAGGAACCTTTGGCCACTCTTTTCCAATCCAAGTGCAATCTCTCTCAACTGAGGCACATCAAAACGACCCCAGCTTCCAAAACACAGAAACACCACCGATGAATCCGGCTGATCATCCAGCCATTCCATGATCTTATCGTGTTCGGATGATGGGTCGGATCCTTGATTGTTCTGATGATTCTTGAAGTTAATCAAGGGTCCCACAGCGTAGAGAGGTGGGACATCATAAGCTGAAAATGAGCTAAAAGCATGTGGTTGCAATTCTTGAAAGGTATTTATTATAATACCCTTGGTTTCTTTGAATCTTCTGGCATGATTGACAAAGCAGATGTAACCTCCTTCCTTGTTGAAAGCAAAAGAAGGCACGCAACCGATAGGAACCGGGTTTTTGTAACCCGGAACGATGGTTTCCAGATCAGATTCTTCGAATTCTCTGGATACCTTATCATGCCAAACTGGGAGGTAAAGCATGAAGTCAAGAAAAGCTGCACCGCTGGTGAAGAACAAATAAGATGGCAGCCCTAGTTCACTGGCTACATCAATCATAGATGTGGAAAACAAATCAACTACAACTCCAGCTATCCGGGTTGACCCGGGTAATACCTGTTTGACTATAGCATCTTTGACAAAATCTCTGTGAGATGCGATGAAATCAGTTACGAATTTTTCGATAGACTTCGAAAATAGGTCAGATGGCGGCGGTTCTGCCTGCGGAAGTTCGATGAACCGTACGTTGGTTTCGGAGGGAATATTGATGGAGGAACCTGTTGCATGTTTCATAACAAGAACAGTGACTGAGAACCGGTCATCTCTTTCGAGCAAGAGGTTCACAAACTCAACTGTTGAATAGAGGTGGCCGATCCCTGGATGTGGGATGAAGATGAGCTCTACTTTCTTCATTGTGGTAGCCATTGGATAAGGGGTACTTCAGTTTCTTATCACTGAATAATATATAAGGGCTGTTTACCAGAATATTCCAATTTAGAAAAGCAAATTATCAATTACACCACTTCCAACAATGTTCCACTTTCAAAGACAAAAATGATTTTTTTTAAAAAACTTTGACTCCATTTACTTGTCGGTATGTTACGTACGGGATGACTGTTTCTTTTCTCATCTTGCCCCGCACATGGGGCAGATCTATTCAACGGAGCTTTGCAAAAGATATTTTTGACAGGTACATAGGATCACTCATCCTGTTTCTTTTACTTTTAAATGAATTAATTTATCTTTTTTTATATATACTCATTACTCAACCTCCTTATTATTTCATTTACATTTATATCTACTCTCTTGTCCTAGAAAAATTAGGAATAATAGTATATATTTTTTAAATAAAAAAGTTAGTCTAATTTGTCTCAAAATATACTTCTATCCGCAATATACCCATATATCTAACAATTAATTGAGTTAATGAAAGCAAGTCGAGTTCTAAAATATTTTAAATTTGAAAAAGAATTTTAAATTCAATTAATACGTTTCTATTAGAAGAGATTTACTTTCTATTACTTCCATCCCAAATAATTACTTTCATACCTAATAAAAAAAAAGTCCGGAAATACTTGGGTTAAAAAAAAAAGTTATATATATATGCTCACAACTTGCTGCCTTCCTATGTATCCCCCACGTCAATTTGGAAGGAAAGAGTTACACTAAATAATGGTTAAAATATTAAAATTTTCACACACACACATATATATATATATATATATATATATATATATATTATACACTAACATACCCACAGTGAGAGATATTACAAAATTTATATTTGTTATTATATAAAGATTTTTTATGACATTTTAATTATTTTTATAATATTCTAAATTTAAATCTTTTTATAGAGATATTGTCCAATGGCAAAGTCAAATACAATTTAGCGTTAACATGTGTCCCACTAAATTTCTAAAAATATTATGTATTAATATATATAAATTTAAAAATGCTCCCACTGAATTTGAAATTTTCCTTTTACTGAAATATTAAAATTCATATTAATTAATTCTTTAACTATTTTTTTATTAGATTCAATTAAATCTTTTTTAGCTCCTTTATATTTTTATAATCATAAAAAATACTAACTAAAATACCCAATATAATAAAGATAATTAAAATTATTGGATTCTAATAAAATTAATTGTGTGAATTTTTATTCTTTTTAAATAAAAATTGAGAAACCCTAATAATAAGATACCCTTAATTTTACATGTAGCTACAACAATTAAGAAAATACATTATTTTAATATATATCATAAAAGATCAAATAAAAATTATATAATAATTATAAAATTTAAAATTAAATCTAAAATAACTATGTGATATAATGATATTTTTTTAATTATAGCGAACACAACTTTATATGCATTATAATTTAAATTTATATATTAATTAAAATAATATATAATTATTTTTATTTTAACTATATATTTTGGTCCCCCATTGACGTCCGGATCTGACTTCGCCACTATTATTTCCTCTGCATAGCCAACACATAAACTACACCAATCAACAAAAGTCATATATATATATATATTTGCATTCATTAGGAAAAGAGAATATTAAAAAGAAACAAAAACCAAGAAGACATTTTTCCTCATACAGTGGCTCAGTATCAAAAACGAAAAGCGAGTAAAATTATAACAAAGCAAGAAGTGGACATCTGCGGACCAAAAAAATATAGGAAGTAGCGCGTTTAAAGATCCTGTCTGATGAATTTGAATAATTTAGTCAAGGCAATCATATGAACGCTGTAAATAAATTTGACACTCAATGTATTTAAAAGAAATATTACACCATCAAAAGTGAGATTTAAAATTTGGTCTCAAATCTTTATATTATATATTAATCGTAATATTTTTTTATCTTTTTTTATATTAAGTATTATTTTTATAACTTATTATATATTAATTTGTTGTTCTTCAATGAATAATATTATATTACGTTGAGTCATACTTATATAATCATTGTAAAGGACTGAATCTTTTATTTATATGTAACAATTTATATTAAATTGAGGAAGAAAATCTTAAATTCTTTCCCTCATTTATTATATTTTCATAATTTCTTTGATTTCTTTTCGTAATTTATTGATTTTTTCTAACTTTCATATATTTTCTTTCTTTTTGGAATAATCTTCCTAATTTATTTATTATATTTTCATAATCACTTTAATCTCTTTTTTTAATTTATTACATTTTTTAGGACTGAATTTCTCATTTATATTTTACATTAAATTGAGAAAAAACTCATAAATTTCTTTTCTTTATTTATTAGATTTTTATAATTTCATAATCTCTCTTTTTTTTAATTTACTAAGTTTTTTAATTTTCATGCATTGTTTTCCTTTCTAGAATAATCTTTTTAATTTCTTTCCCTTATATAGCATCGATTGTTTTGCATGAGTGCCAATTGATCAATAGTAATTAATTCATTTATTTTAATAAAAATTATGTCTTTTTCTTCGATTGATTTCCATTATATATATATATATATATATATATATATATATATATATATATATATATATGTCATTGTCGATTTTCTTTTCAAATGAGTATTGACATTTTTTTTACCTTATCTTTTTCCTATCGAGCAACCTTCTTTTACCTCACCTCTCTCTCATATCTCCCAATCCCAAATTCTAAAAACCTATGATCAATTCCAATTTCAATCATGCAAGTTATTCAATTTATAAGTAATATTGTTTTGTTATTAATAATAACCACCTATTGAATTATTGTGGTGCCATCTCAATAAATGATGGTTGTTAGTTTTGGTGATCCTTTCCAACACTTCACTTTATTGTAGTTGTTAATAAGTGAAAATTAAGCTCTTCGAAAATAGTTTTCTATTTATTTGATTTTCTTCTACTAATATCATTTTTTTTCTTTGATTCCTTATTGTATATTGGAGAATTTTTTCAATAATACATATAAAGTTTACTTTCCAATTCAATTATGTCAAAATACAATATATGATAATATTAAAAATTTTAATATTATGATAAAATTAGAAATTATTCTATTTAGAAGCATCATACCTGCAATGTTTTGCTTAGAATAATTATATGAGTAAGAATGAATTTAGGCAATGAGTTTAGATAATGATATTCTCTAAGTAGAGAAGCAAGCAAAGAAGAATTCTATTCTACCAAACAACTTTTTTAAACTCATAAGTCTCTTCTTCTTTCTTGCAAGTTTTTTTAATTTGTATCAATTTTTTATATAAAGTAAATTTAGTATGTGTCATTTGCTTTATTGTGTAAAATAAATTATTTTTTTTATAATTCTAAATGTGGCATAAGACTAATGTACATTTATCTTTTCATTATAGGTTGATAAGATGAAAGAGTTTTATATGTTTTGCATTAAGAAGGTATGTAATGCAATTTTTTTTATCAAAGATTGTAATATATATGCCTTTGAAATTCTATCAAAGGTTGATGAACATTTATCTTTCTATTGTAGGTTGAATTTTAATTTTTAGCGGTATTTAATATATATACATTTGTATTACAGGATGTAACTTTTAAAAAGACTAATATATTTGATCAAATAGATATTTTTTATTTGAAAAATATGTGGAAAGATTATTTAGTAAATTAAATAATATTTTTTTAATTATCTATCATGATTTGCATTTATATATAATTAAGGATTACATTCTATTTCATATAAATAAATGTTTCTTCCTTTTTATATGATAATATTATGTTATTCTTCTATATTTGATTTGTTTTAATATTTAAATGTATATGCATCCTTCTAATTGTGGTAATGATCACTATTAATATAATATTACAATAATATAGTAGTTTCAATCAATTAGCAATGAGTTAAAAAAATTATAATACATCCTTTTCTTAGTTTAAATATAATTATGTTAATTTTATAGTTATCTAATTGATATAAACATGATAACATATTTTATATTAATCATTTAAATACTTTATAATTGAAAATTTATATTATAAAGTATTATTAATTAAAATTAATTAAACTCATGGATCACACGGGTTATATGCTAATTTTTTATATTTATTAAATTGAGCTTTGTTATCATCCTATATTCAATTAGTAACCTTTGATTGACATTTGTAACCTAATTTTAAATCTCATTTTTTATACATATGGCATTAGTATTGTAAAAAATAGATCACAAAAATGTTAATAAAAAAAGTTAATAATTTAAAATTTTATACAGAACATGTTATCGATAAATAAATTTTTATTTTGTAAATTATTTTAAAAAATTTTAATTACTATTATGATACAATTTATTTTCTAATTATGACCTTTCAACTCACAACTTGGGGAGTGGGAATAGGGATGAAACTAAAAACTTTTATGTGAATGTTAATAAGGAACCAAATAGGAAAATTAAGTTCATATTAGGTTTGAAATTGTTTTTATAAACAATGTAAGTTGGATTATTGAACTTATCATTTTATTATTAAAATTCAACTTAATTAGGTTCATATGTATTTTTGGCCAATTAATTAAAGTCCGCAAAAATCTTATTAGGCCATCACTCTTCCTACATTAAGCCCAAATCATTTTTCATAAGTTATATTTTTGCATATACTAATACATTTTCATCCATTTGGTTGATTTGAATTATGACAATCTTAGAAGCTGAGAAATTACTATTTCATCTTAAAAGCTTGGCTATATTTTTCTTAAATTTAATAAGCATTATCATCTTTTAATAAAACCATTGGTTATTATCCTATTTAAACAATCTTTATCCAATGGTAAATCAAAAAAATAAGGAGGACAAATGAATTTAATATTGATTGCCAATATGTAACTTCTAACTAATTATTAATATAATAAGATTTTTTGTTGGAATGAAAAAATTCGGTGGCACTTTGCTTTTAGAAAGAAATTTGAATTACCTTATTATTGTTTACAAATTTATCATTTAGTAAAAATTTAAAACTTCTTATCTAAGCAAAAGAGTAAATAGCTTGCTTTTTTCAAAAAAATGTAGAGGAGAGAGAAAAATATGGTTGAGTTGAATTTTGCTTTGCACACTCATTAAGACAAGCTTATGAGAAAAGGCAAAACAACTTAGGGAGTAAGAATACTTTGAAATCAAGTAGTGTTAAGTGAATGTTATAAAATGTTCTTGTAAGATTGTGAGTAATCTTTCCTTGTATGTGAAAATTTAGAGATTAAGAGAAAGAAGGGGGTTTCTTAGGAAAATCTAGATAACTTTTATTGAGCTTAAGGATTAAGCTTGGAAAAAGGTTCTTGTGATAAGAACAAGTGTGATTGATATAAAATAAGTGAAAAGTTGTAAGGATAAGTCGCGTTACTTATTCACAACTAGTGAAATACCTCAAATGATACTTAGTAACTTAAGAAGAGAGAAGTAAACTCAAAAAACATTCCTTTTGTACCATTGAACCCCTATAAAAGTCCTTTATGTTACTTTATCATTTTTACTCTTTCATACTTTCAAGTTTTAATTTTTTAAGCACTTTGAATCTTGTACATTTTCAAGAACTTGATTTAAATTACATAGTATAATTTGAGTTTTGTAAAAATATAAATGTATTTTCTGACATAAAATATTCATGACATTTTGAAGAATTTCTAAAAAATTAATTTTATGTATCACTATAAAAAGAATTTAAAAGCTAATTCACCTCATATTAATCTATTTTCTCTATTGATTGGTATTCGAGCTTGGTTTCACTTTTTTTAAGTTTGGTAATCTTATGAGTAAATATCTTATAAGAAATAAAGCTTCTTGGTCACAATCATGGTCTAGAAAGATATTTAGCCATTAGACGACCACTCTTTAATGGCTTAAATTATGATTATTGAAAATTTAGAATGATGATTCTCATCAAATATGCCAATATCAACTTGTGAAACATCATTAAAGAAGGACATGAAGAATCTACAAAATGTGAAAGAGGAAGAATGACTCATAAACTAAAAGGTAATTAGACTGAAGATGACTATAAGAAGAAAGCAGTCCATGAAAAAGTAATGAATGCCATCATTTATGCCATAATACTTGAAGAATTCAAGAAAATTTCAAAGTGTACCATGGCTAAAGCTATGTGGGATAAGTTAGAAGCTACTTATGAAGACACAAATCTAGTGAAAGAAGCTAGAACAAATATGCTTTTACATGAATATAAAATATTTAGAATGAAAGAAAAATGAGAAAGTAAAGACTATGTTTAGAAGGCTCTTAGCCATTGTTAATGATTTTCATGCTCTAGGAAGAATTATTACTAATAGAGAACTAGACATAAAATATTTTGGAACTCTTCAAAAAAATGGCAATCTAAAGTAGATGCCATATGTGAAGGAAACAATCTTTTAACTCTTATTTATCATGAACTAAGAGGTAGACTTTTAGCATATGGAAAAACATATTTAAGAGATGATCATAAAAAAGAAAAAAAGGAAAACAATAACTTTTAAAACATCCTTAAAAGATGAAGATGAAGAAGAGGATGGTCTTGATCAAGAGAAAAAAATCAAGATGATGAAATCATTACTATAGAATTGCTAATATATGTTAGTAGATAAATATCAATCACAATTATCATTGGCATCTATTTTGATGTGGTGGTATTTCTAAAATTATATATAAACTCAAAATGATTAATAAAAAATATAAT
Source organism: Sindora glabra (assembly GCA_020226215.1). NCBI lineage: Eukaryota > Viridiplantae > Streptophyta > Magnoliopsida > Fabales > Fabaceae > Sindora > Sindora glabra. The sequence goes on along the minus strand of CM035235.1, from coordinate 32,935,346 downwards.
CTACTTCTATTTTAATGTAGTGACATTTTTTAAAATAATGAGAAACTTATTGTGTTGATTTTAAACTTAATTAATGTCTAAAGATAAGCTTTTGTGCTATTCTAGGAAGGTATAAAGACATAGAACATCAATTTTTTATATAACCATCATCCAAAAGGTAATTGAAACATCATTATGGAAAACTTAAAAATTTTATGCATCAATTTTAGACCTAGCTGATGTCTAACGGTATGGCATGAATAACTAACATCCATTATTTTTTATATTACTTATAAATTTTGCTCTCATTCTATTTTATTTTTAGGTTGTATACAAGGACAACACACTTATTGTTACAACTAATCTAGAAATACTTTGGATCTTGTGGAAGTAAGACATTAAACCATGGATATTTTCTACAAATAAATAGTTAAGGTAGAAGATAATCATGTTTAAATGGGATGCTTATGCTCAGCTCCTATAAGATTTAAAATATTTTTAAATGTGCAATACGATGGGTGTGTTGTCCTTATATTCTATCTGGTACTATAAAGCAAGGAGTGGATTGCTAATGTTCACTCAATTTTATGAAGCACTTCAACTTAAGGTAGACATAATAACTTTCTTTAATACAAGATAATTTTTCATAAGAATTTTAATTTTAAGTTTAAGGTTTATTTAGACACATAATGGTAATGCTATAAACATGTATTGATGATTAAGTATAATTTTTATTTTTTTTCATAGAATGCATATAGATGTAATGATTTAAAAAGAAATAAAATGTTAGAATAAATTTGTAGAATTGTTTATCTCTTTTCTTATATAATTTTAGTAATAAATTTTTCAATGGCAAGGAACTTTTACTATAAATATGTATTTTCAGCATTTAGTTTATAAAATGTACCAAGTAGAAAGATATCAAAACATAAATAACTTATTATATAAATTTACAATTTGATTATAGATTAAGACATTATTTGTTAACAAAATTGATGTTTAATATGTATTTTGAAAATCTAAGATGTTTATTTTATAAATATCTCTCACCAAAAGTTATTCCATAAGTTTAAAGGCATTTCAAAAGTCCTACTATAGGAAGTTTACATGTTAGTTTTATATGTAACCAAAGTCTAATGGTATAACAACCACTAATTTTCTTAGAATAAAGCATGATTAATATGTTGATTTTGCTAGAATAACTAATGATACTACCTATAAATTTCATTTTGACTCCTCATTTAGGACATCTCTATGATACATTTACCTTTTATTATTTAATTCCAAGGTTTAGGTTGAAGAATGGAATGGTTTACGCATTCTTGCAACATATTTTGAAGTGTTGCTAGTTTATTTCAATCATACTATTCATTCTTTGATGTCAAAGAATGGATAGGATGGTTAAAGGTGGGCTGATAGCTTGTTAAAATGTGCTATAAGAATTGCTGTGCTATTTTCCAATTTTGTTGAAACATTAGACTTAGTAATGGAGGCTAATATATTATAAATATCTTTAAAATGTTTATTGAATGCCTATCAATGTGCAACAAAATAAAGCTTGGTACTATTAGATTTTCTATTATATACCATGAATTCAATAATAAAATAAGATATAAATGGTTTAGTCTAATATTAAAGTGATTGTATAGTTTGGATCCAATGGTAATTTAACCCAATAGCATATTAATGAATGGTTCTCAATGATAGGTTAACTCATCAATTGCTACAATATAAATAAGAATCACTACTCTTAAATTCAAAGATTGATTTTGATTACTCTTTCTCGATGTCAAAAAATCTTCTCAAATTGAATACTTATCTAGGGTTGATAAGAGTGGTGAACCTTTATTGGTGTTTATAATTAAGATTGATCATGAGTATTGGTGTTTATGATTAAGATTGATCGTGAGTAGCTTATGACCTACAAGAGATATATATCCATCATTCATAGCAAATGGATTCATTAAGTAATTGTTATTTACTTTGTCTACATATAATATTATATTTTCACTTAATTCAATTAGGATTATTATTATTATAAAATTTTAATTTTAACAATTAGTATTAGAGCCAATGAATTGTAGATATTACTATATGGATTTAGGAATCAAATTTTATCTTTTGAATAATATTATATTTTATGATGAAGTGACTTGAATGAAAATTGCTATGAATTTTAAAATTATTTCATAGTGCTCATACTATTTATTTTGTGCTTATATATATTATTTTTATTCCTTATGAATGTTACACAAATTGTATATGAGGAAAATTTCTTATAAATGTTTCATCCATATTTAGCTTTTGTATGTGCTTTTATGGATGAATTTGTTTGGGTGGGAAATATTATAATTTATACTTAAATATGTGTGTTATTTGAAATTCATGATGTAATCATATATGTATGTGTGTTTTTAGTTAAATTTTTAGATTTGTCAGTATGTATGTATGTATGTATGTACAGTTGTTATCTAATATATATATAATTTCTAGAAAAACACGTATGAAATTTCTAGAAAAATTGCAACAAATAGAAAAAAAACTAGAACTCCAGAACCATTTTTCGAAATGGATAGTACCATTTTTGTAAATTTGTTTTGATGGAAGTGCATCATAAAGATTGCTTATGCATGTTTGGATTTTGTTTAAAAATTTTCAATTTATTTATAACAAGTTTTTCGATGGTGTTTGAACAAAAAAAACATTTTTTTGGCAATTTTCAATTATTCTTACAATCATGGAAATTTTTTAAAACTTTTACAATCAATTTAGAAGTAATTTTTGGTTTTGGTGTTTTATAATTTAAGAAAAAATATATTCTGACATTTATAGGTTTTAAATTCAAGTTTTAAAGAGAAAAGACATTAAAACTCTATCATCATATTTCTAGAAATTTTTTAAACATGAAAATTTTATTTAAGTGAATTTTTTCTAGAAAATTTTAGCATTAAATGCATTAAAGGATGATTATGTGTAAAAAAATATATTGAAAAATGTGAAAAAATGGGTTTTTGCTACTAGATCGTGTTAGGTTTGTAATTAGGTTGCTTGACTTGAATATTATTTTTTGGCGGCACCTATGTGTAATATTGATATCATAATTTTTAGGCATTTTTTAAATTTTTTTAAAATTAAAAATATTTTAATTATTTTTTTCTTATTTAATTTGAATAATCAATTAATATTATTTTAGGCTAAAAATTTTACTGTAATATTTTCATATTTTAGGCTTCCATACATTTTTTTGTGAAATCTTTGGACATTATTGAGTTTATTAATTATTTTTCTTTATATATATATATGTGTATAGGAAAATAATTGTAGGAAATTATTTGAGCTTATGTTATACTATCAAATTTTGTGTAATTATAAGCCTATTTATTATAGGTCCAATTACATAAAATTCTATTTATTTTAATAAAATAATAGTTAAACTGAGGAAAGTATTATATTAGTAATATTGTAATACTTTATTAGTATAATATTATTAATGTGATTTATTAATAATAATATAAATGTAGGAATAAATATTTTGTTTCTAAAATTTTTATCACTTTATTGGTGTTAAAATTTTAGGCATATGATATTTAGTCTTTATATTATGTTATAAAGTCATTAATGCCCTATTAGTATTAGGCCTTATAGTATAATATTGAGTTTTATTACATAATTTATTGAGAAATTTTTTTAACATGATTAAGGTTAAACATGCATTAATATTTTCTTTTTTAGCTTCTTCACCTATACAATTAAATGTAATAAAGATACTTAATGTAACAAATCATAAGGATTGAGTTGAATCATTGAAGTTATATATCACAGTCTTTAACCTTGATTTGGTGATTAAAGAAAGAAAATCTCATATCAATGCTGAGTCTATGGTAGACCGAAGCAATCATCATGAAAAGTGGACCTATTCTAATAGATTATGTTCAATAGTAATGAAATACACAATAGATAAGATAATAAGAGAAAGCATTCTTGAAACAACAAATGTGAAAGAGTTCTTAGATTTTATAGTTGAAAAGTATAAGATATTTGTTAAGGTTGAAAAGGGAAGGTATCTTTTATTACTCAAGAAATTAGTATATGATAGTATCAATAAGATGAGAGAGCACATTCTAAGATTAGTTAACTATTACAACAAGTTAATCTACGAGAAAGTTATTTAACTTGGCTCATTCTTTCATCTCAATTTGACATTTTAAAAATATTTTATAATATTCAAAAAATCAAAATAGACCATTAATGAGCTTATTTCAATAATTACATAGGTTGAGGAAGAGATAAGGAAGGGTAAAGCTCAAGTAGTTAATTATACCTTGCATGGCATAGATTCTAATCATGGTGGAAGTTTAATTAGAAAGACAACAAGGGCTACTATAACCATGAAAAAAAGAAGGGTGAGAATGGTAAATCTAGTAGACAATGACACTATAAATCGAATAAGGCCCAAGTCAAGGTTAATTGCAAGTTTTGCAAGAAGTATGGGTACAAGAAAATAGACTATTTTAAATACAAAAAATAAGTTAAGAAGAAAAAGAAAGATACCAATCTAGCTATAATTTGTTTTAAGTTGAACATTGTTGATAAGCTATGAAACTTTTGGTGGTTAGATATTGGTATGATTATTTATGTAACCAATTATTTTTATGCACTAATAAATTTAAAGAAGCCAAGTGAAGGATAGCTGATAGACTCGGAAATGGAGACAGAGTTGAAATGGAGTAACATAAGATTAGTGAAGTTGAAGTTGAAGATTTGATATAAGCTTTTATTAAATAATATAGTTTATGTACCTTCTATAAAAAGGATTTAATTTTTGTTATTGCTTTAGATTCTGTTGGATGCTTTTATTATCTTAGAAATGGAAAAGTTAAATTATTTTATAAATTCTCTGTTGTAGGTACTAGTTTTGTGTGTGATGGTTTATATCAAGCGGATTTAGATCTTAATTTTGTGAACTTAATAAACCTTGCTATTAGTAAGAAAAGATATTGAATTGATGAAAGATCTTCAATGTTATGGTATAAATATTTAGGGTATATTTTTGAAGAAAGATTCAAAGACTTGTAAAGGGAGAAGTACTTCATAATCTGGACTTCTTAGATTTTGAAACTTATGTGGATTATATTAAGTGAAAACTTTTGACTAAAGCTAAAAATGGTAAGGAAAGTAGAAAGGAGAATGTTTTAAAACTAATTCATACTAAAATTATTGGGGCTATAACACCTAGTGCTATAAAAAGTTACAAGTACTTTATCACATTTATTGATAATTACTTCATATTTAGTTAGGTAGAGCTGCTTGGTGAGAAATTAAAATCACTAGAAGTTTTTAAGTCATTTAAGATAGTAGTTGAACTAAAATTGGAGAAATAGATAAAATATGTTAATTTTGATAGAGATGGTGAGTATTATGATTGGTACAATGAAACAAAAAGAAACCCTGGTCCTTTTGTGAGATACCTATAAGATTATGGAATTTAAGCAAGTTACCCCATGCCTAGAACATTGGAACAAAATAGAATTAAAGAAAAGGGAAATAGGACTCTTATGGATATGGTAAGATGAATGTTAGCCCATACTTTGCTGCTAGAATTCTTATGAGGTGATATGTTGAGAATAGTGGCATACATTTTAAATTAGGTTTCTAGTAAGTTAGTGCTTAAGATCCTTTATGAATTGTTGTATGGTAAGAAACCTAGTTTAAGGGATTTTTAAGTTTAGGGTTACAAAGCTAAAGTAAAGCCATACATTCCATCCATAAGAAAACTTAATTTGAAGGCTATTAGTAGATGTTTTATTAGGTTCTATAATGACTTGAAGGGAAGTAAATTTTACTATCCAACTCATATAATAAAAGCAATTGAGTTTAATCAAGTTATCTTTTTTGAGAATGAGTTGAATAGTAAGAGTCGAATATCACATATTATAGATTTGACTAAAGACAAAATAATTGTTCCACTAGCATTACCATTGGGAGAGGAATTTTTTGTTATTCCACTAGTTAATCTAGTACATCCAATATCAAAAGATAGTGAACTAGATAAAATAAGTGAAGAAATTTCGTTGAAGATATCTCATAAAGTTTGCAGATTAACAATTCCCAATGATTATCTTGCATATATGTAGAGCATGAATATGAGATTAATGATGATATTAATTCTATAACCTTTTCTTAACCATTATCTAGCTAAAAGAGTTCAATTAGATGAGTGCTATGAAGGATGAGTTGGTTTCAATGCATAAGAATTAAATATGAGATTTAGTAAAGTTTCTTGTAAGTTGTAAGTTAATTGGATGAAAAATGATCTTTAAGACCAATAGGGATTCTCAAGGTGAAGTTGAAAAGTACAAAGCTAGATTTGTAGCTAAAGGCTACACCTAAAAGGAAGATATAGACTATAAGAAAACTTTTTTCCCAGTTTTAATTAAAGACTCATTCTAAGTTATTATGGCTTTAGTGGCTCATTTTGATTTAAAGCTACAATAGGTGGATATAAGACATCCTTCCTAAATGGTGATATATCAAAGATTGTTTATATGAATTAGTCAGATGGTTTTTAAGAGAAGGGAAAAGAGCATTTTATGGATCAGTGTAACATCTCAAATTAAATTTTATAAATTTCAATGCTTATGAGGATTTATTTTATTTTAAATAAATTCTTAAAATGATAAAATGATACTAATAATAATTAAAATCAATTTATTTTTATATGGCCATTATTGACTTAAGGCTTATTTAGGATTTATGGGATAATTTGCTTATATTTTATTTTTAAAAATTGTAAAAGTTTAAAATAAGCATTTTTAGGAATTTTAAATTTATATATTAAAGGAATATTGGAAATAATAGAGTTGAGATTTTAGATAAAATTAGTTTTATAAAAATGAGTTGCTAAAATAAATTGATGGTTAGGATGGATTTGAGTTTAAAATGAAGGGCTAGGATTGATTGTATTAAAAGATAACGATCAAGGTCAAAATGGATTATGGGCATATTACGCATCGTAAAACATGGAAGCAAAACCCATAACTTCTTTTTTTAATATTTCCTCTTTCTTTATTTTATTTTAACTACTTTTCTCTTTCCTTTTTATTTCCATTTTCGGTATTATCCCTTTCTCTCTAATTCGGTCTCTCTATCTCCCCATAGCTTTCTCTCTCTCTTCATATTGCCTCTCCTTTCTCTCATCTATAGCTCCAATTAGCCACCTTGTGCTATTGCTAAAGGTCACTCCCTATTATACATCTCCTTGCTAGAAGCTTGCTAATGTAGCAACAGGATCAAGGCGAACCAATAATGTTCAAGCAGGGATTTTTTGACCATCTCACTTCTAACACTGTTTAATGAAGTCATCACCAAGCATTATAGTTTCTTTTTCCACTAACTGTTGCTCTATTGTCACAAGTTTCACTAGCAACAGTGTTAGAAAGCTCCTTTAAGTTGTGGCTAGAAATAGACATCGTGCAGGAGCAATTGGCCGTTCTCTTGTTACCATTTGATAAGTCCTCATTGTCGGTGAGCTTTGGCCATGCACTTTAGATGAAGGTGAACATATCTATATCATAAAATTTTAATATTTACAAGGATTTGATGCTTGATCCAAGAATCCACTTTTATACATATTTGATATATATGATAAAGCATAAGAAAAATATAATTTTTTATGTTATAAAATGCCAAAATAGAATGATTAAAATATAAATGAAATATTTTATTATAATTTTATGATAAATTTATACAATTGTGAGTAAATTTAAATATATCATAATGGTTTCGGAGTAAAAGTTTTATGATACAAATTGCTAAAAATACTATGATTAATATAATTGTGTAGTGTTATAATTTATATTTTGAAAGATTTCAACTTGAGTTGAGCAAACTTATTTTATGCATATTATGGATTCTTAGTATGTTTCAGAAAAATCATGATTTTATGCTATAGGATGTCAAAATATCATATTTGTGGTATTTTTAAAATATTACACTTTATGATATCGAATAATTTGGAATTAATATGGAAAAACCATTCCTGCGTAATTAGGATAAATGATAATAGATTAGAAAGATATTATTTTTATGCCATAAAGAGTTTAAATGATGAGAGTAGAATTATAGTAGAGTAGTATATGATAAAATTTTCAATAATGGTTATATATTCTAGAAAGCCCATGATGCGATTAATTCTAAATACATCATGGTAGCTTTTAAATATAAGATTTTGTGTTATAGCTTGCTAAGATGATGAGACTTGAGTAATTCTAGAGTATTCTTATGGTATAAAATTTTAATATCTTAACTATTTCATGCATAGTTTAGAAAGATTCTAACTTAGGCCTGAAAAAGTAAAAATCTTATATTCTAGAATGTTGACTTATCATGATTTAGTCATGGAATTGTAATATTTAGAAAATGAATTAAGTAATGTCCTTATGCTTATTACCAACCATTATAAATAGTGAATAGAAAGAAAGTAAGAGAAGTTATAGATGATCAGAAGCTTTTTGAAACAAATGGATAGCCTTACCAGGTGAGTATATATCTCACCATAGATTTTTATCTTAGTAAAAGATGACTTAAATGTTGTGGATTATATTTTTTTTTCTCATTGATAATATAGATTTTATATTTATATATATATATATTTATACTCATATGTAAGCTTAATTCTGTGGTATAAGTACGATTAGTTATTTAAAGGAATATAAATTAATCAAAGTGCGCAAGGGAAGCATGGTAGTGGTGTTTCTACCTAATGATGAATTATGATCAATTTTCTATTATATCTATAGGTTATGGTCATGTGGGTAAACATGATGGCATTATTATATATATATGTACTGCGATATGCTTGATATTACTCCATCATGAATTAGTTATCTTGCATTACAAGTTTTACAAATAATTATGATATGAGAGTTAAGCTTTCATGTGCATTTTATTTATGAATCTTACCAATAGTGGCATTGGAAACTATGAATGGTGATAGAGCAATGATATGAAAGTCAAACAAAAAATTCTTGACAAATAGTTATGAAAAATATAAGATTGATTTAAGAATCGAATAGAAATTCCTAATAAATAGTTGCGAAGAGTATAAGAATGATGTGAAATTTAGATGAAAAAATTCTTAACAAATAGTTGTGAATAATATAAGATTGATCTAAGAGTTGAATAGGAAACTCTTAATAAAAAGTTAAGAAAAATATAGTATTGACCTACAGGTCAAAAAGTGGCTACATGTATGTTTACCACAACTAGATGTATGACATGATGTGATATTAAAAATTATCTGTGACTAGATATTACTGTTGTTGTGATTGAAATAATTTATTTATGTTTAAGCCTTAAAGATTATTTGTGATTATGATGTCCACTTAGAATAGTTAGTATGTGATATGATAATGATGTTATGTATTGACAAAGAGTTAAGATTTATATGAATTATGATATGAGATATAGAGTTTAAATCATGTGCATGTGAACTCCCATTTTGAGGCATGATTTCATATATTTCAGAAATTTAAAAAATAGGTTTGCTAATGTTTTCTAATTTAATATATGATTAACTTATGATTATTATATATAAAATTAATAACCTGTAAGATAGCGGTTGATATATGCTCACTAAGTTCTTATAACTCACTTTTTCTTATTTCCAATGTTTTTAGGTTAAGGTTTGAGCTTTGCAGTGTTTATGGAGAATCAAGACTATTTTGTTAAAAAAAATTGATAGTTAGAATCAAGATTAAGGATAGAGATTTATTGATTCATGTGATGTGTTAAATTATTTATCTATGTATAAATTTGAAACTATATTATACTATATGTATGTAAGATGTTGTCATATCTAGGAAAATATACAAGTTTCATGGTTTAGGGCGTATAACCCTTATGAAGTATCTAAAAATAAGGGAAACTTTATTCATTTTTCCATAAAATTTAAAATGAATCTTGAGTCCCCTTATAAATATTGAGATTTTTGTAGAATAAATTAGAGTGAATAGTATTAAAGCTTATAAAACAATTTTTAAGATCCACACCGATCATAATTAGGATTGAGTTGTGACGGTCAGCTTAAAAAGTCCATATATTTCTTAAAACAAAATTCTAGATAGTGATACCTTAAGTTTAATAAGGTAGTAACTTCTCTTAAGTTCAAAAAGAATGCAATAGACTAGTGTATTTATATGTTGATGAGTATGGGTAGTTTTTTTATTCTAGCACTATACTTGGATGATATTTTCCTTGCAAGAAATGAAGTGAACATATTAATTAAGACAAAATAAATGTTATCTAAATATTTTTATATGAAAGATCTTGGAAATGCCTCTTATGTTTTGGAGATACAGATTCATTGTGACAGATCTTGTGGCTTGCTTGGTTTATCTCAATAAACATATATTGAAAAAGTACTAAAGTGATTCAACATGATCCAAAGTTTCCACACCTACTTCAATAGGAAAAATTTACTTTAAGTCCCAGTGTTCTTAAAATGATGATAAAATAGAAAAAATAAAAAATGTTCCGTATATGTCAATTTTCGGTAGCTTGATGTATGCTCTAGCATGACATATCCTTATATAGCTTATGCTATTGGTGTACTAGGGAGATACTTAAGTAACCCTAATCAGAAACATTGGACTATTGCAAAGAGAGTCATAAGATACTTCTAGGATATAAAAGATTACATGTTAAACTACAGGAGATTCAAAGATCTCATAATTACAAGCTATTTAGATTCAGATTTTGCTATAATCATAAATAAATATTTAGATATATCTTTATGATAGCAGAAATAGTTGTGTCATGGAAAAATGTTAAGTAGTCTTTAATAGCAACCCCCACTATCGAAGCAGAGTATCTTACGTGTAATAAAGCCACTCAGAGGAGATCTCATAATTACAAGCTACTCGGATTCATATTTTGCTATAATCACAAATCAATATTTAGATACATCTTTATGATAGCAAAAAGAATTGTGTCATGAAAAAATATTAGTAGTCCTTAATAGCAACTTTCACTATCGAAGTAGAATATGTCACGTGTTATAAAGCCACTTGCATTGTCATATAATTAAGGAATTTTATAGCTAGTTTCGAGATTATTGAGAGCATCTCTCGACCCTTGACTCTCTATTGTGATAATACTACTATTATAAACTTCTCTCATAATAATAAAAGTTTTACTTATCCAAAGCATTTTGATATAAATTACCATTTTATGCAAAAGAAGATACACAAGTATATCACATGTATTGAAAATATTTCTATGGATTGCATGCTCATGAATCCACTAACCAAAGGCTTAGTGGTAGGAATATATCATGATCATGTAATTAATATGAGATTAGCTGAGTTTTTTAATGTTTTAGGTTAGTAGAAGTACTATGATGTAAATTATTTTCTCATGATGTATCTAAATGAAATATTTATATTTTGTCATATATTGTTCATATTTTTGTTATGGCATATTTGTAGAAATGCTTAAACCCTATTTCGATATTATATAGAGAATTATAATTCTTATTTAGCATCTTGAGCAGATGCTTTTAACCTAATGCGTAAAGACTTACATATATTGTCATAATTTATTATATAAATCTTATTAAGCATAATCTTGTTATATATATCCATATCAAATATTATATATAGTCAATGAGGTATAAGTGTACAATATATATTTCATCAATATTCTTATTGGATATTTGTTTTATGTCATTGCACATTTATGATCTTAATCTAGATCAATGAATGTAAAGATATCATAATTTTTTTTACATCTTATTAAAATAGCCATTATTATTGAATTATACAGTCCAAGTATTGTTAAATTTTCTACTTGGACTTATTAATTCAATAATAAAATAAGATATAAAAAGTTTGACCTAATATTAAAGTAACTATATAGTTTAGGTTCAATGGTAATCTAACCTAATAGCATAGTAATTGGTGGTTCTTAGCAATAGATTAACCCATTAATTATTATAATATAATTAAGGATTGCTATTCCTAAAATATAAGATTGATTTTAATTATTCCCCATCAATGTCAAAAAAGTCTCACCAAATTGAATACTTATATAAGGTTAATAGGAATAACGAACCCTTATTGGAGCCTATGATTGAGATTGATAGTAAATAGTTCGTGACTTATAAGAGATTCATATCCATCATTTATAACAAATGGATTTATTAGGTAATTACTATTTATTTTTATCTACATATGATATTGTTGGTGTGTGTCCTAGAACCAATCATATAAGATGATTAGAGTTATACACAATGTATTATATTTTATTTTAGGCAATTTAATTATTATTTTTATTTTTATTATTATTATGTGCAATTTATAACTTAATATAATAATTATCCTTGGAATAGCTTTGCTATTCCTAAAATGCCCCTAGTCAAGTATTATTACGAAAAGGATAGTAATAATACATCGAGACTAGCATGTATAGTGACTAATGATTACGAATAATGGATATGTGATATCAAGTCAATACATAAGTACATTGCTAGTGAACAATGTACTGGACTGACTCACTATGAGAATATTGAATGGATAAACGTGTCATAAGTTATTCTCATATGATCACAAATACACATAAACCTTTGACCTGAAATCACTACGATTTTCTACATAAGGAATTACTCACTTTAATATTATCCTATGTCACCTTTAATCAAGATGACGAATAGGGCATTGATTAGGTGTGTCATAAATTATGCAGAGGGAAGTGAGTGATGTAAATGGAATTTTGTTACTCTTGTATAAAAGAGAAATATCCTTGGGCCCCTTGATTGAGTGAGACTTAGAAATGCATGGCCATGCTCAGTTGAATTAATATATGATATTAATTATTTATTAAGTCTACTCAGTATCAAGAAATATAAATTGAACATTGACGAGGATGACACATTCCATGCCTCCAGTTCAATTTGGATATTATTACAAAAGGGTTATGATGCAAAACGTTGATCATGTATTAGGTGGACGTCGAATCACAGACATTCTTACTACTTGAGTGACAGTGATGTATTGCTAGATACCGCTCGCTGTCTATGACTCAATAATAAGTCATTGTCAATGTAGTAAGAACCTACAGGGTCACACAAAAGGAGTAGGAATAAGACAATAATTAATTGGACTTTAATTATATTAATATCCAATTAATTGGACTTATTTTCGGGCATATATATATTATTAAGAATAATAATTCATGTTATATATATATATATATATATATATATATATATATATATTATGTGATATTATTTGATATTAAAGAAATATCAAATAATTATCTTATCAGATATTAAATAAATATATTATGAGATAATATTATTCTGATATTTGATAACTATATGCAATTATCTAATAATTAAGATATTTATATTATGAGATAATATTATTATCTAATATTAGATAATTAATAGATGAGTCTTATCTCTTCCCATTATCTCTAGGATAAGGATAAGATGAGTTGTTAAGTGTGATTAGGATTTTGGAAGCATTATCCTAGTAGGACTAGGATTATGGCTTGCCTAAGTTCTATAAAAAGGGACTTGAGGGCAACACTTAATAATTACGTTTTAAGCTTCCATATAAACCCTAAATCACCCAGAAAACATCCAATCCTAATTCTTAGAGAGAAAAAACGCATCCTAGCAGACGCGTGGAGGGTGAGAGGTCGTTGTTCACTCCGTGTGGATACCGTAGAGACACTGTACCTTCCGGCCGGCGTTTGATTCATCCGCTCTCAAGTTTTGATCAGTAGAAACATGAGTGCCCAACAGGTAAAACCCTAATCATTGACTTATGCTTTTTGCATGGATCCTAGGTAGAATTCAGATCAAAATTTAAAATTCCGCTGCATGTGATAATTCGAATTCCCAATAGATATTATCTTTTTATATGATTTAATTGAGATTATTACTATTATTATAAAATTTTGATTTTAGCAAGTACAACATATAAGAATCTGCTTTAAGGATTTAGATACAAATGTTTGTTAAATTAGTTTAGGTTTTATATTTTAAAAAATATAGATTTTGATGTTATGCTATAATTTTAGTATAGTTTTCATGATATATATATATGTGTGTGTGTGTGTGTGTGTGTGTGTGTGTGTGTGTGTGTAATGAAATTTGTAAAGAAAAAAATATCAAAATAAATTTATAGAATTATTTACACTTTGCTCATTTATTTGCACTTTCATATTGAATTATTTATTAACAATTAATTTTATGCTAAATTTGTATAATCAACATTTGCATTACAAAGTTTACCAAATAAAAGATATTAAGACATAACTTTTTATTTAAAATAGTTAAAAATAATTTTGTCTCTATATTCTCAATTTTAATGCAAAATATGACATTGATTTTCTTAGATAATTGATGTTTAAAAGGCTTATGATATCAATTATTTACAAAATAGATGTCTAGAGATATTCCAAATGTCTTTACTAAAGAAATGGCAAACTTAAAAATATTAGTCTTGGACTTAAAATAGTACCAAAAATGGATGGCATTTAAGAGCTTATAGGAAATTGTAAAACTTAACTAAAGACATTGGCTTTATAAATAACCGTCATTTAAGGCTTTTTCAACTTTTGTGATAGTTCATATTAAAAGTTTACATGCCAGATAAGTACTTCACCAATGTATTAACACTACTACAAATTTCCTTTTAATGTTAGGTAAACTGAAAACTGACATATTTGATAGCATGGTGAAATTTTTTGTAAATAAATGTAACTTATCTTGTATAAGGATACTTTAGATGTCAGTTTTTTTTTTAAAAAATCATATTTTCTTCTCGAAAACTTTAGATGTTGGTTCATGAAATAACTAATATCTAAAGTTAAGTAAGTGGTGCCATTTTTAAAAATATGAAGATACTTTAGATATTAATTTTTTTTTAAAAAAAGACTACCATCTTTTTTTTTCCATAAGACTTAAATGTTGGTTTATTTAATAACCAATATTTAAAGTCATATAAACAGTGCCATTTTTGAAAATATGAAGATACTTTAGATGTTGTTCTTAATAAAATTGTTGTCTTTTCTTCTTACGAGATTTTAAATATCAGTTCATTAAATAATTAACTTCAAAAGTCATATGAGTGGTGTCATTTTTGAAAATAGAAGGATACTTTAGATGTAAGTTTTTAAAAAAATTATTGTTTTTTTTCTTACAAAATTTTAGATATTAATTCATTAAATAATTAACATCTAAAATCATGTGAGTAGTGATATTTTTGCACTCTAAAATAAAATAATCTTATTCTTTTCCTTATTATCACTTTCACTCTCCTTATTTGTTTCTAAAATCCTAAACTTGTCTTTATCCAACCTTTTTCAACAAAAGACTAGATTTCATTCTATCCCTTACCATACATCAATGAGCTACTGACATTCTTTCAACTAATATTGAGCATAAAATGGGTTCAAAACATGAGAATTGTCTTTTTTACTTCTATTTTCTAGATCTATGTTTTTTTTATTTCTCCAATTTTTTAAGTGGATTTTTTTAAAAAAATTTATTTATATTTTCTTTGTATAATTTTTATGGTTATTTTTTAGTTTTAAATGCTTATTATATAATTGATAAAATATTGCGGTAAAGATTAAAGTTGATCGAATAATGATGAGAAATGGTTATTGTATAAATTTTTAAAGATGTTTTTATTTATATTTCTTTTCTATTACTTTTGAAGTTGTATTTAAATTTTAAATACTTATTATATGTTGAATAAAATGTTATGCAAAAGTCTAGAATTGGAACAACAAGAAGAGATAATGGAAAAGTAAACAAAATCCATGAAAATAACTATTTTTCACAATTTCAAGAAAAGCCAAACCCTATTGGGATTTACAAATGGATAGATCTTAAAAAATTATATAAAATTAGCATAAATTTATCTTAAAAAGATAACTAAATGCGAAGTTAAAGCCTTTCAAAATTTTTAACTTAAAATACATGATTTTGGTAGGATAGATTTATTCAATTTTTATTGTAAATATTCTAGCAGGTGTAAAAGAATAAAAAATAAAAAATTATTATGTAAACATTTTATCTTATTTTTTTACTAACAATTGATGTAAAATATAAAAAAATTAAAATATTTTTGAAAGAAAATATTTCAATTTCTTAGCTAAAAAACCAACGTCATTACATATATTCTACAGCAATTCAGAACCAATGTTGAATATAAAAAATATATAATGACATCCATATATACAAAGAGTAGTAACTAACGAAAAACCTCAAAATAACTAAAGTTAAAGGGCAAATCTTTAATATTTTGAGGTATGACAACCATCATTTTTTTGAGATATTATTAAACATAAGATATTGAGTTTTTATTAATAATAAATGTTTAAGGTTTTTCATTTTGCAAAAAATTTTGGTTTCTTTGCCAATTTATCTCATTTGAGAATTTTAGTTGAATATAAAGATAACTCACCTTCCATCTCAAGAGGTACATTTAGAGATGCTGTAATTCTTGTCGAAGGAGTTCCCTCCTTTAATATAACAAGTTTCACATATCACATGTATTATTGTACCAAAAATATATTATAGAATGTTTATGCTTATGGCCAAAGAGAAGGTATAAGCCTTTAGAAAGAAAAATGGTAACTCATCTTTGTATTTTCATGTAGACTTTTGATGGATTCTAGAACATTCTCAGTAGCCCTTAAGTTATTAAATAATGATAATGTTGAATATGATGATCTATAACCTCCAACTCAAAAAATCTCAAACAATATGAAAAAAGGAATTACGACTAAAAGATAATTCCAAATATGTTGTCCTTTGTAAGTGTATATTTATTGTAAATGAAAAGTTTGTATTCATTGTAAATTATAATATTTTTAGTATATATGATGATGTAATAATATGAAAATAAATAAAATTATAAAATATATTTTCATAATAGATTGTCTCTTTTCTCATTTATTCCTATATTTACAATCAATCTATTACTATTTATATCAATTTAATTGTATAGAAAAACATTGTAATGCAAAAAGTAAGAAAAAAAAAACTTTAGTGTTGTCAATTTCACATAGAATAAGTTGAATTAAAATTGATCAATTCTAATAATAATGTAAGAGCTTTTTGAAAATTTTCACTTAACTCTAAAAATTGTTGCTTTAAAGTGTATGTAAGAAGCTGCCTAAACAAAAGACATCAATTTTTTTAATTAATTAAAAATAAAGTATCATGGCATAGATTTTCATTTAATAACTGATGTTAAAAATTATTTAATAAGATAATATCATCTTATTATAAATGAGATTTTTATTGAACTTAACTAACATCAAATATTTGATATGGTTTAGTTAAGCTACATTAACGTGTCAATTTTTTCATTAACTAACATAGATACTTCTATACCATAGTGTAACTTGAAAATAAAAAAGGTAAAGCATAGCAGGAGTTGAAAATAAAAATAGTAAAACATGGTGTCATTTGCAAATTTTATCCTAAAGTTCTTTCAACCATAAAATGATTATTTATCTAACTAACAATGTAAACTCACCTTTCACTCTTGAAATGAGTCTCTTTAATTTTGTGCTTATGCCCATCTTCCAACCTTAAAATTATTTTGTAAATTTGAAGCTCTATTAGCTCATAGCTAATTATGTGAGGTTTAACACTCATTAGAAAAAATCTAGAATATAAATTAAGGATATGTTTAGTTTTTGTGTTTATTCTTGCAGTTATTATTTTGCTAATTAATTATATTTTATTGCTTACCATTTTGACATAATTTTTACAAGTTTGCATATGTAAAAAATTTAATGTCATTCATCTTTTTTGTCATTTAATGGTATTACCTGCTATTTATTTATTTGAAATTGGTGATATCATAAATTAAATTTTAATGAATGCTTATTACATTTGTAGGTATTGGATTCAAGAATGCATTTTTAAGAAGTGTAAATCTTACATATCAAGTGACAAATATCAAGATAGAATTAATAAAGCACACATATATTTGATTAGGGTATTAGTTATAACCTTTTACCATTTTTAAAATTTTTTTATTTAATTTATTCTTTAAAATTATTAAAATTCAAATTCTATAATGTTATAAAAGATGTTAGTTTTTATCAAATTAGGTTATTCTGTAAGGAGGAATACAAGAATAATAAAGAGCACGAGTGAGGGAGGAATAAAAGTAGGTAGTTAGGGTTAGGTTGCATTATTATAGAAATACTAATTAACATTAGCTATTTAATGGGTTCAACATCAATGTTGGACTGTTATTTTATTGAACATTATTGTAAATATTTTATAATGTTGATTAGAAAACTATCATGAAAAATACATATTACGTTAGTTCTTGGAATGAATAAACCATCATCATTTCTTGTAGGATAACAATTTGATAACTGGTCACATTTAAATACATTGATTTTTGTTAAATTACCATTATTAAAAATTAAAATTTAACATTAGATTATTTTAATAACCAACATGGAATGTGTTATATACCATAATGATGATTTATATAATCGACATTGCGATACTCTCCCTTACAAAAAAAAATTTCTCTACACCCTCTTCACTCTGTACAATATCTAAAAACATTTCCTACTACACCATTTCTAACTTGAAATACATCCAGAACCACAAAAAACTTAATACTCTAACATTATAATATAATTTGAATATATGGAATTAAGGAATGCCTAATGACTTGCACTATTGAATGGTATAGGTCTAGAGCATTTTCAAACTATAAAGGAATAAAGTATGTAAATAAAAATTTGAGTATTAAAGCAATTATAAAGAAAAGATTTATCATGATAAAAGAAAAATTACATCTTAATTTGTTATTAATATCCTCATTTTTTGTATTTTCCACACCCTAATTAGACCAATATCCTATCTCAATTTCACTGCATTTAAAGTAAATGAGTTTAAAAATAGTGAAAAATTACCTCAATTAAAGATGGGTGTTCAATTGTGGTTGTGGGTACCTATTGCTTAATATATATAGTTAGCATTTGCTAGAAAAATACTCATGAATCTAATATTAACAAATGTAATTAGTAATATTCATTAAAATTTCATTAGGATATTATATAAAATGCCAAAGAAGATGAATAAAATCAAGTTTCTTATTTGTACAAACATATAGAACATGCATCAAAGTGAAAGCTAACAAAATGTGGTCAATTATGAAACCAAAAACTAAATTGCAAGTAAAACACAAAATGAAAAATAAATTCTTGCATTTATATTTTATATTTTTCTAATGAATGCTAAATCTCACATATTTAGTTATAAGCTAACGAAGTTTCAATCTTGCAAAATAATTAGTAAGTATATATATAAAACTGAAGAGAATTATTTTAAAGTTGGATGGGGAGCATATCTTGTTAAAATTATTTTAATCTTCATGATGAAATTTGTAAATGGTATCATGACTTTACTCTTTTTATTTTCATCTTAAACCTTCTTTTTTTACACTACTTAAAGTTTACATATCGATTAGTAATTAAAAATTTAACATGTATAATAAAATGACATTATTCAACTATAGAATTTTAAACATTAATCGATGTTATAAACTAAAATATTTTCTTTTTTTATTTTTTTAAGGAAAATTTTAATAATTTTACAAATTGGAAACATTAAAATTTTTTTACATGATGACATTTTTCTTATACAACTAAATAGATACAATAGTAAGAAATTGAACAATCTAAGGCTAATGTGAAACTAACAAATGAACAATCTAACAAATAGGAAATTATAAACTATAAATTTTTACTTAAAATATTCTTGCACGTAAAGGCATAAAAGTTATAATAAAAACTTTTTGTTATTGTTCAAAAGGGTGTAAAGTGGAATACCTTTTATTTTAATTTCTTTATATTACTTGAGGGCTTCTGAATTGGAAGATGCAGATGATTGCAAATTGACAATAAATTATAGTGAAAAAAAGCAACATCATTATTTATGCATTAAACTCAATTCTAGCAATACAAGAATAAACATGTTATTTCTTCTCACAATAATTTATCATCACTTTACAAACTATCTTTATGTTTTCTCTCTAATTGTGTTTTTTAAGATGGAACATGAACAACAAAGATGGCTTTGGAGGGTGTGATGGTTGCAAATTAATAATAAACTGTATTAAGAAGAAGCACTATGTCTATTCTTGTGATGAATTCAAAGTCAAGTCTTCCAATGCAAGAATGGCCATACTACTTCTTCTCATACATTTTCTTATTAGTTTGTATATCATTGATTAGGTATTGCTTAGATTCTTCGAATGGAAAGTAAAAATGAAATTTATAGATATCATATAGAGATTTAGACGTCAGTTGTTAACCAAAACAAATGTTTTATATATGTTTTACTTCACAATGCTTAATTGTTAATATATCTTGAAATATCATAATTTTTGATAGTTTTTTTTTTTATATATGTTACTTCATAAAAGCTTAGTATTCATGCTCCATATTTTCATCTTCTAAAACAACGCACCTTGTAAATGTTATTATTGGTGTATTGTTAAATATTTATTACAAGTTAATAAATATTAACCACTTATTTGTCAACCATTAGGGTACATTTAGACATCAGTTGTGATAAAAAGTTTGACATGGCATCTGTATCTAATTTTGCCAAACCATCTCAATTTTAGTAAATAATTGATGTTGTTTAGTTTTTTTTTTAAATGCAACTTCTTCATCTTGACATTTTTCTAACAATGGCTTAAAGAAAAAGTGATGGTCAGTCAGGTTTTGTTCATTGATAGATTAGGTTATAATAATATCAAATCCAAACATGAATATTATCTAAATCATTTTACTGAGATAATTTTCAACATTACTTCTTACTCATGTTGCAACACTTGTCATAATTACTTTAATAAAGTGATGATAGAGTTTGTTTATTGATAAATCTAGTTATGAAGACCAGAGGATTGATCCTTATAATCTAATCTATTAGTGAACAAAATTTGAGAACTTTTTTCCTAAAAAAGCAACAGTGATTATCTTCATGGCATCCTTAAAACAATTCTTAATATCCATAGTAATCACATTATGGCTATTATTAGTGAACACTTGTAGAAGTACTCATTTTTTTACTACCAGTACTCTCAGATTTACTTTATTGAGTTAGTAATATAGAAAAGAAATATTTTTATCTTTATCTATTTGTAAATGATAACTTAATACAAATTATGATAAATAGAGGGTGATGACATCAGAGTAATGACTTGCATAATAGCAGTTGATCATGTAATATCCTATTGTGCCATCATTATGTAGAGTGACAACCTAAATAAATATGGAATGAAAGAGAAGTTAAATAAAAAATGGAGTGGAAGAAAAAATTTATAGGAAAACAACTTAGATAGGGAGTGGAGAAAAAGAGATAAAGAATTTCAATAACAAATAAAGTGGATGAGAAAATTTATAAGCAGGAGAACAATAATAAACATCAATTATTTAAAAAGAATTAACATATAAACATTTAATATCTCATGCTATGACAACTTGAATGACTTTTGAAGGATAGTTATAGAAAACCAACATGATAAGTTACTCTTGGTTACAATAATGCCATCATATGAACTTATGACATATTCTTTAATAAAATCTACAGTAGATAGTTTTAGGCTTCAGTTATTTGCATATTACCAACATATCTTTGCCCTTATATTTTAATGTAACTTAAATACCATATTAAATTTTAGAAAATAACATGGACTAGTATAAAATAAATTGACCATTTTACAAACTATACAAGAGATGGATCAAGTGTGAGAAAGCTTGAAAGTTGCATAAAAATGATGAGAGGTTTACTCTATTTTAAGATATTTATTTTTGTAAGTTTGAAGAAAAAGAGTGTCAATTTCAAAATTAATGAAGAATTTTTCTTTACTTTTATTAAATATTATAAATTTATGATAAGTTATATTTTCTTTTTGCATATTTTTCTTACAATGATATAAACATTAACCTATTAAATATAAATATACAAAAATATAAGAAAGAAGATATTTATATAAAAAAAATTATTTTTTAATTTTATTCATTCCATATATTGTTACATTAATAAATGTAAATTTTCAATAATATTATACAAGGGTAAAAAAGAGGACTTTAGTCTTTCACTTTTTTTTGGCCAGCCTTAGTGCTAATTTTCATAGTCATTATCCAAAAACCACTCATAGTGTCTATTAAATTTCGATATTAGTAAATCATGGATCTATGCAATATATATACCTCTATTACCAATGCTAGCCTATGTTTGAAGAGGAGAAAAAAAGCTTCTCCACTATATCATTTAACATATGTAGATGACATTGATCAAATTCTATAATATCTTAAAAGGTATTAACTGAAATGGTAGGAGAGTTATTTGTTAGCCTTAAGGTTTTTATGATGACAAATGAATGTCATAATAGCATTGCATGTCTTTGTACTAAAATGCTATAAAACCTTCAATAAACATGCTAGAATATGATTGTAATAGCAATACTTAATTATATGCTAAAAAAGTTATAAGTTTATACAAAGCATATGATCAATTAAGATATATGAAAGGATGATTATGCATGTTCTTGTACTAATTTGTTTTATATATGAATCATGCATCAATATCTTGATATATTAGATTAGACTAACTGTATGGTTTGTAAAGTTTATAAACTTATATATAGGAAAGTCCAAGATGAAGAAGAGTGAGCATTGAAGCAAGAAAATGGAAGATCATATTGTGCTTAACTCTAGAACAAAGAAGAAAGATAAGAAAGGAGATGTGATCCAAGTATTGAAGATTAAGAAGATTAAAAGCTTAGAAGCATCAAGAAGAGCCTAAACACTTCATTGGTATAATTTTTCATCTTAAGGCTTAGTCTTTCTTGTAAAATAGAGTATTTCATGATATAGAGCTCAAACATGTTTTTATAATCTTAGCTTGATCAAAATATTTTAACAGATAGCCCACAATTATATTTTTACAAGAGAGCCTATAAGGACATTTCAAAAACTAATAAGATATGAGGTTTTTGATCTTTTCAATATTGACCTTTAGTCATTCTTTTAATCATATCTCATAAAATGCTCATGATTTGATTGTCAAACTTTTTCCATATGAAAATATACTTAATGAGCTTTTCATGGATATATCATTTGCTTAAAATGATTAATATATGAAAGATATATGATTTTTCCAAGTTGAGTCTAGAAATCAGTTTTCTGCAATCTATTCTTTTCTAATGTGTGCTCATTATTTTAATCATATCTTGAAAAATAAAAAAGGATTTAAGCATGAAATTATTTTTATGTGAAAATAGACTCAAATATATTTTCATGGATATGTCATTTGCTTAAAATGACTAAGATATAAAAGAGTTATGATTTATACAAGTTGAGTCTCAAAATTAAATTTTTACAGATTCACTATTTCTGACCTTTTCTCTTTTTTTAAACATATCTTAAAAACTAAATTAGATATGAGTATGAAACTAATCCCATTTGAAATTATACTCAATTATCTTTTCAACGATAGGTCATTTGCTTAAAACGGACTTAAAATGAAGAAGTTATGACCTTTTAAAGTTAAGTCTACATTTCTATCTGGGTGAATTGATTCACCAATCGATTCTAAACATCCAGAGAGGACATTGAACATCTTGAATCGATTCACCAATCGATTCCAACTGTTTTGGTGCATGAATAATGTCTAGTAATGGCTAGTTTTCACTTCTAATAGCTCTAAATGGCTATAATACTTTATGGGCTTCATATATAAGTTAAGAAACATAAAATACAAAGTAGAGAGAGGTTGAACTTCATTTCTTAACACTATTTTACACTTTCTTTTATCAAATCATGAATTGAGCTTTAATTTGTAAAATTCTTCTATTCTTAGTGCTTTATTTGTATTATCCACGCTTTAAGAGAGTTTTCATGAATTTTTCTTTACCATATATCATTTCCTAATTATAAAGGGTGAGGTATCCCTTTGGAATTCTTTAAGAGGGCGAGGTATTCCTTGTAAAAAGAATTTTTACTTAAGAAAGAGTAAGGAGTTGTAAAGTTTCTTCAAGTGTTAATTGAAACTTGAAGGGATAATGGATTAACACAAGCTTGGAGAGCTTGGAGAGTGGATGTATACTTTGGCGAGGATATCCAAGGGAGGAACCACTATAAATTCTTGTGTTTGATCTCTCTTCCCTATCCTTTAGTTTTCTGCACCTTACTCTATTTTTCTTGTTGTATATGCTCTGTTTTGCTACTATCATTTATTAAATATATTATGCTTGAATGCTCATGTTGTTACTTCAATATTTGAGTGGTTAAAAGAGAAATTCATCTATGCATTAGCTTTTTAATTATTTATCTATCTATAGTTGATAATCATTTTCTTTGTTATTTTGTTGACATTACATGTTGAATTATGTTTCAATGCTTATGTTAATGCATAAATGATTAAATGTTTAAAAAGAGTGTATATCTATGCATTAGCTTATTGATTCTTTATCCATAGTTGAATAAGTTGCTTTGCATAAATATATTGAATTACTAAATATTACATGCAAACTTCTTTATTGAATTATTTTGAATTTACTTCTTGATAATTTGTTTATGGATAGTTGAATGAGCAAATATGCACTAGCTTTTTGAATTGTCATATTTTAAGTGCAACAAACATATCCATAAAGCTTTCTTGCAAGTATTTAAATCAAAACTATCTTCATGGCTTCCTGAAATAAAAGGCTTCTCAAAAAGAGTTTGAAAAATAATAAGAGTTGTAAAAACACCTAATTCACCCCCTCTTGGGTATGGGTTGCCAAGGCTAACAATTGGTATCAGAACTTTGGATTCTTGTTTAAAGGACTTAATCATTTCAAGAGGATCCATGGCAACCTTTAATGGCAACTCTTTGAAAGAGAATTTTGATATTTTAAATGCTCCAATGTTTGAATATGTTGATATTTCCAAACCTCCATTCTTTGATGGTTCATATTTTAAAGTTTGGAAAGGAAAAATAGAGTGTTATATAGAAGTCTTTGATTTTGATGCATGGGACCTTATTGAGAATGGTTTTATATTAAAACCAAGAAGTGAATAGGATGAAGATTATAAAAAGAAATTAACTTTGAATATTAAAGTAATGAAAATCTTGTATAGTAGTTTAAATGATTATGCATATGCTAAAGTGTCTAAATGTTCTAGTGCTAAAGAAATTTGGTATACCCTTATTGCTTTTTATCTTGATGATTATATTGATAAGAATGTTTGTGTTGAGCAAGAAAAGCAAATGAAACAAATGGAGCAAAAGAAAGTTCACTTTAAGGAGATTTTTTAAGAGGATATGTAAAAGTGTGAAGCATGTTCAACACCTCTTAGTGAAAAATTTAAAGATGAAAGGAAGGATGATTCTAAGGATGAACAAATTGAGTTTCAAATGAAAGATTCATACTCTATGGCTCAAAAGGACTTAGAGGTACATGATTCAAATTTTAGTACTAGTCCTTGTGTTAATGACCTATGTGCTTTAAATGAATTGCATAATGATAGAATTTCTATAGAACTAGATTGTTCAACTTTTTATGACTTTAAAATTAAAGATGATTTATTTAAAAAGGAAGTTAAACACTTAACTTGTATACTTTCCAAGTCTTTACATGAAGATATTGATCTTGCTCTTGGAAAGTCAAGGAAACCTCTTGGCAAGTTTGAATAAAAGTACAATTTCTATAAAAGGCCAAAGTTTTCTAAATGTATCTTCCATGAAAAGTCAAATTCTAGAAGAATTCTATTATTTGCAATTATTATAGTAATGAAGGTCATATTTCTCATTTATACCTTATTAGAAGAAATTCTTATATGAGAAAGAAGGAATTCTGGGTTCCTAAGGTATCTAAATGCTTGAATACTAAAATTGAAGGACCCAAAATGAAATGGGTACTAAAAAGTTCTTCTAGTTAATTGATAATGAAGAAAATTTCTAACAAAGGGAGACAATTTAGTCAAAGAGAGAAGGAATCCTTAAAAAGAACTCTTCCAATGCAAATAGATAGAAAAAGAAGGCTTGACATAACTAAAGCTTCTCAAATACACAATGATGCTATTCCAAAGCTTAAACCTTTTAAAGAGAAGCAATGGGTAAGAAAGGGTTATCCTTTTATTGAAAAGGATGAGGTATTAATTTCTTAAACCTCTTGTGTTACTTCATTTGATATTCATTGAAAAAGAGGTTGTTAATTTTAAAGCATGAGCATTACTTGAAGATTGTGACTCATCTTGATCAAAATCATGTATGAGTTATTCTTTCATGATTAGAAATGAACACAAGCTTGAAGATCATGATTATGAATTAATTAGAATTGAAATCTAAATGTATGATTTACTCTATCTTCATATACCCATAGTCTTTTGATGATATAACATAATACATGGGTATGCATTACTTAGTATATTTTCCATAGAAGTTTCATTTTCTATTGCTTATATATGGAGAATATACAAATGCTTTGAAAATGATTCTTAGGGATATGATTATTATGCTCACTTACTTGAATTGATTAATCTTTTATGAGCATATTACCCCTATGGACCCAAGTCTTAGTTAGGTACCAAAGAAATTGTCTAGAGTTTTATGTAGGAAAGAAGTGTGATACTATATCAAGCATAGTATGAAAATGGATGACAAGTTCAATTTGAGGCTAGATCAACTCATCTTTCATCTCAAAGTTAACTTCTTAAAAAAGGAATGAGTTTCAAAAGATTGGTATAATCTATCCTTTCTCTGTGCTTCATATCCTTTATATCATTTTTAGGTTTGGATAGTTGAAGATTGAGCATATCATTAATATATTTAACTTTATCTTTAAGATAATATATGCTCCTTATGCTAAAGGAAAGTTATTCATTCTATCAAGGAAAATATGTCGTCAATATAACTTGATGCTAGCTCCATGTTTTCTAATTGTTTTACTTATAAAAGTTTAAAAGGAGCTTATTTCATTAAAATTGCTTGTTATTGGTGATTATATGCATTCTTAATAGTTAATGATATCATTTGCTCTTATGTGCTTGTTCCTTCAAAATGGTTTTATGAGTTCTGATGATTTCATGTGTCTTCTAAAATCATAAATCATTTTTGAGTTTTTCAAAAATCTTTATTGGTTTGAAAATGATTTCATTTGGATTACTTTATTTCCTTAAAAGTAAAAGTTACATGATTGATGATATACTACTTGCTAAATACTTTCTATCAACCATGTACATGTTCCAAGAAGTGTTAGAATGAAGCTTATAGCTAACAATTCATTGGAGAATGTTTAGAATGTGCATAGTATATCCTAATCTCCTATCTTGAATTGTTATGTTTAAAAACTTAAATGATGCCATCTTTTCCTTAAGATATCTTTTGTATTTGATTTGTATGATTCTAATCTCCAATCTTGAGTTTCGTGCTTAAAAGTTTGCAAGATTCTTTAGGAGATAACTCAAAAGATCATCTTCAAGTGTATGAAGCATTGAAAAAGTTAGAAGGTTATCCCTTGATTTAAAGTTGTGTTATAAAAGGATTCAAATCCTTCATCATAGGCAATCACACTAAGAAAAAGTCATCACTCATGGAGTTTATTAATATTTACCTCACTAGTGATGAGAAAGGAAGAAGACTACAACCAAAGAGCACCACATATTGGTATAATTAATGAGTATTTCCATCCTTATTCTTTTCTTATGGATCATAAATGTTTAGATTGCATGATACTCTTTATTTACTTGTTCTTGGTTGGTTAGGTAGAATATGATCATGAAAAATATGCTTGATTGTGATGAAAATGTGCTTAATTATTGTTATTACATGATCATTGTCATCACTATAGGGAAAGCTTGATAGTTTTTATCTCCTCTATCCCTATTGCATATTCTTTCATGATGTTCTTGAGATAAGTCTCTTGATTGCTTGGAACTTGTGCTAATCATACCATTTCATAAAGGAGACTTATTAAGGAGATATGCATGCATTTAATTATTTCAAATGATTTCTTTTTCAAATTAGTTTTGAAAACAAAAAATCATTGATTTCAAATTATTTAAATATTTTATTATCATGATATATTGTTTTCAAAAAACCATGTTTGAAAATTTTAGTTTCAATAAAAGCATTTTGTAAGAGAGAGTAATTCAAATGCCTTTTGTTAGATTAAAAAGGGATTATGTTTGCTATGTTCATAAATATAATTATATACTTTGATAGGCATATGTGTCTTAATCCTCTATACTCTTCATATTTCTAATCCATTTTATATCTTTTAAGAGGGAAGCATGTTTTTGAAAGTTACAAGAAAATCAATGTTATTTCATTGAGGGGGAGCTTATGCAAAATAGATAACATGATTTGAGGGGGAGCTTTACTTATATTTGATCTATACTTTGGCTCATACATCTCTCTTGACATGAAGAGCTTCAAATGTTTACATATATTACAGGTCTATTCATGCTTACTTAAAAAAAGAAGGTAAAGTGTGACTGTGCAATCCCGCAAGTGCACGGGTTAAGTCGAGTTATAGTATAAAAGATTATCATTCTCCACAGGGATTGTAGGTTGAATACTAACTAAATCTCAAGTAAAATTATCTAGGCGGATCAATTTAGAGTGAGAATCAAGATCAAATGTAAGACAGAGCTTAGCTATAAAAAATAAAGTCTAATTCAATGGAATAAAAGTGTACTCAGCTTAAGGATCCCTTGTACATTTCATTATGGAGTGAATATAATTCTCTAACTTAGTTTACTGTTAATTAAGATTGCTGGATTACCAAAAATTAAGCCATACCTCATTGCAAGGCTACTAGCTACTAACCAAAAGATTAAGTGCCCAGAATTACTCTAGTTATCACTCATCTAGGTTGCATTAACTTGCTTAGAATCCATTCTTGGACATTTCATCCTGTGCAAAAAAATCCAATTAGCTTAATTTCTAAGTCTAATTGATATTCCCAATGATCATGCAAGATCCGATTAATTAATTAGTCATTTCAACCTAGAATCAATTAATCCATAATACAAATCCAATATTCCGGATATATTGGCTTGTTCCAGACAAATCAGCATAATCAAATCATAATTCAACAGTAAATCAAGCTAGATTATATAAAATTCAGTTCCATAAATCCATGAACAAGTTCACCCAAGCTGAGTACAAGGGTTTAGTGTGAAAACATTACAAAATCAGAAGAAAACCAAAAAACAGAGAGGGAAGTCAAACAATTCATGAAGATCTACAAATTTCTTGCTTGATTCTTCAATTCCTTGCTTGAATTCGTGTTAGAAGGTCCCCTTGGTGAGTTTGGGTCTCTCCTAGGGCTTCTCCCAGCAGCTCTCCTTGTTAATTCTCAGTTTCTCCTCCTCCCTAGGGCTTCTCCCAGTAAAATTTCGCGCAAAACTTATATTGGTGATGTACACGGTGGTCAACACGGCCTGTGTTCTACCCTGTGTTTCTCAGCGAAAGTTGATCAGCACGAAACACATTGTGCGACACGCCCCGTGTTCTTCTCCGAAGTGTCAAGCAGTAATGTACACGGGGTGGTACACGTCACATGTTCTACCCCGTGTTCTTCTCTGAGCAGTCTAGTGTAGCCTCGAAGCAATCCAGAAGGAAACACGGCCCTAAACACGGGGTTCCCATACCCCGTGTTCTTTGTCAAGTGAACAAATTTGCTTCAATTCTTCACAATTTGAATGGTTTTGCTTCCGGATCCTTTTCTAATGCTCATATGTGTCATTTCAAGACCTGAAAACAAAATATAGAGCATCTAAGTATCCTTTTCAATCAATTTGCACAAAATACTAAGTGAATAAGTGATGAAACACATAGAATTTTAGGTGCATTTGTGCATTTATCAAAGTGCTAATCCCTTTGACTTATTTATTTCATGAATATTTTCTTTATATGATTATGATATGTAATCCTTGATAATCTTGTTGAGATCATATGACTTGAATAGTGTGGCCTTATTTGTAAAAGATAAATAGTATGGCTTTCAATTATGATTATCTTTTAAAAAATAAAGGGACAAAAATATGATAATAAGCAAATAAGGGGAAAAGAAAATGAAAATGAGAAATAAGGGGAGAATATGATGATGAAAAAGAGAGGGGAAAATAATGAAATCAATTACTTCAATATGTCACTAAATTAGGGGGAGAAGAAGATGAAAAGAAAAATATGTTATGTCTTGTATGATATCACTTGTATGACATCACTTGCTTTCATACGATTGGTTATCCTTTTATTAGTGTCAAATAGAGGGAGATGATAATGATATCACTTATATAACATCATTTGCTTCAACATGATTGCTTATCCTTTTGTTGATGTCAAATAGGGGGAGAAGAAAAAGAAGAAAAGAAAAATATGCTATGTGCTTTATATGCTTAATGTTTGATATCATCTATGCCTACTAGATTAAATCTTTATTTCAAACATATTTTTCATTGGTGATTTGTCATCATCAAAAAGGGGGAGATTGTTAGCCTTAATGCTTCATATGATGAGTTTTGATGATGATAAATAAATGCCATAATAGCATTGCATGTCTTTGTACCAAAATGCTATAAAACCTTCAATAAACATGCTATATTATGATTGTAATAGTAATACTTGATTATATGTTAAAAAAGCTATAAGTTTATACAAGCATTACTAAGCATATGATCAATTAAGATATGTGAAAGGATGCTTATGCATGTTCTTATGCTAATTTGTTTTATATATGAATCATGCATCAATATCTTGATATATTAGATTGGACTAACTGTATGGTTTGTAAAGTTTATAAACTTATATATAAGAAAGTCCAAGATGAAGAAGAATGAGCATTAAAGTAAGAAAATAGAATATCATATTCTACTCAACTCTAGAACAAAGAAGAAAGACAAGAAAGGAGATGTGATCCAAGTATTGAAGATTGAGAAGATTAAAAGCTTAGAAGCATAAAGAAGAGTCTAAACACTTCATTGGTATAGTTTCTCATCTTAAGGCTTAATCTTTCTTGTAAAATAGAGTATTTCATGATATAGAGCTCAAATATATTTTCATAATCTTAACTTGATCAAAATATTTTAAAATATATCCCACAATTATGTTTTTACAAGATAGCTTATGGGGACATTTCAAAAACTAATGAGATATGAGATTTTATTTTTTCAATATTGACCTTTGGTCATTCTTTTAATCATATCTCATAAAATACTCATGATTTTATTGTCAAACATTTTCCATATGAAAATAGACTTAATGAGATTTTCATGGACATATCATTTGCTTAAAATAATCAATATATGAAAGAGATATGATTTTGCCAAATTGAGTCTAGAAATAAGTTTTCTGCAATTTAGTCTTTTTTGATATGTGCTCATCTTTTTAATCATATCTTGAAAAATAAAAAGGATATGAACACGAAATTATTTTTATGAGAAAATAAACTTAAATATCTTTCCATGGATAGGTTATTTGCTTAAAATGACTAAGATATGAAAGAGTTATAATTTATACAAGTTGAGTCTCAAAATCAGATTTTTTACATATTCACTGTTTCTAACCTTTACTCATTGTTTTAAACATATCTCAAAATTTAAATTATATATGAGATGAAACTAGTCCCATTTGAAAGTAAACTCAATTATCTTTCCAACGATAGGTTGTTTGCTTAAGCTTAAAATGGACATAAAATAAAAAAGTTATGACCTTTTAAGTTGAGTTTGCATTTCTATCTGGGTGAATCGATTTACCAATTGATTTCAGACATCTAGAGAGCACCTTAAATATCCTGAATTGATTCACCAATCGATTCCAACTGTTCTGGTGCATGAATAATGGCTAGTTTTCACTCCTAACAACCCCAAATGGCTATAATACTCCATGAGCTTCATATATAAGTTAAGAAATATAGAATACAAAGTAGAGAGAGCTTGAACTTCATTTCTTAACATCATTTTACACCTTCTTTCATCAAATCATGAATTGAGCTCTAATTTGTGAAATTCTTCTATTCTTAATGCTTCATTTGTATTATCCACTCTTTAAGAGATTTTGTATGAATTGTTCTTCATCATATATCATTTCCTAATTATAAAGGGTGAGGTATCCCTTTGGAATTCTTTGAGAGGGTGAGGTATTCCTTGTAAAAAGAATTTTCGCTCAAGGAAGAGCAAGGAGTTGTAAGGCTTCTTCAAGTGCCAATTGAAACTTGAAGGGATAGTGGATTAACACAAGCTTAGAGAGTTTGGGGTGTGGATGTACACCTTAATGAGGATATCCAAGGGAGGAACCGCTATAAATCCTTGTGCTTGATCTCTCTTCCCTATCCTTTAGTTTTCTGCACCTTACTCTATTTTTCTTATTGTATATGCTCTATTTTGCTGCTATCATTTATTAAATATATTATGCTTGAATGCTCAGGTTGTTGCTTGAATATTTGAGTGGTTAAAAAAGAAATTCATCTATGCATTAGCTTCTTGATTATTTATCTATGCATAGTTGATAATCGCTTGCTCTATTATTTTGTTGACATTACATGTTGAATTATGTTTCAATGCTTATATTGATGCATAGATGATTAAATGTTTAAAAGAAGTGTATATCTATGCATTAACTTATTGATTCTTTATCCATAGTTGAATGAGTTGCTTTGCACAAATATATTAAATTGCTAAATATTGTGTGCAAACCTCTTTATTGAATTATTTTGAATTTACTCCTTGATAATTTGTTTATGGGTAGTTGAATGAGCAAATTTGCACTAGCTTTTTGAATTATCATATCTTAAGTGCAACAAACATATCCATAAAGCTTTCTAGGAAGTATTTAAATCAAAATTATCCTCATGGCTTCCCAAAATAAAAGGTTTCTCAAAAAGAGTTTAAAAAATGTAAGAGTTGTAAAAACACCCAATTCACCCCTTCTTAGATGTGGGCTACCAAGGCGAACATTATTTTCCTCTTTCTCCTTAAACACATTTTAGAATTAGATAATAAAGGGTAAAGCATCACTAAGATGTTTTTAATCTAAAATGAATGTGGAATATATAAGCAATAAACAAAATTATAAATGTCAATTATTAACTCAAAACCATTAACTTAGGCTTGCCTAATAGTAGTTGCATTGGTTAAAGAGACATTTAAAATGCATTTACATGTTGTAATCCTTAAAACACCTAATGTATATTTGTAATTCCAGAGTTGTGAATGGCTTTGATGGCCAAATGAATGTATAAAGGAAAAAGCACATTCAAACCAAGAACACTTCAATGAAGAAAGCATAATAAAAGAGAAGCAAGAAATCAACCATTCACTTGTTTTGAATGTAAGAAACCAAGTTAGAAAAAAATTGATTGTCCAAAGCTAAAAAGAAAATATCAAAAGAGACCCATCAAGACAAAGGCTATGATGGTCATTTAGATTAATGGAGATGAATCATCTAAGAAGCAACCACAAGAAGAAGGGGATAGTAAATAGTGATAGTGATAGTTTTTATGGTATCCTTCTTGAAATAGTTTCTTACTTTCATATTCATGACAACAATTTTTTTTTTTGTTACAACTATCATTAGTGAACTCATGGAAATATCTACTTTTTCTTACTACTAATACTTTTAGATTTACTCCATCAAGTTGACAATATAGAAAAGAAATAAACTCATATTTACCTACTTTAAATTAGTAATTTAACACAAATTGTGACCAAAAGAGGATAAAAACTCAGGAGCAGTGATTTGCATCTCAATAATTGATGATTAAGCAGCATGAGTGTAATAACAATGTATTGTTTAAGAGCTAGATATTTAGAATTTAAAGTTTAGAGTTTTTATTTTTATATGTATAGACATTAGTATTTTAATTTTATTAATATATATAATTTGCCATTTTACTTTTTATATTTCATTTTTTATCTCATTCAGTATCATAATTACCATAATAATATTTTTAAATTTCTAAGAATTAGCAAACATTTAGGAATAATGCATATTATTAATATTGAAAAAAAGAACTAATTAGTGTAAAAAAATTTGGATATACTGATGACGATGATAAGTATCATCTATATAATATAATTTATGATAATGACAACATATATCATTATTATAAGGTCCTATAACTACAAGTTAATAGTAATGATAAGACAATTTTGATATCTGTACCAATAACAATTATTGTCAGTATAAACTCTTTTTCTTACAATGTTATGTATATCTCTCTTATCAATTTTATGACAAAGTAATTCTATACACTAATTTTTCAAAAAATCAACAAAGGAAGCCTATGCTAATTCAATTCCCATAGGATCACGTATGGGATAAATTAATTTTTTTCAGTTAACTTGGATAAATTAATTTTATTAGAAGAATGAGTTTCTCAATTGTATGAGTTTACATCCTTCTCGAAATAAAATTACTTAAACAAGTGAGTTTAACTAAGTAATAGTTTTCTATTAAGTAAAAAGAACATTGTATCTGCTTGGATTAATTTATTTTTATAAAGAAACCTCATTATGGTAAAATAGCCTCTTCACATATGCTCTTACATGTGTTTAGAGACTTTTTTTAATCAAAAAAAATATTTTTTTACAACTTTATCATTTGTTATTGCATTCAAACAACATTTAATATATTTACTTTATATTTCTTTCTCAAATTGCATTTTTTTACAACTTTTTTCATTTTGTTTCTCTGTCTCTTTTTGATATTGGGAGTCACTTATTAGCTTCTTTTATGTAAAATCACTCAATATTATAAGGTCTCTAACTTTTATTAGCTTCCTACATGCCTTTTTTATTAATTAATGGGAAAATAAATTATTTTAGTTAAAGTATATAATTTCTTTAAATAAGAAAATACTTTGAGCACATGTTGTTATCTGAAATTTATATTTGGTTTTTTGGGGAAAAGTGGAGTTCAAAACCCACAAATTCAAATCCACAAATCCCTCTGATATTAGCGTAAATATAAATTGTTAGCAATAGTATATAAATAATAAATAACTAGTCTTGTAAAAAAACAAAATTAATATATACTTTTTCATGTTTAAGATTAATTTTCTAATGTAAAATTTCTAAATATTATAACTAATTAAGTTCTTTAAGCAAAAAAAAGAAATCAAACATTTTAAGTTAAGTATTTAATATTTTTCATGACTAAAATTTTTAGTTCTAAATTTTAGCTCTTTAAATTTTAGTATTATCAAACAGACCTAATAATAAATTAAAGCATTCATAATAGATAACAATAGTTTGTAATAAATTTAATAGTATTTAAACTTTGTAATCAAAGAAAATATTTTTTATTTTTAATAAAATTATTACAAAATTACATAACTTTCCTCTCTTTTTCCCTTATAAAATAAGTTATTATGAGTTTTTATGAAATCTTAAATGTAGAATTCAAATTTACTAATTATAGATCTATCATCTATTAAAAAAATCAATATAAAATATCATATATCACCTAAGGATAATTTCATTTAACTTAGTATTTAAAGTTTGTAATTAAAGATAATATTTTTTATTTTTAATAAAATTATTACAAAATTACATAACTTTCCTCTCTTTTTCCCTTATAATATAAGTTATTATGAGTTTTTATGAAATCTTAAAGGTAAAATTCAAATTTCCTAATTATAGATCTATCATCTATTAAAAAAAATCAATATAAAATATCATATATCTCCTAAGGATCATTTCATTTAACTTAGTATTTAAAGTTTGTAATTAAAGATAATATTTTTTATTTTTAATAAAATTATTACAAAATTACATAACTTTCCTCTCTTTTTCCCTTATAATATAAGTTATTATGAGTTTTTATGAAATCTTAAAGGTAAAATTCAAATTTCCTAATTATAGATCTATCATCTATTAAAAAAAATCAATATAAAATATCATATATCTCCTAAGGATCATTTCATTTAACTTAGTATTTAAAGTTTGTAATTAAAGATAATATTTTTTATTTTTTAATAAAATTATTACAAAATTACATAACTTTCCACTCTTTTTCCCTTATAATATAAGTTATTATGAGTTTTTATGAAATTTTAAAGGTAAAATTCAAATTTCCTAATTATAGATCTATCATCTATTAAAAAAATCAATATAAAATATCATATATAGCCTAAGGATCATTTCATTTAACTTTGAGAAAAGTTAAATGAAAATAAAATAATTAAAGAGTCTAACTAACAAAGTTTGATTTAAGGTAATTCTATATTTTTTTTATGTAAATAAGGTAATTCTAGATTTTCAATCAATATATGAATCATTTTTATTTTATATGTTCAAAGTGTTTTATTGATTTTTGTGATGTGATTGAATTCTACAAAAATAAAAGTTTTAAGATCGATTCCATTATTAAGTAATGATATGATTTTTAATAGGTTACTAACTATAAGACATTATGAAAAAAATGATCAAATATAAATATTATTATAAAGGAGAATTAAATTCTTAAATTTTGGTAAGAATAAAAGGGAAGCATTATTGATCCCAAGTGGCAAAAGAACATAATTTAGTAATTTTTTAACAATTAAACAAGATCTCAACTTATACTATTTTTATGTAATATTTAAGCAAGTTCTCGTATTATTTATAAGCGGTAAATAACTTCATAAGAGATTGTAGCAATTGGTTTTTTAAATTCATCTCAATTTTCTTTTTCTCTTCTTCCTCTTGTGTATATGTTGATGGATTGTTGGAAGATGATACTACCAAAAAAAGTTTTCTCATTAGAAAATGTACTCAATAAATGTTAAAAAAGCAAGAATCAAAAGAAAAAACTAATCATACATTTAGTTTCACAAATAGAATGGATATCTTATCTTTGGCTTCAAAGTTACTTTCATTAAGTTCCAAAGTTACTTTGGTTGCAAAGGAAATTTCTTTTGCAAAATATATGCACTAAATTAAAAGATAGATTTATATTAAACAAAGAGAATAGTAAACTTAATTAAAAGATGATTGAACGTAATTTTGGAAAATCATAATGAGAATGAATGTAATGGGAATATCTAAAGAAGAACTAATGAGGGTAAGAGAGAGGGGGGAAAATTTATAGACAGGGAACTCTTGAATTTCAGAATATTTGAAAATGAGAAACAAAAACTCACTCATCACATTTAATAGCTAGTTAATTTATTTAAAATAATTTAAAATTACTTTAAAGATCTTTTCTATTTAAATTAAAGATTGTTTATTTTTTTTAGGAAATAAAAAAAATATGGTTCAAACTCCACTAATCCACTTTATATTAGAAGATTAGAGGTGTCAAAATGAGTTGGATTTAATGGGTTAGCTTGGGACTGGTATAATTTTATCTGGCCTGAGATCAGGATTGGTACGAAAAACAATAATAGTGACCTGACCTGATAAGAGATTGAGACTGGTTAGCCCGATCTAGTAAAGAACTAGGACTGACAAGTGTTACCTCGTCAGGTTATTAGGTTAACCTATTAGTGTAATAATAGTAATAAGTAATAAATAATTAATTTATTATTGTATATTTAATTTTCATATAAATATTAAAATAATAATTTTGGTATATTAAAATTATACTTTAATATATATAATATTAAATATATATATAAGTAATATTAAATAATTTTTAATATTAAAGTTAATAAATTTATATATCTAGTATTATCAATATATATTATATAAGTTTAACAAAATAAATAATTATATTAAAATTTGAATTAGTACTTAAATATTAAAAAATTAAATTATTTAAAAATTTTAAATAAATAATTTTGATATTAATTTTTAATATATTATATACATACATATAATATAATATATTATTATTTATTTTTTTATCATAATTTAAAAATTATTATAATTATTTTTATTAATATAGTATTTATAAAATTATATATTTATATATTTGATAATATATAAATTATTAAATATGTTTATTTTTATATATAATACTTTGGACTTGATCAATATATATTTAATAATATATATTTATTTTATTAAATAAAATAATTTTAATATAATTAATTTATTATTGCATATTTAATTTTTATAGAGATATTAAAATAATAATTTTAGTACATTAAAATTATACTTTAATATATATAATATTAAAATTATATATAAGCAATATTAAAATAAATAAATTTATATATCTAATATTATCTATATATTATATGAGTCCATAAAAATAAATAAATATATTAAAATTTGAATTATTACTTTAATAATAAAATTTTGAATTATTTAAAAATTTTAAATATATAATTTTGATATTAATTTTAAATATATTATATACATATATATGATATAATACATTATTATTTTTTTTTATTCTATATAAATTATTATAATTATTTTTATTAATATATTATTTATAAAATTATTTATTTATTGATATATTTGATAATATAAAATTCTTAAATATATTTATTTTTATATATAATACTTTGGACTTGATCAATATATATTTAATAATATATATTTATTTTATTAAATAAAATAAATATATGAAATAAGTATATAATATAAATATATAAATATATAATATAAAATTATTGATCAATATAAAATTTAAATTATTTTATTAAATGTATATATTATTAAATACAAATTCACATATTTACTAGATTTTAATAATATATATTTTTTATTAAATATATATTTAATAACATATATTTATTTTTATATATAATATATATTCTCACTAATATATATAATAAAATTTTAAGTTAAAATAATAAAATATAATTATATTTAATAAATAGTAATAATAGATTTTAATTAATTAATGATATAAAATTAATAATAAATAACTAATATAATAATAAAATATAATGAGTTATAAAAATCCATCTGAACCTATTTGATAAATATTGACCTGAAACTAGGATTGAGATTGAGATTAGCTCAACTTGGGACTGGCTTAATGTATAGATTTTGCTTGTTAGGTTAGCTCGATAAGGTTGAGTTAACTCATTTTGACAGGTTTATAGAATATAGATAGATAATTAACTATAATCTAAATAAATAACTATTATTTTTAATTATATTTATTAATATTTACATTATATATTTTAATAAAAGACCTTTATCTAAAAACAAAATTTTTTGAATTTTTGTTTCATTAAAAGAATTTTGCATATACTACTTAAAATTAAATATGTTATTTTATTCTATATTTATTTATTAAAATAAGATTAAGAGTGAATTTTCATTGATTCAAGTAAGATTGAAATTAAAATTAATGTTTATTAATATTAGTTAGCAATTATAACATTTATTACAATGGAAAGTTGTAAAACTGCAATGCAAATAGTAAGTATAAAATAATTATTAAGGTAATTAGTTTAGTAGCATTAATTCATAATTTTATTTTAGAGGTTTTGGATTTG
Source organism: Sindora glabra (assembly GCA_020226215.1). Taxonomy (NCBI): domain Eukaryota; kingdom Viridiplantae; phylum Streptophyta; class Magnoliopsida; order Fabales; family Fabaceae; genus Sindora; species Sindora glabra. The sequence continues at coordinate 32,895,930 of CM035235.1, read as the reverse complement.
ACTCTAGACGATCTAAATATATAGTTTTTCAAATATTGCAAAACACCACATAGTATAGATCAACTACCAGATGATGCCATGTTGTAGAAGCAAACCTTATTTTAACAATATAAATAAATAAACAGATTTGAACTACTTATCCTTGGAAACAAAAAGGTGGGGTACAAACTCCACAAATCCATACTATATTAGTATAGATGACTAAGAAAATTCTTATGTCGTGCTTTGGAAAAATGAAATTCTACATTCTCATCATCCTTATAAGGACTTAAATGATTATAAAAGAGCAAAAAGAAAAAAAAATGCCCGAAGTTATGATTTTATAAATATAGATGGTATTATTTTAATTATAAATTATTTAATTAATGATAAAAAAATCAATAACTAATGAAAAACAGATGAGGTGACTCAACTAACAAAAATATCATGAATGTTGTTAAGTTCCAACAAACAACTTGTCATGCAATATCCTTTATGGCACAATATTAGGTTAACGTTATGAAAAATCCCTCAACAATACTTTGGAATTCATCTTATAAATTGATATATCCAAGAATGTTAAACACAACTCAAATACTCCCAAAATCATCCTCCTACCCTTTAATATAAGAAATCTCCAATGCAATGCCCCCAACCATTGTGGTTCAATAAAAATGCCAATCCTGGATCATGAAAGTTACTTTGCATGCCCTGCACTAACATGTGACATAGTTCGTGTATTCTTTTAGTTGGATATAGATCTATTCCCTATTCTTAAATAAATGTCAAAAACAAAATTACACCGGGAAATGGATGAAAAAGGATATTCACAGGGAAACTCAAATTTCTAATAAAAAATATGTTAAAAATGTAAGTGAAAAAGAGTGCGAAAATGACAATACCGCTCTAAGTTTTGTAATTAATTCACTAAAAGAAATGGATGAAAACTTAAAATATTAGCTTTTACATGCTCACCTTATGTCTTTGATGTCTTTAATTTTTTTTCCCCATTAATAACATGAGTTATAAGTTATTTAAAACATTAAAAATTAGAAAACTCCATATTAACGTCAAATTCTTTTGCACCAGTGCGGGTGTTGGCATCACGGTATGCCTTCTATGTTTCTGTCTTCTTGTATTTTTTTGGGTTTTAATATGGGTTTTAAAATTGTGGGTCGGGGTCAACATGCCAGGCCCAATGCGTTTTAATATGTGTTGCGACTTGTGGGCTTTATCTAGAATTTTAAGATCTAGAGTTCCGATTATTAATTCATACACTTATGATGAAACTTTTTCGGTCTTCAAAGTTGGAAAATTTTAAAAATTTATTTTTAATGTAGTTTTTTTTTAAAAAAAATCATATTTAATCAACTAAAAATTTAAAAGATTCATATAAATTTTCAATCAATTTTTTGGTCACATCGGCACTTTTGTCCAAATTTCGTTTTGATTACACTTTTCCCATTTACTCTTTATGTTAGCCTGATATTTTTGTAAATAAATTATATTAAACATCTTTGAGATTGCTTGAAACTACAAATAGTATGCCCTTTTTTATATAAAAATAATAGATATTTTTCCTACTTTCAATTTAATATAATATATGCAAATCTCTATTTTTTATTCATATTATATGATTTTCTCCAATAGTTAATTAAAATATAACAAAAAAAGCTCAAAATTTTTAGCTAAGCAGTATTCAATAGTTTTTAAAAGTTTTATATTTTCTATTGTATTTAGAGTTTAATTCTTAATTCTTCTGTGTATGTACTTTCAGTAGTTTAATCATTCCTATTATTATAAAAGAAAAATATTCATTTATTTTCTTGTTTCATGAATCTTAGATTGATCAATTTGTTATTGAATATTAAATAATCAAAAGAAAATACCGCATTACCAGAAATTATTGTGTAACTCGTATTTACCTATTGAGAAAATGAATAAATACACATAATAAATGTGAAATTTACTAACACATAAATTTCATTTTTTTAGGGTAATAAATAATCTTAGTTTTAGAGAAAATGAATTATGTTTTAATAATTAATCTTTTATTCGAAATTAATTGATTTGTAGAGTAGTTAAACATTTACTAAGATAATAGAAATAAAGTATAAAAAAAGGATAATAAGTGCATTTTTATTTATTTTATGTCCGAGATAAATATAAAATAATTACTTATAAAAAAAGATAAATAGAAGAAAATAATTCTATAAAGATGGTAAAAAATAAAAATATTTATTATTATGTGTACCATTCAAGTGAAACTCACAATAAATAAAATTTACAAAAAAAAAAAAAAAAATTCAAGCAGAAGAATATTTGCCTATTAGTCTATTAGCATATCTTAAATATTTAAGCAGTATAGTTTGATAGAATGATGTAATAAATTCATTCTTGGTTGTAACACTTGGATTTCTAGAATGATTAAAATACGAGAAAAATCAAACAATATGTAAAACTATCTTTGGGATAATGATAGTACCTGAGCAACACAGCTCCCAAGTCCCATGCCTTCAAAAAATTGATGAAAAGTTAAAGCAGCTAGGAGAGGTCTGATTGTTTTTGGACTTTCTGAGGCTCCCATAGATAATCCTATTACTACAGAATGAACAACGATTCCCAGCTCCAACACCTACAATATCCAATGTTAAAATTAATAAAATAAAGAGAAAAAACCACCTACAATCAATGAAAAGTTCAAAATTCCTGTTAATTAAGTAATGTAATCAAGGAAATTAAAATAATGATATTAAACTATATTGATTCTTCAAATCCCGATTCTTAACTGAAGTAAATAAATTTTCAAAACAAATCAGAGATATGAATTAATATTTTTTTATCAATACAAATTCTAAAAAGAAACAAGAAAAAGAAAAACAAGATTTACCTGTGATATGACTCTCTGACGAAGCTGTTGTTCAGATGATTGAGAAGAAACAACCCCATGAAAATGACTAGCATGCGTATCAACATGCAGTTGGCCTTCTTGTCCTTTTTCCTTTTCCATGTCTGCGATCTCAACCTCACCCTTGCTTGAATGATGCTTGTTCAAATATTTAGTTGCAAAGGCATCGATCATAAGAGTACCCATAGAAGTACACATAGCCACAAACCCAGTAAAGGGAAAGTCACTCCATGGATGCTCCTTGAGACAAGGAGATGTCAAGTTGTCGAATGCATACGGAAGTATATGAATGAAGCCCGTCGCCAAGATCACGCCCGCCGCAAACGCCTTAATGACGAAAAAGATGTCCCTTTCTGGGCTTAAAACCGAGATATGTTTCCCTAGCATTGGAATAACAAAACCAATTGCACTGCCGATTAGTATTGAAGCTATAGCTGCTCCCTTGTACTTGAGTGCTTCGGCTTTGTCACGTTCTTCGTCTTCTGCATCACACGTGCACCCAGAAAGGACCAAGGCAGGCAGTAGAAGGAAGACAAAGAAGACAAAAAGCTTTGTGCTTTGATGATGTAAAAATATTTTGGACTACCATTAATTGGATCTTTTATTTTATTTTATTTAAAATGGGCTGACTCTGATCCTAGAGTTATATTTTTAAGTCCAGCTTTTGTAATCACTTTTATAGATTATAAATGTCTGGTGGGCTGATGTATTTTGCAGCAAGTGTAGACCTTTAACCAACTGGACTTTTGATGGGTGAGCCCAGTAAGGCTTTCTATTTAAGTAGGTTAGGTCCCCCTAACCACTCTACGCTCTATCGTTAACCACAAAACACTTTGTGAATCCTGGTGCCCCATCGGCTGCAAATTCGTAGAGAAGGCAGGGAAGACCAAACCTTTGTTCATCAATTTATTATGACAAACACAGGTACGCTATTTATTTTCTTAAATCTGTATTTATGTTCTTAATCTATGTAAGTTTATATCCTGTTTGAATAATTTTTTGCTTATATTTGGTATCAGAGCCACTTATAATAGATTAAGAATTAAGATACATATTTTCGCTTGATCAATATTCTTAGATGATGATTTTTTATCTATTTTGTTGTTTGATAAATTAGTGTCATCTATTTTTGCTTCTACCGATCCATTCTTATGGATATTTATTCTACAAGTATTAGTACAAACATTCACACTGCTATTGCTACGTTTCATCACAAAGTTTCATGATTTATGTGACTGTTGTTCCTGCTTATACTATCTTAGTTGATAATCCCATCTGTCCTTTTTTTATTATTTTTATTTTATTTTATTTTATTTTTCCTATTTTTTACTGGTGCCTTAGTTTGTATTTAATATTTGATTTTAAATTGATAATCTCATCCATCCTTATTGGTGCCTTAGTTTGTATTTAATATTTGATTTTAAATTGATAATCCCATCCATCCTTACTGGTGCCTTAGTTCCTGCTTATGGATCTTTATTCTATGGATATTTTTTTTATTTTGATTAAAGTATATATATAATTTATTTTTGATATAATTTTCTTTTGATTTGACAATTTATATCTTTTCGAATGATTTCATCATCATCATGGTACAGTATATGTCATGCCTATCATGAATTGTATTATTGTTAATTTTAGATATTTCTATTTTTTTTTTATTATTTTTTTTTCCGATCTCATGGGTTACTGAGAGTGTTATTCAAGTTGTATATGTTATATATGTACATATATAGTTTAGTGATTTGTCATACTTTAGTTTCCTTTATCACGCAATTTAAAATCTTTAGTTTCCTTTATCACACAATTTAAAATCTTTAGTTTCCAATCTCATGGGTTACAGATATATATATATATATATATATATATGTGTGATTTGTCAGACTTTAGTTTCCTTTATCACGCAATTTTACAAATATAGTTTTAATGGTGTTTATATATATATATATCGATTGCGATAGATATTCATATATTCATATTTCCTTAAAAGAAAATTAGGAAAATTTAAAATTTTTTTTAATTTGTACCAAATATATATATTGAGATTGTATTTTTTGATGCAATATGATTTTTTTTTATGATCGGTATTGGTGCATATTGTTTAGCATCCCTTAATGGACTGGTCATATTTTATTTTATAGTTTTGGGCTTCATTTAAATATCCCGGTTCTTTTGGGAGACTTATAGGTTGAAATGGGTAATTATCACCAAAGTGAAATTATTTATTTTGATTTATAAGTCTTCGAGCTATTAAAAAAAAATATTTACGGGATTATTATTATTATTATTTTTTAATTATTTCACATAATTATCTACCCAAAGGGGGTAACTATGTGTTGTAATTAAAAATGAGCTAATTAATATTTTTAATTATTTCATATAATGACCTACCCAAAGGGGGTTATTGTATGATATAATTAGAAATTGAATTATTGAAGCAAAATATTATTTCTGGATTTATTTTATTATTATAAATTTTACCTGCCCAAAAGGGGTAATTTTATAATAATAATATATTATCCTGGTTGGCTTCATTTTTTTTAGGAGGGTCTTTCATACATTGCATTCTCTGCCCAAAGGGGAGAATGTAGTGATATTTTATATACTCCTAATTGTGATTATGAATAAATTTAAAATGCTCAGAACTAACATATTACATTTCTAATTATTCTTTCACAGTCTCTTTTGCAGTAAATAATAACATTGCAACTATTGAATTTTTAAATGGTACAAATTATAAGAGGTGGAAGTGGGATATCGAGTTTGCTCTTGGTATTATAGATCTTGATTTAGCCTTGCGTGAGCCAGAACCGCCAGCACTTACTCCTGAAAGCACTCAAGAGCAAAAGGATTACTATGCAAAATGGGAGAGATCTAATAGGCTTAGCCTTATTGCAATTAAGAGATCTGTACCTGAACATCTACTAGGTGGATTGGTAGATGCAACCAAGGCCAAAGAATTTATGGATGCTATTGGGCAAAGGTATCAAGTATTTGATAATGCTGAATCTGGATGCCTAATGAAGGAACTGACGACTATGAAGTATGATAACACTGGTGGTGTAAAAGAGTTTATTATCAAGATGGTTCACCTCCAAACTCAATTGAAGAACTTAAAAATTGAATTGTCGGATACCTTTCTTGTCCCACATGCATTGAATTCCTTACCTCCAGAATTCAGTCAAATCAAGACAGCCTATAATACCTTGAACACACCCTAGACCATTAATGAACTTATCACTAAGTGTGTTGCTGAGGAAGAAAAATTGAGGAAAGAAAAGAAAGAAATAAGTTTTTTGACCCAACCAAAATCCTTACCTAGCAAAAGCCTAACCCACAAGAAAAAGAAATTTAAATCTCATGCTCCAAGGAACAATTTTTCTAAATCTCAGGAGGCCTACAGGCATGGTAATAATAATAATAATAATAATAACGGTCATAAACCACAAGTGGGAGGCCCTACAGGTTGCATCCATAAGAATGTAGAGTGCTATCATTGTCATAAGAAAGGTCATAAGAGGACTGATTGCTATAGATTCAAGTCTTGGTTAGAAAAGAAAAAGGGAAATGAGAATGGTAAACTCTTATCCTTAGCTTGCTTTGAATCAAATTTAATTGATGTCCCTATAGATTCTTGGTGGTTTAATAGTGGTTCTACAACTCATGTTGCAATTACCTTGCAGGGGTTCGTAAGCAAGAGAAAACCAAGTGAGAGAGAGTCCAAGCTTCGAGTAGGAAATGATCTTGAAGTTGTAGTTGAATGCATAGAAGATGTTATTTTACGTTTACAAAACTTTATTGAGATTACATTGAATAATGTTTTTTATGTTCCTAGTTTTAGACGTAATTTAATTTCAATTTCTCTTTTAGATAGGCTTGGATACACATTTATTTTTGGAAATGGAAAAGTAGATATTTTATTGCATTCTGAGTCCATTGGTTTTGGTGTTCTTGATAATGGTTTATATAGGTTACTTTTAGCTTCTGATAGTCCTTATGCTTCTTTGAATGTTGAAAATATGATTTCAAAACGGCCTAGAATTAAGAAAACATCATCAGTCTTATGGCATAGAAGATTGGGACATATATCTAGGAAACGGGTAGGGAGGTTAATTAAAGAGAATATTCTTCCTTTCCTAGATTTTGATGATATGGACATATGTGTCAGCTGTATTAGGGGCAAGTTAACTAAGACTAAAAGGAAAAGCGCTACTCATAGTTCAAATCTTTTAGAAATAATTCATACTGATATATCTGGACCATACTCTTCCACCATTTGTGGTTGTCGTTATTTTGTTACATTCATTGATGACTTTTCTCGATATGGTTATCTTTATTTGATAAAAGAAAAATCTAATGTACTTGAGAAATTCAAAATTTTCAAAATTGAAGTTGAAAAATAATTAGGAAAAGTCATCAAGATTGTGAGATCTGATCGAGGAGGTGAATATTATGGCAAACAAGATGTGTTTGGGCAACACATGGGACCGTTTGCTAGGTTTTTACAAGATTGTGGAATTGTTCCACAATATACCATGCCTGGTAGTCCTGAACAAAATGGCATTGCTGAAAGGCGCAATCGAACTCTTAAAGATATGATGAGGAGCATGATGAGTGGAACAAATTTACCTGAATTTCTTTAGGGTGAGGCCATTAAAACTGCATTCTGAGTCCATTGGTTTTGGTGTTCTTGATAATGGTTTATATAGGTTACTTTTAGCTTCTGATAGTCCTTATGCTTCTTTGAATGTTGAAAATATGATTTCAAAACGGCCTAGAATTAAGAAAACATCATCAGTCTTATGGCATAGAAGATTGGGACATATATCTAGGAAACGGGTAGGGAGGTTAATTAAAGAGAATATTCTTCCTTTCCTAGATTTTGATGATATGGACATATGTGTCAGCTGTATTAGGGGCAAGTTAACTAAGACTAAAAGGAAAAGCGCTACTCATAGTTCAAATCTTTTAGAAATAATTCATACTGATATATCTGGACCATACTCTTCCACCATTTGTGGTTGTCGTTATTTTGTTACATTCATTGATGACTTTTCTCGATATGGTTATCTTTATTTGATAAAAGAAAAATCTAATGTACTTGAGAAATTCAAAATTTTCAAAATTGAAGTTGAAAAATAATTGGGAAAAGTCATCAAGATTGTGAGATCTGATCGAGAAGGTGAATATTATGGCAAACAAGATGTGTTTGGGCAACACATGGGACTGTTTGCTAGGTTTTTACAAGATTGTGGAATTGTTCCACAATATACCATGCCTGGTAGTCCTGAACAAAATGGCATTGCTGAAAGGCGCAATCGAACTCTTAAAGATATGATGAGGAGCATGATGAGTGGAACAAATTTACCTGAATTTCTTTAGGGTGAGGCCATTAAAACTGCTTTGTACATCCTTAACCGTGTTCCTAGCAAGTCAGTACCTAAAACACCCTTTGAGCTTTGGATCGGCAGAAAACCTAGCCTTAATCATTTTCGAGTTTGGGGTTGTTCTTTTGAAGTAAAAATTTATGATCCATCAATAAAGAAACTTGATCCAAGATCTGTTCGTTGTTACTTCATAGGGTATCCAGATCGTGCAAAAGGATACAAGTTCTATTACCCCACAAGAGGTACAAAAATAGTTAAGTCCATGACTGCAAAATTTCTTGAGCTTGATGTTGCTGATTTGTCACCAAATCCAGGGCACCTTGAAACACACGATCCAGCTTCCATTACCATTCCACTAGTTTTACCTAGTCAGACTTTTGTACCTCCATCTGTTCATGTTGAGATACAAAATGATCAAAATGTAGAGCGTGACCAAATTGTAGAACCTGTTGCAGTTGTTCCCATTAAAAATCACTAACCTGTTCAACCAGTAGAGCAGATCCCTATTAGAAGGTCAGTCAGACAAAGGAGGGTAGCAATTTTAAATGATTATTATGTTTATCTTGGTGAGAGTGAATATAATATTGGGGATGTTGTTGATCCAACAACGTACAGTCAAGCAATGAACAGTCAACAATTTGATCTGTGGTTAAATGCTATGAATGAGGAAATTCAGTCTATGATAAAAAATGAAGTATGGGAACTTGTTGAGCTTCCGCAAAATTATAAGGCAATTGACTGCAAATGGGTGTACAAGACTAAGAAGGATTTAACTGGCAGAATTGAACGATTTAAAGCAAGATTGGTAGCTAAAGGTTTCACTCAAAGAGAAGGAATTGACTACTTTGAGACCTTCTCACCAGTATCTTTTAAAGACTCATTCAGGATTATTATGGCCTTGGTTGCACATTTTAATTTAGAGCTTCATCAGATGGATGTCAAAACAGTCTTTTTGAATGGTGAACTTATGGAAGATGTCTACATGAAACAACCTGAAGGTTTTCAGACAAATGAATCTGAGCATCTGGTATGCAAGTTACGAAAATCGATATATGGTTTGAAACAAGCATCTCGATAATGGTATTTAAAGTTTGATGAGTTGATTACATCTATGGGCTTCACAGAAAATAAAGTTGACCAGTGTATTTATCTCAAGATCAGTGGGAGCAACTTTATTTTTCTCATCTTGTATGTTGATGATATTCTATTGGCAAGCAATAGTCTAGCTTTGCTACATGATACCAAACAAATGTTGTCTAGAGCTTTTGATATGAAGGATCTTGGTGAGGCATCATTTGTTTTGGGTATTCAAATTCATAGGGACAGAACTCGTAATTTATTGGGATTATTTCAAAAGGCATATATTGACAGGATTCTTGAAAGATTTGAAATGCAGAATTGTAAACCTGGGGATATTCCAGTTGTGAAAGGTGATAAGTTTAGCAACATGTAGTGCCCAGCAAATGAGATAGAGAAACAGTCAATGCAAAATGTTCCCTATGCAAGTGTCGTTGGAAGTTTAATGTACGCTCAAGTTTGCACCAGAAAAGATTTAGCTTTTGTGGTTAGTGTTCTTGGTAGGTATTTGTCTAACCCTGGTAGAGATCATTGGTGTGCTGCTAAGAAGGTTATGAGATACTTGCAGAAAACCAAAGGTTATATGCTCGTTTATAGGAATGTTGATAACCTTGAAGTAATTGGGTATTCAGACTCAGATTTTGCTGGATGTTCTGATGATATGAAATCTACTTTAGGTTACATTTTCATGATGGCTGGAGGTGCTATATCCTGGAAAAGTGCTAAGTAGACATTGACAGTTTCTTCCACTATGCAAGCAGAATTCGTTGCTTGTTATGGTGCTGCTTCACAAGCTATTTGGTTGAAAAATTTTATTTCAGGATTACAGATTGTTGACTCTATTGCTAGACCACTGAAAATTTATTGTGATAATAGTGCTGCAGTTTTCTTCACCAAAAATAATAAAAGTTCTAATGGATCTAAGCATTTAGAGTTAAAATACCTCACAGTCAAAGATCTTGTCAAGAAAGGGGACATAGTGGTAGAGCACATTCATACTGATGCTATGCTGGCGGATCCCATGACTAAAGGACTTAGACCTATAATTTTTCAAAAGCATGTTGAGAATATGGGAATTGTAGGCTCTTTTGATATCTTTGGTTAGTGGGAGTTATTTTCTTTTATGTAATTTTGATGTGTTGTTTTCTTATATCTTTACATATACTTGTTGGTGCATTGATTATGAATTTATGATAAGTTATCGATGCATGCATCATTTGATTATAATTTGTCAATGTTGTTATAATTTTTATGAGGGCTAAGACTTGGTGTCAGTCGTTAGTTCTTGAACTTAATTATTTGTCTCAAAATTGACACATTTTGGGATTTGTGAGACAATCTGGCTTTGTATATTGCCAGCTGATTTCTTGTACTATGTGAATTTTTTAGAGAAATCATTGAGGACTGACATGAAAGATAAGCATGATTGATCACAATTCTTATGCCATCTTTCATGCTACACTATCACATCAGTGACTAAGTATATATAGTTCATGATATTTTGTAACCATGGAAGGTCCTACATTATTAAAGAATGTCACTATCGCCATGATTCGGTATCATTGGCTATATAAGCTTAATCAAATTTTAAGGCATTTATCTCTAGGGTGGTGTATTTTTAAAATTGTGGCCACGTATATTTACCAAAAAAAAAAAAAATAGTCCTCAACCCAAGAGTCATTTTTCAAAATAAAATATTTTATAAAATAAAATTAATTACAATTAATGTTGTCCAAGTGGGAGAATGTAAAAATATTTTGGACTACCATTAATTGGATATTTTATTTTATTTTATTTAAAATGGGCTGAGTCTGATCCTAGAGTTATATTTTTAAGTCTAGCTTTTGTGATCACTTTTATGAATTATAAATGCCTGTTGGGCTGATGTGTTTTGCAGCAAGTGTAAATCTTTAACCAATTGGGCTTTTGATGGGTGAGCCCAGTAGGACTTTCTATTTAAGTAGGTTAGGTCCCCCTAACCACTCTACGCTCTATCATTAACCACAAAACACTTTGTGAATCCTGGTGCTCCATTGGCTGCAAATTCGTAGAGAAAGCAGGGAAGACCAAACCTTTGTTCATCAATTTATTATGACGAACACAGGTACGTTATTTATTTTCTTAAATCATGTATTTATGTTCTTAATCTATGCAAGTTTATATCCTGTTTGAATAATTTTTTGCTTACACGATGAACTTTGATCATGGCTACAAAATTGGAAACAGATAATGTTGGTTGTGTTTGGAGAAGAGATCGATTTATACGGGTAAGGATATTTTTTCAGTTTCAAACTGGGCTAGGTATGTCGGCAGATCTCAAGTTTTCAATACATGATGACGACGATAGAGTAAGAAGAATTTGAATTTTAGATCTTAAAGTAACTAACTATGTTGTAACATGTCGTCATTTTTGCCATAGAAAACTTTGATTTAAAGGGTTTTATTCATCAGTCAACGGCAGAATGTGTGAAAATCAGGCCCATGATGTCGAAATATGTTGTTTTTTCACGTCGTAATTATCCTATTTCCTTTTTTTTCCCCTTTGGTATTTATCAATTCTATATTCGATATCAATCAATCTATTTCTTTTTATTTTTAGTAACTATCAATTCTCTATTCAATATCAATATCAATATTAACACGATCCAAGGAGAAATCATTTGTGCTGCCGCTAAAAATTGAATTTCGCCATCGAATTGCTTGGCCTTTTCCATTGTTTCCGAGAAATTGTTTACTGCAAATGACATTTTCCTTCTCAGCTTCCCCGTCTTTCTATGGTTCTGATGATGGTTGATTTTGCTTGAGATTCGTAATTAATGTAGGTAAAGGATCAGCTTTCCAGAATTTCTGATTCCTTTGCAGAGAAAATTTTCAATTTTTGATGTTTTTAGATGCTTTACATTAGAAATATCATGAGGCATGAATAATGTTGCCAAAATTTTCTTTCCATTTCTCCTACCCCTCGTTCAGAACCTTAAAGAACTAATATTCAATTCATTTGAAATTGGATTTATGAGTAAAATTGTTCATGTGTCCAATAGTGTTGGTCCCAAAATGCGGTACTTTTTCATTCCGAAAGAGTGAAGTATGCGATCTCGATTGTTTATATTGGCGAACCTGCAGAAGGTAACATGCTCGGTTTTAATGGAGAAAAATTGTTGCAGCCATAAGAACGGAGGGAAAATGAATACAATAGAAAAGAAGAGGGTATAGAAAGAGGAGATAACAAGGTGAGTGAATTTTTGCAGTTTTACGAAACAAAGTTTGAGAGGAGGGCAACAAAGATACAAGAGTTTCAGAGCCGGAAGAAGTAGAAATCAAGAGTTTTTATTTATATTTTTTAAATGGAAGGTATTCTGTAATGGAGTCAGAAATTTTTTATTTTTTAAAATGTTTTGAGTAAAGTCAACAAATAGAAGTTTAAGCAATGCATTCAAAGAAAGGAAGCTAAATTGGATTTCCACTTTATTTTATCTGAATAATTAATAAGATAATTAATAATTGATAAATTAGTTAATAATTAATAAATTAATTGATATTTAATAATTTATAATTGATGGTTAATAAGTTAGTTAATTATATAAGAAATAATTTATAAAATTAATTGAACTAAAATTATAAAATAATATAAAAATTATTAATAGAAATAAATATGTAATATTAATTAAAACAATTCATATTAATGAAGGATATAAATTATAAATTAATAAAAAATATAAACATATTTTAAAAAAATTTAAAAAATTAATAATTTATAAGTTATAAATTATTCAAAATAATTTATTAAATAAAAAGTTTATTTATTTATTTTTAAATAAATAATATGAAAAATATTTTTAAATTATAAATTAATTTATTTATTACGCAAAATATAAACTTTCATTCAACTTATCACTTTAGGAGTATCCCTTAGATGTCTACAAGTTAAATTCATTTTCTATTGATTTTTTGGGTTTCTTCAGTAGAGAGAGAGAGAGAGATCAATTTTGGCAGGATAGATCCCAATGTTGGTATGTTAAAACATGTGGTAGTCCCTTGAGAATTATTAAACAAGTCGAGAGAATATAGAGATCATAACTCTTCCTAGATGTAGTATAAACAATTCTATATACAGCAAAAGCAGAATCAATATGCCCGCAAAAGCTTTACATTCAATTCTGGAGCCATGAGCAATTTCTGCTCTGCGCCTTATCAAGCATCCGCTGCATTTATGGACTCCAAAGCAAGTATAATGTTTTCTTGTTGAAATATTGATTTTTTTTCCTTTCCCTTATTTGTTTTTCACTTTTCCATGCTGCTAGCAACCTAATCAGGGAATTTGGCCTCTAGATGAAATAAAACTTCCTTTTTACTCCTCGTCCTTCATTTTCTCTTCTGGATTTTGACATATATGGCTATACAATGAATCCAATCCTTCTTCTTCTGTAACAAAATAAAGTGCCCAAGCCTCTATTCTCATTGCTTTATCTTGTCTAAAATCTCTTTTAGGGAACTACTGCTTTGTTGGTGAACTCCATTTTGTTGATCTTGGTTAAAATTTCTTCTACAAGTTTTCTTTCGCAGTTATGTAGGAGGACGATCCCCTTTAGGCTTTTAGATACTTACCATCTTGCTGTCGTGTTGAAATTCCACGTATACAAATCTAAGCTACCTATAATGGCAAGAGTGCAAGAATGCATTGAAGCAACTGCAGGGGAAGTCCTCTTAATGCAGTCACCTTTTCTGTATCCAAATGTTTAAAATTTTGGCCTTGAATTTATACTCTTCCTTTATCTGATTCAGTTATTATATCAATTAGATTCTTCTCTTTGTTCTTGTTACATATTTACGCACTTTCCTTAATAGGTCCAGATTATGCCAATAAGACATTAAGTAATGTTGGATCATGCCCACGAATTATTGACTGTGCAGCTTATGTATATTCTGTAGTCTAATAATATAGTAGATATCATTTGCTGCGACTCTTACTATGCATTTTTTCTAGCAGCTCTACCCATAAGGCCTATCTCAGTGATGTTTTCTATTGTAGATGCCTATGGCTAGAATTTCTCCACAGATATGTATCCTACTTTTCATTTACTTTAATTAATTATATTTTGGCATCAAATTGAATGTAGTAAATTTAAATAATCAACATGTGATTAATTAAAATTCTTCAAAAAAATGCCTGGAATTTCCATTTTATTGTGAAATTAGAATATTGTACTATTAGTTATATCATTGGATATGAATCGGATTCATACATATCGGAATATCAAAAGTTTATATTGGAAGATTAGGGATTTGATGTTTGTTTTTACTGGTTTTATTAACAATTACACGGAAAGACAATTTATTCATAACCTAAATCTCCTTTTGTTTAGAGTAAAGAGAGAGAAAGATTATGGAATAGGTTATGATGATCCCCTTTTTTTTATGTATTCTTAACTCTTTAACTGTCTTTCTTTTGTCTATTTATAAGCACTTCATAAATCAGGTTATGGGTTGGATTATAGACCTATTTTGAGTGACTTGAATTCATGATTCAACATCTCCTACTTGCACCTAATGGGATCCATACTCTCTCAATATTACATAAGAGAACATTATCTCTTATAGTCTATAACAAACTATATAAGAAAATAGGTCGTATGACCAGCATACTTCAAAAGCTTTTTGCTATATATCTATTAGGAATATATATAACTTCTCAATAAATAATGGATCTTGAGTAAATTTTAAGTATGCAGCACGCTATATCATTTTTTTAATCATATTTGAATTTCTCAAATGATCTCATTCATATGCATCATAGGTATTAGATATTGTATTCACAATTATAGACACATTATAACTGGTACACCGATAAATACAAATACAATATGATACATTTAATGATCTTCCTCTTTTATTAAATCTCTTGACTTTAATTTAATTTGCTTTTCTAGTAATGTCCTACTAGACTGAATCTCTCATAGTCCATTGGTAATATTCTAAAATAACAATCATTAGATCTAAATCTCAAGAAATAGAATAGAGTTATAAGGATAGAAATATGAGATTTTTATTCCTTCAAAGGTCTCACACCAAAGCTAAGATCTAGACTTCACTATTTGTACACGTGGTATGAAACACATGTTATAGTATTCTTTTCTTTTATTATGGAACATATGTCTTTATACAATGTATTAATGCCATATAGATAATGGTTTAGACATACTCAATGTCTAACCTAAGTTCACCAATTTACTCTTTTTCATTTCGATCAGAACTTGTATCTTGTAATATAAATGATGAAATGAATTCCTCATTAATTCACTTACAATCTTACATAG
The DNA here is from genome assembly GCA_020226215.1 of Sindora glabra. Classification (NCBI taxonomy): domain Eukaryota; kingdom Viridiplantae; phylum Streptophyta; class Magnoliopsida; order Fabales; family Fabaceae; genus Sindora; species Sindora glabra. The sequence goes on along the minus strand of CM035235.1, from coordinate 32,880,265 downwards.
ACCTTATCTTGTTCGTTAACAAGGTGACATTCATATTTTAAGCTTAACTCTTAATTATCACTTAGATAAAAAGTTTAAAATTGTTTTATCTCTTATCAATTATAAAAATTAACAAGAGGTGATTACTCGTGTGAGAGGGCTAATCTTTTATCTATCCAATATATTTTTTAATAACTCAAGAATCTTCTAAGAAATATAAATACATTTGTATATGTAAGCTTATAATAAATACATTCATTATTTAGACATTAATATTCTGTGAACATTGTTGGGAAAAAATTACAATAATTATATCAACATCTATGCAATACTTGGGATTTCGTATGTTTTACAAATACATTTCCAAGAATAGGCCTAGTTATAGGATTTGCTACCATCTCACACGTAGAAATGTATTTCATATTTACTTCTTTATATACAACCATATCTCTCACGAAGTTATACTTTATATCTATGTGCTTAGTTTTGTAATGATATTTGAGATCTTTTGTGTATGCTATTGCTACTTGGTTATCCTAGTTTACTAAAATTGGATTAGTAATGTTAGCATTTATACTCAAATGATTTAAAAACTTTTTGAGCCACATTACTTCTTGTATTGCTACTGAAAATGCTACAAATCTAGCTTCTATTATGGATAAGGCTATGCAAAATTGCTTCTTATTACTCTAAGATATGACACCATTATTTAGTAAGAAGATGTACCTAGAGGTAGACTTCCTTTTATCTAAGTCTTCTCCCCAATTAGCATCATTTTCAATTGCAGATCATTTTCTTCATAACATAATGAATAGTTAGTAGTACCTTTTAGATACCTTAGTATTCTTTTAACTACTTTTTAATGTGTTGGGCATGCCAATGGCAAAATAGAGATCTAATCTTGTATACATCATTGCATACATTAAACTTCTAACTACACTCGTATTTCTCATATATGTTTCTTGTTATGGAGTCTTAGAATACATCATTCAACTTAGACCTTCACCTTTAGCAATAGAAGTGTTTATAATGTTGCATCTAGAATTATTCAAGAATTTTGTTGATATAATGCTCTTGTGACAAAAACAACAATTTCTTTGAATGATTTCTGAAAATCTTAACTCCAAGAATATATGCAGCTTGACCCATGTCTTTCATTTCAAAATTGGATGACAACCATCCTTTAATTTTATTAACATACTCCTTGCTATTTTCAACTATAAGTATATCGTTAACATATAATAATAAAATTATAAACTTATCCTTGGACTTTTTTATATATATATAATGATATTTGTCAATCATGATAAAATCATTTAACACGATTACATTATAAAAATGAATATACAATTGTCTTGAAGACTGCTTTAAGTCATATATAGACTTCAAAAGTTTACAAACTTTATTTTCTTAACCTTCTTTCATAAAACTTACAAGCTGTTGCATCTAGATTTTCTCTTCTAAATCTCTATTGAGAAATGCAGTTTTTACATCCATTTGATATAATTCAAGGTCCATACTAGCAATCATAACCAGTATTAAGCGAATTGAGGTGAATTTGACAACAAGTAAAAAGGTTTTTTCATAATCTATTCCTTCTTGTTGTGTGTAGCCTTTTGCTATTAGTCTAACCATGTATCTTTCAACAGTGTCATCAACCTTGCACTTGATTTTGAGAACCCATTTGTTCCCAACAGCCTTACGTGAGATCGAAATATTAATAATTTCCCAAACTTGATTTGATCTCATAGACTCCATTTCTTCCTTTATTACTTTTGTCTAATTTTCCTTACTAAGGCCAAAAAGAGCCTTTGTGATATTTCTTAACTTATCTTTATCTTGTATAATGGCCATAAAGGTTTCACCACCTTTAATATTGAAATAACGACGGGGAATATCTTTTCTGCCATTATGTCATAATTAAGGCTCTAGATAAACATATTTCTTAAGTTGCTCCCACTTGGAGTAAGATCAATCATTTAAGTATTTCCATTTGGATTACTCCTATACTAATCAAGATCACTATCATTTGCAATTGGAATTGGAAACATATTTCCTAAAATTCTCTCACTTGAAGGAAGTAAGTCTTAAGGGCTTGTATCCATGATCTCATATAAGGATAAGTCTTTTTTTTTTATCACCATATATAGGAAAATCATTCTATAAGAATGTGATATCTTATTATTCAAATTCTATAAGACTGCCATTGTTATGTTCACTAATGAAGACATAGAATTTTGAATGTTCTAAGTATCTGATAAAGATATATTTCTTTCCTCGATCATTTAATTTACCATATAGATGTGAGATATTTAGAATATAGGTCGCACATCCTCGAGATCGTAAAATACTCAGGTTAGGTTTTCGCTTCATCCATAACTCATATGACGTAGTGGGAATTGATTTGCTAAGTATATAGTTAAGGATAAATATGGTGGTTAAGAATGTATCACTCTCATAAGTGATAGGCAAATTTGCTTGTGCCATCATAGACCTAACCATTTCCAAAAGCATTTGAATTCATTTCTTTACAACACCATTTTGTTAAAAAATGTGTGGATTCATCGATTAATATTGAATCCCTTTTTCATCACATAATTGTCTAAACTGATTAAACAAATACTCATGAGCATAATCGATTTATAATGGTTCTATTTTTTTATCTAATTGATTTTCAACAAAGCTCATATAGCTTTGGAAGTAACTCAGTGTGTTATTAAATAGATATTATCAAACTAAATGATTTACAATACTGTTGGTCTATACACTAAATTTAAAAAAAAAAAAAAAGGAAAAGTAATCTACCCTAATTCAAGCCCATTTAGCTATAAGAGAGATATAGCCTACCCCTAGAAGAAGAGACACATTTGCTCCTAAGTCCACCATTGCTTTGCATCCTTGGATGCATAAAATCAACAACAAGAAGGTCTACAAGAGCCATATAGATTAAGATTCTAGAAGATGCTACATTAAGAACTCCTTCCACAATTATAGCAGTTGGACTATTTTCATCATATATATTTGTGATTCCTATGCCAATTACAATCCTCAATGGAGTTGTTAAGGTGAAGAATATTGCCATTATTGTAATAGATAGGTTTTTTCCTGCAATTATAATTTCCAAAACCACAAAACAAAATGTTAGAATTGAAAAATATGTGTTGAGATATTTCATGTCATTTTTTTTCTAAATAATTAAACATTAAAGCATTAAAACATTATTGTTCTTCTATTTAATAATATTTTTTCTAAATTGATTTATTGTACACTCAATTCAATGATGTCATTTTTCAATTTCTATAGAAAATCATGAGAGTTAATGCCCAAAAGAAAAAGATAAATGATTTATGTTTAAATTATAGATCCTTATATAAAAAAAATTAATGGTCCGAAAATAATTTTATGTGTCAATCTCTCTTAGAAAATGTAGAGTTTTCTTTAAATAAAATGAAGGAATTTGTCCAACCTCAAAAATATGACAAGGAAAGAAGGTTTATGACTTTTAGTTGTTAATTTTTAAACTCTATTTTCGTTCACATACTAGGTTAATCTAATTTACTCATTAGGTGTAGATATTGTTAAGAGCTCATTGAAAAATTGAATAGTTACTTTGCATGTTCTGCACTAACATATGACATAGTTCTACTACAGCAAACAAGACCTTTAGTTCGGTCGTCGATAAATGCAAAAGTCGTTATTGAAAATGTCATCAGTATAGTTTTATAGTTGAAACAACTAACATCTACAATATCTAGTCATCGTTAAAAGTACGACCTTAGTTATCGTAGAAAATAATTTTAAAATTCACAAAAATTTTAAATTTGATTTTCAGCGACGACATTGTCATCACTATAGGTCAAAAAGTCGTGCTTCAGCGATGACATTTGTCATCGTTAAAAGTCAGTGATTCAATGACGACATTGTCATCATTGAAAGTCAGATTCAATGACGACATTTTGTACCTATAGCGATGACAATGTCACCGCTAAAGTTTTTTTTATTTTTTTTAAAAAATTGAAATTGAAATTGTCATTATAATTAAGAGTATTTCAAATAATATATTATATTTAACAACATAATCTAAAATATTCTTTGTTTGAATTCATTTGAATTATATTTATCTTTTTTAAATTTAATTTAATGTAAATTATACAACTACAATACATCAATAGTATTAATAATAATGTCTAACAATTTGATCCAACATAAAAAAAAATGAATACTCATAAAGCAATTGTAAAAATAATATTTATATGAATAAATTATATATACACAATCCATGTAAATGTGTACATATGAAAAATATAAATATACATATACATAATATACTCCGGGGAAGGAAGGTGGGAAGGAAGGTGGAAGTATGTCGATGCACCCTCATCATCATCCTAGCAACGAGGATGATAAAATAATGGTGGCAGTTGAGAAGGACCAGGCAGTTGAGCCGTAGGTACAATCGCGAATTTACTCGGCCTAGGTAATGTAACAGTAGCAAATGGAGGCAGTGGTAAGACAATACCCTGTTATGTAAGAATGGAGGTCATCTCAGTAAAGTAAGTTCCAAGCTGCTGTTGCAATTTAATATGTTGTTATTGCTCTTGAATCAACTGTTGGCTCTGTTGAAACTACTCCCAACTCTGTTATAATTGCTCCTGCAACTCACCGACCTAAAACACGGATTGTGAGCTCGTCCCAGCACTAAAAGTGCCCACCGAATGACAAGACTAACTAGCCAGCACACGCCCAACAACCCTCTTGTACCCTCAATGAGTGCCAAGTACCTAATCGGTGATGGCAGTTTTATCTATCTATACAGGAATCGCAGCAAGCTAGTGGATGATACACTATATTATGCGTGCTGAGTCACGAGCTCAGTCATCCTCGCCTTAAATTATTAAAATAAAATTTAATAATAAATCTTACAAGATATATTCGTAAAATTCTATTTAAAATATAAAATTCAACTAACTTACATATTGCCCCTGAGGGATCGGATGCACCCACTCCCTTGACCTATATGTGTGTCAGTCCCTAAAATTCTTCGGAATCGACTACAGCTCACCAGTATCTTTATTTCTCTGTTCATTTTTTGTAAAAGACAAAAAGGATGAAATAAATAAATAAAGAATAAAAAGCTATCTAACAAGTGGATACATTTAAAAAATAAACAAAAAAGTTAAATTACTTTATCAAAATAATGTGCAGCAATAGACTTTAACCCATGTCGATCATTCACAACCTTCTACGCTCTATTATTTGCATTCATCCTAGACAACTCCTATAAATTAAGAAAAAATAATATTAAATTTTTATGTTTACAATTTAGATATGTGAAATAATGACCTAATCCCATAAAATGTCATACTTATCCTATACTCATCACTATCAAAAAAGTCCACGCACCTCTGCCATATTTGTGATGAGACAGATCGAGGCACATAACGTCTAACACGATCCAAATCATAGTTCTGGTATCGATCGCCTCCATGCTCTAAAAAATGCTTATTCAACCTGTACTTCTAATCTCTGTACAGGTCTGCAGCAATCTGCATTAAACTGAAGATCACTCTATCTCGGTCACCTTCAGAGATGCCCTAGAACTCGAAGTAGGACTGCATTAGAAGATATTTAACAAATTTGTAAGTAATATATTTAGAAATTTCTATCTCAGAAGGATTAATTCAGCAAATAGAGGAGATATATACTTACGCAAACCTCCTGCACAACTCTATCTCAGATCTACTGAGTTACAGGCCGCCATGACTTATAATAAGGCAACACGTGGGTTCGGTTCATGTTACCAATATCACAAGGGAGATGGCTAGCATTCTCACTAACTGCATACCATGTACCAATCGTATCGAACTATACAGACACTGGTCTCCCCTACCCTTACCTTTCTTCTTATGTAGCTTGGAGGGCCAATTTGGACCCCTCTTTCTCGCAGCTGCCACTTCAACAGACAAAGAAAAATATTAATACTATAAACAGGATATTAAATCAATCTCAGGTATGCACAATTAAGAATAAATACTTGATTCCTTGCATTGTGATGGAATATAGATGGGTCACTGCGATAGGTCGCCTCCAGCATCACCTCCGTGGTGTTATGCCTTGACATATGCCATAACTGAAATAATACACATTATACAAGTAGTTAATAGAGAATCCATAATCAAATTGAAAGATCAAAGGGTACAAATTTTTGCAATCATATTGATTATTTAAATAATCATGCTTACACGATTACGAGTTGTAGTTTGAATATCTTATTTTATTCCTAGTCTGAATCAGTATCGATGAACCAAATAGACTCATGGTTATTAGTTTCTCCTTCGCTATTAGATTGTAAAGGCCCCTCATCTATATAATCATCAATTGTTTGATCTTTGAAATTATCGTCATCATCGATGAAGGTGTCTTCTCTATAAACGCCAGATCCAACATTCTTAAAAGGTAGAATGATTGAAGGACCATCTCTTTTATTACTTAGATATACTAGATGGAAATCTCCAAGATCAACTGTGAGGTTGAATGAGTTACTATCCTGCAGAAATAACAAGTTTAGTGCACTATCTCTATCACTGGATAGATCCTATATGTCGTGATGCACCAAATTATGGACGACCCTCCAATTTGGCCCATTAAGGAGATCCTCAGTGTAAAATACTTGTTTTGCTTAGGTAGCAAGTATGTAAGGATCATCTTTGTACCATTATCCATTGATGGAGATGCTTGTGATATTCTTGTCAATGTAAAGTTTCTTCTTTGTAAGATCAGTGTTGTACCACTTACATTTAAATAAAGTCACATTGCACTTATTTAAACAAATTAACTCAATGATTTCTTCCAGTACACCATAGAATATGTTACCATTAGTACCCGGAACAGAAATGCTATTGTTTTGCATTTTATGCTTCGCATTCCGAGTTTCAACTACAAAGTGCACTTCATTCACAATACATGTAGAGTATATCATGATAGTAAAATTAGGACCAAATGCTAGTGATAGTAGGTCTTCGGTGGCCTTTGGAGAATCGTTCCTATATAAATGATACATCTAAGAAAGTAGCAATTTTTCCAATAATTAAATTAAAAGATCAGTAAGAGTAATGAACAATATTTGGGATATTGGTTTAATAAATTTGGGAAGAACAAACCCTTACCTTCGAGTAAAATCACGAGGAGAATTTGGTTTTCTGTAAGTTGTCAATACTTTCAGCACCACTTCATTCGAGTTCCAGTCAGTGCTCACTATAGAACATAGAAATCTTAGTCTATTATAATCACCAAAAGGAGAAAAACACAAATGACCATAGATACTTACTGTAGATACTTTTTAATGTCAATACAATTATTCAAGATGTACCATACTACAACATCTTGATCCTTCCTATCAAAGTGAGAAATAATCTTCTTCCCCACTGGTCGACACTGGGATCAGAACATCGATAATGCCCTTTTTGTTTGACTAGGTGCCACATCTTGATTTCTATTAGGCTGGTTGAATCTAGTTTTCACTCCTTCCAAGTACATAGAAAAAGATGTTAATACCTCGTCAACAATATACCCTTTTGCAATGGAACCCTTCGATTGAGCATGATTTCGGACATAATCCTTTAACTTTTTTATATATCTTTTATATGGATACATCCATAAAAAAGGAATGGATCTGTCTTCCAATGCTTTGTTTGGAAAATGCATCACCAAGTGAACCATTATATTAAAAAATGTTAGAGGGTATATCCTCTCAAGCTTGCATAAAATAATGATAATGTCTTGTTTAGCTTGCAGAATATCCTTCCTATTAAGAGTTCTAGCACATATTTGATTGAAGAAGTTGCATAACTCAACAAGTGGATATGATAATTCCTTTAACAAAAAAGCTCAAATTCCTGGTCCTAACAGTCTTTACATAATAAATAATAGTCATGTGATTTCAGCCCCTCCAACTTCATATCACGATCTGTGATATTCTTACAGAGACTCCTAGCAAACCTATTTGAAAATTTCACATTCTTTATATATTGGCAAAATCATTTTTGTTCTTCTTGGTTAAGCGTATATGCAATATGTGGCTTGAAATATTGACCTCTCTACTCATATAGATATAAGTTAGGCCTTATCTTCATGTCTGCCAGATCTCATCTTGCATTGTCTGTATCTTTTATTTTGTGCTCAATATCTAATAATGTACCCAGGATGCTATCACATATATTCTTCTCAACATGCATCACATCAATGTTATGTCTTAAGTTCATTGTTGGCTAATATGGGAGATAAAAAAAAAATACTTCTCCTGATCCAATTAAGTTCGTTGGCACCCCTCTTTCGCTTTAAACCATCAAATTGAGCATGTTTTCCAAGAAGTCTCTGTGCCATCTTTCCCAATTGATCCATGATAATGTTACTGGTCAGAGTAGGACATGCTTTGTATCCTTGTCCGCTCCACCTAGATAAACTACTTCGAGCAGGAAAATCATTTACAGTCCATAGCAAAGCTGCCCGCATGTTGAACACCATATTTGTATTCACATCTTGAGTTTCAACTCCTCTCTCCCAAAGATGCCTTAACTCTTCTACGACCTATTGTAAAAAGATATCAATATCCTTGCCTGGCGATTATGGCCTTGGGATTAATAGGGTCAACATGAAAAAATATTGATTCATGTATACTCATAAAGGCAAGTTATAAGTGGTCATCACTACTAGCCACATGCTGTAAAACAGGTTCCTATCACCAAAATGATTAAATCCATCTGCACTTAAACCTAACCTAACGTTTCATAGGTCAGCAGAGAAATTAGAATACCTCTTATTGAACTCCTGCCAAGCTTTTCCATTAATGGGATGTTGCATTACCCCCTCCTCTTTTGACTTTCCAGTATGATGCCATATCATATTCTTTACAGTATGTCTCGACCCATACAAATACTTTAACCGGGGAGCTAATGGAAAATATCGAACCACTTTTTGAGGTACTTTCTTTCCTTTCGTATTTTTATCTACCCATCGGCTCTCCCCATAAATTGGACAATTATCCTTAGAAGTATGTTCTTTCCTAAAAAGTGCGCAGTCATGTTTGCACACATAGATTGATTCATACCCCAATCCCAACTTATTGAGCCATTTCCTTGTACCATAGTATGATTCGAGCAATTTATTATCGTTTGGAAATGCCTTTTTTAACGATTATAGAAGAGCATCAAATGACTTATTTGTCCACTTATGCAGAACCTTCAAGTGCATGAGTTTCACCAGAAAGTTCAAGGCTGAAACATCGTGCATCCTGGATACAATTCTGTTTCTACTTACTCGAGTAGGTTATCGCAATTACTATAATTTGTTCCAATATCTCTGTCAGGTGCATTCTCACTCCTTTCCACATCATTGTGAACATCATTTTCAGGTACACTAAGGCCGATGAAATCATTATAATATCCGTTAACTTGTCTCTATTATTGGGAGATACCCCCCAAGTTCCCCTAAAAATTGAAACATTCGCTTCACCATGGTGTATCTAATTTATGTATAATGGATGAAATCCATTATCTATAATATGTGCTTCCAACGTTGGTAATGTTTAGAATATTAAATTTACACACTTTTTATATGGGCATCTTACTAAACCCTTTTCATCAACAAAATTTTTAACTCTTTGAACAAATACCACTGTACCACTCCAATACTCATCTGACAAGTGATTTGGTAGATGTATCTAACTTTTATCTATAGATATTGTATCACTAAATAGGAAGAAAGTAGCTTTAGGTAGAATAAAGTGTTATGATTGATATTTGAAATATACCCTAAATACGCTGTATCACTCTAACCTTGAAAGGCAGGGTCCTATCCCACATTTGAGATATTTCTGTAGTTATGATTTTTTTCAATTTATCCACGCTCGTCATTTGCTCCGTGTAGAAATTTCGGCAGCATCTCCCCGTGGTTCTCCAAGTGTGTAAACTATACGCCCGTATAGTTTATACCTGGAGAACAGTTAGGATGCTAAGATATTCCCACAATATCAAACAAAAGTCAAATAAATTATTAATAATAACTACATGACATATCTCAAACTGTCCAACTTTTCAAGATAATTCAAGGGTTGGTTGATGTATAGAGAACAACCAACTTTTGAACAAGTTTAAGCTTATAATATAAATGCAAATGCAGTTCTATTTAAAGTTATTATAAAAATATGTTTACAATAATAAAAAATAAAGATATGACATTTTATGAGAATCGTTATTTAAGTGTCAGTATTATTATTTAATTATCTTATTACTTAGATTATTGGTTTTTTAAAATATCCATAACAATTGTTATATTTCACAATAAATTTGCGGGAATTCAAACGTGTAATCTACTCTACTATATTTATTTTGTCAGGTAGTCTTTTCATAAGAAATATTATATATATTTTTATACAAGTATAATATGTCACATGTGATTATAACTAAATAATAACATTTATCATTATAACATTGAAAGAAAGCAAGTTTCTACTCACAAAATAGGAAACCATTTTTTGTTAATATTTCTTTTAATCTAATACTATACAAATTAAAGAATTTTCATCATTTCAATATTTTATAATTCAATTTTTTTCATTTAAATTTTAGCAAACTCTAAGAAGTTTTAGAATAAATAACACCGAATTAATATCCAAGAGATTATAGTATTAGTAGATTGGCCTTAAAAAATATTTGACCGTACATTTATTGTTAATTTCATAAGTTAGTCATTAATGTAATGTTATTGTAATTTTAGCTATTAGAATTATGTACATAACATATATTTTCTAGAATAATATATGTTTCGTAATTTTTAAAAAATTATATTCCTTATTTTAAAAATTAATTTTTAATCTAATTAAAAAATTAAATTACATAGCAGTTGAAATTGTAAATAAAAAATAATTCAATTAATAACAAAATATAATTCAATAAATATATAAATATTATTTATTTTAATTGTGTTCAGGGTCTAGCTTTAAAAAATAATTTTAATAAATAAATTTTGAAAATTGATTAATTATAAATTTTATTATTTTTAAAAGTAAAAAGTACATTTAATTATCCATAAAAAAAATATTTTCATTTGACCTCAAGTTTAATTAACTTTTTCTTTCTATGTAATGTAGATAGTATAATTTGGATTGTTAGGTTTAATTTTCATGTGGTCTCAAGTTTAATTAAATTTTTCAGATTATGTGGTGTAAATAGTATAATTTGAATTATTAAGTTTCAATTTCAATAACAATTTTAATTAAGAAATAGATTATATTATTATAATCTCTTATTTTCTAAGCTATCTTTACATACTTATTCTAATTTTCTATCTTACATTATTTCAACAAATCTAATAATTTTGAAAATTTCTAAATTACATCATAAATTTTAGATTTTGTGGATAAAATATCATAACAACTCTATCTTACATTAGTCTAACTAAATAATCTACACATATATCATATAATACAAAGTTATAATTTAAGGGATACATAATAACAATAAAATTTATATTTACAAAGTTTATGCTAAGTTAAATTTACGTAAATAAATTTAATATTTACAACAAGCAAAACTAAATAACACGGAGTTTCATATTAAATTAAATATACTATTAACTCTATTAATTCATTACAAACTATTAATCACATATATAACATTTTACAATAAAAATATTATAAATTTTAATTCACATACCTCAATGGTAAAAATTTACTGATCAAATATACTTTAAATACTCTCCACGAAAAATGATGAGTGCTAATAATAACTAATAAATTAAAATATAAAATATACAGAATTAATACACATTAACATATATAAAAAATAAATATACTAAATTATAAAAAATTTATAAGAGAAACTTACCTCAGGTCTTCTGCTTCTCAGGTCCACTGCTTCTACTTTGTAACTATGCGAATGAGAGGCGAGGAGGCACTGATGGTATATATAGACAAACTCTTCAGCCTTATACCGATGACAAATGTCGTCACTAATACCTTTATTTTTCCTACCACTTTTTTTCGGCTCGCTCCAACAGTCGTTTAGACTTCACCGATGACATAGTCATCGCTAAAAGTATTACCGACGATTGAATTATTGTCGTCGCTAAAAAAGTCATTGTTGTTGCTTTTTTTTCTTATAGTGTATCTCAATTTTACTTAAAGAAATAGAAGCAAAATTCATTTAGAAAGACTGGAAGTCCAACTAGTAGTTTCTTTTTTACTTAATTATATTTTTATCCCTATAATATTTATATTCACTTCATTTGGTGCTCTTAAAATATAAAATTTTATTTTAATTTTTATAAAATCAAAACAATTTTGATCCTAAAGCCTAAGTATCAACTAATCTAAGGGAGAAAGGGGGAAATGGTAAGCAAAAAGAGGAGAACGAAAGAAACAAGAAAAAGAAGAAAAAATAGGGGCAAGGAATTATTTATCATAAAATTTTGAAAATATTGATTATTTATTTATTTATTATAATATTAAATAACTATCTAAATTCTTAATTTTATTAAACGGTGTTTATGTTATGTTAAATTTTAAATTTAATAATAGCATATCAAAAGCCATATCTCTGGCACATCAAGTATTAATTGCGTCTTAAGCAAATTACAGTTTTAATAATAATTATTATTTTGAAAACTAATTAAGTTATTAGTCATTAAACGTGTAAAATGTTAAGTAGATATATTTTTGTTATCATAAAATAAGATATTCATTAAATGAAAAAAAATCTATATAGTTAAAATAATTCAAATAAATATTTTTTGAAATAATCAATAATTTAATAAATAAAAAATAAAAATAATATCAATAAAAATGATAAAATATAAAATAATAATAATTTGATAGAAAAATGAATGAGTCAAGTTAATTATATATTAATGAGTCATGGATCATTCATAATACATTTAAAATTTTATATTGGGTTCTAAATGAATAAATGAATTAATAATGACCTATTCACTTTTAACCAATTCATATCCATCTTAATTCATCCATTTATCACCTCTAAAGAGTATCCATGGAAGTACACATAGCCAATAATCCAGCAAAGGGAAAGTCACTCCATGGATATTCCTTAAGGCACGGAGATGTCAAGTTGTCGAATGCATCCGGAAGTATATGAATGAAGCCCGTCGCCAAGATCACACCGGCTGCAAACCCCTTAATGATGAAGAAGGTGTCCCTTTGTGGGCTTAAAGCCGAGATATGTTTCCCTAGCATTCGAATAACAAAACCAATTGCACTGCCGATTAGTATTGAAGCTATAGCTGCTCCCTTGTACTTGAATGCTTTGGCTTTGTCACGTTCTCCCTCTTTTGCGTTGCATGTGCACTCAGAAAGGACCAAGGCAGGCAGTAGAAGGAAGACCGAGAAGACAAAAAGCTTTGTGCTTTGATGAACTTTGATCATGGCTACAAAATTAGAAACAGATAATGTTGGTTGTGTTTGGAGAAGAGATAGATTTATATGGGTAAGAGAAAGAAAATAAAAGAAAGAGAACAATAAGCTAATGAGAGAGCTAAGGAATGTATTTTTTATATGATTTTGATGATCTTGGCATAGAGGGACAAGGAGATGTCAATATTGTAAATTTGTTATATAATTAACAGTTTCCTATTATGTAACATATTGCTAAAGATATGTAGAAAATGATGTACATATTTATTCAAGAAATTTTATAATATTCTTAAGAGTTTTAAACCTAAGTAGTGTGACAAAATTCAGGTTATTGAATAAGATACGGCCTGAATTTTGCCACAACACTTTGGATCAATCGGTTATAGTCTTTACTACAAGAATATTTTTTCAGTTTCAAATTGGGCATGGTATATCGGCAGAACTCAAGTTTTCAATAAATGATGACGATGACAGAGTAAAAAGAGTTTGAAATTTAGATCATAAGTAACTAAATATGCTGTAACATGTCGTCATTTCTCGTGTAGAAAACTTTGATTTAAAGGTTTTATTCATCAGTCAACCGCAGAATGCGTGAAAATCAGGCACATAATGTCGAAATATGTTGTTTTCTATGTCGTAATTGTTCTACTTCCATTTTTTTTCCTTTGGTATTTATCAAATCTATATTCAATATCAATCAATCTATTTCTTTTTATTTTTAGTAACTATCAATTCTATATTCAATATCAATATCAATATCAACACGATCCAAGGAGAAATCATTTGTGCTGCGGCTAAAAATTGAATTTCGCCATCGAATTGCTTGGCCTTTTCCATTGTTTCCATGAAATTGTTTTCTGCAAATGACATTTTCCTTCTCAGCTTCCCCGTCTTTCTATGGTTCTGATGATGGTTGATTTTGCTTGAGATTCGTAATTAATGCAGGTAAAGGATCAGCTTTCCAGAATTTCTGATTCCTTTGCAGAGAAAATTTTCAATTTTTGTAGTTGTTTTTAAATGCTTTACATTAGTAATATCATGAGGCATGAATAATGTTGCTAAAATTTTCTTTCCATTTCTCCTACCCCTCGTTCAGAACCTTAAAGAACTAATATTCAATTCATTTGAAATTGGATTTATAAGTAAAATTGTTCATGTGTCCAATAGTGTTGGTCCCAAAATGCGGTACTTTTTCATTCCGAAAGAGTGAAGTATGCGATCTCGATTGTTTATATTGGCGAATCTGCAGAAGCTAACATGCTCGGTTTTAATGGAGAAAAATTGTTGCAGCCATAAGAACGGAGGGAAAATGAATACAATAGGAAAGAAGAGGGTATAGAAAGAGGAGACAACAAGGTGAGTGAATTTTTGCAGTTTTACGAAACTAAGTTTGAGAGGAGGGCAACAAAGATACAAGAGTTTCAGAGCTGGGAGAAGTAGAAATCAAGAATGTAGAACGACTTTTTATTTATATTTTTAAATGGAAGGTATTCTGTAATGGAGTCAGAAATTTTTTATTTTTTTAATTGTTTTGAGTAAAGTCAACTAATAGAAGTTAAAGCAATGCATTCAAAGAAAGGAAGCTAAATTAAATTTCCACTTTATTTTGTCTACGTAATTGATAATATAATTAATAATTAATAAATTAATTAATATTTGATAATTTATAATTGATAGTTAATAAGTTGGATAATTATATAAGAAATATTTCATAAAATTAATTGAGCTAAAATTATAAAATGATATTAAAATTATTAATAGTAATAAATATGTAATATTAATTAAAATAATTCATAAATTGTAAATTAATAAAAAAAATATAAATATATTTTAAAAATATTTAAAAAAATAATAATTTATAAGTTATAAATTATTTAAAATAATTTATTAAATAAAATTTTTATTTATTTATTTTTAATAAAATAATATGACAAACATCTTTAGATACTAACTTATAATTTATTGATTTAATCAATAAATTATAAGAAAACTTATTTATTAAACAAAATATAAACTTTCACTCAGGCAGCGATAATTCATTCAACTTATCACTTTAGGAGTATCCCCTAGATGTCTACAAGTTAAATTCATTTTCTATTGATTCTTTGTGTTTCTTCAATAGAGAGAGAGATCAATTTTGGCAAGATAGATCCCAATGTTGGTACGTCAAAACATGTGGTAGTTACTTGAGAATTATTAAACAAGTCGAGAGAAGATAGAGATCACAACTCTTCCTAGATGTAGTAAAAACAATTCTATATTCAGCAAAAGCAGAATTAATATGCCCGCAAAAGCTTTACATTCAATTCTGATGCCATGAGCAATTTCTGCTCTGCGCCTTATCAAGCATCCACTTCATTTATGGACTCCAAAGCAAGTATAATGATATCTTGCCGAAATATTGATTTTTTTTCCTTTCCCTTATTTGTTTTTCACTTTTCCACGCTGCTAGCAACTTAATTAGGGAATTCGGCCTCTAGATGAAATAAAACTTCCTTTTTACTCCTCGTCCTTCCTTTTCTCTTCTGGATTTTGACATATATGGCTGTAGAATGAATCCAATCCTTCTTCTTCTGTAACAAAATAAAATGCCTAAGCCTTTATTCTCATTGCTTTATCTTGTCTAAAATCTCTTTCAGGGAATTACTACTTTGTTGTTGAACTCCATTTTGTTGATCTTGGTTAAAATTTCTTCTGCAAGTTTTCTTTCGTAGTTATGCCGGAGGACAATCCCCTTTGGGCTTTTAGACACTTATCATCTCGCTGTCGTGTTGAAATTCCACGTATACAAATCTAAGCTACCTGTAATGCCAAGAGTGCAAGAATGCATTGAAGCAATTGCAGGCGAAGTCCTCTTAATGTAGTCACCTTTTATGTATCCAGATGTTTAAAATTTTGGCCTTGAATTTGTACCCTTCCTTTATCTGATTAATTCAGTTATTATATCAATTAGATTGTTCTCTTTGTTCTTGTTACATATTTGCACACTTTCCTTAATATGTCCAGATTATGCCAATAAGACATTAAGTAATGTTGGATCATGCCTACGAATTATTGACTGTGCAACTTATGTATATTCTGTAGTCTAATAATATAGTAGATGCCCATGGCTAGAATTTCTCCATAGATATGTATCCTACTTCTCATTTACTTTAATTAATTATATTTCGGCGTCAAATTGAATGCAGTAAATTTAAAGAATCAACACGTAATTAATTAAAATTCTTCAAAAAATGGCTGGAATTTCTATTTTATTGTGAAACTAGAATATTGGACTATTAGTTATATCATTAGATATAAATCGAATCTATACATATCAGAATATCAAAAGTTTATAGTAGAAGATTAAGGATGTGATGTTTATTTTTACTAGTCGTATTAACAATCACACGGAAAGATAATTTCTTCATAACCTAAATCTTTTTTTGTTTAGAGTAAAGAGAGAGAAAGAATATGAAATATGTTCTAATGATCCCCTTTTTTATGTTATCTTAACCCTTTAACTGTCGTTTTTTGCCTATTTATAGGCATTTCATAAACTAGGTCATGGGTTAGATTATGGACTTATTTTGAGCAACTTGAATTTATGATTAAACATTTCCTACTCGTATCTAATGAGATTCATACTCTCTCGATATTATATAAGAGAAAATCATCTCTTATACTTTGTAATAAATTATATAAGAAAATAGATCGTATGACTAACATACTTTGAGAGCTCTTTACTATACATCTATTAGGAATATATATAATTTCTCGATAAATAATAAATCTTAAGTAGATTTTAAGTATGTAGTACCCTAGATCATTTTTTTATTACATTTGAATTTCTTAAATGATCTCATTCATATGCATTAGATATTGTATTCACAATTATAGACATACTATAATTAGTACACCAATGAATACAAATACAATATGATACATTTGATAATCTTCCTCTTTTCTTAAATCTCTCGATTTTAATTTAATTTACTTTTCTAGTAATGCCCTACTAGATTGAATCTCTCATAGTTCTTTAGTAACATTCTAAAATAACAATAATTAAATCTAAATCTCAAGAAATAGAATAAAGTTATAAGGGTACAAATATGAGGTTTTTATTCCCATACTAAAGCTGAGATCTAGACTTCATTATTTGTACATGTGGTATGAAACACGTGTTATGGTATTCTCTTCTTTTCCCATGAAACATATGTCTTTATATAATGTATTAATGCCATATAGATAATGGTTTAGACATACTCAATGTTTAACCTGAGTTCATTAATTTACTCTTTCTCATTTTTATCAAAACTCATATATAATAATATAGATAGATAAAATAAATTCCTCATTAATTCACTGATAGTTTTACATATGACCATCTTGTTTGTTAATAAGGCAACATTCATATTTTAAGCTTAACTCTTAATTATCACTTAGATAAAAAGTTTAAAATTATCTCATCTCTTATCAATTACAAAAATTGACGAAAGGTGATTATTCATGTGAGAGGGCTAATCTTCTATCTATTTGATATATTTTTCATTAACTCAAGAATGTTCCAAGAAATATAAATACATCTATATATGTAGGTTTATAATAAACACATTTATTATTTAGACATTAATATTTTGTGAACATTGTTAGGAAAAAATTGCAATAATTGCATCAACATTTATGCAAACCTTGGGATTTCACATGTTTTATAAATACATCTCGAGAAATAGGCTTAGTTATGGGATTTGCTACCATCTCACATGTAGAAATATATTTCATATTTACTTATTTACATGTAACCATATCTTTCGTAAAGTTATACTTTATGTCTATGTGCTTGGTTTTACAATGATATTTATGATCTTTTGTATATGCTATTACTACTTGATTATCTCAATTTACTAAAATAAGATTAGTAGTGTTAGCATTTACACTGAAATGATCTAAAAACCTTTTGAACCACATTGCTTCCTGTATTGCTATTGAAAATGCTACAAGTCTAGCTTTTATTATGGATAAGGCTATGCATGATTACTTCTTACTTCTTACTACTCTAAGATATGACACCATTATTTAGTAAGAAGATGTACCCAAAGGTAGACTTCCTTTCATCTAAGCCTCCTCCCTAATTAGCATCATTGTAGCCTTTCAATTATAAAACATTTCCTTTATAACATAATAAATAGTTAGTAGTACCTTTTAGATAACTTAGTATCCATTTAATTGCTTTCTAATGTGCAAGGCATGCCAACGACAAAATAGATATTTAATCTTATACACATCATTAAGTACATTAGACTTCCAACTGCATTTGTATAGAGAACTTTTCTCATATATGTTTCTTCTTGTGAAGTCTTAGGATACATCCTTCGGATTGGACCTTCACCTTGAGCAATAGGAGTGTTTACAATGCTGCATCTAGAATTATTCAAGAATTTTGTTGATATAATGCTCTTATGATAAAAATAACAATTTCCTTGAATGATTTCTTGAAATCTTAACTCTAAGAATATATGCAACTTGACCCATATGTTTCATTTCAAAATTGGATGATAATCATCCTTTAATTTTATTGACATACTCCTTGCTATTTCCAACTATAAATAAATCATCAACATATAATGATAAAATTATAAACTTATCCTTAGAATTTTTTTATATATATGCAATGATCTTTGTTAATCATGATAAAATCATTTAACACAATCACATTGTAAAAATGAATATACCATTATCTTGAAGACTGCTTCAAGCCATATATAGACTTCAAAGGTCTACAAACTTTATTTTCTTAGCCTTCTTTGATAAAACTTACAGCCCTTTACATCTAGATTTCCTATTCCAAATCTCTATTGAGAAATGCAATTTTTACATTCATTTGATGTAATTCAAGATCTATATTAGCAATTATAGAAAGTATTAAATAGATTGAGGTGAATTTGACAACAAGTAAAAAAGCTTTTTCATAATCTATTCCTTCCTGTTATATGTAGCTTTTTGGTCTAGCCTTATATCTTTCAACAATGCCATCAATCTTGCACTTGATTTTGATAACCTATTTGTTTCCAATAACCTTATGTGTGATCGAAAGATCAACAAGTTCCTCAACATGATTTGATCTTATAAACTCCATTTCTTCCTCCATTGCTTTTGTCAAATTTCCCTTACTAAGGCCAAAGAGAGCCTTTGTGATATCTCTTAACTCATCTTCATCTTGTATAATGGCTATAAAGGTTTCACCACCTTTAATGTCGAAATAACAATGAGGAATACCTTTTTTGCCATTATGTCACAATTGAGGCTCTAGAGAAATATATATTTCAAGCATCCTTAAATTGCTCCCACTAAGACCAAGATCATTAATCGTTTGAGTATTCCATTTGGATTACTTCTATACTAATCAAGATCACTATCATTTGCACTTGGAATTGGAAACATATTCTGTAAAATTCTCTCACTTGAAGGAAGTGAGTCTTCAGTGCTTGTATCCATGGTCTTGTATAACTCATATGGCGTAGTGAGAATTGAAATTCCATGAGTCTTGAGTGTTTGATACTTATCAACCTGCTATGGTGCTGAAATTCCATGTATACAAATCTAAGTTAACTATAATGCCAAGAGTGTAGCAAGAATGTACTGAAGCAACTACAGGGGAAGTCCTTTTAATACAGTTACCTTATGTATCCAGATATCTTTTAGCCTTGAATTTGTCCTCTTCCTTTATCTGATTAATTAAGTTATTATATCAATTAGATTATTCTTTTTGTTCTTGTTACATATTTGTGCATTTTCCTTAATAGGTCTAGATTATACTAATAAGACATTAAGTAATGTTGGAACATGCCAATGAATTATTAACTGTGCAGTTTATATATATAATCTGTAGTGTAATAAAATGGTAGATATCATTCATGCCACTCTTGTTTCACATTTTTTATATTGGCTCTACCTATATGACCTATCTTAGTGATGTTTTCTATTATAGATGCCCATGGCTAGAATTTCTCCATAGATATGTATCCTACCATTTCATTTACTTTAATTAATTGTATTTTGGTGTCAAATTGAATGCAGTAAATACAAATAATCAATAAGTGATTAATAGGAATTTTTCAAAAGATAGCTTGAATTGCTATTTTACTGTAAAACTAGAATACTATTCCTATTCCCTTACATGTTTCTGTTGGTGTGTGTTCTAAGAACCAATCATATAGATGATTGAAGTAATACACAATGTATTATATTTTATTTTAGGTAATTTAATTATTATATTTTATTTTTATAATTTTATTATTATTCTGCGTAATTTATAACTTAATATAATAATTATCTTTAGAATAGCTTCGCTATTCCTAAAATGCCTCTAGTCAAGTATTATTACGAAAAGGATAGTAATAATACATCAAGACTAGCATGTATAATGACTGATGATTACGAATCATGGATATATGATATCAAGTCAATACATGAGTACATTATTAGTGAACAATATACTGGACTGACCCACTATGAGAATATTGCATGGATAAACATATCATAAGTTATTCTCATATGATCACAAATACACATAAACCTTTGACCTGAAGTCACTACGATTTTCTACATGAGGAATTACTCTCTTTAATATTATCCTATGTCACCTTTAATCAAGATGACGAATAGGGCATTGATTAAGTGTGTCATAAATAGTGCAGAGGGAAGTGAGTGATGTAGATGAGATTTTGTTACTCTTGTATAAAAGAGAAATATCCTTGGGCCCCTTGATTGAGTGAGACTTAGAAATGCATGGTTATGCTCAATTGGATTAATATGTGATATTAATCATTTATTTTAAGTCTACTCAATATCAAGAAATATAAATTGAACATTGACGAGGATGACACATTCTATGTCTCCAGTTCAATTTGGATATTATTACAGAAGGGTTATGATGCAAAACGTTGATTATGTATTAGGTGGATGTTGAATCACAGACATTCTTACTACTTGAGTGGCAGTGATGTATTGCTAGATACCGCTCACTGTCTATGGCTCAATAATAAGTCATTGTCAACGTAGTAAGAACCTATAGGGTCACACAAAAGGAGTAGAAATAAGATAATAATTAATTGAACTTTAGTTATATTAATATCCAATTAATTGAATTTATTTTCGTGCATATATATATATATTATTAAGAATAATAATGTGTTATTCACGTAATATATATATATTATGTGATATTATTTAATATTAAAGTAATATAAAATAATTACATTATTAGATATTAGATAAATATATTATGAGATAATATTATCTAATATTAGATAATTAATAGATAAGTCTTATCTCTCCTCATTATCTCTAGGATAAGGATAAAATGAGTTATTAAATGTGATTAGGATTTTAAAAGTATTATCCTAGTAGGACTAGGATTGTGACTTGCCTAAGTTCTATAAAAATGGGCTTGAGGGCAGCACATGATGTACACGCTCATAAGCCTCCTAAAACCTTAAATCATTAAGAAAATATTCAATCCTAATTCCTAGAGAGAAAAATGCATTCTAACAGATTCATGAAGGGTGAGAGGTCGTTATTCACTCCGTGTGGATACTGTAGAGATGTTGTACTTTCCGGTTGGCGTTTGATTCATTCGTTCTTAAGTTTTGATCAGTAGAAACACGAGTGCCCAATAGATAAAATCCTAATCATTGATTATGCTTTTTGCATGGATCCTAGGTAGAATTCAGATTAAATTTTTGAATTTTTGCTACATATGATAATCTGAATTCCCATCAGTTTCCTTGCATGTAATTCATTGCAATACTGGAATGTTCAGGAATTGAGCATTCTCTGTTACTAAAGTTTTTCTTCCAGAGATTATCGTATCTATTCCTAAATTTATCAATCATGTGCTGACAACTGAGATGTTGTATGATATAATATGATTACTGTATTGTACTAAGTAGTATAATTTTTTAATAGTAAGAAATTTCTTTTTGTTGTGCTCATCTATTGCCCATTTCACTTGTATTTAGTAATTATAAATAAATATTTTTACTCAGTAGACAATGATTTATTGGTTTCTAGGAATATCTTGATTTTGTGTTAGTATTGACATGTATAAATCCTCCTATTCTATGAAGGTTTAGAAATTTTTACTAGTGTACCTACTATGAGTTCAATGGATTTTTTTAGATATTGCCTTTGGCTTGCTATTTGATATACTGGAAATGATGGCCTTTGAAAGAAAACAAAACTGATTTTCATTGAGTTGAATTTTGAACCACAAACAATGTAGTGAGCTGGAAATTACGATGTGGACTAGTTTTCCATTTGATTGGATAATGAATGTCACTGTTCAAGGTAATTTGTTAGAGTTCCATTTACTTGTTACTTATAATCTATATGTTTATGGGCTTTTCAATGCTTTACTTGCTCTTGTTGCAGGATAGAAGTAGGTTTGAGAATTTAAAAAATAAAGAAAATTAAATTATTAAAGAGATAGAAGTGGGTTTGACAAGATATGGGAGAGGTTGTGTTATTTGTGGATGACTTGAAATCAACATCTTGAGTTTTGCGTTGTAAGGTATTTCATGAAGAAAAATTTGAGAGCTTAAAAAGTATGGAAGCTCCTTATGCTTGTTCTGGTATTATTAAGGTAAGATTAATTATTTTCTGAGGAAATTCTAGCTTGCATTTTCAATACTTTGAATCTTCAATAACTTAGCTTCATTTCAATTTGCTCACAAAGACTACATATATAGATGGTGTAATGAGAAAGAGAACATAATTGTGAAATATGTCTTCAGGTATCAATTTTGCTCATTTATTTCATACTATAAGCCTTTGTTGAATGCTTGTCTATTTTGTTTTCAGAAGTTTTAATTCATTCGATTTATTACCACTAAAAATTTCATCTCGTTTTTTATTTAATGAAGGGAAATATTTAGGTTTATGTCTCCATTTCTTTTTCTTTTTCCTTCTTGTATAATGTTAGATTGGTTGTCCATTTTTCATTTTAAGTTGTAGAAATTATGCTATAGAGATGTTTAATTAATTCTCCAGATGACATACTCGTTAGTAAAAAGTCTCTGAAAGCATTATAGAAGGCAACAAAAGTTCATAATCACAAACTACCTATTTGATACCAACATGTAAAATCTCCTTATGCATTTTATTTAAGAAATCATACTATCTACATTCAAAGGACATGAAGGGATCTATCAAAAATTTTATTAGGAAATTTATGAAAGAACCCTATCGTGGGTTATTAAGAACCATTGTAAGATTTAGAGGAAGAAAAAGTAGATAGAAATTAGATATTAAAAAGAAAAACACTAAAATATTATTGAATAAATAAAAGAGTGAATTATTATATAAGATTCAACCTTAATGCTTTATTTACATAAAGCTTCTAAGAAATATAAAGATATTTAAACTTTGGGTGCAAGATAAGGAAACCCATAACATAATCTAGAATCTAATATTAATTATAATCAATCTAAGATATTTCCTAATGTAATATCTCATTCTAAGATAATTTCCTAATATATTCTAAACAATGTTCTTTGACTTGGACCAATTATTAACTTGATAAGGTGAACAGATCAAGGTTGAACCAACTTAACTAATCAAATTAGGTGGTTAAACTGGTTACTATATTCTTATATATAATAAATTATATATTATCTATATGTATATAAAAATTTAATTTATTTAGTTAATACAAGTTTATTACTACATTTTTAAAATACAAAAAAACATTGATCTTACTTGAATTATAAGTAACATAGCAACAGAAGAAATAATTAATAGGGAGACAAATATAAAAAACCTCCAAGACAATTAAAGCATAATGTCTTATATTCAAATTACAAGCCTATCATTTATTAGGAATTTGTATTTTAGTAGTTTCAAATATACTACTAGAATACTACTTCTAGTGTATGCTTTAATATAAAGTAAATACAATAGTAATTTATATGTAACAAATATATAATAAAGTTACAAGCCTCAAAATGTAAAAACTATAAAGTAAACAAGATAGTTTGAAAGGCAATTATGTTTTGAAATATTTTATGATTGCTCACTAAAAGATCATTTCAAGCAATACTAATATCCATAAAATGCTTCAAATAATATAATAGTCAATGTAACTTAAGAAATTTCATCCATTTTACCTTTTAAACATATAATAAATCCTTAAATTTTGAAAATGCCTTTTTGATATTGAGCTTTTAGATTGGACTAAAGTAAAAAAAGGGAAAGAGAAAGAGAGAACAAATCGGATCATCGAGTCAACCGGGTTTACTCAAGCCAACCCAAGTTTTTGCCTAGTCTAGGTTTGAGGGTCCTTCTAAACCATTTTCATTCCTAGGTACTAATTTGACCAATTAAACTAGTTGAGTTAGTTCGAGTTTGAGAATATTGATCTTAACACTCCTTTTAAGTTGAAACTTGTGAACCTTAAATTTGTTATATAAATTTGAACTTCTGAAAAAAATGATTAAAAAAAATCTTAATAAGCTTCAAACTTCATTAACAAGGAAACTTGATAAACTTCAAATTTCATGAACAACTTGTGAACACTCCCTTTAAGTTAAAACATTCACAAACCTAAAACATTGGTAGAAATACTAACAAATTCTGGAAGTTTTTTGCTAGTATCCCTTGAGCCGCTTCTCCAACTTCAAGCTAAAAACCAGAATGCTTATGGCTAGATGCAAATTTTAGAAGTTTCCTTAACTTCCAAACTAAAAGAACACCAATATTTAAGATTGGACATAATTTCTAGAAGTTTCCTTGACTTCCTAGCTAAAAACACTAACACTTTGCATGAACTAGGTAGAAACTAGCCATTTGCTAGTTAAGCAACAATAATGGTGAAAACTATCTTAAATTGAGGAAAAATTCATTAGGTCAGACTTATGCAAACCCATGTTAATAAACAATTCCTAAATCAAATGAAAACAATAAAACCAATGGTTTAAACCATTTTAAACTAAGGATAACCTCACTAAATCAAACCTATGCAACTATTAATATCCAAATAGTGTCTTAAATTACATGAAGTCACTAAAAACTAATTATTTATACTACTAAATCTAAGCATGCATAGCACAAAACAAAAAGAATTATCTATAACAAAATTACAAAAATTAAAGCCACACTCATTACATTCTCGATACTGAAATTATTTCCATTAGAATGTTACCAAAAAAGCTATTTCTCATAAAGTCTTCTTAAACGCATCTACACTAGCCCAAAGATGATTTTCAAAGGACTACACATCAAACTTCAATGTCAACAATCTAAAACCATAGGTTTTAAAGACAAATATCATACAAAAACACTTGAAATGTTAATAATTTCAGCCAAAATCAATCGAATTTGAACTCAAATTCCATAAAGTAACAAGAAAATTAAGAGTCAACATCAAAACCTACCAATTCCTCTCTCCATGTAAAATAACCATGGTATACCTACACCAAAAAAGTTGAACACCATGAAAACATACCCAAAAGCAGAAGCTAATCACACCAAACTTGTCAAAATGTTTAGAAAAATGCCAAAATTACCTTGAATAATGTTGAAATCTATCAAAACTAGTCCCAAAGGCAATAAATCAACCACATTGTAATAAATCTATATTACTAATTAGCAAAATTACATGAAATCTCACTTTAAAAATATTAAATTCAATAGCACCTTTTATAGAAAATCCAAGAAATACCTTTACCTAAACCACCACAATCAAATAGTTAAAAAAACAATATTGAATTATGTACAAAACCATTGGAATATAACTTCAAACAATGTTTAAATTAACTAATAACTTAATAAGAACAAAAAAAAACTCATCAATAGGAAGCCACCCATAACTAAAGACTCTTGCACCACTTTAAATCTAACAAAAATACAAAATTAATGGTAGAAACAAAGGTTGGATAAGTAGATATTGTCAAAATATTATGAAAAAGATCAATAAAAATCTACAAACTAGAGCTATAGTCACGTAAAAAGATAGCTACAAGAGATGTTGGAAAAGGAAGTGCATGCTAAAAATCCTTCCCATATACCACTATAAAATTTGTGAGTAATGCAAGCAATGCCTAAAACAAATCATCTACCTTTGATTTATCCTTTGTTCAATTCAATTTTGAATTTTGGTCACTAAAACTACTTGAATATCCTGAAATAGAGCCAAACTAAATGTAAATAGATGCATATTCACACTCTATTTCTCTTTCTCTTTTAATAATTTATTCATATCTCCCCTTAGTTTTACTTATGTGTTAAAGATGACTTTCTTCACTTATCATCTCCATCAATTAGTTACAAATGATTCTACTGCCAAAATAATGATCCAGACTATAATATCCCAAATAGGATAAGAAATTTTACATAAGAGCCTTCTTTAGAAAATGTTCTAAGTAAAGTAGAAACTTCAAATAGAAATTTTATTAGAAAGCACTTGAATTAGAAAAATTCGATAAGGAACTTAGGTGAAATTCAGGAAAAATATAAAGGTAATTTAGATGTGAGCCTAACTAGATTTTTTATAAAATTTTATTAGGCATCAAAATCTAATTAAAAACTCAAGAATGGGTTTAAGAAAATTTAGGTGGAAATTTATTAGAATTCTAAAACCTAGATATGCTAAAAAAGTGAGAAATTAAGCTAAAAATTAAATAAAGTAATTTAAATTTTTTTGGGTTAACTTAAATTAATTTTTTAAGCCCAAAATGTATATGAGAATTTAGAAATGAAAGCCTAAAATAAGACCCAAAAATGTTTACAAGGCTTAAGGGAAAAATGTAAAAAGTAAAAAATTAGGGCTAATTTATAATAAATCCTTTTTACCTTTAAAAATAACTTATTTTTATTGGACATATAGGGCCATTTGTACGCGTTAAATGGTTAGCCACATATTTGAGATTTTTCAATATAATAAATAGCAAATTGAAGATTTTTTTATAATTAGGGTTAGGCTTTAAATATATGTGTGTGTGTGTGTGTGTGTGTGTGTGTGTGTGTGTGTGTGTGTGTGTGTGTGTGTGTGTGTGATTAGAATATTTTGAAACTAAAATTTGTTTCCTTTAGCCAGCTAAGAATCATGAGAAAGAGAAAGGCATTAAGGAGAGGGACATTAAGAACTAATGGCCCTTAAGGTAAATCATACATAGGATATTGCATCCTTACTAAATGACAAAATTTTTATTAGATGCAAGTGGATATTCATTATGAAAGTTAACCCAAATGGCACTGTTACTCAGTTGAAGGCTTATTTAGTGGTAAAAATATATGCATAAACCTATGGTGTGGATTATCTAGAAATGTTTTTTCCAATTCCAAAACTTACTTTTGTTCACTCATTAATTTCTCTTGTTGCATCTTATGGTTGGTCCTTTTATTTATTTGATGTTAAAAATGCCTTCTTGCATGGTATTTCACTTGAAGAGGTGTACATGGAGAAGTCACCTAAGTTTCTTGCTCATGGGGAGTATGACAAGGTTTATCAATTAAAAAAATCCTTGTATGGCCTGAAGCAGCCTCCTTAAACGTGGTTGGGTGATTTAGTGATGTAGTGATAGAGTTTGAGGTGTAGAAAAGTGATCATGACCATTTAATATTTTATGAACAATTAAATTTCAATTATATTCTTCTAGCTATCTATATGGATGATATTATAATCACTGGTAGTAATAAATTGGATATTTCAAAATTAAAATTTTTTTCTTTAAACCAAGTTTCCAACCAAAGATCTAGAAGCACTCTAGTATTTTTTTTTAGGATTGAAATTACTTAAGGAAGGAAAGGAATCTTCCAATCTTAGAGGAAATATGTTCTTGATCAGTTGAAAGAAATAGGGATGCTTGGCTTTATACCATGTGATACTCCTATGGTTTCGAGTGTTAAACTTGGCTTGGAAGAAGATAAGTTATTAAAAGATCCAAAGTGGTATAGATAATTAGTGGATAAATTGAATTACCTTACCATAACTAGACTTGATATTGCTTTCAATGTAAGTGTAATAAGTCAATTTATGAAATCTCTAAGAAATTCTCATTAAAATGCAATAATGCACATTCTAAGATATCTCAAGAAGACACCTAGTTGTAAAATTTCATATAAAAATCATAATTATTGCATAATAGAATGTTTCTTTGATGTAGATTGGGCCGGATGTCTTATAGGTATTATGTTTTGTTAATAGGAACCTTATGTCTTGAAAAAGAAAGGAACAAGTGGTGGTGTCTTATTCAAGTGCAAAGTTTGAATATCATGCCACATCCATGTCATATCAGAGCTTATATGGATTTCCTACCTTTTTCATTAACTTGGAATTGAATCTCATGAAACTATGTAGTTATGGTATGATAATTGAATAACTACTCATATTGCTACAAATCCAATTTTTCATGAATGTACAAGATATAAAGAAGATGATTGTCATTTGGTCAGATAAAAGCTTTATTAGGGGTTATTAATCTTTAACATATTAGTACTAGAGAATAATTAGCTAATTTATTTACGAATGCTCTCTCACAAAAATAAGTTGATGATATTTGTAACAAGTTGAGTATATATGATACTTATGCTCTAATTCAAGAGGAAGTGTTAGTAGATGATTAGTATAAAATATAAGCTTATAGACCTGGATGAGTTTAGTCCTATTATAATCTATATTCTATTATAAATAAATATGTTTGCTTCATTGTTGAGTATGGCTTCAAGAATTATTCTCTCATAACAAGGTTAATTAGGAGCCACAAGGATAGGCTTATGAAAGATTAAGTGTCATGACCGAATTGTTATTGTGACTAGCATGAAACTTGTTATCCGACTTCCATTGGCCTAAACTACTTCCTTTATTATAATATTGTAACACATGTAGTTTATTATTAAGGAAGATCATGTAATGAGATGAAAATATTGAATTTTATTCATCATTTAAAAGTCATATACAAAATGAGTAAGGCCTCCTTATAATCCAACACATTTGGAGGATAATCTAGCTTAACTAACCTTTAAAGGAATTGATTTTTAAACCTATATCTTGAACCTACATAGGAGAAGGCCTTGAAAAGATTATGTACACTATCATATCTCATGCTAGCTAACCATACCAAAGAATTATCCAAGAATTCAACTCTAAATCCATGGTAAAGGTTGATTAATCTAAGAATTTATAACATAAGCTATCAAAGAATAAGCCTAAAGTTTAGTGAATATAAAAATAGGCTAAGTATAGAGCATTAGGTAGATATGGAATTCTATTTCTTAATGTGGTGGCAATTTAGCTAATTCCTCTAGAAACACATTAATAAACTTGCTCAATTTTGAGATGTTACTAATATAAAGAATTAGTTATTTTAGATCTCGTATTATAGCTAGGCACATTATGCATCCTTTCTTGACAAGCATTTAAGCTTTAATTCTTAAAAGTATGCTAACAATTTTCGGTAATTGATTTTCTTGAAACTCACTAAGTAAAGATCCTCCTATGGAAAAGGTAATAAACTTTTTAAAATATTTCATACATGTATGATATTTAGATAAAAAAATCCATTTCTAAGATTATATCATAATTAATAATATCAAATAAAACTAAGTCTGCAAGTATTACATGTTCATGGATCACCTAAGATAAGCTTTTATTTTATGGGTAGCTATAAAAGAATTGTCAACCAGTGTCATTACAATTAAAGGTGCATTCATTAGTTTAAAGGATTTGCAAAAGGTTGCAATAAATTTTTTTGACACAAAGGAATAAGTAACACCCAAATTAAACAAAACTAATAGGAAAATTGTCAATTTGGAGGATTCTTATTACCATAACATTAGAGGTTGGGCCTTTTATTAGGTCAAAAGGCTCTCACTTGCTAGTTTCTCTTAGTTAGCTATATTGGCACTTCTTGAAGGCATTGACTAATTCCTTTGATGATTACTAATGAGGGGTTAGGTTATTCTATTAAGATATAGATTAACTAGCTCTTTAGCTCATATCATTGTCAGGACACTTTTTGGCCTTATGCCTCATTCTACCATAATTATGACATTTTTCCTTAAAATAATTGCACAAGCCATTATGATGATTCAACATTAAATGCATCTCAAATCTCTCATTGCTTTAAGTTAGTGAGCAGTTTGATGGAGAATATGAGTAATTTTTCTAATCCTTAAAATTTTTCCTATAGAGAGCTTGTTATACGTTTCATGTAATAGAGTTAGTCCTATAGTAGAACCACCTTTATCTTTTCCATATGTTGCTAGAGATAGCATTCTCCTTAAAGATTCCTCTTACTTCAATCTTTCATACTAGCTTGTTTTCCTTTTCACACCTTTCTTTCATCCTAAGCTTAAGCCTTAAGGCTTAGTCTAGGATTTATTGGTAGGTAGTAGTGTCACCCACTTATATTTTTTATAGTAATAGTCTTGAAGTCCATGAATAAACCTCTTAACCCTAGCTCTCTCATTAAGGATTAAATATGAAGAACATCTAGAAAATTAAGTACACTATGCATCATGCTCAATAACTAAAAGGCTTTCCTACCTCAAATACTTAAACTCTCAAGCTTTTGCTTTGTGTATATTTAGGGGCAAGAACCTATTGATAAAGCTTTCTTAGAAGATTGCCCAAGGTAAGGGTGCTAAATGAGCATCTCTATTCTTTATAACATTAATGAACTAATGATATATTACATCATCTAATTGGTAGCCCACCATCTTTATTAATAAAGATTATAGGCTTTACAACATCATTTTGAACCTTTCTATTTAGTCTAGAAATTGATAAAAATGTATAATTAGATTGGTGCCTAAATATTTAGGTAATTTAAGCTTCAAGAACATATGGATTATGCAAATTTTATTTTTGACACCATTTTCAAAAGGGTTATGCTCCCTCTTGTACCTTTTTTTCTCAATCACAATCCTTATCATGATTATCCCAATTCTTTTCTTGATTATCTTAGTTTCTATAGGGGTCATGGCCTAAATTCTTATTAGAAGCCCTATGGAATTGATCTAACACATGTTGTATGAACTTAGCAGCCAAATAAGGTGGTTATTGCTTACTTTTTATTTATTTGCATTCTAACTACTTTAAGGTTAGGAGCTTAAGGGAAATTCCTAGTTAGTGTTCACTATTTCATATTTAAGAAGAATTTCAAATAATCAAATAACAAATCAAAACATTCATTGAACAATTTATCATAAACAAGGTAACACTAATTTCATAAGGGGTAGATTTAAAGTTTCTTAGCCCTAATTTCATAAAGACCAAGAATTTCTTAGGTTAGGGCTTAACTTTTTGCACTTGAACTAAATACCTAAATCTTTATTAAAATGAAGAGGAAATGAGAAAGAGATCTATCAATGAGGAGGTCTTTACCTTGAAGGAGAGGTTGATGTGATAGAAAGAGTAAGGTGTTTTGGAAAGTTAGGGAAAGTAAGAGGGGTTGGCTAATTTTTGCCTAAAATAAAGAATAATGATAGGGGCATGCTCGAAAATATTCTCTAAATTTCCTTTATATTCATACACTCACTACTTTAATCTTTTTATTCTCTTAACCTTTCATTATCCCCTTTTCATAAAATTTTCATTTAAAATTGCATTAAATTATTAAATTTTTATATTACTCAATCTCTTATTTATATTTACTTATTAAAATTCACCTTTTTTATACAATTTCATTATAATTAAAGGCATACAAGTCATTCTAGTTTTTCTTATCACAAAATAAAATTCTAAAATTCTATTTTCTAAAGAAGGCATAAGAAAGCAAGACTATTTGGATTACAATCTCTATTAAGTTCTTCCTTATACTCTTTAAGTTTAAAAGGGTTGAAAGGTTTTATCTTAAAAAGGGATTTTGAGCTTTGACTCTAAGTTTTATTCTTGGATGAGTAGGGACCATCAATCTATAAACATGGATAAATTGTATGATTTGAGTTAGGTTTTTTGTGTTTCTTGGTCATTATAAAAAGTTATGTGATTCTTTTTTTTTTGTCTAATTTTCTTAATGGATTAAATGATGTTTAGGTTGTGTCCTATGAGTTGTAGAGTGAAATTCTATTAAAAAGATCTTGAATGAATAGTGGATCACATGGAATTCTATAGAATGTGAGGCTATAGTTGACTATAACTTGTAGAATTACTCAATTAACTTATTAAAAGTTTATAAATTACAAATTATTCAAGATAATTTATTAAATTAAAGTTTATTTACTTTTTAATAAGATAATATATGAAACACCTTTAAATATTAACTTTAACTAAATCAATAAATTATAAGTTAATTTATTTATCATGTAAAATATAACTTTTTGCTGAGTGGCAATAATTTATTCAACTTATCACTTTAGGAATATCCCCTAGATTTCTACAATTTAAATTCATTTTCTATTGATTCTTTAGGTTTCTATAGTAAAAAGAAAGAGAGATCAATTTTGATAAGATAGATCCTAATGTTGGTATGTCAAAACATGTGATAGTTACTTGAGAATTATTAAACAAGTCATGAGAATATAGAGATCATAAACCTTACTAGATGTAGTATAAACAATTCTATATACAGCAAAAATAGAATCAATATGCCTGTAAAAGCTTTTCATTCAATTCTAGAGCCATAAGCAATTTTTGTTTTGTGCTTTATCAAGCATTCACTTCACTTGTGGACTCCAAAGAAAGTACAATGATTTCTTTTTTGAAATATTGATATTTTTCCCTTTCCTTATTTGTTTTCACTTTTCCATATTGCTAGATGAAATAAATGTTTACTCCTCATCCTTCCTTTTCGCTTCTAGATTTTGACATATATGGCTGTAGAATGAATCCAATCCATTTTCTTCTGTAACAATATAAAATGCCCTAGCCTTTATTCTCATTGCTTTATCTTGTCTAAAATTTCTTTCAGGGGATAACTACTTAGTTAGTGAACTTCATTTTGTCGATCTTGATTAAAAATTTTTCTGCAAGTTTTCTTTTGCAATTGTTAGTAGATAAGTAACTTATGTCATACATCATTTATTTCTTACAATATGTATTTTGTATTATATTATATATAGTGACTCTCTAACTTAATTGAGGTTATAGCTTTAACAATTATTCTCTATTAACATGGTATCTAAAGTATATCTTTAGATATCTTTCTTACATAAAAAGAAGCCAAAAAATCCTACTTTTTTCTTCCCCTTCTTTTTTTTCTCTTTCTTTCTTTGTAGTTTTTCATGTGTGACTAAACGTTAAGTCATAGGGGATCTAACAATATAAAAACCCAGATTAAGTTGCATAATGTAATGTGTAGGGTTACAGAATGGCAAAGCTATTGTCTAGAGTGACTCAGGAAGTTTTGACATATTTTTTAGAGATCTGGGTTGACAGTGGGGTAGATCAGCGATTGGTGATCACAACCAATTGATGCACGAGCACCACATAAGGTGTTTTAGGAGGCACGTGAGCACCATGCCCAGAAGAATTTCTAGCGCATACAAATGTGTACAACGTCTCTGATGGCCGAATTTTGACTGAAGATACTTTGGCTTCCTCTGCATTCATTTGTGTGGTCCTTTGAGCAATCCAACAACTCTAGTGTGATTTTTCTAATTTCTTGGCTATTTTTTGGATATTTTTAATCTTTTTGCAAGTTTATTCTCATGGCTGGTGAATTTTTTTATTATGATACACATAGTACATTTAGAAATAATAATGATAAAGGAAAAATAAATGATACAAAGGAAAAGTGGATTGTGGAAGATCAATGATTGCTTCAATTAATATGTAATACTTTAACTTTTGAGGTCGATGATAATACTATGCACTATAAAATAGTTAAAAAATTATAGGATACTCTTGGATCACTTTATTCTGTAAAGGATAATATATACCAAATTTATTATTTGACTCGGTCATTTATTCATCCTAATGTAACTAATAAGACCTCATCTCAGATCTATACTAATTTTTACTGAAACTTTCAATAATGGTGTTTTCTTTTACCTATTACTATTGACGTTAATGCAATACATTCTCAATGAGAACAATTTAGAGCTATGTATTTTCTTATGATATTGCCTTCAAAACTTAGTACTACACGTCAATAAATTTTGTCTAATTCTAATTCTCTTACTATAAAGTCTATTTTTTTATCGTAATTAATAAGCATATAATGACTTATCTTCTTCTTCTGCACATATAAATGAGTCATCTGACTTAGTTGATTCTGATAGTTATGGTGGTACTCAAGGTGGCAATGGGAGGGGAGGTAGAAGAAAAACTGATTTTGGTGGCTATGGTGATTTTAATGGAGGTGGTATTATTTTTTGCTGCTACTGCAAAGAGCCTAGACATATCAAGAAGTTTTGTCCTAAGTTACTTGAGAAAAATTCACCATTATCTTGATTTGTGCATGTTACCACAAATAATCAAGCACAAGATATTGATGATAATAGTACTATAAGTTTGTCAAAGAGTGAGTATGTTGAGTATTTACAATTTCAAGCATCCTAATAGCAGCCACCCACTTAGTCCATTACTACATTAGCACAGATTGGTAATCCCACTGCATGCCTTTACTATACTAATTCTAGATGGATCATTGATTCTGGTACTACTAATTATATGATGAGTTATATCTTCTTTTCAACCTTTTTCTTCTTCTTTTTATGTTACTTTAGCTAATAAGTCCAAAGCATTTGTTATTGATTATGATATAGTGGATGTTACCCTTGATATATCCTTATCTGATGTATTATATCTTTCAAACTTCCTATTTAATATACTTTCAGTCAGTCAAATAACACATACCTGTAATTATGGTATCTTCTTTTTTCCTGGCTACTGTGTTTTTTAAGATCTTATGATGAAGAAGATTTTTTGTCAAGGATACGAATCTGGTGGCCTATATATTCTTGAAGAAAGAGTTCCTTGGCCAATTGTTGCTATTGTTACTATCATTCCACACTAGCTTTATTGTCACTTAGGCCATTTGTCTTTATCATCTTTACAAAAATTATTTCCTAGTTTTAATTCTTAGTCTAGTTTGGATTGTGAGTCATGTCAATTTGCTAAACAACATTGTCGATCCTATATCTCTTAAGTCAATAAGCGGGTTGCATCCGCATTTGAGTTAGTACATTCAGATATTTGGAGTCCTTACCCAATAATTTCTAAGTCTAGTTTTTAGTATTTTGTTACTTTTATGGATGACTATTCAAGAGTTACTTTGTTTTATTTAATAAAGAATCAATCAAAGTTATTTAAGATTTTTCATACTTTTCATGCTAAAATTTTGAATTAATTTAATACATTTATTCATCATTTTCGTAGTGATAATGCTAAATAATACTTTTCTGCTTCATTTGTATCTTATTTGTCCTAACATGGAATTATTCATCAATCTTCTTGTGCAGTTAACCCACAGTAAAATGGGGTAACTGAACAAAAAAATCATCATTTAATGGAAGTTTCACTTCTTTATTGTTTCAAATGAAAGTGCCTAAGATTTTTTAAGCAGATGGAGTTTCCACAGCTTGTTTCTTGATTAATCAAATGCATTCTTTAATTCTTGATTGTTAGGTACCTTACTTCATTTTATTTCCTTTATCTTCACGTATTTTTTGGTGTACTTACTTTGTTCAAGATCATTATCCTCAGGTATCTAAACTTGGTCCACAGTCTTTAAAGTATATCTTTCTTGGTTATTCTTGTACACAAAAAGGGTATTGATGTTACTCTCTTGATTTACATTATTATATTATTTCATCTGATGTTACATTTTTTGAGTCCATTCCCTTTTTTTAGCTCTCTTGACTATTTGTCCTCCATAATTGAGACTGATTCTCTTAATGAATATTTCCTTATGTACTCTGCTCCTTAAACATCTCCAGTCCCTTTAGATAACAATTGGGTTCATCCTCCTATTAAAAATGTTTACTCTTGTAAGAAATAGGTACCAATAGTAGCATCTCTCCTACTTAACAATGCCGATAAAATTCAAGTTACACCAATTTTGATGAATCATTGACTTCGTCCCCTCTACCAGCTTCTTCCTCGTCAAATTTTCCTCCATTGTCATCTGATCTTAACATTCTTATTGCCCACTGGAAAGGTACCCATACTTATATTCAATGAGGTAATACTAATCACCCTTACTCTATTCTTACCTATGTATCCTACACTTCCTTGCCTTTGTCCCTCAATCATTTATTGCCTCATTTTATTCCATTATTGTTCCCAAGTTATATTCAAAAGCTCTTTCTCATAATGGGTGGCATGCTGCTATAAAGGAAGAAATGATAGCTCTTGAGGTAAATCATACATAAGATCTTGTGCCTTTACTTGATGGTAAACAATCCATTAGTTGTAAATGGGTATTTACTATGAAAGTGAATTTGGATGCTTTTATTGCTCGTTTGAAAGTATAGTTAATAGCTAAGAGATGTGCTTAGACTTATGGTATTGATTACTCAGAGAACTTTTCCCCCATGGCCAAAATTACTTCTGTTTGATTGCTTATCTTTCTTGCTACTACTAATAACTAGTCTTTTCACCAGTTGAATATTAAAAATGCCTTTTTACATGGCAATTTACATGAAGGAGTGTATATAGAGCAACCACTTGGGTTTGTTGCTCAGTAGGTGTGTGGAAGGTATTACGTTTGACGAAGTCAGTGTATGAGTTGAAACAATTTCCTCAAGCTTAATTTGGAAGATTCAATAAAGTGGTAATAGAGTTTAGGATGAGAAAAAGTGACTATAATCATTCAATTTTTTTTATAAATGATCAGATTCTGGTTGTATTCTTCTTGCTATTTATGTGAATGACATTGTAATCACTGGTAGTGATAAATTAAGTATTTCAAAATTAAAATTTTTTCTTCAAACCAAGTTTTAGAGTAAAGACTTCGAAGTACTCTAGTATTTTTTTAGGGATTGAAATTGCTCGAAGAAGGAAAGGAATCTTCTTATCTCAAAGAAAATACATTCATGATCTCTTGAAAGAAATAGGGATGCTTGACTCTAAACCCTATGATACTCTTATGATTTTGAATGTGAAACTTAACTTGGAAGATGGGGAGTTATTAAAAGATCTAGAGAGGTATAGAAGACTAGTGGGTAAATTGAACTACTTTATCATAACTAGACTTGATATTGCCTTTCCCATAAGTGCAGTAAGTCAATTTATGAACTCTTCAAGAACTTCTCATTGGGATACAATCATACACATTCTAAAATATCTCAAAAAGGCACCTGATCATGAAATTTTGTATAAAAATCATGATCATTGCAAAATAGAAGGCTTCTTTAATGCATATTGGGCTAGATGTCCTATAGATAAAAGGTCCACCTCTAGGTATTGTATATTTGTTGGTGGGAATGTTGTATCTTGGAAAAGTAAGAAATAAGCAGTGGTATTACATTCAAGTGCAGAATCTGAGTATCAAGTTATGGCTCATGCCACATCAAAGTTTGTGTGGATTTCCTACCTTCTTTATTAACTTAGAATTAAGCCTTATGAAACTATGCAGTCATGGTGTGATAATTGAGCCACTACACATATTGCTACAAATCCCATTTTTCATGAACACAAAAAACATATAGAAGTTGATTGTCATTTTATTAGAGAGAAACTTCAGGAATGGATTATTAATCTAAGACATGTTAGAACTAGAGATCAATTGGTTAACTTATTTACTAAAGTCTTTCCAGGAAAATAAGTTGATAATATTTATAATAAGTTGGGTATGTTTGATATTTATGCTTCATCTTGAGGGGGAGTGTTAATAGATAAATAGCTTTATATCTCACATCATTTATTTCTTATGATATGTATTCTGTATGATACTATATATAGTAGCTATATAACTCAGTTAAGGTTATAACTTCAACAATTATTCTTTATTAACATCAATTATACAAGAGCATGAAGAAAACATCTAGGGCCACTGGAAAAGCTATTATGATCATCCCCTTTAGGCTATTTGATACTTATTAGCCTGCTGTGGTGCTGAAATTCCACGTCTACAAATCTAAGCTACTTATAATGCCAAGAGTGCAAGAATACATTGAAGCAACTATAGGGGAAGTCCTCTTAATGCAGTCACCTTGTGTATCCATATATTTGAACTTTTGGCCTTGAATTTGTCCTCTTCCTTTATCTAATTAATTTAGTTATTATATCAATTAGGTTATTTTTTTTTGTTCTTGTTACATATTTGTGCACTTTCCTTAATAGGTCCAGATTATGCCAATAAGACATTAAGTAATATTGGAACATGCCTATGAATTATTGACTGTGCAGCTTATATATATAATCTGTAGTCTGATAAAATGGTAGATATCATTCATGCAACTCTTGTTTCACATTTTTTATACTGGCTCTACCCATGCAGCCTATCTCAATGATGTTTTCTATTATAAATGCCCATGTCTAGAATTTCTCCACAGATATGTATCCTACCATTTCATTTATTTAATTAATTGTATTTTAACGTCAAATTGAATGTAATAAATATAAATAATCAACACGTGATTAATGGGAATTCTTCCGAAGATGGCTTGAATTGCTATTTTATTGTAAAATTAGAATATTATTCCTATTCGCTTACATGTTTCCTTGCATGTAATTCATTACAATACTGGAATGTTCACGAATTCAGCATTCTCTATTACTAAAGTTTTTCTTCCAGAGATTATCGTATCTATTCCTAAATTTATCAATCATGCGTTGACAACTGAGATGTGGTATGATCTAATGTGATTACTCTATTGTACTAAATAGTATAACTTTTTAATAGTAAGAAATTTCTTTTTGTTATGTCCATGTGTTGCCCATTTGACTTATGTTTAGTAATGATAACTAAATGTTTTTACGCAGCAGACAATGATTTATTGGTTTCTAGGAATATCTTGATCCTGTATTGGTATTGACATGTATAAATCCTCATGTTCTACAAAGGTTTGGAAATTTTTACTAGTGTACCTACTTTAAGTTCAGTTGATTTTTTAGATAATTCCTTCGGCTTGCTATTTGATATATTAGAAATGGTGGCCTTTGAAAGAAAACAAAACTGATTTTCATTGAGTTGAATATTGAACTACAAACAATTTAGTGGGATAGAAATTACAATGTGGACTGGATTTCTATTTGATTGGATGAGGAATGCATTGTTCATGGTAATTTGTTAGAGTGCCATTTACTTGTTACTATAATCTAAATGTTTATGGGCTTTTCAATGCTTGACATGCTCTTGCTGTAGGATAGAAGTGGATTTGAGAAATTCAAATTATTTGAGAGATAGAAGTGGATTTCACAAGATATGGGAGAGGTTGCATTATTTGTGGATAACTTGAAATCAATATCCCAGATTTCTCGCTATAAGATATTTCATGGAGAAGAATTTGAGAGCCCAAAAAGTAAGTATGGAAGCTCCTTGTGCTTGTTCTGGTATTGTTAAGGTGAATTAATTATTTTCTAAGGAAATTCTGGCTCTGCATCTTCAAGACTCTACATCTTCAATAACGTAGCTTCGTTTCAGTTTGCTCACAGAAACTGCATACAGAGATGGTGCAACAAGAAAGAGAACACAACGAAATATGTCTTCAAGTATCAATTTTGCTTGCTTATTTCAAGCTGTAAGCCTTTGTTGAATGCTTGTTTATTTTGTTTTCGTTAGTTTTAATTTATTTGATTTATTGCCACCAAAAATTTCGTCTTCCTTTTTATTTACTGAGGGGAAATAGTTAGCTCTGTGTCTCCATTTCTTCATCTTTTTCCTTCTTGTATAATGCCGGGTCAACTGTCCATTTTTTGTTTTATGTCATAGAAATTATGCTATAGAAATGTTTAATTGATTCTCCACATGACATACTCCTTGGTAATAAGTTCGATTTCATTCTATTGAAGAAATCATACTATGTGCATTCAATGGACATAAATGGGATCCATCAAGAATTTTGTTAGGAAATTTGTGAAGGAATCTTATTGTATGCTATTAAAAAGCACAGATAGGATTTAGAGGGAGAAGAAGTAGAGAGAAAATAGATATTAAAAAGAAGAACATTAAAATATTATTAAATAAATAAGATAGTGAATTACTACATAAGATTCAACCCCAATACTCTATTTACATAGAGCTTATAAGAAATATAAAGACTAATACCTTTAGACATTGGTCGTAAGATTAGAAAACCTATATCATAATTTAAAATCTAGTATCAATTATACTCAATCTAAGATATTGCTTAATGTAACATAATTCTTATTCTAAGATAATTTTCTAAATATCATAACCAATATTCTCAAACCTGGACCAATTATCAACTTGACAAAGCGGGTGGATCAAGATGGGTGGATCAAGATTGAACCAATTTAACCAATCAAATCAGATAATTGAACCAATTATTATATTTTTATACATGATAAATTATATATTATTGATATGTGTATAAAAATAAATTTATTTAATTAGTACAAGTTTATTACTATATTTTTAAAACATAAATAAATATTGATTTTATTGTAATTACAAGTAACATAGCAATAGAAGGAATAATTAATAGAGAAACTAATATAAAAAAGTCCAAGGTGGTTGAAGAATAATGTCTTGATCCAAATTACAAGGTTATCATTTATTAAAAATTTGTACTTCAGTGGGTTTAAATATACTACCAAAATACTACTTCTAATGTATACTTTAATATAAAATAAATATAATAGAAATTCATATTATAATAGATAGATGAAAAAGTTACAAGCCTCAAAATGTAAAAAAAATAAATAAATTAAACAAGATAATTCGAGAGGCAATTATGTCTTGAAATATTTTATGATTGCTCATTGAAATATCATTTAAAGTAATACTAATATCCATAAAGTGCTTCAAATAATATAATAATCAATATAACTTAAGAAATTTCATTCACCTTACTCTTTAATCATATAATAAATCATTAAATTTAGGTAAAACTTTTTTACATTGAGCTTGTGGATTGGAAAAGAGGAAAAATAAAAGAGAGAGAGAGA
The DNA here is from genome assembly GCA_020226215.1 of Sindora glabra. Classification (NCBI taxonomy): domain Eukaryota; kingdom Viridiplantae; phylum Streptophyta; class Magnoliopsida; order Fabales; family Fabaceae; genus Sindora; species Sindora glabra. The sequence continues at coordinate 32,838,869 of CM035235.1, read as the reverse complement.
GAGAGAACAAATTGGGTTACCGAGTCAATTTAGTTTGGTCGGGCTAATATAAGTTTTTGCCTAATCCAAATTTGATATAGATCAAAAGCACTAATAGCTTTCAATTGATGTGCAAATAAAATGACAAGATAATACCCAATTGAATTAGCTAAATGATATATTCAATTTAAATATATAAAAAATATTTTAAATAGCTATATTAGTTTCTATAACAATTTTATTTTATTTTTTTTACATATTTGTTCGTGGTAATATGAACTACTAACTACGAATATATCTTTCTTATCATGTTTCTACTTGTAACTAGAAGAATCTATTATTCATAGGTGAACCCATGTTAAAAAATAATTATTTATACCATAAAATCTTTTTTCCTATAGCAATTTCCTTGTCATGATTGCTTGTATCATGAGTTCATTCAACTAGTATTCTCATGATTAAGTAACATAACCACAAAAATTTTGATCTTGTATCACAGTTGTGATTGTGGCAAAAGCGATAATTTGTTGTAGTGCTTCTAACTCACCATTATGTATAAATATATAATTCAAATTGATAAGGTGGAAACTATAGATTAAATAGATGATACTCATATTTGCTATTTAAGAATTTAGAAATTATTTTTTTGGAGAAGCATGAATCATATCCTCCTCTAAGCTTCAAATACATAGAAATCATATTAGGGCATAACCATTGGAAAGTTGCTAGCTTAACATATTGATTAATTTCTTAAGGATTTTGATTCAAATAACTCTATTCTAGCCTTTCTTTTTTTCTTTTACAAAGAATTGAGCTAGTTCCTTCAAGAAAGTGTCAAGTTCTACACATATATATATTCCCTGAAGCCAAACTAATACAAATCTTAAAATCTACTGATTATTTGAAAACTAATTGCATAGAATTGATTAGGAGTTAAAATCGTCTAACATTTCTAAATTTCACTAAGATTGGAGATAAGAAAAGTGGCCTACCATTGGAGAGTTTAAGAAAGCTTTCTTAATCTTTTATGGAGTTTAATTGAAAAGTGTGGAAGAAATAAGAAGATAATGGAAGCTAAAAGGTATTGTTGCACTGCTCCTCTAGGATCATTTTTATCCTTTCACACTTTATGCTTATTTCATATAAAATATTTTTAAAGTACAGGTGTTATTTTGCATTTTTGGTTTTTAAACACTTCTACTTTGCACATAAATCAAACTATGATGATTACTGTGTTGAACCCATCAAAGTTTTAGTCGGATTATTAAAAAAACAATTATTTTATTTTGTATCTCACCAATGCCCTAAGGTCATCACAATTTGCCAAAAGAAAAAAGAAAAAAAAATGAGAAATCAATTCTTTTCTAATTTTCCAAGTTAGTTCAAGGGTTTTTATCCTGAACAATTTTCACTTCTTCATTTTACAGCTTCCAAAAATTCAAATAATTCTTGAAATTGATTAAATTAATTTGGATCAAAATTTAGGATGTTACAACCAAAGAATCTAAGAGAAAGAGAGACAAAATATTTATAAAATCCACCGACATACATGGATAAAAATTATTGTGTCTATCTCCAGTAAATTAAACCTATATGGAAGCTTTTCGATAGAAAAAAAGAGAGGGAAAAAAAATGAAAACCAAGCCAACCTTAAATTAAGCCCGCGTGGCAAGAAGAGACATACAACCAGTGCCTCGAAGAAGGGATGCATTTGCTTCTATCTGGAGTGCACCATTGCTTTGCATTCTTGGATTCATAAAATCAACACCAAGAAGCTCTACAAGAGTCATATAAATAAGGATCCCAGAAGATGCTGCGTTAAGAATTCCCCTCACAATAAGGGCAGTTGGACTATTTTCATCACAAACATTTGTGATCCCTATGCCAATTACAATTCCTAGTAGAGTTGTAAAGGTGAAGGACATTATCATTATCACAATAGGTAGGCTCTTGAATTTTGCCCGCAATTGTAATTGCAAAATCACAAGCCAACATGTTAGAACTAATATTTTAAAAATTAAATAGAATAATCAACTGAAAATGTCATCAGAATATGATTCGATTAATTCAATCAATTAAATTAATAATCAAATCAAATAATATCATAAATAAAAATTTATATAAATTTTTAAAAAAATTTAAATAATAGTAATTTATATTATATATATAAACTTAAAATTTATATAAAAAATTAAAAAATAAAGTAAATTAGTGAATTTTTAATTAATTAGGTGTCAAAATTATTCTTTTATCATTTTTTTCTAATTACATATAAGCTTATTAAGCTAGTGCGGCCTAAAAAACAATCTAAAAACAAAAGAAAAGGAAAAAAACTTAATTGAATGATTTTTAAAAATTAGATTAATTTTTTATTTTCCTAGTTCATATCAATTTAGACTAATTAAAACCAGTTCAACTGCTAAAATAGTTTTTTGAATTAATTTGAATCAAATAAAACAACAGATAGTAGTCCAATCGTTAAAACTCAAAAATATAGATTTGGAAACTTCCCCTAAATAATTATTTTATTAAATATTAAAGTATTATTTCTCCTCTATTTAATAAGGATTGGACTCCTTTAAAGTATAAAATATACTTTAAAAGGTAAAGTGCTCAATTTCACCAATAATTTTACCTTATAATTTTATAAATAAATAAAAATTAATAGTGAAATTAAGCACTTTATCCTCTAAAATACATTTTACGCTTTAGAAGAGTTCAATCCAAAAACATCATAATTCTTAACGGGAGCTTATCTGACCTGCAACTCTTTGGAGCAAGCAGTGAGACAGTATAGAAGTACAATTGTACCCCTCTCTTTTTATAAGAAAATTGATTATAAGAAAATTTTATAAATAAATAAAAATTAATAGTGAAATTAAGCACTTTATCCTCTAAAATACATTTTACGCTTTAGAAGAGTTCAATCCAAAAACATCATAATTCTTAACGGGAGCTTATCTGACCTGCAACTCTTTGGAGCAAGCAGTGAGACAGTATAGAAGTACAATTGTACCCCTCTCTTTTTATAAGAAAATTGATTATAGCTTAAATTTTGAAAATTTCAATTTCAATTTTAAAATATCTATTATAATTTATATTATAATTTATCTATTATAAATAAAAATATGAATAATTTATTTTAATTTCTTAAAATTATTAACTGTAAATTATTCAAGAACAAACTAACTTTTAGATAACTTTTAGATTCAATTATTTAATAATTATGATTGATTTATGATACAATAATTGATTGTCTTTGTACGTTAAAACAATTTTTCATCTAAAAAACCATCAATACTTTGACTTGATGGAAGAATTGACATTTTTAATAAAAAAATGAACATAAGTGCTATCGAATATCAAAAGAAAAAAAATCACATAGAGTAATGGGATATTTTGGTATTGAAAATTTTGGTGTGGTATCCTATGAAAGAGGCAAATAACATGTTTTCTGTGATGCATGTTGTACCATAAATAATCTTCGTTAAGGACACACTAAAATTTAATTAATTCAAAAAATCTTTGTCAAAAGGCAATTCTCTTTTTCCTTCTGATAATTCAAAAAATTTCAACTTTAATTCTTGGAAACGTGTAACAAATGGACATAGAGAATGCCATTTTTTTATTTTGCTATGGTATATCAAACTTGAATTTTTATTTTTATTTAAATTAAATTATTTAAAAATGTTAGTTTTATGTTATTTTACACTTCACATGTTATTTATCTTTTTTTCATATTTTCTATTGTGTGCTTTTTATTTTTATTTTGATTACATCCGATATTATTTACAACTTATATACTAATATAACTGGTTAGTGTACATTCAACAAAATATGTTTAATTTGATTACATAAATATTTTAAATAAATTAAAATTTTAATATAAATTGTATTAGTCAAATAATTACACATTTTAAGTTTTATTAATGTATATGAATATTAATATTAAATTATTTACTTTTGGCAATAGTTTCTTAATATTAACTTAACTTCGCACCACTTCATTTTAAATAAAAAATGAGTAAATAGGATATCGTCAAATTATTACAACTCTTTGCCTGTTATATTGCATTATACATCGTCATGTCCTTTTCTTCTGTTCATTACTTTTATCAACACGTTGATGCAAATACGACTGAGGATTATAATATGAAGCAAAATAATGTTTATTGCAAATTTCTTTCAAATAAATTAAACATCTAATTAATTAAATTACTTAACTATTTATTTTATTTTTAACTCTTGTATTATATTTAAAAAAGTTTTCATTATAAACATAAATATATAATATTAAAATGATTGTCACAAAATTAAGTTTTAATATTTCCATAATAATTACTATTTAATATTTTCAATGCTTCAATCGATACACTAATTAATTATATTTAAAAAAAATCAACTTATCACTATAATTTGTAATATATCAAATATAATTGTTGAAGGATTAAGTCTAATAATTATTTATATATTAATAACATCCATGAATTTTTTTTAAAATTATTAAAATTGGATTATTAGAAAATAACTATTTTATATTCTTCTTAAATAATTATGTTTAACTTTTATTATTTTTTAAAATATAATAAAGCTTGAATTTGAAAAATAAATCGAGAAAATACATATAAATTTCAGTTTTTCCTTAAGAGAATAAGGGTAAGATTGCCCTTTAATCTTACGAGAGGGTGAGATACCTTGGTCAAGCCATACACAAACTAGCAATAAAAGATTTGCCTCCCACGTGTAAGAACCTGAGTGAATCACAAGTGAGTACATGAGGGTATGGATTCTGGAATGAGTTTGTGAAATATCTCCGGATAATTAAAATAAGGTGAAAATTAAAAAAATTAAAAAATTATAAATAAAGATGAAGGGACGGGATTCTATTCCAGTTGTCATGTGTACGATGTTTCTGTGGGGACAGAAATTGGGAGACAACTTGCTTCGGGGTCCACATGTCAGCCTCAATGCAGTCTAGTAAGGAGCTAGGCCTAGTTGACAGATGACTTTTTTGATGTTACGGTACAACATGTTTTAATGCTTGATTTTTGACACCTGCATTACGGTTTTCAATGGAGGAAGTTTTGCTACAACTGGTTGCAGGTCCCTTTATTGCACACTCATCAAGTACTCGATGAAAATTTAAATTTTATAAGTTTTCTTATGAACTTAATTTTTATTCCCAGAAAATATAATTTATACTATTATTTTTATATGTATTATTATATTAATAAAAATTATTAAAATTTTTATTATTAGTAAAATCATATTTAATTATTATTATATTTTTAATAATGTATCATCTTTCTTATTAATAGTGTAAAAAAATTTATTTACAATAAATTAGATTTAAACTCTCCTTATATATACTTGATAATTAAAGATCTAAATTTTGTTTGATTTTAAATATAATCTGCTATTCGCAAAGATAAATTTTATGATATTACTTATTTATATATTACTAAATTAATAAAATATTTTACTATTAGTAAAAAAATTTTAATTATTATCATATGCCATCTTATTAATTAGTAACGATATAAAATATTTTACATTAATAATCGATCAAATCTAAATTTTAAATTCATATTTATTATACAAGCATACAGTATAAAAAATACATTTTGAACTTAAAGACACAATGCCTTTAAATAAAAAAATAAATTAAATTTTTGCTTTGAATAAAAAATGGCAAATTTTTTTTAGTATTGGTCATAAAATCCATGTAAATTATGATACATGTATTAATTATTAGTAAATTTTTTTAGTATTTGTTGTGAAATTCTTTTAAATCATGATATATATATTAACTATCCCACAATTATCATTGATTATAAGTAAAATTTGTTATTATAGTAATTATTAGTCGAAATTTAAATTTAAATTAATATTTTCATTAAATCATTATTAATATTTTATGTAATAAATTTTATGGTAAAAATCATTATTTAAATATATATATTAATATAAAAAATTACAAAATATTATTAAAAAGGTGATAGATCATTAAAAAATAATAGTTAAAACATTTTTATTATTATTCATTTATATATTATTTTATTAATAAAAAATTTAAAATATTTTTATTATCAGTAAAAATTATTAATTTTAAATGATGTGTCATATTTTTATTTACAGATGGTGTATAAATAATATATTAATAATAAATTAAAATTAAAATCTAATAATATAATATGAAAGGATATATAAAATTTTGTTAAAAATTTAAATAATAAAATACAGTGTGTAATATGAAAAAGAACAATATAAAGAAAATAAAATTTTGGATTTTATTTTTCTGATAGTTATTATAATTATAAAATTAATTTTCAATAATGATTAATAGTCAATTAATAAATATATCATAATTTGATTAGATAATTTCAAGGCAATTTTTCAAAGAACTTCATCCAAAATTTATCCTTTTTTTCTATACTTTTAATTTTATCCTTATGTTATCTTTTATAATAAATAAATATTTATAGTTTATTTACAATTGCAATCTATTCTCTATCATAAATATTTTTGTTTTTATATGATTTTATCGTGACATAGAAATAAAATAAATAATGTAGAAACTCAATCATAGCAGAAAAAAATATAATTTAAATCTTGCATATTTTTAGTTAACAGAATTTCAATATATAGTATATATTTAAATATTTATTTTAAATTACAATAATTTAGTATTTCCCAAATAACTTCTTACTATCATGTCATCATTTAACTATATAAGTTCAAAAAATATTAATCATATCAGTGGTAGATAAAAATATTTAAATTAATAAATATAAAGAGTTAATTCCAATGAAAAGATAATTCTAAAAATGAATTAAATAAATATAAAGAAAATTACAAGTTTAATATAAATTTAAAACAGGATTTCAATATATAGTATATATTTAAATATTTATTTTAAATTAAAATATAAATTGATGGTAAATTAAAAAATAAAATTTAATTTAATTTAATAAAAACATTACAATATCACAATTGTTAACTTTCTTTAAAATGGCTGATCACGGGCCTTCCTTTTAACTGTCCTCCTGTTGGCTATATGCAGCAGCTACCATGCAGCCTCGCCGCAGCCGATTCTGTCTCTCTATTTTATAAAGTAGAGTTCTTTATCATTAAGTCAAACGAATGGAAGGTCAGATCTGCGTTGTATCACAAACAAGATATATTTAAACCATAGAATCTTCCTTGGAAATAATATGATAATTTTAAATATTATTAAATTAAAAAATTTTAATTATATTTATTAAAAAAATACTTATAATTAAATAATTTTAATTTAATAATTCTCATACCCCTTCAAATTTTCGAACTCTTAAAACAAGCCATGTCAATCAACCGTTGACAAAGTGAATAAATGCAAGTTGTGGTTCCCCCCCAGGGGGGTTTCCTTTCCTTACCGTCTTCTTGCTGCCTATCATTTAAGGTGAATTCTAAGTTCTAAATTCTAAGGTACCCTAAGGGTTTTTTATCGTCTTCTTGCTGCCTATCATTTAAGGTGAATTCTAAAGTCTGAATTTTAAGGTACCCCTAAGGGTTTGGTATCCGGAATGGTGTGGTAAAATACAAATTTTTGGATGAGATTACTAAGTCAATGCTAAGATATTTGTAATCTCATCCAGTAGTTTGTATTTTACCACACCACCCTAGATACCAAACCCTTAAGGGCACCATAGCAAACACCATCATTTAATTAGAGTTTAAACAGTTAACTAGGGATGTAAAACGGATTTTGATTCGCAGCAGAATCAATTTAATTCGTAAATTTAAACAAATTAAATTATTTAAAAATTAACATGTTTTAATCATAAAGTAATACAAAACAATTCATATATCTTAAAACTTGAATGGATTAATTTATAAATTTTACCATTAAAATTTATAAATCAAATCAAATTAAATCACTTAAAATTTGATTTGTTTGTATTATAAACTTTGGACTGATTTATATAAATTAAAGTTCATACTAAATTAATCTGATCGATTGATTTTACACCTTTACACTTAACCTCACATTCATTCCATTTACTTGCCAGAGGATGGCTATGAAATTTTAAAAAATAAAGTTTATTCATCATCTTTAAAAGTTATGGAAAACTACAAAGAGTGATCACTTTTCTTTCAATAAAAATCACATAATTTTAAGAATAATAACTACTCTCATAATTTTAGAAGAAAGATATTTTTATTTTAATAGTTTAACTTTTATTAGAAGTTGATTGATTGATGAGTAGAGTCGTTGAATATTTATTAAGATAATAAGACAAAATTTTGAATAAAACAAAGATAGTAAGCCTTCTTAATATTCTTTAGTCGCAAATAAATAGAAAATATTCCATAAAAATGGCAGAAAAATTATAAAAATTATTATTCTGTCTTTCTTTATTATTAAATTCACGATAAATAAAATTCATAAAAAAAAAAAGGTTTTGCGAGCACAAAAGATGTCTTCAATATTGAAACATGATAATTTGATGGAACGATGGGTAATCTAACTTGTCACAGAATCACTGTTGGAAGATGAAAAATAGTAGAGCATGCTATCGTCAAATACTTAAATACTACATTTTTATGTTTTACCAACACATAGCCAAGTGATTAGTCCATGAGAAAGTATTATTCCCGCATACAAGGGGTTGTACTGTGTGTTCAGTTAATTCTTCTACGGTACAATTGTAATAGGAGGAAGAAATAATACCTCGTTGATGTTACGTCGTTGATCTTGCAGTGAATTAATATATTATTAAGGTCATGTTTTATGCCATAAAAAAATTAGTTTATAATTTATTAATATTAAAAATAAGTTATAAGTTAATTTTTAAAAATAATTTTTACACTAAATTATTAAAAAAATAATTTCTAATTTAATAAATTTTTAATAACTTATACTTTATAAATTATTATCTCTTCAATTTTTTTAAATTTATTTTTATTCTTTTTATTAATTTACAATACATATCCTTTATAATATTAATGTAAATTTTTTATAGAATATAATTAATTTAATTTTAACATAATTATATTTAAATTTAAATTATAAATATATACAAATATTTATATAAATATATATGTAATATTATAAAATATAATTAATTATATTTTAATATGTCATTTTACATTATTTTATAATTTTAACTAATTTAATAGTTAATTTTATAAAATATTTTTATATAATTAGTTAATTTATTAACTATTAACTATTAGTTATAAGTCATCAGTTATCGCTTAATTTATTTACTATTTATATGAAAAAAGGCTTATGTATGTCTAACTGTACATAAATTTTTTTTAACTCAAATTTTGTACGCTGCACGATAACATATCAATAATCAAATTTAATAATATATTATACATCATTATGCCAATAATGTATTATAAAATTTTTCTTATAATATTCATCGTTAGTCTTACTCAATAGTTAATAAGAAAAATAAATAAATAAAGGTGATTCGCTAATATTTGTAATATTTAAAGATTTTGAAACTAAAAATTTAAAATTTTTAATATTTTTGAATTTCACAAATTAATAAATAAATAATAAAATTAATTACTATCTTATCTGTATTGCATGAGACTGGAACAAATATTATAATTGAAAATTTTACCCCTTATTTTATATATATATAAATAAAATATCATTTTATTTTTAAATTAATGTTTTTTTTAAATTGTGTTTATCTTTAAGTTAGAAAGAAATTTTATTTAAATTATAATTTCCATTTTAATCAATTTATGTCATTATAAAAATTATTAAATTTAGTAAGGATTTCATTATAATTTATTTTATTTAATCTAAAATATATATTATATAAAAAATTTATTTTTTAATATTATATTTTCTATTAATCATAAAAATTTACTTCTTAATTAAATTTTATATATTTTTAATACATTTCTAATAAAAAATTTATTTACAAATAAATTAAAATGAAATCAAATCCTAGAAAATTTTGACGCAATTTTATTTTATTTTTTGTGTTCACATAGTTCACTGACGAGAGATGAGAAAAGTCCGAAGATATTGAGTGATGGTACCTCAGCTACACAGCTCCCTAGTCCTATGCCTTCAAAAAATGGATGAAAAGTCAAGGCTGCTAGCCTGCTACTGCTACCAGAGGCTTTATTGTTTTTGGACTCTCCGATGCTTCCAAAGATATTCCCGTTGCTAGTGAATGGACAATAATTCCCAGCTCCAGCACCTACAATCAATTGCAAAATAAAACCGGGGGGAAATCTGCTCTGGTCAAGGAAAATTTCGAAATTAAAGACGTCAGCGTTACATCATTTTAACTATGAAAAGTAATCAATGAAGGTAATATAGATTTAATTAATTGGAAGAGAAGTAGGTCCTGTTCAGCTACTTTACATAGAAAAAGGCAAAATTGCTACTTGTAAAATTTCACCACTTATAATGACAAATTACTGGATCTGTTCCTCTTAGATTTCTTTAAAATGTGCTTGCTTTGGAAAGTAAAATACATCATTAATAATTAAAATTTAAAAAAATTATACCTTTTCAATCAGTTGTTATTTATCTTATTTTAAATCATCGATGCTTCTATCAGATACAATAATACACTCTAGTCTTTCAAATTCAAGTTGCATTTTTGACGAGTTAAATTCAAATATGATGGAAATTTTGATTGGAGGTAAGAAACATAAATAATAATTAATCATTTATTTTTTTATGAATTAAATTTACATAATAATATTAATATGCATTAATAAAATAAATATTATAATATGTTAAAATTTATGTTTTATAATTATTTCATTAATTTAAATTCTTTATATATTAAAAGTAAAATTAATAAGATTAACCTATACATATATATAATACATACACAATAATTGTTCTAATTTGTTGTTTAGTCTAATTTTTAAAACATCACTTAAACAAAAATAGATAATTCAAGTTACAAAATATTATAAAAATATTTATTTTTTTATCACATCATATTATTCTTAAAAAATGTATTGATAAAGAAAATATATATTATAAAAATATTAAAGTCATTATATTATATATAAATAGTCTGATTTGCAACATAAGTAATAACAAGTTTTATTATAAAAGTATATAATAATAAGTTTTATATTTATCATTGTAATATTAAGAAAAAATTTATTAAAAATTGAAAATAATAATTATATAAAATTATATATAGTTTGATAATAATTAAATTATTATACTAAAAAAATTAAGTAAATTATATTTAAGGGATTGATATATATATATATATATATACATATATATATATACATATATATATATATACATATATATATATATACATATATATAATGGCCTAAAATTTTATTTTCATCCTTTATTATTTTTAGTTGTATCAATTTCATTCCTCATAGATATTTTGTATTAATTTTTTCCTTTCTAAATAATAATCTAATCAATATGGTCCCTTCATTTGTAATTATATTGATAAGTTAATGACTTGATAAATGACATGATAAAAATCAAATATAAATAATATATAAGGGATGAAATTCATAGTAAAAATTTGTGAAAGATCAAATGATTTAACTTATTTATAAATGATAAAAGTATGTATTATAAATAAAAAATTAAAAGTAAATAATTTATAATAATTTAAATTTTAATTTATAATTGAAATTTAAATATGCATAATAATTTAAAGCTATAATTTATGTGAGTATTTGTTTCATATAATTCAATCTTTGTTGAAGAAATTTTTAGAAAATAATAAAAAATTACTTAAAAGATATAAAAATTTTATTTTTGCATTTTAATAACTTAATTAACACCAATTAATAAAAATGTTAATAAAGGGGCAAAATTAATTAATTAGTTAATTATGAAAGATAAATTTGATATAAGATATTTTAAAAAATAAATTTGATATAAGAAAATTAGTGATGGATCAGATGGGATTTTAACCTATACAAAATAAAATTTTTATTTTTATTTTATGTATTTATATAATATTTTATTATTATATAATTAGTATTGCATGAGTATAGTTTTATTTTTAAAGTTAACTAGTTAATTAAAATTTTGTATAAAATATATTGTATTATAATACTAAAGAAATAACTAGCGTAATGGTAAGACTTGACATTCCTTACTTCAGAAATTCAAGTTGGATTCCTTATAAATGTAAATTGCAATTCCCAAATAGATAGAATTTTAACGTTTTACACTAGTTTTAACTTCATATAGATCAAAAGTATTAACAAATTTTAGCAGATGTTCAAACAAAATAAAAGAATAACACTTAATTAGATTAGGTAGATAAATTTGGATATATAACAATTATTTTAGTTAGATATCTTAGTTTCTATAACAATTTTTTTTTTTACAAGTTTGTTCATAGCAGTATGAATTAATGGTCATGGATATACGTTTCATGTCACTTTTGTAATGTAGTTAAAAGAATCTAATAGTCAGAATCTATTAGTCAAGGGTTAATTCATGAAGAAAAAATTATTTATACCATAAAACTTTTCTCTTTATATTAATTTTCTTACTATGCTTACTTGTATCATGGATCCATCTAATTAGTATTCTTGTGACTAACTAAGTAGCATAATCATAAAAATTTTAATCTTGTGTTATAATTGTGATTGTGGCACAAATGATAATTTGTTGTAGTGATTCCAACTCACCATTATGTATAAATATATAATTCGAATTTATAAGGTGGAAACTATATATTAAACAGATGATACTCACCTCTGCTATTTTAGAATTTAGAAGTTGTTTCCAACTAGTATTCTTGTGGCTAAACAGCATAACCACATAAATTTTGATCTCGTGCTACAATTTTATCTGTGGTACAAGTGATTATTTCTTATAGTGATTCCAACTCACCATTATGTATAAATATATAATTCAAGTTTATAAGGTGGAGATTATAGATTAAATAAATGAACTCTTTCCTAATTTCTCAAGTCAATTCAAGGGTTTTTATCCCAAGCAATCTTCACTTTTTCATTTTATGGCTTTCAAAATTTCAAATAATTTCTCAAAATTAATTAAATTAATTTGGATAAAAATTTAGGATGTTACAACAATAGGTTCTAAGAGAGATAGACAAAATATTTATAAAATTTACCAACATTTATGAATAAAAATTATTGTGTCTATCTCTAGTAAATTAAACCTATATAGAAGCTTTTTGATGAGGAAAAAAAGGTGAAAAGAAAAATGAAAAATGAAAATTAAGCCAGGCTTTAATTAAGCCCATTTGGCAAGAAGAGACATACAACTAGCGCCTAAAAGTAGAGATTGATGAAATAAGACGGATCTTGAATTGGATTTCACACAACAAAAATAGAAAAAGATGGAAGATGGGTGCCACAATCATGGATTGATAAGCCGAATGAAAGATCGCCACAAGAGAAGACCTCTTGATAAGATCAAGGATAATTGGCTCACTCAAGAACCTAAGAGTCACAAACTCTCAAATCTCAAATTGTATTCAAAACTGAATAAAAATATGTTTACAAGAGCTTATATATAACCAGCCCCCATAAGCAAACCCTAATGAGCCTTGTACACTAACAAGCCCAATTCTAAGTGACCCAAATAAAATAACAAGTATTCATGCTAAAATAAATCTAAAAATAAGTCTCGGCCCATAAAGCCCATTTATTACAAAAATGCTAAACTAACTAAATGCTAATGGATTCATTGTAGCCTAAGTCTTCCAAATACACACAATTGAGCATCTTGGACTCTTCTAACTCCAAATTGGGCCTTCTTTCAAATATGGCAGCAACTATCTTTTCTAGGTCTTCATTAATCCTCTTTGCCTTTGCTCTTGTCATTGATCCTTGAAGCTCTTCCAATGCCTTCAAGCCTTTGTCTTCCATGGGCCTTCTTAGATTCTCATCAACCTCTCCTTCTTCAAGAGAATTCGCCCTCAAATTTGACTCTTCATCACCTACATCAAAGAGAGACAAATCAGAAACATTAAAAGTAGCACTTATACCATACTCACCTAATAAGTCCACTTTGTATGCATTATCCCCAATTCTCTCTAAGACTTGGAATGGTCCATCTCCTCTTGGTTGAAGCTTTGACTTTCTTTTCATGGGAAACCTTTCTTTGCGCATATGTACCCAAACCCAATCTCCAGGTTCAAATACCATTTTCTTTCTTCCCTTGTTGGCATATTTTGCTTGCTGCTCTACTTTTTTTTCAATTTGAGCCTTCACCTTTTGATGCAATTTCTTAACAAATTCAATTTTGGCATTACCATCCTTATGCACTAAAGATGAAATGTTAGGTAGTGGCAGCAAATCAAGTGGGGTGAGGGGATTAAATCCATAAACAACCTCGAATGGTGAATGCATGGTAGTTGAATGAAATGTCCTATTATATGCAAATTCAATGTGAGGTAAGCATTCTTCCCATGATTTGAGATTCTTTCTTACCATAGCCCTAAGAAGAATAGTTAAGGTACGGTTTACTACCTCTGTTTGTCCATCTGTTTGTGGGTGACATGTGGTAGAAAATAGAAGTTTGGTTCCAAGCTTTTGCCATAGGGTCCTCTAGAAGTGACTCAAAAACTTAGAATCTCTATCCGAAACTATACTTCTTGGCAAGCCATGCAACCTCACAATCTCCTTGAAGTACAAATCTGCAACATATGTAGCATCATCTACTTTCCTACATGGAACAAAATGAGCCATTTTTTAGAAGCAGTCCACAACCACAAATATGGAGTCCTTACCATTCTTTGTCCTTGGCAAACCTACAATGAAATCCATAGAAACATCAGTCCAAGGGTAATCCGGAACAGGTAATGGAGTATAAAGGCCATGGGGTTGTACCTTGGATTTAGCCCTCTTGCACACAATACACTTTTTACAGAATTGATAAACATTATGTTTCATTCCAGGCCAAAAGAAGTGTTCTTGCAAAATTATTAAGGTTTTAGGTTCACCAAAGTGCCCCCATCAAACCACCCTCATGGGCTTCTTTTACAAGCAAGTCACGAATTGAGTATTTAGGAACACACAATTTATTTCCCTTAAACAGATACCCCTCATGCTTATAAAACCCATCATGAGCCCCCTTTTCACATAACACATATAAACCAGCAAAATCAGCATCATGCACATCAAGTTCCTTTACATGTTCAAATCGAAGCAATTTTGCATCAAGCATAGAAAGCAAAGCATAACGCCTAGATAAAGCATCGGCCACTACATTCATTTTACCTTGCTTATGCTTAATAACATAAGGAAACTGTTTTAGGAACTCTACCCACTTAGCATGCCTTTTATTTAATTTCCCTTGACTCTTAAGATATTTCAATGATTCATGGTCACCGTGGATCACAAACTCTTTAGGTAAAAGATAATGTTGCCATGTTTGAAGTGCCCTAATCAAAGCATAAAGTTTTTTATCATAAGTAGGATACTTCAAACATGCTCCATTAAGCTTTTCACTAAAGTAAGCAATGGGGTGCCCTTCTTGCATCAAAACGGCCCCTATCCCTACATTAAATGCATCACACTCCAATTCAAATGATTTAGCAAAATTAGGAAGTGCAAGTATGGGTGCATGCATAAGCTTATCCTTCAATGTATCAAAGGCTTCTTGTTGTTCCTTTTCCCATTTAAAACCTACATTTTTCTTGACAACTTCATTTAAAGGTGCAGCAATGGTGCTAAAATCTCTCACAAAGCGCCTATAAAAGCTTGCTAACCCATGGAAGCTCCTCACTTCACTGATGGTCCTAGGGGTTGGCCAATCTTTTATGGCTTTAACTTTTTCCTCATCCACATGCACACCTTTAGAATTAACCACAAAGCCTAGAAAAATTACATGATCTTTACAAAATGTACATTTCTCAATATTTGCATACAACTTTTCATGCCTCAAAACTTCCAACACACACCTCAAATGTAACACATGCTCATCAAAAGATTTGTTGTAAACTAAGATATCATCAAAGTAAACAACAACAAATTTTCCCAAGAAGTTTCTAAGCACATGATTCATTAAACGCATGAAGGTACTAGGTGCATTAGTCAATCCAAATGGCATCACCAACCATTCATACAATCCATATTTAGTCTTAAAGGCTGTTTTCCATTCATCCCCCTCCCTTATTCTTATTTGGTGATATCCACTCTTAAGATCAATCTTAGAAAAGTAACAAATACCAAATAATTCATCAAGTAAATCATCTAAATGGGGTATGGGGTGTCTATACTTTACAGTGATGTTGTTGATAGCACGACAATCAGTGCACATCCTCCAGCTTCCATCTTTCTTGGGTACTAGGATAACTGGTACAGCACAAGGGCTTAAGCTTTCCTTTACCCATCCTTTATCTAGCAATCCTTCTACTTGTTTTTGGATCTCTTGAGTTTTTTGAGGATTGCTTCTATATGCAGGCCGGTTGGGCAATGTTGCTCCCAGAATCAAGTCAATTTGATGTTCTATCCCTCTAATTGGAGGTAGACCATGAGTCACTTCCTTGGGAAAAATATCTCCAAATTCCTGCACAAGAGAAGAAACACCACCAGGCAAAGTATTGTTAGCAAAATGATCAATCAATTCATCATGAGAACTTTCTTTACACAAAAGTAGATACATAGGCCGAGAGGCCAACAAAGCTTTCCTCTCTTCTTTTTTTCTCATAAACAAATTTTCTCTCCTTTCACACTCATTTTTCTCTTCGCTTTTCTTTTCACTCTCTTCTTTCTCACTTGCAAGTGTCCTCATTTTTTCCCCTTTCTTTTTAAGTTTGCCTTCAAACTCCCTCTTTTTCTTTTTCATTTTTCTCTCATCTTTTCTCTCTTGCTCTCTTTTCAACCTCATAATTGTTTGATCCTCACAAACTTGCCTAGGAGTCATGGGTACTAAAGTGATTTTGCATCCTTTATGTGCAAATGTGAACTTGTTAGAATGATCATCATGAATAGCTTTCTTGTCAAACTGCCATGGTCTTCCCAAGAGGATATGACTTGCTTCCATTGGCACTACATCACACAAGACTTCATCCTTATACTTGCCAATAGAAAACACAATTTCTCAACAAGCCTAACATTAGCCACATTGGTACAACTACCACCATCAACAATAAGAGAACAAACCTTCCCAAGTACCAAGCATATTGAATGGAAGATATTTTCTCTTTGTGTAGTGTCATCCTCATTGGCCAAACTACCCAAGAGACGCCTCACCACAAGTAAATCTCCCTCATGACAAAAAGCCTCACATTCATTATCTTCTTCACTTGTAGCATGTGATGATGGAGATGAACTCTCACTTGAGATCTCACCATTCTCTCTCAAAATCATGGTCTTCTTGTTCGGACATTGGGATGCAATGTGACCTTTTTCAAGGCATTTGAAGCATTTGATTTCCCTATGCCGAGAAGTAGAAGAAGCAGAAGCATTAGTAGAATTAAAAGAAGTTTTAGATAAGGATTTACCACCTTGGACAGCCACATCCTTAGTTGAAGTTTCCTCCTTCTTCACTCCTTCCTTCCATCCTTTTGAATTGTAGGAAAAGGTGGTTTTCTTCAAAGTCCCCTTTCTTTTAAGTTATGCTTCTACTTTGATAGCTTGGTGAACCAAATCTTCAAGTTCTACATAGGGATGAAGTTCCACTATGTCACGGATATCATGGTTCAACCCATGCAAGAAACGGGCCATTGTTGCTTCTCTTTCTTCAACTACATTGGCTCTTATCATTGCAACTTCCATTTCCTTATAATAGTCATCAACAATTCTCCCACCTTGCCTCAAACCTTGAAGTTTTGTATGAAGCTCCCTATTGTAGTATGTAGGAACAAATCTCTTGCACATTAGGTTCTTCATTTCATTCCATGTGACTACGGGTTCTTCATTATATCTCCTTCGCTCCTTTTGAATTTGATCCCACCACACCAAGGCATAGTCATGGAACTCTAGGGAAGCTACCTTCACTTTATTTTCCTCACTATAGTCATGGCATGAGAATACTTGCTCTATCTTCAACTTCCATTCTAAGTATGCTTCAACATCATTCATTCCATGAAAACTAAGAATCTTTATTTTAACTCCACTAATTCTCTCATTTTCTCTCACTCTTCTATCTCCTTCTCTCCTCCTCCTATCATTCCTCCTCTCTCTGTCATCTCTCCTATCTCTTCTATCATACCTCCTCTCTTCATAATCCCTCCTATCATATCTCCTCTCTTCATCATCTCTAGGAGAACTACTAGAATCTTCATGGGCATGTGGAGAATGGTCACGTGCTTGTCTTCTTGCATTATTTGCCATGGTTTCTTGAATATTTCTTATGGTTTCATTCTGTCTCTCAAACATTCTTTTAAATCTTTGTGCAAGTCCTTCAATTTATCTTCTAACAGCTAAAGACTTAGGTGAGAAAGGAGTGCTTTCACCACTTGATCCACCTTCATGAGCCATGTCTACAAAACAAAAATATTAATGTAATAAAAGGTCCTCTCCACTCGCTAAGTGTTTCACTCAAAAGATGATCACTCGTGTTTCACTCAAAATTGGCTTTTGTGTAAGGATTCTCTCTTGCATTTTTCCTCTCAAGTGTTCTCAAGAGTTCTTAAGGAAGTCAACCTCCAAGCTACACAATCAACCACAATCAAGTGACAATCAATCAGCAAGACATAAGTGAAGCTAATAAAGACAATCAAGAAAAATGAAACAAGAAATAAGCACACTAAGGAAAATAGAATGCAAACAAGACAAGAATGAAGACAAGAAAGCAAACAGAAAACAAATTAGAGAAGAATGGAGAATTTAGAATAGACTATGTAATGTTACATAATAGCTAAGTTGTTCCCAAAAATTTCTGGTATGGAATAAATAAAAAATTAAGCAAAAGCAAAATGAAAATTACAAGAAAGTGGCATTCAAGAAGCACTTTTGTGTGCTACAAATTTTTTTTGCCTCTTTTTTCATTTATTTTTACTGCAGATTTTTCTTCTTCTTCTTCTTCTTTTTTTTTGCACAATAGTTGTACCATTTTTCAAATTGAATCACACAATTTTCAATTAGCCACTACTGATAAACTTGCAAGAACAAGCAAAAATATGGAATATTCATTTTTGTGACAGCAAATAAATTCAATCCAATTGAACCAGAATTTTGGAAAGAGTAGTAAACAAGGAATTAGAATTGATTGTATTCACAATTCCCTTTAAATCAAGCTATTATTTAACACCAAATACCAAACAAACAGAATTTTAGAAGATTGGACAGATTCAAATCAAGAACATGTGATGAACACGAAGAACACAAGTGCAAAAAACTAACAATTATTTATGAATTTAGCAATTCTAATTACCAAAAAAATAAGAATCCAGCAATAAAACAATCGTTGCAACAAGATTTAGGAAAGATTGTACCAAAAAATGATGAAACCCTAACTGTGTGAACAGTGATGGCGTGAACAGTATGGACGCATGAATAGTGACGAATTGTAGAAAACAAAAATGATGAACAGTACGTGAAACAGTACCGATGAACAGTACCCCCCCTTAAATCCAATTCCAACCAAAGCTCTGATACCAATTGATGAAATAAGACGGATCTTGAATTGGATTTCACACAATAAAAACAGAAAAAGATGGAGGATGGGCGCCACAATCACCGATTGATAAGTCGAATGAAAGATCGCCACAAGAGAAGGCCTCTTGATAAGATCAAGGATAATTGGCTCACTCAAGAACCTAAGAGTCACAAACTCTCAAATCTCAAATTGTATTCAAAACTGAATAAAAATATGTTTACAAGAGCTTATATATGACTAGCCCCCGTAAGTAAACCCTAATGGGCCTTGTACACTAACAAGCCCAATTCTAAGTGACCCAAATAAAATAACAAGTATTCATGCTAAAATAAATCTAAAAATAAGTCTTGGCCCATAAGGCCCATTTATTACAAAAATGCTAAACTAACTAAATGCTAATGGATTCATTGTAGCCTAAGTCTTCCAAATACACACAATTGAGCATCTTGGACTCTTCTAACTCCAAATTGGGCCTTCTTTCAAATATGGCAGCAACTATCTTTTCTAGATCTTCATTAATCCTTTTTGCCTTTGCTCTTGTCATTGATCCTTGAAGCTCTTCCAATGCCTTCAAGCCTTTGTCTTCCATGGGCCTTCTTAGATTCTCATCAGAGATGCATTTGCTTCTATTGGAGTGTGCCATTGCTTTGCATTCTTGGATTCATAAAATCAACAGCAAGAAGGTCTACAAGAGCCATATAAATGAGGATCCTAGACGATGTTGTGTGAAGAGTTCCCTCCACAATAAAGGGTGGTTAGACTATTTTCATCGTAAACATTTGTGATCCCTTTGCCAACTACAATTCCTAATGGAGTTGTTAAGGTGAAGAGCACGACCATTATTACAATTAATAAATTCTTGAATTTTGCTTGTAATTGTAGTCCTAAAACCACAAACCAACATGTTAGAACTAATATTTTAAAACTTGAATCAAATAATGAATTGGAAAAGTCATGAGAATGATTCGATTGATTCAACTAATTAAATTAATAGTCAAATTGAATAATATCATAAATAAAAATTTATATAAATTTATTAAAGAATTTAAATAATAGATAATTCAAACTATATATATAAACTCAAAATTTATATAAAAAATTAAAAATTAAAGTAAATTAGTGAATTTTTAATTAACTAGGTGCCAAATTTATTCTTTTATTTTTTTCTAATTATATATAATTTTATTAAGCCACTACAGCCTAAAAAAGTCTAAAAATAAAAAAAATAAAAAAACTTAATTAACCAATTTTTAAAAATTGGATTGATCTGAAATAATTTTTGGATAAAAAAATATTCTTACAATTGGTATCAGAGCTAAGAATCTACATTGATGAGTCAAATTGTATAAATTGTATTATGATATTATAATTTTACATAGTAAGAATTTTTGTATGTTCTAGCCATAATAAATTAAAAAAAATTATGATGAATTTATTTTAAATTTATTTTTTCTTATCTATTTTAATCAATATATTATTGATTTGAATTGAGATTAAGTTTAGATAATAATTCGGAGATATACGGAACTAATATGATTCTGGAAAATTGTTGAATGATTTGTTTGAATTCTAGAAAACTACAATTACAAAAATATTAGGAACATGTTGATGAATAAAAACCCTTAAATTAATATGTGAAAATAGGCTTTAAATCGAAGTTAATGTTGAAAAGGCTGAAAAATAAAACTTTTAATACCCGAAATTGAACACATGATATAGGCATAATTTTAGGAATTTATTGATGCATAATATTATAAATTAAATTAGGATAAAAACCCATTTAGTTTTGGCATTAAAAACCTAAAATATCGGGTGGGGATAAACTGAAGTTTTTCCCAAACCCGAAAAACTTATTTTTAGACCCAAAAATAGCTTTAGGTGAAAAAGAAGCCGAAAGGTTATCTGGTGCGTGCAGTGCAACTGGCAGTTTAGTGCACGCGCCCGCAACTTGCTGTCTGGCGTGTGCACTACATGCACGTGTGACTGGTTGTCTATGTGAATTTGCTTTTGGGTAACGCCCAATCACGTGGAAGGTGCATGCAATACACGCACCGCCTTTCGTAGACATTTTTGAGGAAATAAAAATATTGTTGTACTCCACTCTCCGAGCTTGTTTTTTTAGTAATTTTTTTATAATTTTTTAGAACCAAAATATTTTTTATTAATTTTTATTTTATTTTTTTGAGTATTGATTTAATTGAATTTTGGCCTAAATTTTTTACTGTATAATCTTTGTATAATTATCTACTGTGTGAAATTTTTTAGATGATATAAATACTGTATGCATATTTTCTTAACTTTTTGTCATTAATATGTAATTATTTTTTAACTCATACAAAGATTATAATTGCTCATGTTATGACTTTAAATTTTATGTAATCAAACTCACCTATCATGGGTTAATTGTATAAAATTCTTGTAATTTTTTATTTAATGTATATATAGTGTTGATTAAATCATTGTTATGGTAATTAAATTTTAGAATAATAAAATTTAGGAGAGTATTATACTAATAGAAATTATACCCTATCGGTATAATTCTAATAACGTAGTTTGTCGGTGATAACATGAGTGTTAGGATTATATGTTAATTTTCTAAAATTTTAAATACTCTATCGGTGTTAGGTTTTAGGAATTTGGCATGTAGTTCTTATATTGTGTTATAATACTTATACCCTATCGATACTAAGTATCATAGCATTATACTGTAAAAGTTGCATAATTATGAGGAAAATTTAAAGCATGACTATTATTCCAACATGCTATGTTATTAATTTATGAATAATTTCATAAATTTTAGTAATTTTCCTCAGTTTTTGTTCCTATACAACTGATCTCTGTGAAAACTTTAAATAGGACCAATCATGAGGACTAGGTGGAATCCTTGAAACTATATTTGGCGATCTCCAATCTTGATCTGGCTTTGCATGAAGAGAAATTGAAGATCAATAAGGAGTCAATTTCTGCTCAAAAAATCTAACATGAAAAATGGACTCATTCCAATAAAGTCTGTCTGATGGTAATAAAGTATACTATAGATAAAACTATTAGGCAAAGCATTCTTGATAGTCAGAATGCAAAAGCGTTCCTAGATTCAGTGGTCAAAAAATATGTCAAGTTTGGTAAAGTTAAAAAAGGATATTTTCTGTCCTTATTGGATAAGACTGTGTATGATGGAGTGAGTGGTGTTTGAGAGCATATAATGAAATTAGTGCATTATTACAATTGATTGAAGAGTGTGAATGTTGATCTGGGAGATAGTTACTTGATTTAGCAAGCTTTAGAGTCGTTTCCTCCTCAATTTGATGTGCTAAAAATATTTTACAATACTCAGAAAGGAGTATGGGCCATCAATGAAATGATTTCCATAATGACTCAAGCAGAAGAGGATATGAAGAAAATAAAGATGCAAGTGGTGAATTTCGTCTCTTATAGTTCGAGTTTTGGACAAGCAAATAGGCCTTTCTAGAAGGACAATAAGGGAAAATCTAATCATGAAAGGAAGAAGATGATATGAGGAAGCAGCAACATAAGCCTAAGAAAGTCATGTTCAAAGGAAACTGTAAATTCTATTAGAAGTATAGGCACAAAAGGGCAGATTGCTTCAAATTTAAGAAATGGCTTGAAAAGAAAAAGAAATTTAACCTTCTAGTTCTAGTTTGTTTTGAATCCAATAGTATTGAAGTTTCTTCTAACATTTTGTGGCTAGATATTGGTGCCACTATCCATGTCACTAATTGCTTGTAGGTGCTGAGAAATCTGAGGAGGCCAAGTGAGAGTGAAATGGCTTTGAAACTAGGAAATAGAGACAAAATACAAGTTGAACACATAGAACTCATTGCTTTACATTTGTCCACCGATCATGTTTTAGAATTGAAAAACGTTATTTTTGTACCTTCTATGAGAAGAAATTTAATTTTTATAACTTGTTTAGACCAAGATGGATATTCATGTTTATTTAGAAATAATAATTTTAAGTTATATTATGACTTCTGTGTGGTTGGAACTAGTACTTTGAATAGTGGCTTATACAAAATTAATTTAAATAATTTTTTTGAAAATCCGATCAACACAATTATTGGAAATAAAAGACCAAGATTAAATGAAATATATTCAATGCTTTGGCATAGAAGATTAAGCCATATCTCCAAAAAAAGAGTGGAACGATTAATAAAAGGAGTTTTACCCAAACTTGACTTCTCAAATTTCAGCGTATGTAGGGATTGCATCAAAGGAAAACTGATGGCTAGAACTAGAAAAGGGAAAAAGACTAGGAAAGAAAGTGTTCTGGAATTGATCCATACTGATGTATGTGGACCCATCTCACCAAATGCAATGGGGGGCTTCAAGTATTTTATCACCTTCATTGATGATTATTCGGGATTTGGATGGGTAGAACTTCTTTTTGAAAAGTTTGAAGCATTGGAAGCTTTCAAAAGGTTCAAGGTTATAATTGAACTAAAACTGGGAAAGCAAATCAAATGTGTGCATTTGGATAAAGGTGGTGAATTTTATGGCAGATATGATGAAACCCGGAGAAACCCTAGTCCTTTTGCAAAATATTTACAAGAATATGGAATAAAAATAAGTTACACTATGCCTAGCACACCATAGCAGAATAGAGTTGCAGAGCGAAGGAACAAAACACTCATGGAGATAGTACGATGTATGCTGACTCATTCTACTTTACCAGATTTTTTATGGGCTAATGCTCTGAAAACAATTGCATATGTGTTAAATCAAGTTTCGAGCAAATTTGTGTCAAAGACACCATATGAGCTGATGTATGGTAAAAAGCCTAACTTGAAACATTTTCATGTTTGGGGCTACAAAGCTGAAGTTAGACCTTATAACCCACATACTAAGAAACTTGAAGCAAGAACAATCAATGGGTATATCATTGGCTATTGCATTGGTTCAAGAGGAAGTAGGTTTTATTGCCCATCTCATTCATCAAGAGTTATTGAGTCAGATTGTGCTGTCTACTTTGAGGATGACTTGAATAGTAGGAGAAAATCACTTCAAATCTCTCTATGAGAAGAACAAAGCAATATCTCTTAAACAGCTAATAAACAGAGCGTTGTTCCTCTAATAGTGCCATATGAAGAACCATCTCACATAGAACTACAAATTGATCCAATCTAACCTGTGATTGAACCAATCCAACTAGTGAATGAACCAAATAATGAAATTGAAGAAGTTCCCCTAAGAAGATCACAAAGAACTCGTCGTCAGAAAATTTCAAATGACTATGTAGATTATTTGCAAGAGCATGAATTTAATGTGAATGATGATTCTGATCCTATTAGCTTCTCAGAAGCTATTTCGAGTTCTAATTCCTCAGAATTGATTCATGCCATAGAGGATGAAATAAATTCAATGTACAAGAATAATGTATGAGATTTAGTGGAACTACTTGAAGGATGTAGACCAGTTGCATGCAAATAAATTTTTAAAACCAAACAGACTGTTAAAGGTGAAATTGAAGGATACAAGGCCAAATTAGTAGCTAGAGGTTACATGCAGAAGGAAGGAATTGATTATAAGAAGACTTTCTCACCAGTCTCGACCAAAGACTCATTTCGAGTTATAATGACTTTGGTAGCTCATTTTGATCTCGAGCTACATCCAATGGATGTAAAGATTGTCTTCCTTAATGATGACTTGTCGGAGATAGTTTATATGAAACAACCGGATGGTTTCCAAGAGAATGAAAAAGAGCACTTAGTGAGTAAATTGAATAAGTCGATATATGGCCTGAAACAAGCATCCAGGTAATGGTATCTCAAATTTCATGAGATTGTATCCTCTTTTGAATTTAAGGAGAATGCAGTAGATCAGTGCATCTATTATATGATGAGTGTGGGCAACTTTATGATCCTTGTGTTGTATGTTGATGACATTCTACTTGCGAGTAATGATGTAAATCTTTTGAACGAGACAAAAATGGTACTATTACAAAATTTTGATATGAAGGATCTTGGCAATGCATCCTTTGTGCTTGGCATAGAGATCCATTGTGACAGATCCCGGGATTTGCTTAGTTTGTCTTAAAGGGTATATATAGATAAAGTGTTTAAAAGATTTAATATGACTTCATGCTCACATAGTGTTACGCCCATTCAAAAGGGTGAAGTATTTTCCAAAACTCAGTGTCCTCAAAATGATGATGAGAAATCTAGAATGAATACGGTCCCATATGCTTCTGCTGTTGGTAGTTTGATGTATGCCTAGGTGTGTACATGCTCAGAAATTGCTTTTGTAATTAGTATGCTTGGGAGGTACTTAAGTAATCTTGGTCAAAGACACTGATAACAGCCAAGAAAGTCATAAGGTACCTATAGGGTACAAAGAATTATATGTTAACTTATAAAAGATCCAGTGATTTAATTTGTACAGGCCATTCAGACTTTGACTTTGCCAGTTGTCTAGATGATAAGAAATCAACATCTGGATATATTTTTATGCTAGCAGGAAGAGCTGTATTGTGGAAAAGTGTCAAACAATCTATAACAGCAACCTCCACTATGGAAGTAGAGTATGTCGCTTGCTATGAAGCCACTCGAGAGGCTATATGGTTAAGGAATTTTATCTTTGAATTTTGCTTAGTTGAAAGCATTTCAAAACCTTTAATCATTTATTGTGACAATACTGCTGCTATTAACTTATCTCAAAACAATAAAAGTTCTGCTCGCACAAAGTATTTTGATGTGAAATATCATTTATGAGAGAGAAAACATGTGAGCATCTTACTCATATTGAACATATCGACAGATTGTATGCTTGTAGACCCATTAACCAAAGGCCTAACTGTAGAAATATTTAAAAGACATGTATTGGATATCGGCCTTGTTAAATCTTTCGATATTTTGGATTAGTGGGAGTACTTGTGTATTTTAAAATTGAAATGTATTGATCTTGAGATTTTATAATATTGCCATTTTATTATATTGAAAAGTCCACTTATCGTATTATGGCAATATAAAGAGACATTAAGATCCTATCTCAAACTATTGTAAAACATCTTAGGCGGATGTACGAATTATTTTGTATATTTTGATTATACACACATTTTATATTATTTGGTCTTTTGGAATGGGTATTTCATATATGTATATCTTTTCAGTCCTATCGGATAATTAGGTATGCATTTAATGAAATCTCATATTTGACCAATGGTTGTAATGGTTAGAATTGTATTAATGACATTATTTAATTGTGGCCACATATTGTAATTCAAAATTATGTATTAAAATGTGATTATTCAAGTTGGAGATTGTAAAATAAATTTTGTGGACTAACACATTTTAATATATATTTAAATTAAATAATAAAATTTAATATTATTAATATAATAATAATGCTTAGACTTTGTGTTATATTATAACTCTAAAGTGTATGCATATACCTTAATTCTAGATTAATTGTGATGGGTTAATTAATCTTAGTTGGATTTTAATTAGGGTTAGGATCCCTACTCACCTCCTTATAAAGTGAGCTGCAGTCTCCCATCACATTGCAGTTTGTTATTCAAAATTCTCTCTAAGACTCACCTGAGGATGTGTGGGCAATGTGTAGCGATTTTTTCTCTTCTTTCCCGAACGTTGGTAACAGATCATCGTGCGGATGAAAATGCTCCGTAAAAATAGGAGAGCAGTTTTTCTACTCTACGTCCATCAGATTGCATAGCTTCTTGATGGGAGAAGTTGGCAACGTAAATATATATAAACTGAACAAGGGTCCCCGGGTTCGGTTAATGCTCAATTATATTTCTGAACAATTTACACCATCAAAGAAGCACAAACTAGAACCTGGAAGTACCCGAGTGCGATAGTTCGTGTGACTGTTCGAAAAAATTCAAGAGGAGATTACAGAACATCAGTGCGCAATTTCAGACGTGGCAATGGCTGGAGGTAGGCTTCCGCATTTCTGATTTAATTTCATGTTACTAGGATATTATAAGTGTATGAGTATCCTAGATAATTAGTTTACATTTGGTATCAGAGCATAAAATTGCCTCTGCCTTGCTATGTTTTACATGAAAAACAGAGGATAGATTTGAATTTGAATCCTATTTAGATACAGTTCTTTCATGTTTTTATGACTAGGAATAAATAGCCGATGAGATTCTGATAGTTTTAGGCTCGAAAAACGATGAAAAATATGTTGAAAACTGCATAAAATATTTGGGTTCTGTTTCGGGTTGAAACCGGGTCGAATTTGAGTTGAGTCGACCCGGCTGAAGGTTGAAGATGATGCATACTGCATGTCGTTTTCATTGTGCTTTCCGTGTCTTCAACGTCGTTCACTGTGCTATAATAAAACGCACAGTTTCACTAGCGTAATTGGGCCGTCTTTTTCTTGGGCTTTTGCTGTTTTCTGGCCTTTCAAATAAAAAAGAGAAAAAAAACCACATACTGCTGCATAGAAGCTTCAAACTCTTGCCCTTAGCCAGAAACGTAGACGCACTGACCACTTATCCTCTGCACTTTTGTTGCTAAGAACTTGCACCAATTAATACTTAAAGTCTCAGTAGCATTTTATTTTTTCTGCTTTTTGGAAAATACTAGTATTATACATTTAATGCCTAATATTTAGATATTATTTTAGGCATTCTTTTGACATATTTAAATTAAAATTTAGGAGAATTTAAATCAATTAATTAATCACATTTAGCTTAGTTGATTAATTAATTATTTACTTCATTTGCTGATTAATTAATTGATTTACTTCTCATTATGATAAAATTGCATGATTATTTTATTAATCATAGGCAATATATGTTTTTATAAAAAAAAAATTAATTTATCACATTTATTCAAGTGATTAATTAATATTTTTAAATTTTCATAAAGAAATGCCTATTTGTGCATTTTGTTTAAGTATATTTTAAAATGTCAAGTGATCCATATAATTTTAGTTTAATTAAAACTTAGCCACAGCACTTTTGATTATTCTAAAATTATACATAAAGCATTAGATTTAAATTTAGGATCACATAAAGAAAAATTGACATTAATTGTAATTAATCATATTCAATATAATAATAATTATCCCATAGGAATTTTATTATATTTAATATGATTAATTAGGGTGAAATAGTAAATTTTCCTTTACCTTAATCTACCCACAGGAATTAAGATAGGGGATATAATTTGCTAGTTTCACTAACTTTATACATAAGCCTAATTAAATAAAACTAAGCCCATAGGCAGTTTTGTTTGTTACTAGGATTATGTTTGATAGATATGTTTTGCATTGGTAAGACATGTCATATGAAATATATTTTAATTGCCTCAAATTATTAACATAGCGTGTAATTTTATACAGCTTTTCAACCTCTAAATATCTCTGATTTTCAAGTTCTTGAATTGAATGGTGATAATTATAAGATATGGAAGGAGAAAATTCTTCTTCAATTGGGGTGGATGGACGTGGATGATGCAATAAGAAAGGATGAACCTCCTAAACCCACTGATAGTAGTAGTGCAGTTGAAATAGCACTTTATGAGCGTTGGGAGCGATTAAATCGCCTTAGTATGATGTATATCAAAACTAAGATATCTGCTAGCGTTCGTGGGTCTATTGGAGAGCATCAGAACGTTCGAAGTTCGCTCAAGGCCATTGATGAACAATTTGAAACTTCAGACAAGGTTTTGGCAAGCACCCTAATGACAAGGTTATCATCAATGAAGCTTACCGGCATAACGGGTGTGCGAGAGCATATCATGCAGATGAGGGACATTGCAGCTCAATTAAAAATGCTTGAGGTTGAGATGTCTGAGTCTTTCCTTGTGCACTATATCCTAAACTCTCTGCCGCCTCAGTATGGACCTTTCAAGATTTCCTACAACACACATAAGGAGAAATGGACAATTAATGAACTTCTATCCATGTGTGTACAGGAAGAAGGGAGGCTTATTGCAGAAATGGGAGAAAGCGCACATTTGGCAACACAAAGGAAGAACAACAAGCAAGCTAACTCAAAAGGAAAGGGAAATGCACCCATTCAAGGCAGTATAAAGAAAGAGTCTAAGTGTTTCTTCTGCAAGAAGAAAGGACACATAAAGAAGAATTGCAACAAATTTAAGAGCTGGCTTGAAAAGAAAGGTATCTCAATCTCACACTTTTGTTATGAATCTAATATGGTAGATGTTAGTAGTAACACATGGTGGATTGATTCTGGTTCTACAATCCATATCTCTAATACCTTGCAGGGCTTTCTAAACCAAAGGAAGCCAGTGGGCAGTGAGCAGTACATCTATTTAGGCAACAAGATGGGCTCACTAGTTGAAGCTATAGGAACTTGCAGACTAGTTTTAGATACTGGCTTTATTTTGATATTGGAAAGGACTTTTTATGTACCAAGTTTCTCTAGAAACTTAATTTCTATTTCGAAACTTTTGCCTTTTGGATATTCTTTTGAATTTTCAAATAATATGTTTAAGTTATTTTATAAATCTAATCTTGTTGGCAATGGTACAATTTCTGATGGTCTTTTCCGACTTCAATTACAAGACAGTATACCTAATGATTCAATGCATATTTCTAATAGCATAGGTATTAAGAGATGTGTTACTAATGAAGATTTCTCTAAGTTGTGGCACTGTAGGCTAGGTCATATCTCAATAGAGAGGGTTAAAAGGTTAGTAAAAGATGGAATACTTAGTACGCTAGATTTTACTGACTTTGAAACTTGTATAGACTACATAAAGGGAAAGCAGACTAATAAGACCAAGAAAGGTGCCAAGAGGACTACTACCATTTTAGAAATCATACATACAGACATTTGTAGTCCAGATTTGGACTCTAGTAGTCCAAAATACTTTATCACCTTTATTGATGATTACTCACGATATATGTATCTCTATCTGTTGAATAATAAGAATGAGGCACTTGATGCCTTTAAGGTGTTTAAAGCAGAAGTAGAGAAACAATGTGATAAACAAATTAAGATAGTGAGATCAGATAGAGGTGGTGAGTATTATGGTAGATACACTGAAGATGGACAAGCATTAGGTCCATTTGCTACATTTCTTCAAGAACATGGGATTGTTGCCCAATACACCATGCCTGGGTCTCCGGACCAAAATGGTGTAACTGAAAGAAGAAATCGAACACTATTGGACATGGTAAGGAGCATGCTTAGCAGCTCTAAGCTTCCTAAGTCCTTATGGATTGAAGGCCTTAAGACGGCAGTGTATATCCTTAACCAGGTCCCAACTAAGGCTGTTGAAAAGACACCATTTGAGTTGTTTAAGGGTTGGAAACCGAGTTTAAGACATATACGCGTTTGGGGATGTCCGTCTGAGGTTAGGGTCTACAATCCACAAGAAAAGAAGCTGGATCCTAGGACTATAAGTGGCTACTTCATTGGGTATGCTGAAAAGTCCAAAGGATATAGGTTCTATTGTCCATCTCATAGCACTAGGATTGTGGAATCAAGAAATGAAAAATTTCTTGAAAATGACTTGATTAGTGGGAGTGATCAAATTCAGCATCAAACACTAAGCTTGATCATTTTGGTTCTCAAGCTTCCACATCAAGTGATAGATTGGTTGTAATCCATGCCCCTCAAGTACCATTGGGTATTGAACAGCCAATCATTGAAAATCCACAACCACTTGGCTATAACCAAGTTGATCCAGTTGTTGAACAATTACCAAAAATTGTTGAACAACCAATTGAGGAGCATGCTTCGCAAGAAGATGCTAACCCAACATTAAGAAGATCAACTAGGGAAAGGAGGTTAGCAATTCCTAGTGATTATGCTGTGTATCTACAAGAGTCTGACTACAATATAGGAGCTGAAAATGACCCTGAGATGTTTTCACAACCTATTAACTGCAGAGAATCCGGATTATGGTACAATGCTATGAAGGAAGAGATGGATTCCATGGCGTCTAATGGAGTCTGGGATCTTGTCGAGTTGCCTAGTGGTTCAAAAGCCATAGGGTGTAAATGGGTCTATAAGATGAGAAAGGACTCATTAGGCAACATTGAAAGATATAAAGCAAGACTCGTGGCTAAGAGATTTACTCAGAAGGAAGGAATTGACTACACAAAGACATTTTCTCCTGTGTCTAAAAAAGATTCCCTCCGTGTAATAATGGCATTGGTTGCCCAATTTGACCTGGAACTGCATCAGATGGATGTGAAGACGGCATTCCTCAATGGGGATCTAGAGGAAGAGGTATATATGAAACAACCTGAAGGATTCTCCTCTAGTGCTGGTGAGCATTTAGTATGCAAACTTAAGAAATCCATATATGGATTGAAACAGGCCTCTTGCCAATGGTATCTTAAGTTTCATGATGTTATTTCCTCATTTGGATTTGTGGAAAATGTCATGGATCAGTGTATATACCACAAGGTCAGTGGGAGTAAAATTTGTTTCCTTGTGCTGTATGTGGATGATATACTGCTTGCAACCAATGATAAGGGGTTGCTGTATGAGGTGAAACAGTTTCTCTCTAAGAATTTTGATATGAAGGATAAAGGATATGGGTGAGGCATCTTATGTAATTGGTATTAAGATCCATAGGGATAGAACTCAAGGTATTTTGGGTCTATCACAAGAAACCTATATCAATAAGGTCTTAGAGAGATTTCGGATGAAATACTGTTCACCAAGTGTAGCACCTATTGTGAAGGGTGACAGGTTCAATTTGAATTAGTGCCCGAAGAATGATCTAGAAAGGGAACAAATGCGAAACATTCCATATGCTTCAGCTGTTGGAAGCCTTATGTATGCTCAGGTTTGTACAAGACCTGACATTGCATTCGTAGTTGGAATGTTAGGGAGATATCAAAGTAATCCAGGAATGGATCATTGGAGAGCTGCAAAGAAAGTGATGAGGTATCTCAAAGGTACCAAACATTACATGCTGATGTACAAACGAATTGAGAATCTTGAAGTAGTTGGCTACTCAGACTCGAATTTTGCTGGATGCGTTGATTCACGGAAATCAACATCAGGATACATTTTTATGTTTGCTGGTGGAGCCGTGTCTTGGAGGAGCGCAAAGTAAACCTTACTTGCTACTTCTACCACAGAAGCTGAATTCGTATCTTGTTTTGAGGCAACTTCACATGGTGTATGGCTGAAGAGCTTTATTTCTAGGCTTAGAGTTGTGGATTCAATTTCTAGGCCATTAAAAATTTATTGTGACAACTCAGCTGCAGTTTTTCTGGCTAAGAATGACAAAAGTGGAAGTCGAAGTAAACACATCGACATCAAGTACTTAGCCATTCGGGAACGTGTTAAGGAAAATAAAGTTACCATTGTATACATTAGCACTGAGTTGATGATAGCAGATCCTTTGACGAAAGGCATGCCACCTTCAATATTTAAGGATCATGTATTAAGGATGGGACTTGGTACCATATTAAGTTTTTGATGTATATATACATATTTGTAATAAAGCTCTTATTCAGTTTAACTTATTTTTCTCATTTCAGAGTATACATTTATGTTTAGAGAAAAATAACATTAAGAGGACCCAGAATAAGTATAAGACTTATTCATTAAGTTATGGTGGGTTGAGAAAGCAAAATGTATCGTGATACATGGGAGGTAATACTCATAGATAGAGGACCTATCACTATGATCCATACATTGAGTTTTCTCTACTTTTGAATATTTTTGATTTTTACGGAGCAAGTGGGAGAATGTAGCGATTTTTTCTCTTCTTTCCCGAACGTTAGTAACAGATCATCGTGCGGATGAAAATGCTCCGTAAAAATAGGAGAGCAGTTTTTTTGCTCAACGTCCACCAGATTGCACGGCTTCTTGATGGGAGAAGTTGGCAACATAAATATATATAAACTGAACAAGGGTCCCCGGGTTCGGTTAATGCTTAATTATATTTCTGAACAATTTACACCATCAAAGAAGCACAAACCAGAACTTGGAAGTACCCGAGTGCGATAGTTCGTGTGACTGTTCGGAAAAATTCAAGAGGAGATTACAGAACATCAGTGCGCAATTTCA
This sequence comes from Sindora glabra, assembly GCA_020226215.1. Classification (NCBI taxonomy): domain Eukaryota; kingdom Viridiplantae; phylum Streptophyta; class Magnoliopsida; order Fabales; family Fabaceae; genus Sindora; species Sindora glabra. The sequence goes on along the minus strand of CM035235.1, from coordinate 32,805,348 downwards.
GACGTGGCAATGGCTGGAGGTAGGCTTCCGCATTTCTGATTTAATTTCATGTTACTAGGATATTATAAGTGTATGAGTATCCTAGATAATTAGTTTACACAATGATCTAACCAAATTCTCAATATGATCTCATGAATGTAGCAGGAGGGGTTAGGTAATTCTAAAACTTATTATTTTGATTTGTACAATTCTTATACTTCTTTTTATGGATTTATGATTGTATGAATGTTGAAATAATTTTTGAATCACAAAATATTCTTACATGATCTTCTAATTTTTCTCAATTCATGCCAATTCATACTAATTTGGATCGATTCAAACTGGTGCGTTTGTTAAAATAGTACCTTAAATTAATTTGAATTGAATACTATGATAATTAGAGATTAGATCAATTGAATTGTCTGATCCGATCGGATTTGATTTTTCAAACACCGTTTAAAAAACTCAAAAATATAGATTTGAAAACTTCTCCCAAGTCAATATTTTATTAGACATTAAAATATAATTTCTCTTCTATTTAATAATGCTTTCATTTTTAATTAATTCACGCAATTTAATCCTGTCTGTCTTCAATTTTTATAATAAATCAAGAGTGTCAATATTTACTTTTAGTTAAAAAAAAGGTGAATAAGGAATTCAAATTCGAATCCTAAAAAACAAAAAAAAAGGCATAATCAACTATTTTAGCTTTTAATTTTCAAGCACTGCATTTATTTACACAACTGGTTCTAAATATGAACAAGAAAAAAATTTAAATTTTAATATATAAAAATAATGTAATCATATTTTTTTTATTTATTTTTCTCAAAACGAACAATAGAAAATTTTAATATTTAAACTTTTCTATTATTTTTCTTTCCTCCAAACACAATTGAGCAAGGGTACATGTCTGGCACTGTCATATAACATGGTTTTTGTAGTTTTGTAATTCAAACACTCCCACACACTCAAATAAAGGTGTGAGGTTGGAAGTAAAATTCAATCTTATTATAAAAAGATGTAAAATAAATATTAAAAATAAAATTTGAAAATAACAATACATTTCTTGTCCTTATTTACTTGACAGCAACTTATAAACATTAATATATTATTTCTTTTATTTTTATTTATTGTTTAAAAGAAAGATATAGAAATAAAAAATAATAAATATATTTAAATTTAAATTAAATAATTATAATTTATTAATTTATCTCTTATTGAAAATTAATTTATATGTAATGTTATCCATTATTTATTAAGAGAGGACGGATCTTCGATACTAATTGGAGATGTATCAGTATCATAAGATTAAAAAATTTGGGCCTTTCATAGACGAGTAAAACATCATAGTCTTTAATTGCGGCTGCCGGCTGGTCCGACGGGCAGCTCTTTGGAGCAGGCGGTGAGACAGTATAGAAGCATAATTATACCCTCCCAATTTACAAGAAAATTGATTATAGCTTAAATTTTGAAAATTTTGATTTTAATTTTAAAATATCTATCTTAATTTATATTAATAAATTTTGAGATATAATAAATTAAATAAAAATATGAATAATTTCTTTTAATTTCTTAAAATTATTAACTTTAAATTATTATTTAAGAATAAATAACTTTTAAATTTAATTATTTAATAATTATGATTAATTTATTATATAATAATTGATCATCTTTATATGTTAAAACAATTTTTTTATCTAAAAATTTTATCAATACTTTGATTTAATGGAAGAATTGAAATTTTTAATAAAAAATGAACATATATGATATCGGTTTTCAAAAGAAAAAAATTTCATCTGGAGTAATGGAATATTTTGCTATTGAAAATTTTGGTGTGGTGTCCTTTTTTTATTGGTAGAAAAAGGAAATAAAGGAACATTACAATATACAAATCAGTCTGGGTTGTGTATTACCCTTACAATCTTTCAAAAGTCAAAGGAGCAGCATTCAAAATAATAAGCTCATTACAAAATGCGGAGGCTATTTTTACTGTAAGGTTAGCTACACAATTTCCTTTCCTGTGTATATGTAATAATTTATATTGGTCACATTGATTTCAAAGCTACTTGTAGGTTTCATATAAACTAGTTACACAAACAGAAAAAAAACGGTTAGTAATTTGAAAAATATAAAAAATGGATTTAGCATCCATTTCAATAATAATATAAAGTAAATTTTTTTGAATGGCTAAGTATAAGCCATTTCTCAAATCATACTATTCAGTATTATAATTAGTACTATTTCCAAGGACTCTATAACTGCTAACAATCCATTCACCTTTTCAATTTTAAATTACAGTTGAACAAGTGATATGATTAGGATTTTTTTTAATGCCCTATCAATATTTATTTTAAACCATCCATTTGAAGAAGGGTCTTATTTTATCTCTCTAATTTGTTGTATTGGTGTGGTATCCTATGAAAAAGGCAAATAACATGTTTTTTGTGATGCATGTTGTACCATAAAAAATCTTTGTTAAGGACACACTAAAATTTAGTTAATTCAAAAAATCATTGTTAAAAAAATTCTCTTTTTCCTTTTGATAGTTCAAAAAATTTCAGCTTTAATTTTTAGAAATGTGTAACAAGTAGACATAGACAATGCCATTTTCTTATTTTTGATGATGGTATTGAATAATTTATATTAACAATGTACTAAATTTAAATTAAATTACTTGAAGATTTTATTTTTGTATTATTTTACGTTTTCCATATTATTTATTATTTTTTATATTTTTTATTGTATACTTTTTATTTGTTTTTCTTTTGGTTATGTCCAATACTATTGTTTACGACTTATATACTAATATAACTAATTAGTGTATATTTAACAGAATATGTTTAATTTGACTGCATAAATATATTAAATAATTAAATTATAAATTTTTTTAGTCAAATAATTACATTTTAATTTTTTATTAATGTATATGAATATTAATATTAAATTGTTTACTTTTGGCAATAGTTTCTTAATATCAACTTAACTTCGCACTACTCATACGCCGGTTATATTGCATCACATTGTCATTTTTTTGTCCTTCATCAAGTTGATACAAATACGACTGAGGATTATAATATAAAGCAAATTAATGTTTGTTGCAAATTTTTTTCAAATAAATTAAACATCTAATTCAATTAAATTACTTAACTATTTATTTTATTCTTAACTCTTGTATCGTATTTAAAAAAATTTTCATTATAAACATAACTATATAATATTAAAATAATTGTCACAAAATTAAGTTTTAATATTTTTCATGATAATTACTATTTAATATTTTGAATGCTTCAATCGATACACTAATTACTTTTATTTAAAACAAAAGTAATGTTATTGCTATAATTTATAATATGTCAAATATAATTGTTGAAGGATTAAGTCTAATAATTATTTCTATATAATAACATCCATGAATTTTTTAAAATTATTAAAATTAGATTATTAATAAAAAAATAATTATTGTATATTCTTCTTAAATAATTATATTTGATTTTTATTATTTCTTATTTTAAAACATAATAAAGCTTGAATTGAAAAATAAATCGAGAGAATACATAAAGTTTTATTTTTCCTTACGGCTTTGTTTGATAGAAGAAAAAAATGAGGGAAGAAACAAGTTTTAAAATTTTTTTATTTGAATGGAGAAAAAAAGAAAGGAAAAAATACTAAAATAAAATTTGTAATTAGAATTTTCTTAACAATTTAAATTTGAAATTTTTTTAAAATTTTTTAATTTAAACTTGAATTTTTTTCTTCCTCTCTGCTCATTCCCTACTCATTTCTTTTCATCCAAACAATGAATAAGAGAATCAAGATAAGGTCGTTCTTTAATTCTCAGGAGAGGGTAAGGTACACTGGTCTAGCCATACTCTAACTGGCAATAAAAGATTTGCCTCGCACGTGTAAGGACCTCAGTGAATCACAAGTGAGTATAGAATGAGTATGTGAAAAATCTCCCAGATAATTAAAATAATTTAAAACATTATAAATAAAAATGAAGGAACGGCATTCTATTCCAGTTGTCAAGCGTACGATGTTTCTATGGGGTCACAAATTATGAAACAGCTTGCTTCGGGGACCACATGTCCTCGGTGCTTTATAATGTGCAGCTAAGCCTGTTGACAGATGATTTTTATGATGTTACGGTTTCAAATTTTGAAATGAAATGATAATTTTAAAAATTACTAAATTAAAATTATTTAATTATATTTATTAAAAAAATTAAATATTTATAATTAAATAATTTTAAAATTTATTATACCACCTCAAATTTTCGAACCCTACAACAAGCCTTGACAATCAACCGTTGACTAATCCTTTACAATGAAAGTTGTGGTTCTCCCAACTTACCCTCAGCGCACGGTTCTTCTTTCTGGTCCCCCTGCCCCAACAGCTTCCTTTTCCTTACCTTCTTACGGCCGAGTATTCAATTACAGTTTATGCAGTCAATTAGGGTTCCAAAACGAATTTTGGTTTGCAACTGAATCAATTTGATTCGTAAATTCAAACAAATTAAATTATATAAAATTTTACATTTTTTAATCACAAATTAATACAAAACAATTCATATCTTAAAATTAGATAGATTAATTTGTGAATTTTACAATTAAAATTTATGAATCAAATTAAATTAAACTATTTAAAATTTGATTTAGGAGTCATTGGTACAGGAAATTAAATTACCCTCAGCGCACGGTCCTTCTTTCCGGTCCCCCCCCCCGCCCCAACTGCTTCCTTTTCCTTGCGTCCTTACTGCCGAGTATTCAATTATAGTTTATGCAGTTAATTAGGGTTCTAAAACGAATTTTGATTTGCAACTGAATCAATTTGATTCGTAAATTCAAACAAATTAAATTATATAAAATTTGACATTTTTTAATCACAAATTAATACAAAACAATTCATATATCTTAAAATTTAGATAGATTAATTTATGAATTTTACAATTAAAATTTATGAATCAAATTAAATTAAACTATTTAAAATTTGATTTGGGAGTGTTTGGTTTGTATAAGAAATAATTTCCTACAAGAAATTAAAATTTTAAGGAAATAATTTCTTATATAAATTTTCTAAAAAATACTTAGAAGTCATTTAGTTCACACATGAAATAATTTTCTATAAGAAATTGAATTTTCTAGGAATAGAAAATAACTTTTTATGTGAATTTTCTCAGAAGTATTTAAAATTGTCTAGTTGATATATTGAAAGTGACACTTTCTAAAAAGTAACTTATATTTTATTTAGTTCAATTTTCAATATCTTAGAAAGTATTAATAAAATGACAAGTATATCCCCAATATTATTATAGTATAAAGTAATAAATTTTAGTTATCATTAATTAAATTTAATGAAAATAATTTTGTCATTATATCTATAAATAACATTGTATCTATAATAAAAAATAACTTCCTATGTAAATTTTTTGGGAAGTATTTAAAGTTATTTAGTTAATACATACAAAGTGATACTTTTTGAGAAGTAACTTCTTATGTCTTGTTTGGTTCAATTTTGAATATTTTAGAAAGTATTAATAAAATGACTAGTATATTCCTAATATTATTATAGTATAATGTAATAAATTTTAGTTATTATGAATTAATTTTAATGAAAATAATTTTATCATTATATCTATAAATAATATGAAAAATAGAACTTACCTCCTAGGAGGAGGTGGGTAAATAACTTCTCATGTTTTGTGGGAAGTAAAATTTCTCAGGAAGTTCTATTTTTTACAATTTGTGAGATAATAGCTAATCAAATAACTTACTAATTTTTTATTTCTTGAGAAATAAAATTTTACATGTTATTGAGGCGAACCAAATGACCTCTTAAAATTGTATGATTGACACATAAGAAGTAACATTTCCTAGAAAATAATTTCCTATATTTTGTTTAATTTAACTTTAAATATCTTAAGAAATGTTACTAAAATGACTATTATATAATTAATATTATTATAACATAAATTAATAAATTTAGTTATTATTAATTAAATTTAATAAAGATAATTTTGTCATTATATCCAAAAATAACATAGGAAATAAAATTTACTTACGAGGAGGAGGTGGATAAGTTATTTTTTATATTTTGTGAGAAGTAGAACTTTTCAAAAAGTCATATTTCTTTTATTTTACTAGTTAATGACCAATTAAATAGAACTTAATTTTATTTCTCAGGAAATAAAATAACTATTATATTCCATATTTTGTGAGAGAAGTTCTATTTCTTTCATTTTGCTAGTTAATGATCAATCAAATAATTTAATTTTTTTATTTCTTGAAAAATAGAACTTTTTATACTTTTGAGATGAATCAAATGATTTTTTATTTTTGTTATAAACTTAAATGGACCGATTTGTATAGATTAACATTCACACTGAATTAATTTTATTTGTTCCTTTCATACCTTTGCACTTGATCTTACATTCGTTCCATTTACCTGCAAGAGGATGGCTATGAAATTTTCATAAACAAATTATATTCATCATCTCTAAAGTTTTGGAAAACTACAAAGAGCATCACTTTTCTTTCAATAAAAAATCAAATATATTTTAAAATAATAAATACTCTCATAATTTTAGAAGAAAAATATTTTTATTTTGATAATTTAACTTTTATTAGAAGTTGATTGATTGATGAGTAACGTGGTTGAATATATATTAAGACAATAAGAGAAAATTTTGAATTAAACAAAGATGATAATGCATTCTTAATATTCATTAGTCGCAAGTAATAGAAAATATTCGATAAAAATGGCAGGAAAATAATAAAAAATTATTATTATTATTATTATTATTATTATTATTATTATTATTATGTCTTTCTTATTAAACTCATAATAGATCAAATTCATAAAAAAATGGTTTTGCAAGCACAAAAGTATTCACTTTCTATAGTCTAGTATGTCTTGAATATTCAAACATGATAATTTGATGGAATGATGGGTAGTCTAACTTGTTACGCGCTGTTGGAAGATGAAAATTTGGAGAGCATGCTATAGCTAAATAATTAAATACTACTTATTTGTGTTTGACCAACACATGGGCAAGTGATTAGTCCATGAGAAAGTATTATTCTCACATATAAAAGGTTGTACAGTGTATTCAGTTAATTCTTCTATGGTACAATTATAATAGGGGAAAGAAATAATACGTAGTTGATGTTATGTTGTTCTGTGCTGTATCAATATATTATTAAGGTTATATTTTACATAATAAATAAATTAATTTATAATTTATTGATATGGTTAATAAATTATAAATTAATTTTTAGAGATATTTTACACACTAATTTATTAAAATAATAAATTTTGATTTAATAAATTATCTTTTATAATTTACAACTTATAAGTTACTCTTTTTTCATTTTTTTAAATTTAAATCTATTCTTTTTATTAATTTATAATCCATACTCTTCATAATATAAATTTAAATATTTTTCTTAAAATATAACTAATTTAATTTTAATATAATTATATCTTAATTTTAAACTATAGATATATAAAAATATTTATATAAATAAATATTTAATATCATAAAATATGATTAATTATATTTTAAATAATTATAATTGTATTATAAAAAATGATAAAATAAAAATTAAGTAATAAAATAAATATATAAGTTCATAAAATATAAATAATTAAATATTAAATATTATATTTTATTTTAAATTTTTTAAGTGTATTAATATAATTTACTTCTAAGATAAATGTAAATTATTTTAATTATACATCTATTACTATTAATATATCATTTTATAATTTTAATTAATTCAATGACTAATTTTATAAAATACTTTTTATATAATCAACTAACAGATTAAATATTAAATATTAGTTATAAATTATTAGTTATCATTAACTTATTAGTTATTTATATAAAATAGAGCTTAAATTTAATTGTACATTATATTTTTTTAAGTTTAATTTGATATGACACACGATGATATATTAATAATTAAATTTGATAATAAATTATACATCACCATGTCAACAACGTACTATAAAATTTTCCTTATAATATTCATCTTTAATTTTTCCCAATAGTTAATAAGAAAAATAAATAAATAAAGGTGATTTTTTAGTTTTTGTAATATTTAAAGTATTTGAAATTGGAAAGTTAAAATTTTTAATATTTGTGAATTTCACAAAATTAATAAATAAATAATAAAATTGATTATTATCTTTTATTTATTGCATGAGAGTAGAACAAAAATTATAATTTAAACATTTACTCCTTATTTTACTTATCTAAAAATAAGATATCATTTCATTTTTGAATTAATATCTTTTTTAGATTGTGTTTATCCTTAAGTTAAAAGGGAATTTTATTTAATTGATAATTTCTATTTTAATTACATGTATGTCATTATAAAATTTATTACATTTAGCAAAGATTTCATTATAATTTATTTTATTTAACTTAAAATATATAAATATTTATATTTTTTAATATTATATTTATTATTAACTATAAAAATTTACTTGTTAATTAAATTTGATATACTTCTAATAAAAAAATCTATTTACAAGTGAAATTGAAATATTTTAACATTGTAAATAGATTTATTTAATTGTTAATTATATTTTAAAATTTTCAAATAAAGTATATGTAATTATAATTATCTAGTTTAAAACTTTTAAATAGAAGTATCTAAGTTAAAATTTGGTTATAAGAATAACAAGGTAATATAATTTAAATTCATTTTTAAAAAAAGCTAGCTTTCAAATAATAGGACAATTTAAGGTAGACTTAGTGTCTTTATCTGAAAATGTTATTTTATTTTGTTTAAGACAACAACCAAAAGTCAATTTTAATAAGTATCTTCCTTCTTTATATATATATATATATATATATATATATATATATATATATATATATATATATATATATATATATATATATATATATATATATATATATATTTATTTATTTACAAGTGTAATGTGTTTTTATTATAATATATGTTACAATGAAGTGCATTTATCTTTTCGTATTGCTTTGCCTAAAAATGATGTAATTTATTGTAGTATTTTACCAAAACAAAGGAAGAAAATAATTTGTTAAACCTCATAAACATGAAATTGAGTATATAATTAAAAAAATATAAAATATTTGAAGGGGTAATGTTAAATTCTTTTAAGAGGCCAATGTTTAATTATCAAGGATTAATTAAAAAATTTATAGTATAATATGTGGGATTAGGTGAAGGCTTAGGAATCATGGCCTCCTTCAACTTGACACTTAGTTTTGTCGTTGCACCCCTAACTTATCTAATAGAACTAATTACATTAAAGCATATTTTGATAGCATAAGAACATTTCATAGTTATAAGATCATTTATTATTCAATGGCACACGGGCCTTAAATCACATTATGCTCACCTCAATAATAGGTATATGCACTATAAAAAGTGCATAGCATGCTCAACATAAATATACATATACAAAGCATCTCATTCATTGATTGGCATCACGATCTCAATCAATAGTCAATACACATTGAAGAACTTAACACACCACATTGAAAATCATATTTCATATGTCAATATATATAGTAACTTACTTACCCATCTTAACTTATAAGTTTTATGCTTTTAGGAAAGGATAGGTTTTGATTTCTAGATTAACATTTTACAACCTTTATTTAGTATATGTCCAACAATCACAAATTAAGCCTTTAGGAGGTTCATATTCATCTCATATAAATTATGGTAATTATCTCGATTGTGTTAAGTTACTAGTTTTGATTTTATTCTAAGTTTTACAAATTATTCAAAATTATTGGAAAAGGTTTTTAACTTTATAATTGTTATGTTATGGCCTTAGATGTCTAGTTTCGTTTAAAATTTACACTTTCTCATTTTGACATATCAATTACAACTAATGAATAAATTATTGCAACTTACTTAAGGGTTATCAAAGATAACATTGAAGTTGTTCTAAAAATAAACTAGAAATTATTGGGACATAATTTGACCATAAAATTTGTATGTATTCTAGATCTATGCTTCTAGTTTTCAAATCATTTCATGGATCTCAATTTTGAGATTCCATTCAAGAGTTATAGTCCTAAGATTCCATTCAAGAGTTATAGTCCATCTAGTACTAGTTGCTCTATTTTGTCTAAGACAAGTTTCAAGAAAATTCTGGTGTTAAATGATGGACTCAGCTTACTAAAATTTGAAGGTTTCTAGGTAGATGTGTCTAGTTTCTAAATTTTAACCAATTTGAGTTTGTTCATTCTTAACTCAATTTATAAAGAAAAGATTAACTATTACTTGGTGAAGTCACAATAATATCAAGTTTTTTGTTTTTTCTTGTTTACTTTGTAAATGAGCCTGTTACCATTTTCTAGATTTGACAACCTATCCAAAGTAATTAGGGCATATTCCATTATGTTTATTAGATACTCATGTTTTAAATACACATTTAAATCCAGTAAACAACTTTACCTCCTTAGGTTAATAGACTAATGTCCTTTCCTATCTCAAAGCTTACTACTAAGATTAATTTCCACATATTAATTGCAAGAAACATTTTCAAGCTCCACAAGTTTACCATATACATACATATATATATATATATATATATATATATATATATATATATATATATATATATATATATATATATATATATTTAATTCACTACAATAAATTAACATTTGTACCATGAATTATGTCACAAAAAATTAAAAATCATGACAATTTTATCTCTTATCATAGGAATAAAAAATTTAAACAAATTATAAAAAATTAAAAATTTATGCTATAAAATTTTTTTACGTATGATAAAATATCATTTGCACCACAAACTAAGATATGAAAATATATTCTTTGTGATAAAGTATCACTTGTGCTATTAAAAATTTTTACCCATAACAAAATATCACTTGTAATATAAACTAAGTTTTGAGAATATATTGTTGTGATAAAATATTACTATGTTATAAATTAAGTTACAGGAACACATTCATTAGGATAAAGTGTCACTTAATCTATCAAACAAATTAAAAAACTTTATCTGTAGCAAAGTTTTACTCATGTTACAAATTAATTCTATGGATAAGATCAAAGTTAACTATATCATTTTTGTGGTAACTATGCACATAAAAAAGCCATTTATCATAAGTGTAACATGCTAAAATGTAGTAAAATATAAAAAAATATAAATATTTATATGTTATGGATATATGACAAATAGCTAATTTATCACTTAAGTTAGAGGCTTTTAACTAATTGATTAAGTCAAATAATTATTTTAAAAATTTGGTAAAATAGCTCATTTGATCAACTAATTGGCCCTTTAATTAACCAAAATAAAAAGTTATGGTAAAATAGCCTTTAATTGATTAAGTCAAATAATTGTTTTAGAAATTTGGTAAAATAGTTCATTTGATCAATTAATTGGCCTCTTAATTACCCAAAATAAAAAGTTATGGTAAAATGGCCTTTAATTGATTGACTAAGTTAAATAATTATTTTAGAAATTTGGTAAAATAGCTTACTTAATTAATTGATTAACTCCTAATCGGCCAAAATAAAAAAAATTGTAGAACCTAGCATTTTCAATGAGTCAATTCATAAAATGTATGTAAGAAGATAAAATTTCTTGTAAATTGTATAGTTATATATATTTATTATTTTTCTTAAAATATTAAAATAATAGAAAAGGAGTTGAATCATAAATCTTAAAATATGTAAGAAAGAGCTTAACCATTAAGCTCTTCAATATTTTTATTTACTTATTTACCAAATTTAATATCTATTAGAATATAATAAATTTTCATAAATAATAAATAACCATTTAATTTTTCATGAATTAAATTTATGTAATAAAATTAATATACATTAATAAAATAAATATTATAATATATTAAAAATGATATTATATAATTATTTAATGAATTTAAATTCTTTATATATTAAAAGTAAAAATTAATAGTATTAATCTATACATACATACATATATATATATATATATATATATATATATATATATATATATATATATATATATATACATATATATATATACATATATACATACATATATACATATACATACATATATACATATACATACATATATACATATACATACATATATACATATACATACATATATACATATACATACATATATACATATACATACATATATACATATACATACATATATACATATACATACATATATACATATACATACATATATACATATACATACATATATATATATATATATATATATATATATATATATATATATATATATATATACACAATACTTTTTCTAATCCATTCTTTTGTCTAATTTTTAAAATATTGCTTAAACAAAAATAGATCATTCAAGTTATAAAATATTATAAATTTTTTTATCACATAATATTATTCTTAAAAAGTGTGTTGATGAAGAATATATATATTATGAAAATACTAAAGTCATTATATTATATATAAATAGTATGATTTGCATCATAAATGATAACAAGTTTTATTATAAAAATATGTAATAATAAATTTTACATTCATTACTATAATATTAAGGAAAATTTATTAAAAAATTGAAAATAAAAATTGTGTAAAATCATATATGATTTAATAATAATTTATTATTAATTTAAAATTTTAAGTAAATTATATTTAAGGGAGTGATATATATATATATATATATATATATATATATATATATATATATATATATATATATATAGTTTAAATTTTATTTTCATTCCTTGTTAATTTCAATTGTATTAATTTTATTCCTCACAGATATTTTGTATTAATTTCAACCCTTCTAAATAATTTAATTAGTACAATCCATTAATTTGTAATTATATAATTGGGTTAATGATTTAATAAATGGAAAGATAAAAATTAAATATAAATAATATATAAGAGATGAAATTAATATTAAAAATTTGTAAAGGATCAAATGATTCAACTTATATTTGTGAATGATAAAAATAGGTATTATGAATAAAAAATTAAAAATAAATAATTTATAATTAAAATTTAAATATATATGATAGTTCAAAGTTACAATTTATATGAGTATTTATTTCATATAATTCAATCTTTAATGAAGGAATTTCTAGAAAATAATAAAAAACTACTTGAAAAATATAAAAATTTCATTTTTATATTGAAATAACTTAATTAACAACAATTAATGAAAAATATTAATAAAGTGCAAAAATTAACTAATTAATTAATTGTGAGAGATAAAATTGATATAAGATATTTCAAGGAACAAATTTAATACAAGCAAAATTAGTGATAGATTAAATAAGTTTTAGTTTATATGAAATAATTTTTAAAATAAAATCATAAAATTTTATATTTTTTTCATGTATTTATATAATATTTTATTATTATATAATTAGTATTGCATAAGTATATTTTTATTTTTGAAATCAACTAGTTAATTAAAACTTTGTGTAAAATATATTGTATTATAATATTAAAGAAGCAAACTAGCATAATAACAAGGCTTAACATTCCTTAATTTGAAGATTTAGGTTTGATTCCCCATAAATGTAATTTGTAGTTCCTAGACAAATAGAGTTTCAATAATTTATATTAACTTTAGCTTGACATAGGTCAAAAGTATGAATAGGTTTTAGTAGATGTACAAACAAAATAACAAAATAGCACTCTATTAAATTAGCTACATAATTGATTCAATTTGGGTATATGAAAATTATTTTAGTTAGCTATGTTAGTTTCTCTAGCAAATTTATTTTATTTTTTGTCACAAGTTTATTCATGGCAATATGAACTACTAGCCATAAATATACCTTTCTTGCCATGTTTATACTTATGGTTAAAGAATCTATTAGCCAAGGGTGAACTTGTGGAAAAAAAATCATTTATACTATAAAACTTTTTCTTCCTATGGCAATTTTCTTACCATGCTTATTTGTATCATAAGTCCATTTTACTAGTATTTTGTGGCTAAGTAGCATAATTACGAAAATTTTGATTTGATGCCACAATTTTGATGTGGCATAAGTGATTATTTGTTACATTTCAACTCACCATTATGTATAATTATATAATTCAAATTTATAAGGTGGAAACTATAGATTAAATAGATGATACTTACTTCTCCTATTTAGGAATTTAGAAGTTGTTTCCAACTAATATTTTTGTGGTTAAGTAGCATAACCAGAGAAATTTTAATCTTGTGCTATGATTTTAATTGAGACACAAGTGATGATTCGTTATAGTGATTCTAACTCACAATTATGTATGAATATATAATTTAAATTTATAAGGTAGAAACTATAGATTAAATAGATGATACTCATCTCTTTGCTATTTAGGAAATTAGAAGTTGTTTCCTTAGAGAAGAATGAATCATATCCTTCTCTAAGCTTCAAATACATAGAGATCATACGAGGATATAACACTTAGAAAGTTATCAGTTTAATATATTGATTTATTTTTTAAGAATTTCAAGTCAAATAACCTTATTTTAGCCTTTTTTTTTCCTTCAAGTAAGTTTCAAGTTCTACACATATATGTTCCCTAAAGTCAAACTAATACAAATCTTAAAATCTATTGATTAATTGAAAACTAATTGCATGGAATTGATTAGGAGTTAAAATAGTTTAACATTTCTAAATTTCACTAAGGATGGAGGTAAGAAAAACAACTTACCATTGGAGAGTTGAAGAAAGCTTCCTTATTGTTTCATAGAGTGTGATTGAAAAATGTGGAAGAAATAAGAAGACAATGGAAGTTAAAGGTACTGTTGCATTGCTTCCTTGTTTTATCCTTCCACATTTCATGCTTATTTCTTAGAAGATATTTTTAAATTAGGGTGCTTTTGGTAATTTTATATTTTTGGGTTCTAAACACTTCTCTTTTGCACATTATCTAAATTATCATTGACATATGTTGGTGACAACATTTTATATCAAATTTTATCTCTTTTCAAGAGCTTTCTAATGATTATAAGTTTATAGGAATCAAACTACAATGATTATTTTTTTAAACCAATCAAAGTTTTAGTCAAATTATTATAAAAAAATTGTTTTGTTTTATTTTCTACTAGCCATCAATGACTATCTCACCAATGACTTAAGGTTATC
Organism: Sindora glabra; assembly: GCA_020226215.1. Taxonomy (NCBI): domain Eukaryota; kingdom Viridiplantae; phylum Streptophyta; class Magnoliopsida; order Fabales; family Fabaceae; genus Sindora; species Sindora glabra. Next base: position 32,790,263 of record CM035235.1, on the reverse strand, counting down.
ACAATTTGCCAAAAATAAAAAAAGAAAAAAAAATGAAAAATCAACTCTTTCCTAATTTCCCAACTCGCTTCAAGGGTTTAATTCTAAGCAATTTTCACGTCTTCATTTTACAGCTTTAAAAACTCAAATAATTTCTTAAAATTGACTAAATTAATTTCAATAGAAATTTAGGATGTTACAACCATAGGTTTTAAGAGAGATAGAGATAATATTTATAAAATTTACCAATATCCATGGATAAAATTTATTGTGTCTATCTCTGGTAAATTAAACCTATGGGGAAGCTTTTCAATAGGAAAAAAAATGAAAAATGAAAACTAAGCCAACCTTAAATTAAGCCCATTTGGCAAGAAGAGACATACAACCAGCGCCTAGAAGAAGAGATGCATTTGCTTCTATTTGCAGCGTACCATTACTTTGCATTCTTGGATTCATAAAATCAGCAGCAAGAAGATCTACAAGAGCCATATAAATTAGGATCCCAGATGATGCTGCATTAAGAATTCCCTCCACAATAAGGGCAGTTGAACTATTTTCATCGTAACTATTTGTGATCCCTATGCCAATTACAATTCCTAGTGGAGTTGTTAAGGTGAAGAACACTGCCATTATCACAATTGATAGGTTCTTGAATTTTGCCTGTAATTGTAATCCCAAAACCACAAACCAACGTGTTAGAACTAATATTTTAAAAATTGAATTGAATAATAAATTGAAGAAGTCATGATTTGATTGATCTAAGAATAATCAAATCAAATAACATCATAAATAAAAATTTATGTAAATTCATTAAAAAATTTAAATAATAGTCAATTTATACTATATATATAAACTCAAAATTTATATAAAAAATTAAAAAATGAAGTAAATTATTGAATTGTCAATTATTTAGTTGTCAAATTTATTCTTTTATTATTTTTTAATTACATATAAATTTATTAAGTTAATACAGCCTAAAAATAGTCTAAAAACAGAAAAAAATGAAAAAAAAATTAATTGAATGATTTTTAAAAATCAAATTGATTTTCTGATTTTTCTAGATTTATGTCAATTTATATCAGTTTGGACCAATTTAAACCAGTCTAACTATTAAAATAATTCTTTATATTGATTTGAACCAAATAATACAACAGGTGGCAATCCGATCAATTGAATCATCCGATCCAATTTTTCAAACATTGATTAAAATTCAAAAATATAGATTTGGAAACTTCCCCCAAGTCATTATTTTATTAAACATTAAAGTATTATTTCTCTTCTATTTAATAATGCTTTCATTTTTAGTTAATTCGCACAATTTAATCCAGTTTGTCTTCAATTCTTAAAATAAATCGCGAGTTTTAATATCTACATTTAGCTAAAAAGAGGCGAATAAGAACTTCAAATTCGTATCCTAATTTTTTTTTTAAAAGATGTAATCAACTATAACTTTTAGCTTGTAATTTTGAAGCTTATTTACGCAACTGGTTCTAAATATAAAGAATTGGAAATTTTAAAATTTTAAAGCGTAAAAATAGTATAATCATATTTTTTCTTTATTTTCCTCAAAACAAACAAAAGAAAATTTTGAAATTTAAACTTTTCTCTTTTTTCTTCTATCCTCCAAACCCAACCAAGCAGGGGTACATGTTTGGCACTATCATACAACATGATTCATGTAGTTTTGTAATTCAAACACCCCGACACACTCAAATAAAGGTGTGAGGTCGGAAGTAAAATTCAATCCTATTATAAAAAGACGTAAAATAAATATTAAAAATAAAACGTGAAAATAACAGTACATTTCTTGTCCTTATTTACTTGACAGCAACTGATAAAAATTAATATATTATTTCTTTTATTTCTTTTTATTTATTGTTTAAAATAAATATATAAAATTAAAGAAAATAATAAATAATTTTAAATTTAAATTAAAAAATATAATTTATTAATTTATCTTTTTATTAAAAATTAATTTTTATGTAACGCCATCTATCATTTATTCAGATAGGATGGATCTTCGATATTAATTGCAAATGTAAGAGAGTCATAAAAATAAAAAATATGGACCGTTGACAAACAAGTGAAACATCACAGTCCTTATTTGTGGCTGATCTGACCTGCAACTTTTCGGAGTAAGCCGGGAGACAGTATGGAAGCACAATTATACCCCTCTCATTTTTTAAGAAAATTGATTATAGCTTAAATTTTGAAATTTTCAATTTTAATTTCAAAATATCTATCATCATTTATATTAATAAAATTTGAAATATAATAAATTAAATAAAATATGAATAATTTCTTTTAATTTCTAAGAATTATTAACTTTAAATTATTATTTAAGAACAAAATAACTTTTAGATTTAATTATTTAATAATTATGATTGATTTATTATACAATAATTGATTATCTTTATACGTTAAAACAATTTTTATCTAAAAAATTATCAATACTTCGATTTGATGGAAGAATTGACATTTTTAATAAAAATGAACATAAGTGCTGTCGATTATCAGAAGAAAAAAATTCATCTGCAGTAGTGGGACATTTTTAATCATTTAATTAAATTACTTAACTATTTATTTTATTCTTAACTCATATTATATTTAAAAAAATTTCATTATAAACATAAATATATAATATTAATTCTCACAAAATTAAGTTTTAATATTTTCATAATAGGTACTATTTAATATTTTGAATGCTTCAATGAATCAATCGACACACTAATTACTTTTATTTAAAACAAAAATTAAGTTATCACTATAATTTATAATATATCAAATATAATTGCTGAAGGATTAAGTTTAATAATTATTTCTATATTAATAACATCCATGAATTTTCTAAAATTATTAAAATTAGATTATTATTCAAAAATAATTATTATATATTCTTCTTAAATAGTTATATTTATTTTTCATTTTTTATTTTAAACATAATAAAGTTTGAATTGAAAAATAAATCGAGAAAATACATAAAGTTTCATTTTTGGACAAAATACATATAACCCTCCTGAAGTATAATCTTATATCAAACAACCCTTTTGAACTTTCAACTCCTATAAATAATTCCTTGAACTTCTTCAAAATATAAAAATATTAAAAAAATAAAAAAAATAATTTAGCAGCACTTCTATATCACTCAACGGTGGTTATAAAATGTTGCTATCATTTTTCATTCACTTAGCAATAATTTAAAATTATCAATAAATTAAAAAATAGCAGTAGTTTTTTTTATCATCAATAAGTGAAATATGATAGCAGCAATTGCTTGGTCTAGTTTTAGTCTAGTGTTGTTAGATTTCACAAAAGTTCAGAAAGGTTATTTGTAAGATTTAAAAGTTTAAGAAAATCATTTGATATAGGGCTATACTTCAAGGGATTATATATATATATATATATATATATATATATATATATATATATATATATATATATATATATATATATATATATTGTCCTTCATTTTTGCCTTAGGAAGCATTTAGTCTATAGAATATTTTTTACATTTTCAAAAATATTTCATAGGAATATTACATTCTTATATTTAGTTGAAAATTTTAAAAAATTTATTTAGAAATGTAACATTTCTAGAGATATTTTAAAGCCTAACACTCCCCTAAATATTTCCATAGGGGATTATGGGTATCTTGGATTCCCATCTTGTGGGAATATTGATACTAAAGTAAAAAAAATTTTACCTCTTATTTTTGTACCATAATTTATTATGAAAATTTTTTATTTTCATTTTCACATGTAAATTATATTTCTCATTTTATTTTTTTTTAAGATAACAAGTATAATTATACTAAATAAATAAAAAAGTAATTTCTAAATTCTAGTCCTAATTTTCTTTGAAATTTTTTTAGTTTCATTTTTAACTTTTAAATTATAATTTTCATTTTCAATTTTTCATAATAACAAATATAATTATACTAAATAATTAAAAAAAATAAATAAGTAATTTTTAAATTCCAATCTTATAAATTTATATACAATCTTATGATATATTAAAAAAAAAAAAGATTCATAAAGTAATTTTAATATATTAAATTTTGACTTGTATGATTACATTGATTAATATTGCATATTCACATGTAATATATAATTTTTAAATTATCTTGTTTAAATAAAAATCACAATTCAAATTTATAATTTTTTTATAATTTTAATGCTTTACAAAGTAAAAAAAATATAAAAGTTTAAATGTATGAATCATGCAAAACTAATATCTTAATATTAGAGATAATTTACTTTTAATTTTCTTATATAATTAATTATTTGAAAAATTAAAATTTAATTTTTTAAAATTTTAATATTTTATATATTAAATTAGTTAATATGTTTTAATCTATTAGAATTCAAATTATTAATTTATTGAACTTTATTCACAAGTTTTTAATTAAATATATGATTTATTATAGTTTATAAAAAATTAATAAGAATATTTTTTGAAAAAATAATAAAATTCTTAAGAATATAAAGTATGAATCAAATATAGAAATATAATATATCTGATAATTTAAAATATATATTAAATTAAATATAAAAATATTATATTTTAGAAAATTATATGTCTAAAAATTATATTTCAAAAAATAATATTTCTTTGGAAAATATAAGATTCTGGCTTATGAGAACGAGGATAAGCTTGTTCTTTACTCCATGGGAAGATAAGGCACCTTGGTCTAGCCATACACCTGCCGGCAATAAGAGATTTGCCTCCCACGTGTAAGAACCTCAGTGAATTGAAAGTGGGAGTTTGTGAGCGTGTGGAATGAGTGTGCGAAAAATCTCCAGATAATTAAAATAAATTAAAAAATTATAAATAAGTGTACGGTGTTTTTATGGGGATAGAAATTCTGAAACAACTTGCTTCGGGGTCCACATGTCAGCCTCAGTGCCTTTTAATATCCAGCGAAGCCTAGTTGACAGATGATTTTTATGATGATGTGGTTTCAAATTTTGAAATGAAACGATAATTTTAAAAATTATTAATTAAAATTATTTAAATATTTTTAATTTAATATTTTAAAATTTATTATGCCATTTCAAATTATCCAACTCTAAAACAAGCCATGACAATCAACCGTTGCGAGTGTTTTACAATGAAAGTTGTGGTTCTCACAACTTACCCACAGCGCACGGTTCTTTAATGCAGTCTCCCCACCCTTCCTTTTCCTTACCTTCTTACTGTCCTACGTTCAATTAGAGTTTAAGTAGTTAATTAGGGTTGCATAACAGATTTGGATTTGTGACTGAATCAATTTGACTCATGGATATAAACCAAGTAAATTATTTAAGATTTGACACGTTTTAATCACAAATTAATACAAAAAATTGATATATCTTAAAATTTGAATGGATAAATTTGTGAATTTTACAATTAAATTTATAAATTGAATCAAACCAAACTACTTAAAATTTGATTTGTTCTTAATATAAACTTAAATGGACCGAGTTGTGTATATATACTTCACACTAAACTAATCTGACTTGTTCATTTTATATCTCTACACTTAACTCACATTCGTTCCATTTACTTGCAAGAGAATGGCTACGAAATTTTCATAAATATATTATATACATCATCTTTAAAGTTTTGGGAAACTACAAAGAGAGTCAATTTTCTTTTAATAAAAATTACATATATTTTAAGAATAATAAATACTCTCATAATTTTAGAAGAAAAGTATTTTTATTTTAATAATTTAATTTTTATTAGAAGTTAATTGATTGATGAGTAGAGTGATTGAATATTTATTAAGATAATAAGACAAAATTTCGAATAAAACAGGGATAGTAATGCATCCTTAATATTCTTTAGTCGCAAATAAATAGAAAATATTCCATAAAAATGGCAGGAAAATAATAATAAAAATATTATTATGTCTTTCTTTCTTATTAAATTAACAATAAATAAAATTCATAAAAAAATGGTTTTGCAAGCACAAAAATATTCACTTTCTAGTCTAGTATGCCTTGAACATTGAAACATGATAATTTGATGGAATGGTGGGCAGTATAACTTGTTACACACTCGCTGTTGGAAGATGAAAAATTGGAGAGCATGCTTGTGTTTGATCAACACATAGCCAAGTGATTAGTCCACGAGAAAGTATTATTCTCACATATAAAAGGTTGTACTGTGTATTCAGTTAATTCTTGTATGGTACATTTATAATAAGAGAAAGAAATAATACGTAGCTGATGTTAAGTTTTTGATATTATGGTGTGTCAGTATATTATTAAGTTTATATTTTATATAATAAATAAATTAGTTTATAATTTATTAATATAGTTAATAAGTTATAAATTAATATTTAGAGTTGTTTTACATATTAACTTATTAAAAATAATATCTGATTTAATAAATTATTTAGATATATTTCGTACACTAATTTATAATTTATAAGTTATTATCTTTTTAAATTTTTTTAAAATATAACTTTATTTTTTTATTAATTTACAATTCATATCCTTCATAATATAAATCTAAGTAATTTTTTCATAAAATATAACTAATTTAATTTTAATATAATTATATCTTGATTTTAAACTATAGATATATAAAAGTATTTATGTAAATAAATATGTAATTCCATGAAATATTATTAATTATATTTTAAATAATTATAATTCTATTATAATAATGATAAAATAAAATTTATGTAAGCAAATAAAGATATAAATTCATAAAATATAATTAATTAAATATTAAATATTATATTTTTATTTAAATTTTTTTGATTATATTAATATACTTTGATTTTTAAATAAACATAAATTATTTTATAATTTTAATTAGTATAACAACTAATTTTATAAAATAATTCTTGTATAATTAACTAACTTATTAATTATTAATTATAATAATTATAAGTTATCATTTATTAATTAGGTTATTAATTATCTCTGCAAAATAAAACTTATATTTGATTGTACATTAGATTTTTTTAATGTCAAATCTCATTCACTATATGATAACATATCAATACTCAAATTTAATAATAAATTATACACCACTATGTAAACAATGTATTGTAAAATTTCCCTTATAATATTCATCTTTAGTTTTACCCAACAGTTGATAAGAAAAATGTATAAATAAAGGTGATTTGTTAGTTTTTGTGATAATTAAAGTCTTTGAAATTGAAAAGTTAAAATTTTTAATATTTGTGAATCTCACAAAATTAATAAATAAACAATAAAATTGATTATTATCTTTTATTTATTGCGTGAGACAAAAACAAATATTATAATTGAAATATTTACTCCTTATTCTACATATTTAAAAATAAGATATCATTTCATTTTTAAATTAATATCTTTTTTAAATTGTGTTTATCCTTAAGTTAAAAAAGAATTTTATTTAATTTATTATTTCTATTTTAATTATATTTATGTCATTATAAAATTTATTAAATTTAGCAAAAAATTTATTATAATTTATTTTATTTAGCTTAAATTACATAAAAATTTATCTTTTTTAATATTATATTTGTTATTAACTATAAAAATTTACTTCTTAATTAAATTTCATTTATTTTTAATACATTTCTAATAAAAAATCTATTTACAATTGAATTAAAATAGAATCAAATCCTAGAAAATTTTGATGCAATTTTATATTATTTTTTGTGTTCACATAGTTCACCGTCAAGAGATGAGAAAAATCCAAAGATATTGAGTGATAGTACCTGAGCAATACAGCTCCCAAGTCCCATGCCTTCAAAAAATTGATGAAAAGTCAAGGCTGCTACAAGTGGCTTTATTGTTTTAGGATTTTCTGATGCTCCCAGAGATATTCCTATTACTACCGAATGGACTATAATTCCCAGCTCCAACACCTACAATCAATGGCAGAATTAAAAAGAAAAGGAAAAATAACTCTAGTCAAGGTAAAATTCGAAATTAAAGACATCACCTTTATATCATTTTGACTAAGAAAAGTAATCAACGATAGTAATATAGATTTAATTAATTGAAAAATGTATGTACTATTCAGCTAATTTACATAGAAAAAAGCAAAATAGCTAGTTGTAAAATTTCACCATTATAATGATAAATTACTGGGTCTGTTCTCATTAGATTTCTCTAAAGTGTGCTTGGTTTGGAGAGTAAAATACATCAATAATAATTAAAATTTAAAAAAATTATAATTTTTCAGTCAGTTGTTATTTTAAACCATTGATGCTTTTATCAGACACAATAATACACTCTAGCCTTTGAAATTCAAGTTGCATTTTTGACGAGTTAAATTCAAATATGTTGGAAATTTTGCGTTATATTTCACTATAATTTTTGTTCACACCCAAAGTTTGATTCTCAAATTGATATAAGCAAAATTTCAAAATAAACTTGAAATCAACATAATTTTTGCATCAATATGCAATTTATTCAATATAAAATTGATATTTACTTGTGATATAACTCTGTGTCGAAGTTGTTGCTCCGATGATTCAGAAGAAATAGCTCCATGCGAATGACCATGTGTAGCATGGGTGTGAAGATGCAAATGGCCATCATGCCCTGCTGGCCTTTCTTCATCGGCAGTTCCGTCTTCGTCATTGCTGAAATGAACCTTCTTGAAATACATAGTTGCAAAGGCATCAATCATGAGGGTACCCATGGAAGTACACATAGCCACAAATCCGGTAAAAGGAAAGTCAGCCCAAGGATGCTCCTTAAGACAAGGAGACGTTAAGTTCTCAAAAGCATCCGGAAGCACATGAATGAAGCCGGTCGCCAAGATCACGCCGGCCGCGAACGCCTTAACGATGAAGAAGATGTCCTTTTCTGGGCTCAAGGCAGAGATGCGTTTCCCTAACATCGGAATAACAAATCCAATTGCACTGCCGATTAGTATTGAAGCTATAGCTGCTCCTTTATACCTGAGTGCTTTGGCTTTGTTACGATCTTCATCCTCCTTGTCACAAGTACACTCAGAAAGAACTAAGGCAGGCAGTAGAAAGAAGACAAAGAACATAAAAAGCTTTGAGCTCTGAAGAACTTTGATCATGGCGGCCAGACTAAAGAGAGAATATTTAATGCGTATAGAAGAAAGAAGAGCAGTTTATCTTAGTATATTCTTCCTAAATCAAATTGGGATTTTTGGTATATTGCAGATTTTATATTTGCAAAGCCTAATGCTTATAACGAGGAGGAAAACTAGTTTGAATTTAGATTTTAGCTACCGTGGAAATATGTTGTACAATGTCGACATTTTACCAGCAAAAATGTTTGATTGAAAGGGTTTATTCATCCGTCAGGGTGAGAACATGTGAAAGTCAAGCACATAATGTCGAAATATGTGGGTTTTTTTTTCTTCTTTTTTGTGATAATTATTCTTTTTTCTTTTTCATTGGTGATTATTAATTCAATATTCAATATCAATCAATATCAACATTAAAACATTATTCGCTGAGAGGAATTTCGTAGCGTTTTCCTTGCTGAAGCTTTTTTTCCGGTGGCCCGTAGCGGTGATGCTGAAAGAGCGACGAAAGCGTTTTAAAAGGGGCGAGAAGGAAGATTGGATCATTGGAGGGTTTCCGAGCAAGATAAAGAAGGAACCAATAAGGAAGAAGTACTTTTTGTTTTTTTGTTTTTTTTCCTTTTTTAAATGAAAGATATTCTTTAAAGGACTCAGAAAGTGTTGATTTTTTTTTTTAAATATTCTTTTGATAGAAATTTTATTAAAAATTAAATGTTGTAAAATTTGCCCTTTTTTGTGTATTTATCTCCTATCTAATAATCAATATTTATCCTTTATTTATTTACTAATCATTGTTTCGGCTCTTCAAAACTCCTCATCTCACGGTATTATTTATTTACTAATTTTATAATATTAAAACCGATGTTATTATATTATATATTAGAAAAAGAACGAACACAAAAAATAGGATATATACTGTATAGTAAGATTAAAATAATTTAGTATACACATAAAAAAATTGCTAAGTGAAGTGGTAAACGGTCAACCTTCTGTCCTCTGCATCTGACCTTTTGCGTTAAGGTGGTTCAATTATTTTTCTTATCTTGGCACTAGTAAGGTTAAATTTGTCCATCGCTGTGTTTACTTTCATTTAATTTTTAAGAAAATTTTTATAATTTTCAAATTTTGAATTAAATTTTTTAACTAATTATTTATTTTTAATTAGATACCTTCTCTCATTTTTTTTTGTTAGACTTGTTTGATTTATTAATTATTGATGTAGAGCTTAATTTCTTAAATTTTTAATTGTATTTATGTAACAAATAATTTAGAATAAATTAAAATATTTTATGACATTATTTTATTTTTGATGAAAATGATGGATCATTTGTTTCACTTTATAAATCACTAATAAGTTGTTGTTTGCATAGGTCAGTTATACTAACAAAAAGTAATAGAAAAAATGATGGGAAATATTCCAATATTAAAAATGAAAAGGAAGAATAAGATCTAATTTAAAACTCTCATATCATAGGAATATAGTGAAAAATTGAGTGAAATTGCGGGGCAAGAGAATATGTTAACCTAATGTAAATAAATGAAAGATTATGGTACATTATTGATGTACTGATATGTTGTACACTATTAATTTTATTTAGACTCTCTAAAATAGGAAATTGCCACCTAAACTTAAATGCAAATGTTTGCGATTTAGCCAGACATTTGATATGTCTTGCCCATTCTTAATCATATTGAGCTTAGTTTGCATGTTTTCTAGGATATTTGGTCTTAATAATTCATTTAATTTTTAAAACTTTTTGGTTATTCATTCTTGAATTTGAAGTTTAATTCCTAATTGATCTAGGAATTAAATTTTCACCACATATGACCTTTGCTCAATTTTGGCTCAAATATGAAGTTACAGACCTCCATTTTATGTGCTCTTTTCTTTTTTGAAGAGTTAAGTCACAAAACTACAACTTCTATGAAGAACTTAGAACTCAAAGTTGTTTGAGATTTGGAAATTAGCATAGAAGTCAAAACAAAATTTCTATTAACATCCTAAAACTAAATTTCATTTTAGTTTGGCTTAAGAGTTGTTGATTTTCAAAAATAACAAGGCCAAGCATGTTAGAAACCTAACACCCAGCTCTTCAAACTTCTAGAATATCTTCTTTTTTATACAATGTCATTTTGAAGCTCAAAATCAATCATAAAGTTGATTAACAAAAATCTACTTAAAAATTAGCATTCTCTAATACTTTGATTGAAAACGATTCAATAAGGAAGGTAAAAGGCCGAATTTAAAGTCACGAAATTAGGCCTATTCAAGTGCTAGAAGCTCATAATAAAACAGGAAAAATCATAGCTTGAGACCTAGAGGGCCAAAGCTTGGAGAGAAATTATGAACCTAAAAGCTTTTGCCTTACATGAATTCTTTCTTTGTGCTAAATTAGTTTCAACTTTCTCTATTTTTATTTAATATTTTCAATAAATTGCTATATTTTTATTATGAAATCAAGTTGCTTTTCTTATTATGAGATTTAGAAGGATTCATTGGATTTATGTTGATGAATTAAAATTATGTCTTTTTAAATGATTCTACAGTTGCAAAATTAATGGTATTTTCAATTTGAATTCTTGTGAACGATTGGCCATTATTTACATGTTTAAGGTACTAAATGATGAGGAAAAAGTGGAAGTTTGGTATTAGTTTATGAAAGCATCAATCTTTGGTTGTTTATTTTAGAAATAAAATATAATCATTGTGACTTTGGTTAACCATTTCATTATACTTAAAGATTTTATGTTAAATTTTGCAATTACAAAAGTAGATGTAGGGCTAATATAAGCATAAGTGGCTAGTCTTGAAAGTGATAATAAAATATTTTAGGAAATTAAGTCATTGCCAAAAAGAAATTCATTCATAAAACTACTTTAAATCATTTCATAGTTCAATTAATGATATCTAAATCCTAAAATAACCTGCTATTAATTTTTGGTTTAGAGTTCTTGAGATTTGGCAATCTATTTTAGCAAAGGAATTAAACGTGTTTGGTAGTTGAAAATTTTCCTTTGAGGAAATGATAGGTGCTTGCTTTATTTTGCTAAATAACAATATATATGCTTGTGTTATATTTTATTAGAGAATTGATGATTTATGTCAATTGTTAGCTATTGGTTTACAATAAAACTAGCATTTATTTTTATGTAATGACATTTTTAAAATTATATAAAAATTTAAGATAATGGACAATAATACAACCAATGTCTAAACCATGCATAGAAACTTAAAATGTTAAGTTTTTAGTCATCTAAATTGTATTTTAAAAGGCTTATTGCAAATTGCCAAAACATTTAAAAGGTATTTTAAGAGTCTTGTTGGAAACAACCAAAGCATAAGAAAGTTTTATTTAACAACCATAATCTACTATATTCTTATAAATTTTTACTTTAACTCTATCTTTGCATGTGAATTCTTCTAACATCTTATTTTGTAATATATTCTCAAATATGATAAGTTTGATGCATAATTTAGAAACTGTATAATGGAAAACCTTAATCTTCACTTTTTTCCTCTTGTATACTCTCTTATTTTCCATAAAGTAAAAATGGAATGAAAGAGCTTATGAATGAAGAGTTATTGATCTTTGACTCCAATTTGATAAATAAAGTATAGAATAAGAAAACCTTAACTTTTAGTTCCTTCCCATTATATACTCTCATATTTCCCATGAGGTATACAAACTAAAGAAATTTGAGTAACAATATTGAAGTTTGCATTGAGAATAAGGATTTTAATATATAGTGATTTTTTTGTTATTTTTATGTATTATATAGACTTGCAATTTTTGTTTATTGATGATTACATGTATTTATTTTGTATAAATTTATACAAATATTATTTTTTTTACTCATTTGTTTGTACTTTCATTATAAATAAAGCGATGATAATTAAAATTTTTTATGTTTGCAAAATTGTTTCTCTTTATTTATTTGTATGTTATTTTTACTAAAGATTCTTGGATTACATAAATTATTAAAGAGAAGACATATTGATAACATTTTATATTAAATTGGTTCAAAAATAACTTTTTTTTTTCATATTTAGTTGTTTACATAAAAGAAATCTATAACGATTAGAGAAGTCATATCAAAACAAGTATTTTATATTAAATTGGTTCAAAAATAAATCGATAAAGAGAAATCATATCAAATTTTATATTTTATATTAAAGAGAAGACATATCGATAACATTTTATATTAAATTGGTTTAAAAATAACTTTTTTTTCACATTTAGTTGTTTACATAAAAGAAATCTATAACAATTAGAGAAGTCATATCAAAACAAGTATAATATTCTTTATTAAATTGGCTCAAAAATATTTTTTTTCATATTTAGTTTAAAAATAGAAATTTATAATAATTAAAAGGCTTTTGTCAAGGAAATGGCAAACATAAAACCATTGATTTTAGGATTAACTAACATTTAATGTGATGGCATTTTCTTGAAATCTGAGGATATTTAAATGAATAAGACTAAAAACATCTAAATGAATGAATTTATGAAGAGTTTTACATGGATGATATTGAAAAAATCTACATGAATGGAACTGAGGATGACTTCACAAATTGCATTTAATGAATGATCTCATAACATTAGGTTTTCATGGTGATTGTCATGCAAGTTTATTTTAATCATAAATGTTTGATAACAAGAAATTATAACATCGGTTTGTTCCGATGATTATCGTGTAAGTCCGTTTCAATTATCGTGATAGATAATTGTATATAAATTATATTTTATAGGTTTTAATGGAGTATTTACTCATTAAAATTGGACTTAACCCTTTATGATTTATTTTGCAAATTCTCAAGTCAAGCCTCTACTATCATTCCTCAAATCTAGATTATCTAGAAGCTTATTGGTTTGGTTATTTGGTAATACTAGATAATTGTATATAAATTATATTTTATGGGTTTTATTTTGCGTATAGGCTTGGGTAGAGGATCTAAACATTTAATTCACCTTTAGATTAGTTAGAGTGGCATATTCTCAATTTAAGAGGGTTATGAGTAACTTTAACTTTTTTACCTTTTGTATAATAGTGTTAATAAATGAATTGCTCTTTCTCATCAAGTGTTACCTTCTTCCTACTCATCATTTATTAAATTATTCAAAATTATGATAAGTGAACCGTGTTAGGCTAATGGAAATTAGGTAGTAAGTTTTATGTTAGTCATAATTGGATTAAAGCCATGATAAAGGTATACTAATAGACACAATATGAAAAATTCCTTTTCAAGATATTTGTTATAATATAATATTTTGTATTGCTTATAAATTTTGCTCTATTTTCCATTTGAAAAATCTCTATAATGCTTTAACTTTCCTTATCTAATTCTAAAATTTAGTTTTGATTTAAAGATGGCCCTCTTCCATCCATGAAGCTTGTTTGAAAACATTACAAATCTTGTTGAAAAACTTTCTTTTTCTTTGAAATATCAAGTTTCACAATGTGTGATCCCTTGATAAATAATAAATATGTGAAATCTAAGATACTAAGGAAGAGACAAGTCCTTTAATAAGATCTACAGCATATCCAAATAAGTTTCACAAGAAAGAAAAAGCGCTATCCTTGAATTAATTCCAAACTATAACATTCATAGTGGAGGCAAATGTATTGCTTATAAATTTTGCTTTATTTTCCATTTGAAACATCTCTATAATGCTTTAGCTTCCATTATTTAACTTTAAAGTTTAGTTTTGATTTAAAGATAGCTCTCTTTCATCCATAAAACTTATTGGAAATGCTACAAATTTTATTGAAGGACTTGCCTTTTCTTTCATATACTAGGTTTCATAATGTGTGATTTTCTGATAAATAAAAAATATGCAAAATCAAAGATACTAGAGAAGAGGCAAGTCCTTTGATAAGATTTACAATATCTTTAAATAAGCTTCATGAGAAGGAAGAAGGGCTATCCTTGAATTTATTCTAAACTCTAACATTAATAATAGAGGAAAATATTTTGCCTAAACTAATAATTTAATACTTAACAAAAGTGAATTGTCAACAAGAAATATGTTGAAGACTAATGTATTTATTATTATTAAGATTGGAGCCTCCCTTTACCTCGATTTTTCCATGGGGGTGGAGAAATGCTTTCTTTTTAGCATTACCAACTTGTATAGATGACATATAATTGACCCTCTAATTCAAAAGCCCTTAAGTATAAAGAATTGGTTATATATTATATTGGAGTTTTGGTGTATTTGTAGGTGATGTAATGATATATGTGTAATGAAAAGTCGATTGTTTATTATATTTTATTGATTAATGATTGTAAAAATGTATATGAAAATAAATAAAATTATAGTTTCATAATTTTTCATTATTTCATATATTTCTTTTATGTACTTTTAGTTTGCTATAATTTACATTTTCTATGTTTAGATGACTTTTTGTTTTTTATGTCCAAACTTATCTGTTTTGAATAGATAACAATTTCAATGTGTAAATGTAAGTTAAAAAGTAATTCTCTTTCTTTTTAAAATATTTTAAAATAACTCTTTTTGTTTTTTTATCATTTTTTATCTAAATTCAAAATATTTCAATATAATTATTTATTCTGTGTATAAGCATTTAAAGTTTTTGTTTGATCTTTTTCGGCTATTAGTTTTTATAGAATGAGATAAAATTAACTTTATGTCTGTTTAATTTAAACATATCTTTTTTTAGTTAGCATATTTCATTTGATATTTCAATGTATAAATGTAAGTTAAAAAGTAACTCTCTTGCTCTTTAAAATTTTAAAAATAACTCTTTTTATTTTTTTTATCATCTTTGATTTGAATTCTAAATATTTCAAAATAATGATTTATTCTGTGTATAAGTATTTAAAGTTTTTGTTTCATCTTTTTAGGTTATTAGTTTTTACAAAATAAGATAAAATTAACTTTATGTTTGTTTAATTTAAACATAACTTTTTTTGGTTAGCATATTTCATTTGATATTTCAAATAGTTTGATGTTTCGTAGCAATAAATAAATAAATCACACTGGTTTCTTTCTTAAAGCCAATGTCTTTATGTTATAACTTTTGCTTATTATAATAATTGATATATTAAACTATATTTTTTATATTTGGGCATTTGATTGTTTGCAATAAAAAATGGAAAACTATGCTAGTTATCTTTAGTGAATTGACATTATTAATCATTTGACTATTAACTAAGATTTACATTAAAGGAATTTCATATAAAGGTGACCCACTTTTACTTTTTATTTGTATAATGTCCTTCATAATAAATATCTCATTTTTTATTTGTTTCATTTATATTCAATTTATTACTATTAGTATTTATTTAGTTGTATAAGAAAATGTTGTAATATAAAAAGAATAATATTATCAATTTCAATTGTGTTTTAGATTTTGCTTTGATGTATATGATGTGTATGATTGAATTAGTTTTATTATGTTATACATGTATTCGACCATTTTGGAATGATTTTGCAAAGGTTTTGAAACTGTAACGAAATGGTTAAGTAAAACATTATCCAAGCAAAAGAAATTTATTTTTTAAATAAGTGACATTATCTATTATGGTGTTAGTTCTTTTTAATAATTGACATTAAACATTATTAAATGGGATGACATCACTATATTAAAGATAATTATGTTTTTCACTTAGTCAATGACTAATATAAACTTGGATGTTGTTTTTTTATACTCACTGACATGGAAACTTAACCCTGAGCATGAATTGAAAATGAAACGTCTAAAGCATGACACAAGTTGAAATTAAAATGAGCAAAGCATGGTGTCGTCTACAAATTTTATCCTGAAACTTTTTCAACTTTAAATAATTCTTTGAATAACTATGTTTGCTCTCTATCCAACTTTAAAATGCTTCTCTTCATTTTTGTATTTTTGCTTACTAATTAATTTATATGATTGAAGCTTTATTAATTTATGATTAAATATGTGATGTTTAACACTTATTGGAAAAGCATAAAACATAAATATAAAGATTTTTTTTAATTTTTTTTTGTTCTTGTAATTTAGTTTATGGTTCGTAGTTGATCTTATTTTACTGTTTATCATTTTGATGCAACTTTTACATATTTATATAGATAAGAAATTTGATCACATTCATTTTTTTGACATTATGTGATATTATATAATATTTATTCATATAAAAATATATAATATCTTATACTAATTTTTCATAAATATTCATTGCATTTGTAGGTATTATATTCAATAGGCTTTTTAATGAGTATCAAGATAGATTTAGTGAAACATCTATTTTTGATTGGAGTATTGTATATAAGATTTAATTATTTTTAATTTTTATTATTTAATTTATTCTTTAAAATTGTTTGAATTGAGATTTTGTTAAAGTAATAGGTTTTATTTTTGGTGAGAAGTACAAGAAAAATAGAAAGGATGAGGATATGAGGAATGTAGGGACAGGGTTAAGGTTTGATATGAAGGATTAAGGAATTAAGGGACGGGCTTTAGTGCCAAGGTTTGGGCGAGTGGGTTGAATGAGATATGTCACTTCAATTATGAAAATATATCGATATAATATTATTGAAAATAAATGTTAATTATTTGAAAATAAATGATGTTTAATATTGTTTCCTGTGATGAGTGAAAAATAAATAACATTGATTTTTTTGGATAAAAAATTGATGTTATTATTATATTTTATGATAGTTTCAAAACTAGCATAAAAAATAGACATATAACACTACTTGATTAAATGTTAGTTGATTTTTAATATATAGTCCTTTAAACACTTGATGTCAAGTAGTTATTTTGTAGTAGTATTTTTTTTATTTTATTACACCCTATTATAAGTTGATGACACTCAGTACATCATTTGAATTGCTAATTTCATTATATAGATTTAATGATGAATTTTTTTACATATTTTATTAGTAAATATATATTACTTTTTATTTATTGTGCTTGTTTTTCTCTTTTAATCGTGCTTCTCATGGTTAGAGGTATCAAATGAACTCAACTCCATGGACTGGGCCATAAACTCTTGGATGTTGGTAGATTTAAATCCTTTAAAATTGGGTTCTCTTTTTCACAAATAATATGAACTAATCCATGGAATTATATTTAAAGTTTGTGGATTTTAGTAGACTTGGGCGGACTTGGACCTTCCAAAATTTAATTCATTTTTTTTATAGATAATATCAATAAACCGATCCATATTTAATCTGATCTATCCTTTTTACACCCTTGCTTATGGCTAGTTGTTGCAATGTAGGTTATGTTATATTAGGTGGTGTATGAGTACTACAAAAAGAGCATAATGTTGCTTAAGGTAGGTAAAAAATTAAATATTCCATCTAGTTATTAACAAACACTGCTATCTAGTTAGTGACAAAGTTAACGATGGATAAAAAATATTATTTTGCAATTACGATAGATTAAAATATAAGATCCATTGTCATAGTTTATTAATATGTAATGCATTTTGGTTATATTAACATTAATTAACAATAGAATTAATAGATAGAATTTTGTGATGAATTAAATAATTCATTGGTAATAGATTATGCATAATTTGTTGTCAAATTTATCATTAATTTTTTTGGTGACAAATTTTTATATTCTAGTCGTAAATGTGTCCATCACGAATATGCAAATTTGCTAAGAGAAATATGCTTAAAGGTAAAAAATAAAAATAAAAATAAAAATATCATAATATGGTTGTTACAAATCTAATGAATGTTATTCTCTAATTACTATGTGCATGGAACAAGTAGCATCATAAATTTGATAAGAGCTTATTCTCCGTGCGGCAAAATTTGTAAAGCCAAAAGAATTCCTGATCATCGCATGTATCAGTAAATAAATATCCCAAATCAAGAGTCACCGAATTACTGTACTTAAAAAAGTTTTCTATTTTGGCTTTACATTTATTCCTTATCCATCTAGCTAGAAACCTTTGATCTCTTCTGATACATATATGTAAAGCTTAATTACTTTCTAACAATCAATTTTAACAAACAAATGTAGTAACCATACATACTAACTCTAGTTGATAGCCCAATTCTCCTCTGCATTAAAATTTAAGTAATTAAAGTCAAGCAAGAAAGAGACCATAAACATCATAAGATATTAAACTCAAAGAACAAACAAATGATAACAAACCCTACAGAGAGGATTTGCCACAGACGTACATGAGAACAAATAAATTGATTCATATGGTGTAAATTTGTCACATAATAAAGAACAATGTGAATTTGATTTCAGTGAAAAATTGTTAATTATTGATTTTAATTTGAATCGAATATGCAATTTTAATTTTTCAAGCTCAATAAATTTAAAAGAACAAATTTACTATGCTAAACAACTTTCAAGACTGAAGTTTGGCTTTGATACTAAACAATAGATTTACTATATTATTGTGATACACAAAACACAATAGATTGAGCAGCGAAATACTCATTTCTCCGTTGTTATTCAAATATGAAGTTTCATGGGTAGGTTCTTCTAGTTTCCACCACCGTATATTAGGCGAATCCAGGGATCCTATTATATATATTTACATCCTTAACTAATTTCCTCCCATTAAGGCAATTGATTACACTAATTAATTGAGAAAAATTAGGAAATTAGATAATTTCCAGGTATTTAATTATCTAAGGATTATTTCATCATGTGAGAAATAAGCATGTGGACAACCTTAAGTCTTTTAATAAAATTGAAAAAAACATGTTAGCATAAAATCAATTAGATTTGTGCACACTCCCTCTCTCTTTTTCTATTTTTCGTTCTTTCAAAAAAAAAAATTGCTATGGATATGTCACAATTCCAAATGTAATCATACGGGCTAGAATTGATTGGGCTAACTGAATTGGCAAAATTAGCCTAGCACTTTCTAATATAACTTTTTCCCACGTGATCCCCACTTGGATGAGCGGGCTATGAGCTAATTAGG
Organism: Sindora glabra; assembly: GCA_020226215.1. Classification (NCBI taxonomy): domain Eukaryota; kingdom Viridiplantae; phylum Streptophyta; class Magnoliopsida; order Fabales; family Fabaceae; genus Sindora; species Sindora glabra. The sequence goes on along the minus strand of CM035235.1, from coordinate 32,770,374 downwards.
CCTCACTTATTGGCCCAACCTCAACTAGTCCAGACAAATAGTTGGCCCATTGAAACATCCAAAGCGAGATTCACTTCCAATAATAAGTAATTAGCATCGCGAAGAGCTCATAGTGCTCCATTATTCCCAATATGATTCACCCCTAACTACTAGCAGCCAATGCTCTGGAAGGCTCACAGCACTCCCCCATCTCAACCCTGATTTATGCCTAAGTAGACTTATATAAGGCCAAGTTACACTCATTTCAAGAGAATTACACATCTCCTATGATCATCTTGAAAATTTGTGACCCACTTAAGTATTAAAGTGTATTTAACGGAACACTTCCATTGTACGCTTTTGACTTTCTCCTTTTGTGTAGGTAATTTTGTCCAATTAGAGCTTCCCTGATCGAATTTCTCTGGGGACGCCAGTATGCAAGAATATCAAATTCATGTTCAGACATATTGTCCAATTGCATATTTAATTTATTGATAACTGTTTACTGTACACATGCTATAAAATGGGATTTATACCTATTTTACATTCGTGGCTCATGTTATTTTCAAACAAAAGGGTCATCCTCAAATCAAGCCCATTTGGCCAAAAGAGACATACAACCAGCGCCTAGAAGAAGAGATACATTTGCTCCAATTTGAAGTCTACCATTGCTTTGCATTCTTGGATGCATAAAATCAGCTGCAAGAAGGTCTACAAGAGCCATATAAATTAAGATCCCAGAAGATGCCGCGTTGAGAATTCCTTCCACAATGAGGGCAGTTGGACTATTTTCATCATAAACGGTTGTGATCCCTATGCCAATTGCAATCCCTACCGGAGTTGTTAAAGTGAAGAATACTGCCATTATTATGATTGGCAGGCTCTTGAATTTTGCCTACAATGATAATCCCCAAAATCACGGAACTGTGTTACAACTGAAAAATATAGTTTTGAATGCTCTTAGTTTCTTATTTCTATAAGAAATTGAGATTGTTAACATTTGAGAGAGGGCCATAAATTTTTTATGTTTTAAAATATAAATCCCTTAATAAAAAAATCAGGTTTCATATACAAAATTTTATATTTTCATATATATGATATCACAAGAATTCAAGTTCCAAAAATATGAAAAAAGAGCAATGACTCTTCTTTTACGTTCGTAATGTCTATAAAAGATGCGAGGTTCCCACATCCTTTGACAAAAGGGTGTGGGAGTTACTGTAGGACGCAGTTTCATTTGCAATTTTTTATTAACAAATGCTAACAATAGTCGTGATGATATGTATTGTCATTTATTTTTATAAATAAATGTGATTTTACTATTAATTGTATTGTTATTTATTATATTACTAAAAATAGAAACAAATTATTTAATTTGATTAGTTGAAGACATGTATTAACAATGGACTAGTTGATAGTATTTTACTTTGATCTTATTTGATAATTAGTTAATTAATTATATTGACAGTTAGTTAATTGAATTAATTATTAATTAATAACTGATTGTATGAGTTAATTTAATAAGTTAATAGTATAATTATTTATATAAAGATATTTAATAAAATTAGCTATTTATTATTAATTATTTGTATATAAAATAACATATAAGGATATGTATATCATTTATGATTTATTTGAATATTCTTTTACTTCAGTAACATTTTAAGTTATAATATATTGTTTATTATATTAATTTTTTAAAAGATTATATCATTATTATTTAATATATTTGATTTTCCTTTTAAAAATTGAACAATTATAATTTTTTTAATTAAGAAATACTTGTGATATTTTAGTAAATTTAGTAACCATTAAATTTTATTTTATAACTATTTTTAATATTAAAAGTAAAATCAATATGCTTATCATTAAGAATATTAATGAATTACACATTTTAAGTGCAAAAAATATTTTTCACAAATAATATCATTTTGTTGCTTCCTTTTTTTTTTTCTTAATCTGTATTGTTCTTTAATTTAGAAGATATCATTTGACAAAAGACTAATAGTTTTTTCAATATATTTTCTATTATTTATTATGGAATAAAACATATATTCTCTTCTTTTTTTTTTATACAATTTGATGGAAAAGATATGATTATATTCATGTATTTTTTATTAGTATGTACTTATTTTACTATAATTTATTACACTTATTTAGTTTTTATTTAAAAAATAAGTAATTATATAATTTATTATATGCATTGAATTTTTCTCTAAGAAATAAATAAATATAATGTAGTATTTCTTATTTATCAAGAATAAAATGTAAAAAAATTATAATTGTAAGTAAGAATTTTTTTCTATATTAAATGCATATTAATTATTTCCAAAAGTTATTATTCTTAACTTTTTCAAAATAATTATTTAAAAATTAATAAGCTGATTAAAATAACTAATTATTAAATATTTAAATCAGTTAATTGATTTGATTAAATAGTTGAAGATATTTAAATTAGTTAAAAGTTAATTAATAATTATTTATTTAATACTCTCTTCCTTTTTCTTAATAAAAATTGTGATTATCGAGGCAATTTATTTATTTATTTTCAAAAAACCTGTTCTGGCTAGGCAAATAATAGAGTAGAGAAAACCTTGGTCAAACTTTTTATGTGTTTAATTGGGTTCAGGCTCTTAAATCTCACACGAGTTACGTTAGTTCTCTAGTAGAAATTAGTACATGGCTATGATATTTTTGTAAATAAATTATATTTACCTCTGAAATTTTGTGAAGCTACAAAAGTATGTCTCTGTTCTATAAAAGAATTAGATATATTTTGCACATTTATAATTTTAATAGCCGTAATTGGATATTATATTGAACTTGCTATAATTGGACACTCTATTCCAAAATCAAACAAACAAAAGCAATGCTGCACCCCACACGCGCATAGGTTAAAAAGTCAACCAAAGCAAGAAATTATGAGAAATTCTTATCTGAATCTGAATTTGTTTAAATGCGAAAGAAAGAGAAAAAAACCGTAAATTTGAAATTTATTGACAAATACGGGTCTGAAAGCATTTGTTATTGTGACTATTCCTTTTTTCAATTTTATTGATAAAAATTTTCAAACACTATTGAATTATAAGTTAAAAAGTCTTTACCTACTTGTGGACTATTTTATCTTGAATATTGCCGCATGATAATATAATAGAATAATGTGATAAGTTCAGTATAGCAAATAAGAATCTGACTTTTGGAACATGCCAAGAGAAACTTAGAAATTTGGTAGTTGGAGATCATGTTAACCAAACAATTAAATACTACTTTCATGTCTTCGGTCAACACATGGCCAAGGGGTTAGCCCCTGAAACAGTATTATTCTATTCTTCTCGATTATAAATTAATGAGTGTATTATCTATTTTCTCTAATAAAGTATAAATTTTAATATAAAAAGAGTATTATGACGATAAAAATACTTAAAGTAGCCAATTCCTCATAAAATTATCTAAATGAAAATACCTGAGCTATACAGCTGCCAAGTCCCATGCCTTCAAAAAACTGATGAAAAGTTAAGGCGGCTACGAGAGGCCTTATTGTTTTTGGATTCTCCGATGCTCCCAAAGATATTCCGATCACTACGGAATGTACAACAATGCCCAGCTCCAACACCTACAGTCAATGGCCAGCAATATCAAACTAGTTATATAAGATAAAATATTTTTCTTCCTTTAATTAAGGAAAGTAATAATTAAACGAAAATAATGAAAAATTGACCCCTCGTAAAGAGTAGATTTATTCAGGTAGTTTATAGAGAAAACCAAATTAACAGATTTTTAAGTGAATATTATTATAAAAATATTAAGGGTATGTTTGGATATATTTTTATTTTTTATTTTTAAAAATTATTCTTAAAAGTTCTATTTTAAAATTATTTTTTATTTTTAAAAAATATTTTCAAATTCAAGGAAAAAAATAGAACATGTTCGGTAAAACAAATAAGTAAAAATTTTATTTAATTTCAAAATTATCATTAAAAAAAGATAAATTCAGAAAACATTTAAAATTTACTTTTGTATTTTTGTTTTCAAAAAAATAATTTCACACGCAATTTTGAAAAACAAAATCTAAAATTATGTTGTTAAATAAGTTTTTTAGTATTTTTATCTTTAAAAATAGTAAACTATTTCAAAAAATAGAATCAAAATAGTTTCTTAGTGGTTGATAATTAAGTATTTAATTTTATTGTTTTATTTTCAAATTTGATCTAGTAAGCAGGTTTTGTTTCCATTTAGCATCTATTCAAACAATAAAAAAAACCTCACTTGTTCAGTACTAATCAACATAATCCTACTGATTTGATATTTATCGTTTCAAAATTGAAGATCGATCTAGCTATTTATCTAAAATTAAAATTTACTTGTGAGATAACTCTCTGACGAAGGTGTTGTTCCGATGAATCAGAAGAAACGGCCCCATGTGAATGACCATGTGTAGCATGAGTGTGAAGATGTAAATGACCTTCATGCCCTGTTTCTTCATCCACAGTCTCCACCTGACCTTTACTGAAATGAATATTCTTAAAATACATAGTTGCAAAAGTATCAATCATGAGGGTACCCATAGAAGTACACATAGCCACAAATCCTGTAAAAGGAAATTCACCCCATGGATGCTCATTGAGACAAGGAGATGTTAAGCTGTCAAATGCATCGGGAAGAACATGAATGAAGCCGGTCGCCAAGATCACACCGGCGGCGAACGCCTTAATGATGAAGAAGATGTCCTTTTCTGGTCTCAAGGCAGGGATGCGTTTCCCTAACATCGGAATAACAAATCCAATTGCACTACCAAATAGTATTGATGCTATAGCTGCTCCTTTGTACTTAAGTGCTTTGGTTTTGTTACGATTTTGGTCTTCTTTGTCACATGTACACTCTGAAAGAACTAAGGCAGGCAGTAAAAGGAAAACAAAGGCAGAGAATGCAAAAAACTTTGCATTTTGATGAACTTCCATCGTAGTGAAGGGATTAGATGGAAAACAGAAAGTGGATGTGAGGTGAGGAGAAGAGAGCTATGTATGTTGGGACTTGCGTATACTGGCAGTTTTCAATTTCAATAAATACTGCTGATGATGGCGGAAGAGAAAATGTTGAGAATATTTATTTATTGATTGGTTTTCAAAATGTATTGTAATATGTCGACATAGAACGTATAAAATATTTGATTTTGAGGGTTTCATTCAATAGTCAACAGCTGAATATGCAGAACTATATAGCACATAATGTCGAAACATGCGGTTTTTAAAACGAGAAAGCTGACGCATTCCATCAACAGCCAGATTGGGACACAGCTAAAATGAAAATAAGTGACGATTAGATTTTGTCAGTTATACTTTTTAAAATATTGGCATGATAATTTATACAAAATTAAAATTCAGATGCGGTTTGTTCTATTAAAAAAGCCTAGTTACATAAATGGACTTCCACATATATTGATAAACTAAGGCCTTTTTAATATTTAAAATTTACTCATGATTTAATTAGACCTAGATATATAAATGTATACTTAAAATATGATATATTATATTATATATATATTTATATTATTATTTGTAAATATATTAATAATTAAATAAACTAACCTAATATGATTATGAGTTAAGCCTAAAGAAGGTAGGTATGACTTAGTTATCTAAATAAATCTAATTATTTGCTTTGGCTTGCTTTGTTTAAATAAATTGGTCATATTAGGTTAGGCCATAAATCCCTCATAAGCTATTTGGCCTACTTATGCTCCTAAACATAGTTTATAAAGAAGTATGTATAGCAAAATTCATTTCATATAATATTATTTTGAATAGAAAAATAACAATTTCATTCCTAAATTTTATGTTTGCTAGCAATTTCATCCCATCAATTTAAAAAGTGGCATTATTAGTCCTTAAAAAATACTCCATCTTAATAGTACAGTCCCTTTGTCTAAAGCCTTTATGGATTATGCTTATTTAGCATGTTCAATGCTACGCTAGGTCATTTTTTGACAAATTGGAATATTTGTCTTGAGATTTTAAAAAGATGTCATTTTGTTGCAAAGATCAATAATTACAAACCTAGAAGGGTAGCTACTTTGTTAAATTTCCATCATTTATAGAGGTGTAATGCACTATCCAAGCCATTCTCAAAATTATTGTCATTGACAATGTACATACACCTACAATTGTGGTGGCCATTAGTTAAGAAACAACAATTTACATGTAAATTTTGGATAGAAAATTACAGAATAAATTTTGGATAGAAAATTACTTTAATAGAAAGCCGGTAATGAAATTAAGTAAAATTCGGTTAAAATGTAAAGATAAATTTAGGATATATCGATCTAGAATTTTTTGTCAAACTTATATTTGGCATTAGTATGAGTTAAGATACTATAAAAATCCCAATATTATGTTTGGAAAAATTCATTAGAAATTCGATAAGAAATTAGGATCTTGGGTAACTAAAAATTTGTTTGGTTAATACGAAAACCTAGAAATTGAGCTTGAATTTGAAATAGATTATCCTAAAATATTTGGACTAATTTAATTCAATATTTTTGGGCCAAAAAATGACCTTTGAAACAGGAAAATTCAGGCTCACAAAAACAAGGCCCAAGTGTAGAAAACCTTAGGTAATTTAGTAAATACTTGCAAAACCAAGGGCATTTATTAGTATTTTTTAAAGCAATTTATTTAACTCATTTTAATTAGATTTTAGGGAAAAATCTTTTGAACTCCTAACAAAAGTTATGATCCCCATGTGTTGCCATAATAAAGCATTTTTACAAAATTGTAAATTAGGAAACTTAACTTGGAAGCTTAGGGTTTTTAGTATTTTAAATATATAGGGCTTTAGGGCAAATTTTTGCACATTTTCTTGCCCACAAGCTAGAAAAAAAACATGCACTCTCCAGCCTCCTGTACAAGGATTTTCAATTTTCTTACACAACTCAAGGGATTTTTCAACTTGGCTCTTCAATTCTAGTAAAGTAATTTAGGGTTTTCTTCATCTTTCTTCAAGTTTCCATGGTTAATTCTTCTCCTAAACTTCAAAATTTTGATTTATTTCATTAGAGTTATTCTTATGCTATTTAAAAGGGTTTTTACAAGTTTAAAAATTCAAGAAATTGAGGTGAGTGACAATTATCTCTATTCTATTGAGTTTTCTCAAAATAGATGAAGAAATTTGATGAAATTATCATTGTAAATGTAATATGTGTGATGATGCTGAATAGTTGGACTTTAGAGTTGTATATATGATATTATGATCATATTATATTAGTATCATAGTATTGAAATAAGTTAGAGATGATCTATGGAGCATGTTTTCAAGAAATGATTATAGGAGAATTCTAGGATTAAAGTGGTGTTAGAATGGTTCCTTAACATGGTTCTATTTCTCTTTATAAGTATAGATTATGAATTATTAAAATTTGAATTCTGAACATCTTAAGGTCATATTTAGTATTATAATGATTGTAGATGAAATTAGGAATTTTTTATAATTTTTAGGTGCATGAAAAACTAAGTTAGAAGTGAAATATCCGAAACTACCAGTTTTATAACCCTGTTTTGTGTAGTCTTGGGTTTGGAAATTTTTTAGGCATAAAATGATTAAGAAAAATTATGAAATTTTGCAGCAATTCTATTTAGGATGTTATTAAGCTTGTGTCAAAATTTGGTGACTTAATGCCTAGGGTGGCGGGGGATAAGGTTAGATCAAAGATATAAGGAGGAACCTATATACCAACTATTGCCATTTGTTAGAAAGATTTTTGTAACTATTATATAGAATGATTATATTAGATATAGTAGAGTTAAATTAAATTAATACTTATTTCACATTTACATTTTACATTGTTTATTGTTATATATTTGATTTATTAAAATGGAAACTGCCTAGAAAAGGAAAGGTATAATCACTCACTGAGTATGATAATACTCACATACTTTGTTGTTAATATTTTATTTACAGATTTTAAGAATGATTTGTCCTAAGATAACTGATATTTGCATTAGAGCTCTTCACATGCCTCCATATTCTTTATTTATAGAGTCGAGCTACAAGATAGTTCAAATTAGGAGTATATTTATTTTACTTTAATATTTGTACATTAACTTTGTATCTTTGTATAGAACTTTAGTAAAACTCTTTTTATATATGTAAATTATATTTTGATTTTTAAAGTGCACATGCAACAAATTTTATTTTCCATAAATGTCTATTATTATTAGAAGTAAAGTTAGGCATTAAGTGTCAGAAATCTTTTAGAGGCTTGTAAAGTCATTTTTACTAGTAGAATCATACTAGTTAAATGTTTTTATGCTGATCATAATGCCAAAAATTGGGTCATCACATTACACAAATTTACTATAGATGCATCTTGCATGAGCTACCATGGAAGCCAATCTTTATAGGTTCAAAAAGCTTAAAATTTGGTGAAAATTTGTAGCTTTGGTGCTAGGGGTCTCTTGCTAACATCAAAATTTGATTTAAACACAGGAAGAAAATTTTATTGCTACCTATATTAGAAGAACAAACATATGACTTATGAACTCTTTGAATGGATAGATAAATAGGACCTAGATGAGATGAATAATTTGGCAATTAAATTGATGAAGGAAGTTGAAATATTGAAGCTTGTTTATGCACTTTTGGGGATTTTAGTTGTGGGATTATTATGTGTTTGCATTTTTTTCTAAGGGTTTCTATGCTATATTACTAAGATGCTTACTTGTGGGTAGATTTGAAGCAATGTAGTTCCATGAACTTTGTATTATGGTGGTGTATGTTGTTCTATGAAAAATAGCATTATGGTAGAAATCCTTTTTTGCATCAATTGATGTTGGTTTATGGTGGTATATGGTGTTTCGTTCCATTTTCTTTGACAAACTATTGAATAACCTCTCTTTTATAATAATATGCCTACATTTGTCTAAAATAAGGTATTGTTAGACTTTAAATTATGGACTAAAAATGGTCTTCAAACCTTAATAATTAATGAAATAATTATTTCTTTTAATTTAACCTTAGTAGAGCACAATGAATGTTTTTAACTTAGCAAATTATTTTTAAATCTTATTACAATACCTTATTAAAGCTATTGTTGTGGTTATAGGGGGTAGATAGGAACTTAGGAAAACATTTACAAATAAATTTTGCATACTAAATATGAAATTGCCAATGGCTATTGAATTTAGCATACTAAATAAAAAAGAAAAAAAGTTATTGATAAAATAACAAAGGCAAATTGGAAGCAAACCATTATAGTAGACAAATAAAAAAAGTTGTTAAGAAAATGACAAAGACAAATTGGAAGCAAACCATTATAGTAGACAAATAAAAAAAGTTATTGAAAAAATGACAAAGACAAATGCAACAGTATATTTCTATTATGTAGTACACCAAAATATCATTCTAAGAGAATTTTTTACAATCAAAGGATTTTACCTACTCATTACAAAAAGAAAAAAAAGATTTGAAAAAACACTTTTAGACTTATATTTAGCCTATAATTGATGGTGAAGCCTAAGATGGTGGAGAAAGGTTTATTGGCATTATCTTAAATCTTTCTATGCTAGCCTATCCCTTTTTCTTCTTAGCTTGTGCATATTTTTGTCATAGTTCAACAAGAGGATTCTTGTAACTTCTACAATTATAGACACTTTGTTTGCACTTAGAGCATGTAGTCTTCTTATATCTTTTTTAAGGTTTGTAAAAGTTCTTTAGTTTTTTTTTTATCTTTCTTTCTCTATTTCTTTGGATAAGGGGACGAATGTCTTCCTTAGTTAATGTTTCTAAATATTATTGACTTGATACTGGATTAATGAAAAAGGCACAAGTCAATTTAAATGTAGCCATGCTCAAACTAGAATGGACATAATCTTTTGGTTTCTAGTGTTTCCATGCCGAGGTAGCTACAACATGCTTACATAGTACTCCAGATATATTCCATAATCTACATGACCAAGTCCTAACATTGAGATCTACATTCACTCTATCCCTTACTCTCATATATGTGATTTCAAATTGACTTCCTTCTAAATCTTCTACTCTTATGGTGTCTAATGCATGCTATCCAACTTAGCTGTTTAAATCTACTTCGTTATGATAGACACATTCGACCATGATAAGTGGATGCAATATACCTCTTATCAATCATTTTTCTCATCATACGACATTTAATGTCTTTTAACATGATGATGATAGGTTTATCCTTATAGTTCACTATTCCAAAATTAGATTACTTACATATGTTACTCAATTGAGTGTCATTCTTAAGGTAAATGCTGTAGCATGCTCTTATCAAATTACTTGGGGGATTTGTATTAAGATATTTCCGTGCCTCGTCACATATTCTTTTTATTACTTCCATGTGCACCTAAAATTTAGGCATTATGGTAGCCCTTGCAACTATCTAATAACTATCCTTGAGCTCTTATCCTTTGCATTTCTTTTGAGAGTTTTTTAGGATGTGTCTTATACAAAACTTATGGTGGGCATTTGGTTGGAGCTCAACTATTTCAAGTAATAGGCCCTACATATAATTGAATAAATTTACACATTATGAGTGCTTTATCATAAATTGCATGTAAAAGGATCAATTATTATAAGTACAATAGCTATATAAACACATAACTCAAATAATGGCATCTACCATTAAAAACTACAAGTTAATCTCATTTATGTAGAAATATAATGTTGAAACTAGGAAAGTAAAGAGGATAGTAACATGTGCAAGAGTACACTATACTTGAATATTTAAATTGTAATATGTCTAAACAAATTTAAATATAAGACTTTTAAAATAACCCTTATTTAGTTAAAAGCTATTCTATAATTGCCAAAACCAATTATACTTATAAAAAATAGCTTCTAAAATCATAAGCTAATAACACCATACACCTTCAAGTTCAAGATATTAACAACATAAATGAAGAATGAATCAATTTTATACCTACATTTAAACTATTCACTCTCTAATATAGTAAAACCTTAGGCATTGAACCTTTCTAAACATGTTAGCCATTCAAGCACGTCTGCATGACTTTTTAAAACAAGCAACATGCCCTTAAAGATTTAGTCATGCAACTAGTCATTAAATTTCATATAGTAGAATTATTTTTTCATGCCGGATAATACATTAACTCAAAACTAACACCTTAAAATTATGTAGTTAGGTTAACTGAAACAAGTGTAACAAATATATAGAGGAGATCTAACTTAAAGTACAACAACACACATCAAAACATATAAAAGGACTAATCTAATCCAAAATAAAGGTGAAACATAAGAAGTTATCTTCATACAAAACTAATATTATATCCACACATTATAAGCATGTATATAAACTAGTAGACATATTGATGAAAACTAGGAAGTCGTATTCACAATATAAAATACACTTTAATCATGCATTAGAGTGGAAAAAATTATAAGCATAAATAAACAATTACCTTTTATTGGTTGCAGATAAAGTTCCAGCCATGCTTTTTAGCATCACCAATGTCTTCAATGAGTTTGATTATAAACCATTTTCATGTTTCTTTGTTTTCTTTCTCAACAATTCCATATGTAATGAGAAAATAGCCATTATTCCCATCTTTGCTACTATTGAAAGTAAATGTCATAATAATGCCCTTTCAAGTGGCAGCTATCTAGAATAATTGGTGGTCTACAACTATTTATAAAACCTTTTTTACATGGCTTCAAGCATGTATACATCTTGTCAAAATAAGGAAAAAGTTCAATTGTGAATTTATTTAATAGAATTTGTATAGTAGATTTAGGATTAAATTCGAGCAACTTACAACTATAGTTTCTAACCCTTGTATATTGCTCTCTTTTTAAACTTTCAACAATTTTCCTAACTTGCTTTAAAAACTTGAACACTTAATGATCAAATACAATAAACTTAAATCCCTTTTTGAAAAAGATTAAAAGCTTTTAGCCTTATGATGCTTGGTTAAGACATAATTTTTGGAACAAGTTTACCCACTAACCACTTTTTATTTGCTAAGTTATTTCATAGTTGCTTAAGATAGGTGTGTTCATTTTCAAATGTCTTAACTAGGTAGCTTTGTGACTCATTACTTCAAGAATAAATACATCTCTATTTACACTCATTGTCTTTGCATAACGCAAGACATCTTAAGAGGTTATTTTTTGGGAACCCAAAAACCTGCTAAGGTATACGTTAAAGTCTCGACAAGCATCCTTAAATTGTTCTAAGTTACCAAACTCTATTCCCATTTTGAGATAAATATGCATAAATTCTAGTTTTTTTATTAAATGAGGGATATTTATTAACCTCATCTTTTTCTTCATCTTTAGAGCTATTTGGGCTAACAAGTTTTTCAAAATGCTATTAACTTTCCATTATGAATGTGTTTTGTGGTTCTTCATTTTCTTTACCAACATCATCTTCCTTATCATCTTTCTTTTCTCTTTGCCCTTGAATTAGAGCCTTCCTTTTTCCTTGCCTTGGACAACTAGCTTCACTTTTGCCTTAGTTAGTTTGAGTACTTATGTGTGGTATGTTTCTATGCATAGGAAGTTTTGGTCTAAAGGATGATTCTAGCTTTGGTTCAGTAAGGCCATCTAAAGTACATCATCATCTATCCTAGCTTTATCTTTAAGTCCTAATTTGTTAGTTGTGTTAGAGGCACTATTATAGTCATCACTTTCATTATTTTGGCTAACTTCATCTTTTATAATAATCTCTTCCACCATAACTATTGTATTTTAATTTATACCCATATGCCCTACATTATTTACCATTAGTTCATACCTCATAATTGCTCAACTGGATCAATATGTAATATTAATATTTATTTAAATTAGTCTACTCAATATTAAGAAATATAAATTGAACATTGATGATGATGACGCATTTCATACTTCCAGTTTGATTTAGATATTATTATAAAAGGGATTATGATACAAAATGTTAATCACACATTAGGTGGATGTCAAATCATATACATTCTTATTAGTTGAGTTTTAGTGATATATTACTAAATACTGCTCACTATCTATGGTTTAATGATAGGTCATTGCCAATGTAGTAGGAACATACAAGATCATATAAAAGGAGTAAGAATGAGATAATAATTAATTAATTTTTAGTTAAACTAAAAAATTATTAATTAAGCTTATTATTCACATAATATATATTATAATATATTATGTGATATTATCTGATATTAAAGTAATATTAAATAATTATGTTATTTGATATTAGATAATTATATTATGAGATAATGTTATTATCTAATAATATTAGATGATTATATTATAAGATAATGTTATTATCTAATAATATTTAGTTATTAATATTAAAGTAATATTAGATAACTAATGAATAAGTTATATCTCTCTTCACTCTTAACATGTTAAGAATAAGGTATTAGTAGTTAAGTGTGATTAAAATTAGATGCGATTTTCCTAATAGGACTAGGAAAAGGAGCTTGAAGGCGTGATTGTTAAAAATAGAAAACAAAACAAATCGCCACCTATAAAACACCATAGAATTACACAAAATCCTTTTCTTGTGTGTGAGAGATGAATCCTAACAGATTTATAGAGATTAAGAAGTTCTCATTCAGTCCATGTGGATATTGTAAAGGCACCATCATCTGATTATGCTAATGATTCAGATCTACACTTCAAGAGGTAATATTTGATTCTTAATTTATGTCTCTGCACATTAATCCGTGGTAAGGTTTCATATTACATGATTTTTGAAAAATCTACTTTACGCTGTGTTACATAATATATGTGAAACCCAACAGTGGTATCAGAGGTAGGATGCGCATACATAGATTAGATCTTCTGATTCCTCTATTTTCTATGTGATCTAAACTACATAGTATAAATCTTCTATTTTCTATGTTGATTTGAACTGCACATATATGAATAGATCTTCTATTTCTATGTTTTCTATGCTAATCTAAATTATGCATATATAGATGAGATCTTTTATTTTCTGTGTTGATTTGAATTATGCATAGATGAATTATCTTGTATATTAAAAAATCATCTTTGTTTATATGTCATTGTTGCAAAATAAGATTATAATGATTAATTATATGGAAGATATACATGTCATTTATCTTGTTATATATATACATATATGTATCTATTAGCAATTTTGGCATATGATGCATGATTATGTTATATAGTATGGCCCCTGAAGTTTTTATGGTTGGATTTTAAATATGACTTACATGTTATTTCTTTCTCTATTTTTTGATGTATATTCTCTTCTCATCTTACCCCCTTTGAATGTAACTTGGGGTTTTTGCTCTAAAATTGTAATCACAATAGAGCATTTTAGGGTGGCACAAGGAGAAACTGAGGAATGTGGCTTAAGGAGAAGCTAAAAAGTTTGTTTAGGAATATTATTAGAAAATAGGATTTGGGGGCCACACTATGTGACATTCTAATATCTTTATTATGTAATAATATTGATAAATGTGTGAAAACTATGCGATAACATGCATATGATTGCTTTATTCATTATATAATGAATGCAATGTTGTGTTTTATGATGTATGAGATACATTAGATATTATATGTGAAAAGTAGGCTAATTATAGCGAGATCTAATTAATTTAAATCCTTCAACTAAAATATTAAGTTAGTAATAATTAGTGATACTTTCCAATGCTTGACACTTGTTAAGGTCTTGATCGACATAGGGAAGCTTTGCTAAAGCAAAATACTTTATTTATCTTGGTGAAATGCGATTGGATAATAGTGATATCCGATTATGACTTAACTAGGTTATCTTAATAAAATTAGGACTTAGATGCATAGAGTTAGGCCTTAGTTCATAAAATAAACTAGAACAAGTGTTTTTCCGCTAACTATCCAAGAATTGTATATGATACAATTAGCAAGTGTTGCCTATCTAAATAACTAAATCTTAAGTGATCAGCCAAAGCTAACTTAAGGTTTAGCAAAATATGGATCTTGGTCCACTAGAAAGTCTTGATGATATAACTTTCTAAATTAATAGTAAGGGCTATTAATTTGAACAAAATAGTAAGAGGTGCTTTTAATAAAATACCTTATTAAATGTTTAAAAACTTTATAGTTACTTTGCATATTTTATCATAGATTAACAATGGCTAATACATCAAATAATTTATCACTGCAATTGGTCCTTGAGAAAGACAAATTAGATGGGATAAATTTCCTAGACTGGTATAGGAATTTAAGGATAGTTCTTAAATATGAGCAAAAAATATATGTCTTAGAGGAACTTGTTCCTTAACAACTCAAAGCTAATGCCCTGCCTGCTTAAAAGGATACTGATAAGAAGCATCATAATGATGCTTTGGATGTGGGTTGCCTCATGTTGATCACCATGGACTCTGAGCTTCAAAGCAATATGAGAATATGGAAGTTTATGACATGCTTGAGCATTTTAAAAAGCTTTATGAAGGCCAAGCTCGGCATTAGAGGTTTGCGGTAACTAAAGCATTATTTCAGTGCAGACTAGCAGAAGGAAACCTTGTAAAGCCTCATGTACTCAAAATGATTAGGTATGTTAAGATCCTTGAAAGGTTGGGTGCTTTACTAGGCCAAGAGTTGGCCACTAACTTAATTCTACAATTGTTGCCAAAAAGTTATAGTTAATTTGTCATGAATTACAACATGAATGAAATTAACAAACTCTTGCTAGAATTGTTAAGCATGTTAAGAACTGTTAAACAAAATTTGTGAAAGGCTAAGCCTGAAACCATAATGATGGTTCAAAAGGGCAAGGGCAAAGGCGAAGGTAAGGGCAATAATGAAAGGGATTCTAAATCCAAAGGTAAGCCCAAGTCCAAGTCTTTTACATTAAAACCTGAAGGAGATGTGGTTAAGGAGGGGAAATACTTTTATTGTGGTGAGACTGGACATTGGAATAGAAATTACAAGGTTTATCTAGAAGAGCTGAAAAAGAAGAAGGGAAATGAGACTTCCATTTTAGGTATCTATGTTATAGAAATAAATGTTTTGTTTCTACTTCTATATCTTGGGTATTAAATACTGGATGTGATTCTCACATTTATACTAATGTGCAAGAACTATAAAGGAGTAAAACTCTAGCTAAAGGTGAAGTGGACCTGCAAGTTAGTAATGTAGCAAAAGTTATTACCTTAGTTGTAGGAACATATCATCTATTCCTACTTTTTGGTGTAGTGATTGAATTAGATGATTGTTATTTTATGCTTGTTATTAGTAAGAATATTATTTTTGTTTCTTATTTAGACAATCATTTTTAATAAAGGATAAAAGTTATTTAGTTTATTTAAATGAAATGCTTTATTGTAGTGTACAAATGTTCAATGGATTCTATATTCTTGATCTTGAAATACTTGTCTATAATATAAACACCAAGCAATTTAAATCAAATGATTTAAATCTAACCTATCTTTGACATTGTTGTTTGGGCCATATAAATTAAAAGTGCATATCCAAGCTCTATGAAGATGGATTCTTAGATCCGTTTGATTTTAAATCATATGACTTATACGAATCTTGTTTATTAGGCAAGATGACTAAAGTCCCATTTATCAGACATAGTGAAAGGGCTAATGATCTATTGGGTCTTATGCATAGTAATGTATGTTAGCATATTAGTTCATCTACTAGAGGAGATTTTCAATACTTCATTACATTTATTGATGACTTCAGTAGATATGGATATGTGTATCTTATAAAACATAAATCAGAATCCTTTGAAAAGTTTAAAAAATTAAAAAATGAAGTACAAAACTAACTTGGCAAAAGTATTAAAACACTTAGATCAAATTGAGGAGGAGAATACTCAAATCAAGAATTTGATGACTATTTAAAGTAGTGTGATATAGTATCATAACTCATTTTATCTGGAACAGCGCAATGAAATGATATCTCAGAAAGGAGGAATTGTACCTCATTAGATATGATGCAATTTATGATGAGTCATATAGATCTTCTAACTTCCTTTTGGGGGTATTCTCTAGAGATAGCTGCTTTTATGCTTAACCGTGTTCTTTCTAAAATGGTTCAAAAGACTCCATATAAGATATGGACTAGGAAACGTCCCAGCTTATCTTTTATAAAGATTTAGGGTTATGAGGCTTACGTAAAATGTTAAGCCTTTAATAAGCTTGGACCTAAATCAGATAAGTGTTACTTTATAGGATATTCTAAGGAAACTAAAGGATACTATTTCTACAATCTCTTTAAGGGCAAAATGTTTGTTGCACAAATTAATATTTTTTTTGAAAGAAAGTTTATGTCAAAGAAAAATAGTGAGAGGAAAGTAGAAATTAAAGAATTATAAAACTTACAAAGTAACATTGAATTTATAATAGAACCTAAATATAGACCACAAGAAGTTATGGCTTGGGAATTAGCTCAAGTTACACAAAGCCCACATAGGTTTGGTAGAACACACCATGAGCTTGAGAGATATGAATTTCTTGTTACTCAACATGGTGATGTACTGCTTATTGATCAAAATGAGCCCAAAACCTTTCAAAAAGCTATTAAAGGGCCAGACTCTGAGAAGTGGCTTATAAGATCTAATTTGGATTCCATGTATGCTAACTAAGTATGGACTTTGGTTGACCCATTTGAAGAGGTAAAGCCCATGTGCAAGTGGGTTTTCAAAAAGAAAACTAACATGAATGGTAATATACAAACCTTTAAAGGATGATTAGTCGTAAAAGGTTATAGGCAAGTTCATGGTATAAACTATGATGAAACTTATTCCCTAGTTTCCATGCTTAAATCCATCTAAATCTTACTTGCTATTGGGGCCTTTTATAATTATAAAATATAGCATATGGATGTCAAAATTGCTTTCCTTAATGGAAAGCTCCTCAAGGATGTGTACATGACACAATTGAAGGGTTTTTTCATTTATGAAAAATGCTAAAAAGGTATATAAGCTGTAATGATCAATTTATGGATTAAAGCAAGCTTCATAGAGTTGGAATCTCTATTTTGATGAGGTAATAAAAGAATTTGGTTTCATAAAAAATGAAGATGAATTTTGTGTTTGTAAAAGGGTTAGTGGGAGCACAATTATTTTTCTTGTATTGTATGTGGATGACATGCTACTTATCAGAAATGATATCCCTACACTATATACTGTAAAGACTTAGTTAGGGAATCATTTCTCGATGAAAAACTTAGGTGAAGCTACCTATATATTGGGTATTAGGATCTATAAAGATAGATTAAGAAAATTACTTAGCCTAAGTCAAAGTACATACATAGATAAAGTGTTAAAATATTTTAACATGTAAGAATCTAAAATTTTTTTTTTGCCTATGTCATATGGCATAAATTTGTTGAAAACTCAGTGTTCTATGATACAAGATGAAAGGGAGCCTATAAATAAGATACCATATGCATTAGCAATTGGATCTATTATGTATGCCATGCTATGTACTCATCTTAATGTCTTGTATACCTTGAACATGATGAGCAGGTACCAGTTAAATTCGGGTGAACCTCATTGGGTTGCTGTTAAGAACGTCCTTAAGTATTTATGAAGGACTAAGGATTCATTCTTAATATATGGAAGTGAGGAAGAACTTATTATAAAAGGTTTTATTGATGCTAGTTTCCAATCCGATAAGGATGACTTTAAATCACAATCAAGTTATGTATTTTGCTTGAATGGTGGTGTTGTATATTAGAAGAGTTCAAAGTAAGAAATAATAACTGATTTTATTATAAAGGCTAAGCATGTTGCTACCTTTGATGCATCAAAGGAGGTTGTTTGGATAAAAAAGTTTATTATTGAACTTGATGTTGTTCCTAACATTATAAACCTAGTGGAACTCTATTATGATAACAATGGAGTCATTGCACAGGCTGAGGAACCCAGATCTTACTAGCAATCCAAGCATATACTTTGACATTTCTATCTTATTCATTAAATCATTAATAGAGGAGATGTGAAGATATGTAAAATACCAACAAAAGATAATATCGCTGACCCACTAACTAAGCCTCTGCTGCAGAAAAAACATAATACTCATACAATATCACTTGGTATTAGATACATGAGTGATTGACTCTAGTTTAAGTGAGAAATTATTAGTGTGTGTGTCCTAGGAGCCAATCATAAGATGATTGTAATAACACATAATGTATTATATTTTATTTTAGATAATATAATTATTATGTTTTATTTTTTTTGTACAATTTATAACTTAGATATAATAATTATCCTTAGAATAACTTTACTATTCCTAAAAATGTCCATAGTCAAATATTATTACAAAAAGGATAATGATAATACATTGAAACTATTATGTATAGGGACTGATGATTATAAATCATGAATATATTATGTCAAGTCAATACATGAGTACATTGTTAGTAAACAGATGTACTAGACTGACTTGCTATGAGAATACTGCATGGATTGTCATATGTCATTAGCTATTTTCATGTGATCATAATGCATGTAGTCCTTTAACCTGAAGTCATTATGGTTCCCTACATGAAAGATCACACACTTTGATGCTGTCTTGTGTCACTTTTAATCAAGATGATGTGCAGGGCATTGATTGAGTGCATCACAAATTATACAGAGGAATATGAGTAATATAGATAGGATTTTGTTACTTTTGTATGAAGGAAAAATATCCTTAGGCCTTTTGATTGAGTGAGACTTAAAAATACATGGCCATACTCAATTGGATCAATATATGATCTTAATCATTTGTTTAAGTTAGTTTACTCAGTATTAAGAAATATAAATTGAACATTAACGAAGATGACATATTCCATGCTTCCAGTTTAATTTGGATATCATTACGAAAGAGATTGTGATATAAAGTGTTAATCACATATTAGGTAGATGTCAAATCACAGACATTCTTACTACTTGGGTGACAATGATGTATTGCTAGATACCGTTCACTATCTATGGTTCAATGATGGGTCATTGCCAATGTAGTAGAAACCTATATGGTCATACAAAAGGAGTAAGAATGAGATAGTAATTAATTAGTTTTAAGTTAGACTAAAAATTTATTAATTAGGCTTATTACTTACGTAATATATATTATAATATATTATGTGATATTATATGATATTGAAGTAATATCAAATAATTATGTTATTTAATATTATATAATTATATTATGAGATAATATTATTATCTAACAATATTATATAATTATATTATTAGATAATATTATTATCTAATAATATTTAGTTATTAATATTAAAGTAATATTAGATAACTAATAGATAAGTTTTATCTCTCCTCACTCTCAACATGTTAAGGATAAGGTATTAGTGGTTAAGTGGGATTAAAATTGGATGTGATTTTCCTATTAGGACTAGGAAAAGGCATGCCTTTAGCTTTATAAAAAGAGCTTAAAGGTGTGATTGTTAGTGGCAAAAACAAAAATAAATCGCCACCTATAAAACTGCATAAAATCCTACTAAAACTGCATAAAACCCTTTCTCTTGTGTGTGAGAGACAAATCCTAGTAGATTTGTGAAGACTGAGAAGTTCTCATTCGCTCTGTGTGTATATTGTAGAGGCACCATCATCTGATTATGCTTGTGATTCGGAACTTCACTTGAAAAAGTAATTTTTTATTCTTGATTTATATCTCTATGCATTAATTGGTGGGAAGGTTTTATATTACATGATTTTTAAAAAATCAGTTTTCCGTTGCATTACATAATATCTGTGAAACCCAACAATAATTACTTCAACTAGATAATGTACCTTATTTACATTGTTTGCCATAACTTTATGTCCCACATTTATGGCTAGCTCCCCATCTTGCCTTACATTTATAACCTGGTCACCTTCCTACCCCACATCATAACCTAATTACATTATCAATTTGTAAATGTTCAAAATGTAGCTCAATCTCATCCAAGTTCTATGCCATATCAATAATAGACTTAATGTCATTGTCATTTTTTTATGGCTTTGAATCCATTTTGTAAATCACTTCTAGGCTGTAGCCAATGGCATGCCTTATACCTATTGTACCTATGCTCTTTCAATGAGGAATCTATGATAAGAATAGTTATATAATCTATATCAAACATATCCCAAGCATTAACTTCCCCACTAATGTGCCTTAGTGTAAGTTCATGCTCAAAATAATCTCTACAATGTAAGATAAAAATTATGTAGTGGGCCATGATTCTGTACAAAAAAATACAAAATTGAGTGAAAACAATTGTAATGATGTACATAACACAAAATACAAAAGGACAACATTCAAGGCAAGTTTATATGGTGGACCACAAATTTAACAATTATAATACCCCCTAACCAATATTAAACCTTTAAGTTTTTAGTTCACTAAGTAAAAACTCTGAAGAAATTCCATCATCAAATGAATATTTCAAAAACAACACATAAAAAAGGCACAAATGAAGTTTGCAATTTGAAAATTAGATTAGTAGGATATTATGAACAAGTAAAAGCATCAACTTTAAAAAATGAAAGGTATACTCCTTGATTGAATATTTTAGAAGCAAAGCAAAAAAAAAAAATGCATAAATATAGTTTATAGTTACTGACTTACATCAAATCCTTTACTAACATTAGTTTCATCCAAACTTTCCTCCAATAGCATTTCACCATTGATAAATGATTTGAAAGACTCAAATAATGCTTTTCTAATTGGGACTGAGTTTCTAAAATGAAATCACTTGTAAACTATTTGAAACTAGCCTAATTCTTTTCGACCAAAATAACAAGGAAGCTAGTGATTTTAGACAAAATATTCTAGTGTGTAAAATAATGGCTCAATGTGGCATTTAATGTGTCAAATAAGCATAATCCGTAAAGGCTTTCATTTGAGGGACTATACTATTAAGATGGAGTATTTTTTAGGAACTAATAATGTCACTTCTTAAATTTTAGGGATGAAATTGCCAATGAACGTAAAATTCAAGGATGAAATTGTTATTTTGAGTGTGTGGTGCAATCTCTTTCATAAAAAATCACATCTAGACATTTGAAAATCTTACAATTTATGAAGAATATATAGTGACTTTAAAATAATATTTTAAAAATCAAATAAGATTTGACGGTCTAATTAATCCAACTATTAATCTTTGTATTATTTGGTTTAAATTGATTCTAAATATATTTTAGTGGTTGAACAAATATGAATTTGTCCATGCCGACACAAGAATCGGATAAAATCAAGAAACCAAAATGGTTTTTAAAGGCTAGATGGATTCTCTTTTTTATTTTTAGACTTATTTTAGGTTGAGTTATTTCAATAAATATATATGTATCTAAAAATTAAAAGAATTGACACTTAATTAACTAAAAAATCATTAACTTGCGTCATTGCTTTTGATATTTTATTTTTTATTATAAATTATCACCTCGTATTTATCAATTATTACCTATTATTTAAATTTTTTGAAAAAATTATATAAAATTTTATTTATTATGTCTTCCAATTCTACCTTTAAGTTAATCAATTAGACCAAGTGAATAATGAATTAATCGCATTTTCAATTTACTGCTTTATACCATTTTTAAAACATTCCTTTAAAATGGGTGCAAAGAAATATGTATCGTAAATGTGAGAGTCACAAAAAATGTGACAAACACCCTCAAATTGGAGCACTATCACAGATGTTTGCCTTGTTTCGTCTTCATCCAACGACATCAGTACCTTTTGTTGATTTGGCTTTGAATTTTAGTGAAGAGCAATTATCATCAACGTTTTTGGCTTTAGTATTTTCTATTCATTTTTTTTTATTTTGCATCAACCATTTCTCTTTTTTTAATATTTTGTTCTAATTATTGTTCTTTCTCATTTGCCAATGATGTGTGAAATGGTACCGGGAAGTGTATATATGGTTACATAATAATTAAAAAAATAGTTGTTAGTTCATTTTTTAATATCAATTTTATAATATTCACATACATTAATGTTCTTAAAATTTAAAACATTAAAAAAATATAATAGATCTCTTGCTGGTAGATGAGAACAAAGACATATCTTATTATAACTATTGTAGTTGAGACAAACACAATTTCATTTAGGGGACAGGACAAGATGGTTTTATATATGTGGATCAGCAAAAGGCTGGATTTTTATTTGTTTGATTTAAAGTTTTAAATGACTTGTTGGACTCAAATTTTTTATTGATAGGTTTGAATATTTAAATGGTCAGCACAAATTGGAAATTGGAAAAATGATTTAAATTAAAAATTTTGTATTAATGTTGTTCAAAACCAAATTGATACAAGAGATAAATTCTTACTGTTTTGATGAATATATTCCTTTAAAAGTATTCAAAGACTTAACAATATTGCAAATATCTTAAAAGAATTTTTTTACTTACGAAAAAAATGATATGAAAGTTGTATGTATGCCTATTTTGAAAGAAAAATAAAATTTTTTGTAACAACAAAATTAAAAAAGTGAGGAAAGAGGATGAATATCAAGGATTTTTAAAGATGTTTGATGCTCTAAAAGATATAACTTTTGAGTGTACTTCTTTCTTCTCAAATTAATATCTATTACTCAAGGTATGCACTAATTTTGTTTAAAATTACAACACCTAACTTTACAAAATTTACCTAATCATTATTAGGATTTTTACTAATCATATAACTTTATAATATATATCCAATTTTTGTTAGGATTTCAAATGTCACCTCATTTTATAGGATATCATCAATTTATCCTAAGATTTCAATAATATTCAAAAAGAATTTTTTCTCCTAATTTCACTTGGGGGTTTTATAAGCATTTATTCTTTCTATAACACCCAAAATAGTGAATATGAAAGTTTTAGCTTAAGAGAAGATGGAGAAGAGCTTTGGCTTTTTAGAAGAGATCAAGAGAAAGATAGCAAGTTGTAGTTCAATAGTTTGGTGTATCATCTTATAAAGAAATGAAGCCTATTTATAGGAAAAACTTAACAAAAATGGCTTATTTTCCAAAATAACTTACTCTTTAAATTATCTTTTCTACCCAATGTGCTAAATATGACTTTTTGAATCAAGTTGGATCACATTGGACACTTGACAAATTTGATTTTGAAATTTCTCCAAGATAGCAACTTACTTGTTATCTAACTAGAAATTTGAATTTTGCCTTTATCTTTAGTAAAAAATATGTGAATAGTCCCTTGTATTTGCGATGATACTCCAACTATAGGAAATGACAAGCAATAATATTTTTATTAATTAAATGCATGTGAAAAAAGTTTAAATTTGAATTATTCTTTTGAATTTCCCACTCTTGTCTTTGAATTTCCCTCTCATGTATGATCCAATGGATGAGATAAAAATTATATTTGAAATTGACTAGTGGATTTCAAATTTAAAATGATAGCAAATAAAATTGTTTCTTGATGGCTAAGATTTGATATTTTTAAAATTAAATAATTAATAAAATTTTATTTTAGTCATTTTAGGCTTTTAAATAGTTTAAAGAATGGTGGGCTAGAAATCCTCTATGAAATTATCGTAAGTTTGCAAGAATAGTTCTAAATTAAATAAGCTTGAATAAGTTAAATAAAAAATAAATCAATTAAGTCCACAAATCAATTTATAGATTATTAGCCCAAAAATAATTTTATTAACTCATTTAATTTTTCATTCTCTTCTTTTTTTAATAATAACCAATCTTACAAAGATTTTTAAATTTAAAATATGAGAAGAAGAGGAATATTATAATCATGAAAGGATTTATTATATGGAAGAGTTTTGACTCCCCTCAAAGCATGAAGATATTTAAAAATACTCCCTTTAAGATTATGAATATATTGATAAAAATTTCTTAAATTTATATTTATACCCCTTTTTTTTCATTAATAAAACAAAGTATAGGAGAAATAAAATAATGTAGTGAATAGAAGTAATAGTATGTAATGGGCTAGAGAAGGCAATAAGCACGAGAATTATACTATAACATATAATTGTTAAGAAAGAAAACATATTAGAGCAACAACATGCATATCAAAGTATATGATTATTAAGAAAGAAGTTTGCAAGAGAGAGAGAAATCAATTAAAAGTGAAACCGATAGCATGGCAACTTGTAATTATATATTAAATGAAAACAAATAAAAAGAATGTTGATACAAGAAATGCATATAGATACTAAACAAAAACAATTGGATCACATATACATTGATAGTAGAAAATAGATAGAATTATTCTAATTTAGTAAATATGAGTGAAACTTTAATATATAAAATGAAAAAATGTTAAAATTTTGGATAACTATATAAAGATTTTATAAGAAATCATCCAGAAAGAAATAAGTGGATGAGTGAGACTTGCAGAAGTAACATTATGAACTAGAAAAGACAAACATTAGAGCAAAAATAACTAGATTTTTTAATCAAACTTAAATATAAGAAAATAGTATGAATTAAAACATGTAATTGTATTAAACCAAAAGGTGGACAAGGTGAATAACAAAAAACATATGCAAGGTTGTGAAATATCAGTGCATTAGGAATAATGTAGCAAAAAGAACAATGGAAGGTATTTTAACAATGTAAATATCAAATTATGCATAAGAAATGGCTTGACAGTATAAAGTAATCAAACTAGCATGTATAAGCTTAAAGTGTTGACCTTAATTACATGATATAATATTAATAGTTACTTAAGTAATAATAAGAAACTAATGTAAGTAGGATTAAAGAAAAAAAATTAATGATAGCTGTGAGATAATAGATACTTAGTGCCATGTAACATATTAAAAATACTAATTATTGCTAAAAATTTAAGCTAGTTGAAGAATATATAACCTATAGCATAAATTGCTACCAAAGGAAATATCTAGAAAGTTATAGGAAATCCTTAGTTAGTAGAGCAAGTGATGCTAGTATTATATTATAACAAAGAATAATAATAAATCATAATAGAATGGTAATCATAATTAATTCTAGTTATAATAAAATTTATGGCACTTAATAAATAATTAGATCCAAAAATATAATTAGATAGAAACAAAAATGACTATAAAAGGCTATTATTTAGGGTAGCTTTGTTAGATTTCAAATCAACATATGCAGCGGAAATTAAAAATTTTAATCTAAATCCTACCAAGGATCCATGCAAGAAGGCATAAATCAATATTAAGATTTTACCTTTTTGTGTGCTCACATTCTTTCTAAACAAAACTTTAAGAGATCGAGATGAATCACAAATTAAACGTCTTTACGGTATCCATACGGAATGAACAATGACTTCTCAGCCTCTATAAATCTACTAGGATACGTCTCTTTTATTAAGATTAGGATTAGTGTATTTTTCTTTAGTGATTTAGGGTTTAATGGTAGCTAATGTGCATATTAAAGTGCTGCCTTCAAGTTCTTTTTATAAAATTAAGGCATACCACATTCCTAATTTTATTAGGATAATGCTTCCAAAATCCTAATTTCACTTAACAACTATCACCTTATCCTTATCATGGAAAGAGTGAAGAAAGATATGATTTATCCATTAATTATCTAATATTAAATAATAACATTATCTTATAATATAATTATCTACTATTAAAATGGCATATAGTTATTAAAAAATAATATTATCTCATAATATAATTTTTTAATATCTAATAATGTAATTATCTGATATTATTTTAATAGCAAATAATATCACATAATACATCATATGTATTACGTGAAAATATATTATTATTTTAATAATATATATGCACGAAAATAAGCTAAACTAATTGAACTTTAATCTAATTAAAGCTCAATTAATTATTGTCTCATTCCTACTTCTTTTATGTGACCCTGTAGGTTCTTACTATGTTAGTAATAGCCCACTTGTAGACTATAGATAATGAGTTATATCTAGTAATACATTACTGCTATCTAAGTAATAAAAAATATCTATGACTCAATATTCACTTAATGTGTGAACAACACTTTGCAACATAGTCCCTTTTGTAATGATATCTAAATTGAACTGGAGGCATAGAATATGTCATACTCATTGATATTCAATTTATATTTCTTGATACCTAGTAGACTAACTTAAAAATAAAGGATCAATATTTCATATTAATCTATTTGAGCATGGTCATGCATTTCTTAATCTCACTCAATCAAAAGGCCCAAGGATATCACTCTTACTATGTAATAGGAACAAAATTCCTATTTACATCACTCACATCCCCCTGCATGATTCATGACATACCTAATCATTGTCTTAGAATACATCCTAGTTAAAGGTGATACAGGATGACATCAAAGGGTATGACTCCTCATGTAGGAAATTGTAGTGACTTTAGGTCAAAAGACTATTTGTATTGTGGTTATGTGAGAATAACTAATGACATATGACAATCCATGTAGTTTTCTCATTGCAAGCCAATCCAATACATCTATTCAATAATAATATACTAATGTATTGACTTGATATCACATATCCATAATTTATAATCATCAATCACTATACATGTTAGTCTCGATGTATTATTACTATCCTTTTCGCAATAATACTTAACTAGGGGCATTTTAGGAATAGTAAAATTATTCTAGGGATAATTATTATATTAATTTATAAATTACGCAGATTTAAAAAAATAAAAATATAATATAATAATTACATGACCTAAAATAAAATATAATACATTGTATATTATTATAATCATCTTTATGATTGGCTTCGAGGATATTCACCAATAAGTTTTAGTTGTGTATGCATGGAAATATATGAATACTAAATGCATATGCCAAAATCTTAATACAAAATGGCTAAGTAGATTGTTAAGGCTTGGAAAAAGGTGTAAACTTGCTTGATGAAGTAGCAAGTGTAAGATTATATTCATTTGATACTTGAGGATCTAAAAGCTAGAGTTAACTTTCCTTTAAAGTCTTCCTAAATCTATCTCTAACTAATGAACTTTTCACTCATTGGTAAAAGTAGTAAATGGAGAGTTGGGTTAGTTGTGAGGGTGAATGGGTGGAAAAGATGGAATGTTTGGTGTGGTATGAAGGTTTACTTTATGGATTATAAGGTTAAAGAAGAGAATTGAAGGGTCAAAAGTTATTTCTTAGGATAACTCTAGTTTAACCAACAGTTGAAGGGTAAATGTTGTCTAAGTTTAATTATTGGCTAGTTCATTTTGAACAATAATAGTTAGTGGTGGTTGTGAGGTCCAACAGGTATGGTAGTTTAATTAGGGCTTTGTTCCCTAAAGATAGACTATTAGTTAAGTTTTTCATTTCTAGTGGAGAAAAAACTCAATAATGGTTAGACATAATGAACACTAAATAAAAATTTATGGCTTTCCTATTTCTTTAAAGTATAGCTTATGCAAATTTAGTGAAAAGGTTGGATCATTTAGTAAAGAAGGGGTTTTTTAAATCTAACATCTGTATCAAAGTTTGGTGAAGATCAAGTCAAAAGAGGGTTTTTGTGGACTTGAACTATTTGCATATTCTTGTTAGAGGTTTGCAACTTAATCTATTTGATGTTTATAGTTATCTTAACTAACCTTTATTTACACTTATTCACTAGCCTCACTTAAATTAAGAGTCAATTCAAATCTCTCTTATTCCATCATTTTTGTTTTAACTTCTTCTTCCTGTTGCTCCTTTTCTATTTTCTTTTATTTTTCTTGTTCATTTGCTTTTTCTTCTTCTTTTCTCTTTTTCTTTGCTACTTGCAACTTAATTTTATCAATTTTCTTGCTTTCATTCTCTCAATATTAACTTCTTTATCACTAGAAAGTGGCTCTATCTTAATCTCCTCATTAATATTTGTGCTACTACTAGAGTACAATTCTATCATCCTTTTCTCTTTGATTTTTCTTCTTTAAGTATTAGAATAGTTTGGCATATATCTTATAGCCATCATTCCATAAGATATTCTCCTTTCTCTTACTAGTGCTTGCTTTGGTGATTTTTTTCTTCTTTTGCTACCACATAAGTCTTGCATTTGCATCTTCTATAAAAATTTAGGTATTATTTTCATTTTCCTTACTTTCTTCTCTCTTTTTTACTCTTGCATCTTCCTTTTTCCTTTCTTGTTATAAAATTCTTTTATCCATGATTTCCATAATTTCTTTCATTAATGGTGATTCCCTTTATAGAAGGAACTATGACAAGTAACTAACTTCCTCTTTTTCTTATTTTTTTTATCATTTTTCTCTTTTTCTTTCTCTTTATTGCTCTTTTCTTCCTTTTCTTTCTCTTTAGATATTTTTTTCAAAAAGACTTTCATCTTTCTTACTCTCTAAACTTTAGTACTATAGCTTTTAGCACTTGTAACTTTTCTATGCTTTCCAAGCCTTTCTGAAACTCAGAGTTTTAATCCAATTTGCATTCATGGCATTACTTACACTCATTCCTTTCTAAAGCTATCATTCCATATGCCATAGATCCCTTTTAGGATAATGAACTTTTCATAAGTAGTAATGTAATACCTTATAAGTTAGTTTATAGGACAAATTTTTATGGAAAGGCCATCATTTAATGTTTTAATTAATTTCATATTGCCATTCCTTCTTCCATTGTTGGTTATCCTACTAGGACATAGGCATCCTCCATCATTTGAAGTTTCCAATATGAAATTTAGTAGAATAGCATCAATCCTCTTCTATTCTCCATCAAGAAAAATTAGTATTACATTGTCTTGCTTTAAGGGTTATTGGCATAGAATAATCTAGTATGCTTTCTATGCACTTTCTCATTCATTTCTGGAAAACTTCCTTGCCCTAATTTTCTAATCCAATCAAAACATTGAATTCCCTTTTCTTCAACCTTAATGACATCCATTATCTTAGGCTCAATGAACTTTCTATTTTCAAAGTTTCTTTTAATCTTCCCTTTAGCTATTTCAACCTTAAAATCTTCATTGTTAAAAATAGAGGAAGTCATATGTGGTTTTATAAACAAACCAAATCTTAAGTTTTACTACTTTTTGGTTTTAAGTAGGGTGAAGAAGGGATAAGGAATTATTTTATGAAATCGAAAGCTTACTACCTTTTTTGAAGTCCAAACAACAATAATAGTGATTTAAGGAACACAAATAAATGCAATAAATAATTTTGGTAGTGATTTATACGAGGAAATGCAAAGGTTTAAGATCGAGCATTACTGAAAGAAAAAGAGCTTTAAAAGACATGGGTTTAGAAGCACAAAAATAATGCAGTTACAAGATTAAGTTTTGGTAAGGGTTTGGATGGAAGAATGTGATATTTTAAAGAGTTACATTAAGTTATAATGTGCATTGAATAAAAAATAGTGTTTTTGCAATGTAAAGAAGGGACCTTTTTGATTTAGAAAAGATTAGATTAAGAGATAATGATAGACTTTTCTTTGGAAATTGGTTTTAAATCTAAAAAAAAGACACAAAGTTTTATATTTTGGACAAGTGCCTTAAATTAAAATTTTGTATAATATATTAACTTTTTTTTATTAAAAAGTATAATTTAAGTACTAGTCAAAGTCTTTTTAAAGTACATCAAAGTATGTGGAAATAATAAATTAAGTTTGGATTTGAATGAGAGAGATTTTTAACTTTTCTAAATATTGACATTGAAAATTAAGCTACATTCCTTCCATAGTCTTAACATAGTAACTTGGTTGCTATTTCATGACCTAGTTTCTATTTTATAATAATTCTTAAAAATATTTCTAATAAATGATTGAATGCCATGTCACAAATGGAAATAATTTCAAATAAAGTCATCATAAATTAATGAAAGCTAATTATTTCTAGTTCTTTCCTAATATAATTAAATTCATCTTCATGAAAAGGGTTTTATGAGGATCTTTACTAATTTATTTTGAATATTAATGAATTCAAGTAGAATATTTTTTTTTACACATGATCCCTAATAAAATGATGCTTTATTTCAATGTGCTTAGTTCTTAACCACTGAATAAGATTTTTTTTATTAAATTTATAGCACTTATATCATCCTAAAAAATAGAGAAGAAGTGAAATTAAAACCATAATATTCGAGTTGCCTTTTCATCCATAAAATTTGAGTGCAATAGCTTCTAACTCGTATATATTTAGCTTTTGTTGTTAAAAGTGTAATTGAAGCTTGCTCTTTGCAATGTCAAGATACAATTCTTTTTCCTAAAAATTAATGAGCTTGACTTGTTCTTTTTTCTATTTAATTTGTATCTTATAAAGTTGGTGTATGAATATCCAACTAGTTTCAAAGAACTATCCTTAGGATACTAAAGCTAATACTTATTTGTTCCTAGTAGATATTTAAAATTTTTTTTAGTAGCACATAAATAAGATTCTTTAGGATTAGATTGATATCTAGCACACATACAAACATTAAACATAGTATCTAGTTTTCTTGTGATTAAATAAAGAAATGAGTTAATCATACCTTTATATTATTTTCCATCAGTTAACTTACCATTTTCATCTTTATCTAGTTTTATAGATGGATTCATAGGAGTGCTAACAATTTTTACATTTCTTTTCCAAAATTTTTTAGGATTTCACTTGTATATTTTTCTTAACTTATGAATATTCCTTCTTTTATTTGTTTTAATTGTAATCCGAGAATGAATTTGAGTTCCCCTATCATGGTCATTTTAAATTCACCTTTTATTATATTTGAAAATTATTTGCATAAAAGGTTATTAGTAAATCCAAAAATAATGTTATAACCATAGTTATGAACAATTAATATCATTAATATATCATTGTTGATGGCTTTAATAAAAAAGTCTATGTGTGAATTTTAAAGATAGTTTCAAGGTATATCTAGCCAGGATTTTTGTGAGATTTATATTGAACATTAATATAGGTTAAAGTATTAAAAAGCCCAACATTGAGTTTAGAAAAAATATATAAAGGCCCAATGGAATGGGTAGTTTGAAAATCTAAAGATTGGGCTCAAAATTAAAATAAACCAGTTTGGTTTGCTTAGGTTAAATTAACCTAACTTTTTTTAGCCTAAATATGAATTTTGGAACAAAAAAAATTTAAGCCTAAAGAAGGCTAATCTTATAAGAGAAGTTTATAATGTTTCGATCAAAAAGTAGAAAATTAAAGGATTTTGTTTGCAAGCTTTTCTAGGCATTTATTTAGCTAAATTTTAGTAAATTTAAGAAGAAAATCTTCTAATTTTTGGCAAGAAAAAATATGCCACATATGCTAGCTCCATTCATTATGGAAAAATTTTATAAAAAATAAAAAGCAAAAGAAAATAAATTTGGAGAAACTTTTTTAACATTTATATATAAGGCTTTTTAGGAATCAAAATTTGCACATTTCTTAGCTTATATAAGTTTATAATGTTTTAGTGAAAAAGTAGAAAATTAAAGGATTTTGTTAGTAAGATTTTTTAGGCATTTATTTGGTTGAATTTTTATGAATTTAAGGAAGAAAATCTTCTAATTTTAGGCTAGCAAAAATGTGCCCCATCTCCTATTCCATTATCATAAAAAAATTTATGAAAATAAAAAAAATAATATTTATGAGAAAACTTTAAGATCTTAGCTTATTTCCTAACCAAAATGTGAGCTCTTCCAAGGGTGTTGCACTAGGGTTTTCAATTTTCTAGCTTGTCTAGAAAGTTTCATCCATTTCTAGCAATGTAATCCAGGGTTCTATTTTATTTCTTTCAAGTTTTGATGGCAATTTTATCACTAAATCTTCTAAAAATTTGGTTTATTGTAGTGAATTTGTTCTTTGCTATTCTAAGTGGTCTTTAAGAAGTTAAAAACTCAAGAAGTTAAGGTAAGTAGTAATTGCTTTTTATTCTATTAAGTTTTCCATGAAATATGAAGTGATTTGATGATATTTGTCATTGTAGATGTAAACTAAGTTATAATGCCAAGCAGTTTGACTTTAAAATTGTATAGATGTTAATATAAAGATATGATATTGGTATTATAATGTTAAAATGAGTAGGATATCAATTATTAAGTTTTTCTTTAAGAAATAACCTATACAAAAATTATAGAAAGAAGATTTTGTTAAGAAAGTTTAATGGTATATTTTTGTCTTTCCATGGATTTAAGGGTTAGAAAGTTGGTTAAATTTCAATTTTTGGTATAATTATGTTACAAATGGTGTTCATATGGATGTGGAAAATTTTGGAAAATTATAGAGTTATGAAAAGTGCATTTAAATGGGACTTTTGGTTACAATAACTTAAAATTAAATTTTATGTTATATGTGCTGCTATTTGGTGCTGTTTGTGCTATAAATTGATTGAAAAAACTACAATAATTGATATTATTTGATTATTAACATGTTACTAATCTTGCATAAAAATTTGGTAGTAATTGAAATTGATTTGGATGCCAAAAAGACCTCTTTTCTATAAGAACTTCAAAATTGCCTAAAATTGAAAATTCTGAGTTTTTGGTCTATATGAATAGTATTTGTATGAAATTTTTGTGAAATAATTAACATTTTTCATCATTTAACTATAAAAATTTAGGTAATAATTAAAAGTAGTTTAAATATTGTAAATAGGTTTTTTTAAGATTGCTCACATCCTTGTCTTGCTCTGTAACTCCTTATTTTGGTATTAAGTGAATAGTAACTAATAGCTATTAAATTGAAAAAAAATTATGTTTGATGCTTATTAATGTATTAAAAGTATTAAATAAATTTTAGTAAAATTTTCAATTGATTTAGGAGCCCAAAAAGACACTAACCTAAATCATGGAAAATCTTTACCACTTAGCATGTATAATGTTTGCTATTTCTTATAGATAAATGTTTCAAATAATTGAAAATTTTAATATATTGATGATACATGAGCTATGAAAGACTAGCCTTTTAATAGAATTAAGTATTATTATTATTATTATCTTAAATGGAAGGTTTATATATCAACCTTAGATATTTTGCTGTATGATGATAAGAATTAGACATGTATGAGAGTAACAAAATTTTATAGTATAGTTGATATTTTGACCATATCCTATGAGATGAATAAGATGAGTAATTGATGCTATGGCTATCATCTTAATTTTACTCACCTTAAATTTAATTTGTGGGCTGAGATATGCATCCTTTGTATAGAAGGGGAGGAGTGGTAAGGGTTAGAGAGATAAGGTTAGATGCCTTATGTGTAAGATGGTGGAGGATAAGGATGGACCTAAAGATATAAAGAGAAACTTATATACCAATTATTGCTATACTTTATAACAAACTTACAGAAGAATGTTAATCGTTCATTATTCTATTATGTTATATTTATGTCCTTCATTTATAATAGTGAATACTCCTTAGAAAAAGGAGAAAAGTAGCTACTCATTGAGTATTTTAATACTCACACTCTCTATTGTTAATCTTTTGTTTATAGATTTTGAGCATAAATATTTAAAAAATGATTGATATCTATATAAAAACCTTTTTCTCACCCTGGGGAACTTTCCAAGTTATATTTCAATATAGATTCTAGATCATAACAATGAAGCCTTGTATTGATTACTTTGTAGGATTCAAAAAGCTAAATTTTAGGTCAAATCCTTCTATCATTAATCCTATTTTAACTAACCATCACAGAATAATATAATTAGTAGTTCTAGTTTTATCAATATATCAAATCCTCCATCTTCCTCATCTATTAAATATGATCCCAAGGAAGATTTGAAATGGAAATAGAAGGGGTTGAATTAGGAGTTTTTCTATTTATAGCTTTTACATGTAAAATTTTATTTTTGTTTATATTTTAAATTTTCAATTGCATATGTAGCTAATTCTATTTTCTATAAATGCTTATTTTTATCTTTAGTAAAATTTAGTAGTAAAGAGTTAAAAATGTTTTAAAGGCCTGTAAGGATAGTTAACTAGTAAATTAATATTAGTCAGGTATTTTCATGCCGTTCACGTTATTTGAATGTTAGGTCATAACAAATTTTTTCAAATTAAAATAGTTCCTCTTTCATGGTTTTAACCTAACTTTAATCATGGAAAGCATCTTGTGCACTTTTTAGTTTTATATTAGAAAGTAAACCCATCTTAGTCTTATATTTAAAGGAAGATTTAGATCTTATACTTTGTGAAGGATCAATGGTGATAAATTCATTTGAATAACTTGGTTAATTTGTCCATTCTCTTAGTAAGTGTTTATTTTACAAATTGTTATGATATTTTTCTACTTGTTCTTTTTCAATTTCATCATATTGTTCTAGATAGTAGCCATCTTACTTGTTTTCTTGTTTTGCTTGAGATAGCAACGTTCCTGTTCTTTCAAAAGTTAATCTTAAAATGAATTCTTTTAGTTGTTACTTGCTCCTTAGAGACTATTTTGATATCATCATCAGTTTGCTTTCTCATAAAAGATGCATTAGATTCATCAAAAGAAACATGCATGAATTCTTCTATAGTGAAAGTTCTTTTATTGTATACTTTATATGCTTTACTTGCATTTGAGTATCCAACAAAAATTCCCTTATTAGTTCTTAAGTCAAATTTTGCAAGATTTTCTTTTTCATTATTTAAGATAAAACATTTATATCCAAAAGCATAGAAATGACTAATGTTAGTTTTCCTACTAAACCATAATTCATATTTAATTTTCTTTAAGATGGGTCTTGTGAAACATCTATTTTTTGCCTAAAAATATTTTAGTAAATTATTTTCACAAAGTATAATTCTTGCCATATTTTGTAATGTCCTATTCTTTCTTCCACACCTTTATTTTATTAGA
The DNA here is from genome assembly GCA_020226215.1 of Sindora glabra. Classification (NCBI taxonomy): domain Eukaryota; kingdom Viridiplantae; phylum Streptophyta; class Magnoliopsida; order Fabales; family Fabaceae; genus Sindora; species Sindora glabra. The sequence continues at coordinate 32,734,784 of CM035235.1, read as the reverse complement.
GAGTTTTAGAATATGAAAAGTTATGATCAATATTATTTTCATAAAATTTTTTTAATTTTCAAACTCTTCACTGTGTTCTATTCTAATATTGATTATGCAAATGCCTTTTTCATTTTGAACTTTTCTTGCAAAATTTCTTAAAGATTTTGATTGTATCATCTTTATATATAAGAAAATAAACCTATGTATATTTCAAAAGTTTAATAATTACCAAACCATACATTTTACCTCCAAAGCTTAATGTTTTGGTTAGATTAAAAAAATTCGTATAGAAGTTCCAAAGGTCTTAATATTGAGTCAACATTTCTAAGTTGAAAGGATAATTTCACTTATTTGTTTTGTTAACATGCATTACATATATAATCTTTTTCAAAATATAATTTTAGGAGACCTATAACAAGCTTTTTCTTTGAAAAGTTTAAGAAAAGACACATGTTAACATGACCAAGTATTCTATGTTATAACCAACTATCATCACTAGTTAATACAAGACATTTAAAAGAATTTTAAAAAATATCTTTCATATTTGAATCATGGACACTATCAATTCTTTTTCCAATAGAAAAAAATCTTGTTTTTCTTTTTATCTTGAATAAAATAGTGTGAAGATTTAAAAATTACTTTGTAACCTTTATCATAGAGTTAGCTAATACCTAGAATATTATGTTTGAAACCATCAACTAAGCTAACATTATCAATTGAAATAAATCTTATATCCATCTTACATATACTAGTGATCTTACATTAAGTGTTGTTTATGGGGTTGACAAAGTTGCTATTGATGGGCTTAAAAGAAGTAAATTTATATCGATCTCTATTCATATGTCTTGAACACCCACTATTTAAAAATCATTTGTTTTTATTTATTAAAGATTTAAGACACACCTATAGTAAAAGATTGAGTCTTTTTAAGCACCTAAATCCTTTTAATTCCTTAAAGGTTAGTTGATACCTTCTTTTTGTGATTTTTGTTCTTTAGGAATCCAATCTTGATTTTTCTTTGTGAACATTCTTTTTTTCAAAAAAGATGAAGATGTAACATGTGCTTTATCTCCATAATAATTACAAGTAACAAAAGATTTTAAGTGATAGAGGCTTTCACAAAGAAATTTTCTAGTATTTATAATAATGTGAATGGATATCCTGGGCATAAGAGAGTATCCAAATTTTTTTTCTTTTAAGAAATTTTGCAAAATGATTTGTTAGAGTATTTATCATATTTTTTAAACATAAATTTTCCTTTTTGATGTTGAGAGATTAATGCTTTAATTTAGGTCTCATTTTAATTTTCAAAGTTTTAATATTATTTATCAAAACTTTATTTTCCCTTTTTGAAGAATCATTTTGTTTTATTAAAGTTAGTTTTTCTTTTTCTATAGTAGCAACTAATCTTGTCATGAAATTGAAGAAATTTTCCATAAATTGATTAATTTCATTTTCATTTTTCAACCTTTCTAAATATTTTGTTAAAAATTTGATTTATATTTTCAAAAGAGTTTGAAACTAGTTTTTCCTTTTCTAGTTCTTTTGTCAAAAACTTATTTTATTTTTTAAATAAAAGTATTTTTATGAAAATTTTGTGAAAATCTTCTATTAATTTATCATAAGATAAAAATGGTTTAAGTTCATTATTAGTTGCCTCATTATCATCTTGGCTTTTAGCTGTGAAACACATGTTTGCAATGTTGCCTACTTCTACTTCGAATGATATATCTTTATCATCCTATGTTACAATCATAGTCTTTTTCTTAGTTAATTTTTTCTAAAATTTTTTCTTTAACATAAGACAATCACTTTTCTTGTGTCTTGTATTTTTTCATTTAAAGCACATTAAAGATTGATTGCTAGATTTGCATTTATTTTGTTCTTTTCCTTTGGAATGTTTTCTAGGCTTAAATCCATCTTTTTTTCTCATACATTCTAAAAAATGCATTTTGCTAACATAGCTAATTCTTCTTCTTGATTAAATTCTTGAACACAATCATTCTTTTCTTCACTATATTCTTTTGAGGATGCTTTAAAGGCTATTGGCTTCTTTTTTTTTCTTTATTATCTCTCATATACGTATTTTCATATGCTAAAAGTTTTCCTTTTAGCTTATTATAAGTTAAAGAAGAAGGATTATTTTCTTCTTGCATGGCATTTATTTTTATTGTTATATTTCTGGAAAAGTTCTTAAAATTTTCACCATTAGTTTTTTCATTAATAATGAATCTCACTAAAGCAGGAAAATCATTGATGATGATTGAGAGCCTTTCAAACATTAGCTCTATCTTTACACTTTCATCCATTTTGAATATCTCATATTCATAAACAAGCATATTTATTCTAATTTCTTTTACTTGATTCATGCCTTTATAGGCCACTTCAAGTTTATTCTACATAGTTTTAGCAAAAGTACATTTTGAAACTTTTTTAAAATACACTAGGGATTATAGCACGTACAATGGCATTCATAACTTTAGCATGAGTTACTTCCTTTTTGTAATTAGCATCTATCCAGTTCTTTTTAGGTTTGAGCACTTTTAATCTCCTTCAACTTTTGTAGGTGGTTCATATCTTTCTAAGATAACATTCCATACTTTGATGTTAGTAGGTTTGATATATATATATATATATATCATTTTAAATTTTCAATAGTCATAATTTGTACTATTAAAAAGTGGAGGTCTACTTATGAAATGTCCCTTTAGTTTATGAATTTGGCCAAAAGGCCCTTTTTTTTTGTAAAATCTTTACTCATAAAGTTGTTTGACTTTAATAAAGTGTGATCAAGCTTTGATACTAATTAATAAAACTTATAGGCTAAGAGAGGGTGAATTAGCTTTAAAAAATATTTAAATTAAAACTTTTATATTAAATGTTGTTCAAAATTGAATTAATGCAATAAAGATTTTTTTTTGATATTTTAATGAATATTTTGTTTCAAAAGTATTCAAAGGCTTAACAAATATTGAAAATATCTTAAAAGAATTTCCATTTTATAATAAAAAAATGATTTGTATGTCTATTTTGAAAGAATGAATAAAAATCTTTATGATAACAAAGTTAAAAGAGTAAGGAAGAAAAATGAACACCAAGAATTTTTAAAAAGGTTTAATGATCCAAAAGGAATACTTTTTAAGTTTACTTCTTTCTTTTTAAGTTATCAACTATCCTTTGAGTTATCTACTAATTTTAATCAAAATTACAACATCTAACTTTACAAGATTCACTTAATTTTTACTAAGATTTTCATCCACCACATAGTTTTACAAGATGTACCTACTCTTTACTAGGATTTTAAATGCCACCTAACTTTACAAAATCCTACCAATCTAACTAAGATTTTAATAATATTCAATAAGGAATTTTTCAAATGATTTCACTTAAGGATTTTACAAATATTCACTTTATAACACACAAAAGAGTGGATGTGAAAGTTTTAGCTCAGGAAAGGATCAAGAAGAGCTTTGGCTTTTTGAGAAGAGAATAAGAGAGTGATTGTAAGTTATAGTTCAATAAATTGTTGTATTATCTTCCAAAGAAATAAAGCCTATTTATAGGAAAAACTTGATAAAGATGGCTTGTTTTCCAAGATCACTTGCTCTTGAAGTTCTTTTCTTTTCCTTATTTGCTAAATATGACATTTTAAATCAAGTTGGATCAAATTTGGACTTTAGGCAGCTTTGAATTTGAAACTTGTTTGAGATAACAATGTAATACCTCGAAGTAGAATTTTAAAATTTTATTATTTTATATGCTTTGAAATATTTATTTAATTGATGATGATAGTTAAATTATATTTAATTATGCCAAAATGAAATATAAATATTTTAAATTTTGATTGTATGATATTAGTATGATCTTATTCAATAGAAATGTTATCAAAATTTTATTAGGACATTTAGAAATTAAGAGTAAAAAGTTTATGAAATATATGGATCAATTTTGATAGATAAATTTTGTTCATAAATTTGTAAACTTATGAAAATATTCACGAAATAAATTTGTGATGTGATGAATTATAATGTACATATACACTTATGATTTAATAAATTATCTCCTAATATTTTTAGATTGTTGAAATGTGTGAGTATGGATTAGGATTTTTAAATATGATTAGGAAAGGAGTTTTATGAAGATGTATTCTTTTTGAATGAATGAAGGGCTAAGATTAGTGGAAATAAGAAAGGGAAGGTTAGGATTTAAAGAAATGTGAGCTTACGATATGCTAAGAAGCATTGAAAAGAAACCTTTAACTCCTTATTTTTTCCTCTTTCTTTTCCTTTTATATTTTTCCCTGATGCTTTCTCTCTTTTTCTCCCTTTCCTCATTCTTCCATCACTACCCTCCCTTCTCTCAATTGCTAATGTTGTCGAGCTATGAGATCCATGTTCAACTAGTCATGATAATCAATGATGGAGTGCATTATGGAATGTGGTTAGATGTAGCCATTGAAAAGCATCAAGCAACTCCATTGGATCTTCGCTTTTGGGTGTTGTCATGTCATTGCTTTTCTAGCCATTGGAGGTGGCACTTCACCTTATCCTCTTTCTTGCAACTATTAGAATGCACGAAAAGCCTTGAGCAATCATAGATCAGATTTTGGTTTGGTAGCTACAGGGCACTATAATTTTCTTCATTTTTTGAGCAAGCTTTTATGCTTTCTCATATAGGCAAGCTACTAATGACCTCTTTGGGATGTGGTACGGCTTTTTATACAAAAATTTCCTTATATTTTTCCTGATTGAAGTTTGATTTAAGAAAACCTATTTATGTGTATTAGAAATATGGGATGATGCCTTTGGAAAAATATGATTTTTATGTTATAGAATTACAAGAATAGGGTTAGAGTATTATGTAGTATTACCTTATAATAATTTGGATAATTTGTGTATGATTCAAGATAACTTTTAACTATGTGAAATGTAATTTGATGATTTTACTAAAATAAAATTAAGAATATTAAGAATTAAATGTATAGTTTTATAAAATGATATGAGTAAAGCATTCTTAGAGTATGAAATTTTAATATTTTGATCATTTTATACTTGATTCAGAAGAACCCCTATCTATGAGAAACTTTAATTTTTTATGATAATTTTGAAAATATACTTGAAATAAACCTTTTTAAATTTTTAAATTTTAATATTTTCATTTGTCTAATTTTGAATATAAAAATCACTATATAATGATATATTCTCTCTTTCATGAGTTAATATTGTAAAATATAAAAAATTAATAATCTAGAGTATTAGTATAATATGATTTGAATTTGGAAATTGTAATATTTGGAAATAAAATAAGTGATACCTTTATATTTATACTTTATTATCATGAATAGTGAGGTTGGAAGAAAGGAAAAATGAAAGTGTACTTAGGGATAAAAAATTAATGATCTAGAGTGTTAGTATAATATGATTTGATTTTAGAAATTATAATATTTGGAAAGAAAATAAGTGGTACCTATATATTTATACTTTATTATTGGGAATAGTGAAGTTGGAAGAAAGGAAAAATGAAGGTAGACTTAAGGATCCTTACAATAAATAAACATTCCTAAATAAGTGTATATCTATCCTTAAATACTATTTTTCATAAATGGCATGTTTCTTATTTATTTTATATAGAAATCATATATTCAACTAATTATAAATTGATGATGAAGTTAGGTTCCTTTCCTTGTATGAATGTAGGTATGCTGAAACTATCTCTTGTTATGCTTAGTATTGTAATTGTTTACTTGTACTTCTAGTACATTGTCTATTCTTTGGTAACTATTTTTTATTGCCTCTTTGTGAATGATGCAATGAAGGAATCATATTCGTTGTTGCTTAGATGTTATATATGTACACTTTAGTAAAGATTTGGGGTTGTGCTTGTATTGAGATATGAAGTGTTTGGAATTATTATACTTTGAATGTGAATAATTGTGATGATGAACTAATTACTTCATATTGTAGATGAATTTATAGTATAATACTAATAATATATAAATGGCTTATGGCTTGATTTAAGAAATGTAATAGGGGAGATGATGTGGGAGTGAATGCTTAATTCTCAACAATATATTTATGAAAGATATAAGGTAGATCTTGAAGGTATGAGGATGAAAAGTTTGTGAAAAGTATAAGGCTTAGTAAAAAAAGTAGATGTATGCAAATTTACTATAATTGTTATGCATTGTGTTATATAATCATGATCTTAATATTTTGATTATTTTCTTTTTATTACAATTATGTAATTAACCTTAATTGAGCTCTCAAGATTGATTGAATGTGGAAAATATAAATTATGGATGATGGTATTGAAACAGCGTACTTAGGAGCCTTACTCCTTTTGTGTAGTTAAATTAATTTCTCTTTGGCATTATGATTGAATTAAGTGGTTATAACATTATGAAGGGTCTTTTTTAGATTTTATTATCTCTGTGTTTATGAAACTATTGCTATAGGGATGATTATCAAAGTATGAATGCTAGATTGTTGAATAAGATAGATTTATTAGGTCTAGATACTAGTAAATCACTTGGTGGTTATTTTCCAAAATTATTTAACTTAATCATATTTGATAATTGTTAATATTTTTCCTTTATAAATATACCTTCATTGAGTTTGTAAAATTCATTCCTTTCTTTCTAAAATTTTCAAGATTACATGAGAATATCAAGTTGCATAGTTCTTGTGGGAGTCTAAGGTAATCCAAAGAGAACTTGATAGTTGAGATTAATCAAAATTAAGTCTTGGATTGAGAATGGATTGTGTTTGTATTTATGTGAATATTATCTATTGAAATTGTATAGTTTTATGTTCTACACTATTAAGTCTATTGAAATTCAAGGTTTGAAATTATAGGGTGTGTGAACCCTTAAGGAGTACCCAAAACAAGGGAAACTATATTCATTTTTTTTTTTGTAAAATTTCAAGCAAATTTGAGTAACCATGGAAACAATGAGATTTACATGGGTAAAATTGTGTAATTAATATTAAGGCAAGTGGAAACCTAATAGCGAAGTTCACACTAGTCACAATTGGATTTAGGTCATGGCAAATAACTTGCTTGTTATCTTGTTAAAAATTTAAATTTTACCTTCATCTTTGATAAAAAAGGTATGAATAGTCCTTTGTACTTGTGATGATAGTCAACTATAGAAAATGACAAGTAGTAATATTTTTATCCATTAAACTAGTGGGAAATGTTTAAATTTGAATTTTTCTCTCATTCTTTTGAATTTTCCTTTTATGTTTTTAAATTTCCTTCTTATGCATGCTCTAATGGATAGGATTAAAATCATATTTGAAATTGACAATTGGATTTTGAATTTAAAATAATAGCCAAAAGAATTGTTTCTTGATGGTTCATATTTGGCATTTTCAAAGTAAAAAATTAATAAAATTTTATTTTGGCCATTTTGAGCTTTTAAATAGTTTAAAAAGTGGTGATCCAAAAATCCTTTATAAAATCATCATGAGCTTGTAAGACTAGTTTCTAAATTAAATAAGCCCAAGTTGAATAAAAAATTAATCAATTAAGTCTATAAATTAACTTATAAATTATTAGCCTAAAAATAATTTTATTAAACCATTTACTTCCTTAGAAATTTCTTCACTTATATCTGCTCTATTTTAGTATGCTTTCATGAATTGAATTTTTTCTTCTTTTCTAGGTTCGAGGAGATATGAATATTTTTCTTGATGTAACATGTGATGAAGTTTCAACAAGCCTGGTTCATAAGTTCAATTTATAGGATACTTGCTAATCCAACATATGACTCTTTTTCGCATAATATATAAATTAATTTATAATTTATTAACCTTCTCTATAAGTTATAAATTAATATCTAAAGATGTTTCATGTATTACTTTATTTCAAAAAAAGCTTTAATTTAATAAGATATCTTAAGTAACTTATAACTTAAAATTTGATAACTTTTCAAAATTTTTCAAAATTTATCTTTTTTCTTTTTATTAATTTGTAACTCAAACCTTTAATAAATAATTATGTTCTTATTTTAAATAATAAATAAATAAAAATTAATTAAATAAAAATAAAAATGTAATGTTAAATAATCAATATAAATAATTAACTAAAATATAAGTGTGTAAATAAAAATATAGTAAGTTAATAAAATATATAATATCATAAAATATAGTTAATTTAATTTTAATTAATTATATAATTATTTTAAACTAAAAATATGTAAAATATATATGTAAATAAATATGTATTTTCATAAAATATAATTAATTATATTTTAAGTAATTATATTTCTTTTATTAATAATAATTATATAAAAATTACGTAAGATAATAAGATATAATTAATTAAATTTTAGATAATTATGTATTTTACTAAAAATATTTATTACATCAATACAATTTTATTTTTAAATAAATATGAATTCATTTAATTTATTTTAACATGTCCTTTTATATCATTATAAAATCTTAATTAGTTTAACAATTAATTTTGTTTTAATACAATTTGATTTTTAAATAAATATAAATCCATCTAATTATTTTATATTATTTTATATTTTTAGTTGATTTAATAACTAGTTTTACAAAATAATTTTCATATAATTAATTAATTTATCAGTTATCATTGATCTTATTAACTATTTATGTGAAATAAATTTTGTAACATGTAATAAAAATTTAAAATTAAATATATCAAGACCACTAAGGTGGTTAGTTTAATAATACATGATCATTATTATACTTTAGATATTATGGATTGAATTAGACATAAAATGGTGTAAAATTGAAATTAATGAAAGGTAGAGAATCACTAAAATTGTTAGTGTTTTGATGGAGTTGTGGTAATGAATTCTCCTCTTGAATAATAGCTACAGCTTAAGCAAGATATTAATACACTTATGATAATGTCTAAAAAGAGATAATTAATTAGAGAATATTTCTACAATAATATATTAAAAAAAATAACACCACTAAAATCTAATCTTTATCTTTTCACCAAAAAAATTAGATATATCTTGGTACATATGATGATAACCTTTTGCTTTTCTATTTTTTTTGTTTATTCTTTTTAACTTGAAAAAATCCAAATTTTTTTTTCTATATCTCTATTTTTATCATTGTAAGTTTAATGTTAGGTATTTTGATATATTTGTAAATGTTCTCTTCAAGTTTATTGTTCACTTACTCATGGTGATGATTATTGTACTTTTATTTTAATGATTCATTAATAGGTTTTCACAACTAGCAAATATGTTAGTTTGCCAACAAGATATCAGTGTAATTTATTGCACATTGTGTTGCATTTTAAAAGACTAAGTCCTACATTAGGCAAATTACACCTCACGAAAAGATTTACATATGAGACTTCTCTTTTAAATAAAGTGACAAAGAAATAAAGTGGCGAGTTTGTGTACACAAGGTGGGCCAAAGCAAGTGTAAATAGTGGATTCCTTCCCTGTGCGTAAATATTATGTGGCGCTTAGCCCAGGTCCATTTTTGTAAAATAAAATTAAAATCATTTTGTTTTACAAAATTTAATTCTTATCTATAAAACCAGATTTTAGCTCTATAAAAAATTCAAACTGCATCTGAATTTTTCTTTGGCATTTACTACTAATATTTAGTAGTTCCAATGTTTCTCAAGAGTGTTCTATTATAGCTTATAAATATTGCACCATTTCTTTCATTTTCACACACAACTTAAATAGCTTTCTGTAATAAACTCTCTCCTTTCCTAGATTATTTCTCCTCCTTCCTATGTTACATTTCTTATTGCTTGTTTCTTGTTCTAATCATGCATTTTTAGGATAGACAAGTATGTTAAATCTCAGGAGAATTTCCAATTCAAGCTTTGTATGAAAAGCTTAGTTATTTATTGAAGATATTGACCTGTATCATGCCTCAGACTACACAATTATTTTTATTAATAATCCCAAGGAATTAACATGGCTACTACTATCAATGCTTTAGCTTTGAATGATGGTTAACTTCAACTAAACACTCATTCATTAGGTAATAAATGCATTGCTAATCCATTGCTTACACAATCTCTCAGATGCTAACCCTTTTCTAGATGTTTCAAAGATTGAGGTATTCAAAGGCTAGAATTTCAAAAGATAGCAGGAGTGCATTTCCTCCATTTTGGACATTCATGGAGTTGTATAGGCTTTTATCGATGTAAATATGGAGTAAAATTGAAAAAACTAGAATTATGCCAACAAGATTTGTCATCATACAATTCTTAGCACATCATTTGACAAACTATTTGATGTTTACTATTCCTATAAAGAACCTAAGACAATTTAGGATTCAAGGATTCTTAAGTACACTGCTAAAGATATGGGAAAGTAGAAATTTATGGTAGAAGATGTTTATCATTAGGAGATGAATGATGAAAAGGATATAAAAACACAAATAAATGAATTTCATAACTATTGGAGGATCTAAAAGTTGAAAAAATAGTACTATAAGTGGAGTTTATTGTTGGGCTTTTGGTTAAGAAGCTGCTTGATTCATGGAATGACTACAAGCTATAACTTAAATACAAGCATAAACAATTATCACTAGCAAAACTCATCACTCGCATTGTCATTGAAGATATTAATCATAGAGAAATTGTCACAACCTAAATTTAATCGTGATCGACATGGATTCTGATACCGATTTTCGCAAGTTTTAACATTTTTCACTTTTTCTATCCAACGAGAATCTCCATATTTCCAATGGAACTCAAAATTTACTTTAAAATTTTACAAAAAAAATGGATAAGGTTTTCTCTATTTTTGGACACTTCTTAAGGACCACAAGCTTTAAAATACAAAACCTATATTTAAAATAGATTCAATAGCAAACACACATACACATAATACTATACAATTTCAATACATATATACACATAAACAATTTAATGTATCAATTGATGGACGAATAACATTCCCATTTTAAGTGCTGATCCTAATCCAATTGTCAAAATCCTTTTAATGACATAATCTTGGATCTCCACAGATACAACAAACTCAAATACACTCATTCTAACATGAAAACATTAAAAATAAACATAATGAGTTATAAGAAATTAATAAGTGTATATCTACCACTACTCTGCAAGAAATCAATTTTATAATTATTATTCATAAGTTAATCATGTGCTAATATTAAAATATTAACAAACCCATATTTTCTTAATTTCTGAAACATATGAAATCATGCCCTAAAATGGGAGTTCTCTTGTACATGACTTAACTTTGTATCTCATATCACAATTCATAGAAATCTTGACTATCTATTAATATATATCATTATCAGATTACCTACTACCTAATTTGGGTAAACATCATAATTACAAATAGCCATTAAGACTTAAACAAATAAAATCATCTCAATCACACCAACAGTAATATCTAATCATAAAAAATCTTTAATATCACATCATATCTCATATCTAGTTATAATTAACATATGTGTAGCCACTTTTTGATTTATAGGTTAATACTACTAGGAATTTCCCATTCAGCTCTCAGATCTAATATTTTTCACAACTATTTGTTAAGAAATTTTCATTTGGCTTTCACATTATAGCTTCATTATCATTCATAATTTCCAATGTCAATATTAGCACCATTCACAAGGAATATGCACAAGAGAGATTAGCTTTCATATCATATTTATTTGTAGGACTTTTAATACAGGATAACTATTTCTTTATGGAGTAATACCAAGCATATAGTTGTATATATATAATAATGTCATCATGTTCATGCACACAACCATGACAAATAGATATCATAGAAATTTAACCACAATTTGTCATTAAGTAGAAACATTACTATCATGCTTTTGCTATGCACTTTAATCCATTAACTTTCACTTAGATAGCTGATTGCACCTATACATCGACATTGAATTCACACACAAATATATATATATATATATATACATATATATGTATATATATTTGAGTATAAAATCTATACTTTTAATAAGAAAGATACAATT